>CM068371.1:2237500-2952500 GCA_034769895.1 Magicicada septendecula
CACTCAAACGTATGTGTCTGCTTATAAATAATAAGATATTTAACTATAAAAAAGGGTTAATTACAGTCTCAATTATTACAGTTGATTTTACATAAACAACAGGGCTAAATACAAAAAAATCTATAAATCTGCACTTTTTAGTTTACCTTCAATGCACTGCACAACCAATTGACATGGTGTTTAGCATTCCATATTTACTAACATGGAACTGAACAACCATACAAAGAGATACCGTACTGAATTGCTGTTGGGATGTTGTGTACTTCCGGTACAAGAATACTCCTGTGAACCCAGCACAAGAATACTTTATAAGGGTTTCTTATATCTTTGCATATTATAAATTTATCTCATTACTAGATAGCTTGGAACCTACACAGTTTATTGCTGACATCATCAATATTTATATAGCCTTTCTCAGCGATAAACAAGACAGGTTCCAAACTATATGTGTACAAGTGTATTGAAAAGCTTGACAAGAGACGTGTATTAAATTTTATAAGATAATGTTAGTACTAGCATTGCTGTATGGCTGCGAGACCTGGACTATAAAGAAGAAGGACTGGTGCCAATTACAGGCTGGAGACATGAGCTATTTGAGATCGGTAAAGCGATATGCGCGACTCGATCATATAAGGAACAAGTATAATAAATGAGAACTTGTTATACTGTAGTTTCACTAAATGAACTTATTCAGAATTATATAAATTTCTGGAAACAACATCTATAAATAATGGACAAAACTCGCTTTCCGAAATTAGCTTATGAGTATGAGCCGGTTGGAAGAAGATCTGTAGCCAGTCCAGTCACAAGATGGCGGGAGTTATGAGGACGGAACAGGAGAAATCCTATCCATGAATTGACGACGACGACGACGACGACGACGACGACGACGATGATGATGATGATGATGATGATGATGATGATGATGATGATGATCAGGTACACGTACCAATATTTCACACAACGAAAGGCTACACATTTACTTTGTTTCGATAAGCAAGGCTTTCTTAATTTCCTAAGTCAGTAGCTCTCACCCGTGTGGAGTTACTAGTCTCCCATCGGGCGCCTCCCCAGTTGGCGGATAGGGGAATACTCACCATACATGGGGGGTACCGGGGAAATAAAATACCCGGGGCGGACGAGAACTAGCAGCTGGTGCCTTGTAGTTGGATATTGATTTATCAAAGGCTAAAGGAAGTAAACCTTGATTAAAAATTTACTGGTCCTTCAGGTTGGGGGTTAATGCAATGGGCGGACTTCGCATTCATTGGAAAAGAGGAAATGTTAAAAAACCAAATAGATATCAGCCGGAGAAGTTAAAGAAGATCTTTGGATGGACAAGCAGCAGTGGAAGATAAGAATTGAATCAATTCTGTAATGATTGGTTCCGAAAAATGTGTAAACACTGTACACCCAGAATAATAATAATAGTAGTTCTCAACAGGTTAACCTAGAAATGTTCCGCCTATACAGTCACTTCAAACACAAAGTCCCCATGTCCCTTGATGCTTCATTTTGGCTTACAATATGCCGCTTACGCGAAACACATAGAGACACGACTGTGTTTAGGAAGCACATCCGCATCGGGGCTTCACGTCAGCAAGCTTTCTAACCATCCGGAACATAAAGAGAGCGACTGTCCCTTCTTCGTTCTTCGCCATTGGCGTGTTTTCTACAAACATGATGAGAACTCGTAAAAAATTAATTTTAAACGATTTTCAAACTAATGGATACACAAGCCATATGAGTTGAGTGAGAGTTTATTCGGTTTGGAGGTCTTTTTATCTTAATCACTGACGCTCTATACACTAGTCTTGTTGTAATTCTCACCACTGCGGTATGATTCAGATGACTTATACAGAGAACAAGGTTTTACAAAGGTTTTTAAAAAAATACAAAAACTTCGTAAGTTTCACAGTTTATTATTTACCTCTGAGAGCTGTTTCAGCTTATTAAGATATTCTCAAAAAGATCAAGGAACCACTAAACACAGAATGTAAGGGTGGTGAACATGTGTTTAGGGTTTGTATCTGTACATGTGTGTGTTGTGTATATGATGGAGAGGGGGTGGAGGAACTAGTAAGGAAAGGTCAAGTGTTTGTAAAAACTAAGTATAATCGGAAGGCAGAATATAAAAATTAACTAAGCTAATAAACTAAATTACTTTATATTTTGCCGATTACACTTAGTTTTTAGAAAAACTTGATCTTCCGTTACTAGTTCCTCCACACCCCTCTCCGTCATACACACCCCACGCACATGTGGGGATACACACCTTAAACACATGTACATCTCCCTTACATTCTTTTTTAGTTGTTCTTTGATTTCTTTGAGAATAGCTTAATAAGCTGAAACAGCTGACAGAGGTAAATAATAAACTGTGAAACTTAACGAGTGTTTGTATTATTTTTAAAAACCTTTGTATTAATATGTTTCACCAAACGCCCAACGAGTCATCAATCAATATCACAAACTTTTGAACAGACAGTGAAAACAATAAATTTACACAGATTTTATGTATACATTTTTGTCATAATATATTTCTTTGTTTTAACTAAACCCTGAGTTAAATGCAACTTTAGTGTATACATCTTATTCTAATTTAGTTTTATGATTTTGTACAAAACAAACAGACGCGGTGCAGCTTCATACAAACGGATGTCGTTAGCCCCCGAACGATGGCCACGGACCTGAATTAATGCCACCGAACGGAGGATTGTTGAACGGGTTTGGCTGCTGCAAAGGATTAGGACTATTATTATTATTATTTGACTCAGGTTTTCCCTGTGCTGGAGGATTACTGTTAGACTGTTGTTTTGTAGAAGGAGTATAGTAAGGATTGTTGTTCGTATTATCGGGAGCCGGATTGCCGTACGCCGGCGAGTTGGAGTAGGATTTAGAAGGCAGATCAGTCGGGAAGCGCGGCAGCATGAACTCCACGTCGCCGCCCTGGCAGACCTGTTGCATTCTGAACGGATTAGGCCTATTGTACAGGTGCAGCTGGTCGTACTGCGGGTTGTCTTCGATAAGTTTCAGCACCTGACAGTAACTCGCAGGCGCCAGTGTGGTTCTGGTCAGTTTGGGTGCCGGGTCACTGCTGATCGTCAACACCGCCGCCCACAGTCGTTGGTTCGTCTGCCCGCCGCTCAGCCGCGCTGTCGTCAGTACCAGCCACAACCCCAACAACCCCAACGCCAGTCTCTGCAATCACATAAAAAATAAGTTAAGATTTCTAATATTCTAACGACTAATTGAGACGGATTTGAAGAGGTTCATTCCGTAGTAATACTCAAGGCAGTGGATTCCAACTTTGTCGTGTTTACTTGCTGTAATGCTACTGGTCATGTTCCGAACGACGCCTTTCAGTGTTTCCACCATTTTCAAGCTCTAAACCATCGTGGTTTGAGACTTGAAAATAATGGAAACACTTAAAGGCCTCGTCCGGAACATGACATGTAGCAGTTCAGCAAGTAAACACGACAAAGTCGGAATTACATAGACTGCTAATTCAAATAAAAAGATGAACAATTAAGGTAGCGAGTCATTGCCCCCTCTCTGTATCTGCTGCATACTAGGGATAAAGGGACAGTGGTACCGTTATGCAGCAATAACGGTAGAAATACAGATGACGTGGTGTCATGGGATGAAGTGAAAATTATTTGGAAAGGAAATAAATAGTTGTAACGTAGATTTGAGGAAGCTGCTTTCATAACGACTAATAGTAACTGTAGTTTGGCTTTAGTTTTTCAAAAGTTTTTGGATAAAGCTCCAAGATCCACCGTTAGCTGGGAGTTATTCCATTACCCCTGTACGCTTATTGTGATATGGTGATTACCCCTATCCACGTAATCAAATTTTGGGGAGAATTTCGGAATACTTTGGGGGAATTGTACCGTAGCTTTGTGTAGGGGGGGGGGGACAACACTGCGTAGGTAAGGCGTTGGTGTAGGTTAGCGTGTGTTCCTGTCTGTTGGGCGTTAGTTGGCGTAGCGGGGATGAGTGTCTTCCTGTTGTCTACATAAAGGGGTGTGACTTAGTGCCGCCTGTCGCAGTTTGTAGTTGACCTTGAAGCGTGTGTGTTCATGTGAGTTTGGTGTAAGTATTCAATGTGTGTTTGTGTGTGTATGTGTGTGCGCGCGAGCGCGGTATTTTATAGATTCCACAGTCAATAAGATTATTAATTTTTTTTTTTGTTATGTAAATTCGTTATTATTTTTTGACACAAATCTGTGGTCAGCAACTTTTGATCCGTCCGGCTACTCCTTATTTGAGACAATTTAGTAGTGAATATGTCCCCTGGATATATTACTAGCATATCGCAGGGTAAGACCTACGGTGGGGCTGCCACCTTCAGGCTTAACGTCCAGCCCAATTTTCTGTCTGGATGTTTTCCCATAAACTCACTGTCTTACACAGACTGAAAAGACCAGGTACCCAGACTATAACTAGACTACAGTGTGTCTTATAATGCAAGCAACGACGTTGTGAATAAGTTGCATAAGTTCAACCTTATGTGCGGGACCATTAGGCAAACTCTTAAGTCAGCAAGTAAAGGAAAACGCCAAAAATTCTACAAAGTGATGGTCCTTCCCACACTTCTATATGGGTCTGAGAATTGGACTTTAACGAAAGGCCAGGCCAGTCGTATCCAAGCGACTGAAATGAGATTTTTCAGGCACGTGGCAGTGTATACTCTTCATTATCATAGAAGAAACACAGATATACGGCAGGAACTGATTATTATGAGTATACTATACATGATCGCCCAGTATCGCCTGAATTGGTGAGAACATCTTTGCTGTATGGAAGTATAAGCCGAGGGGGATGGAGATGTATGGGACGTCCTAGGAAGCGCTGGAGTGACCAGCTCTAATCATTGCCTATTTGAGACCGGAACAAAACCATCCTTGGTTTACTTCTTGAAGATGATGATGGTGATGATGTTTTGACTCTGTCGTCGAGAGAGTTTTCTTTATTTTTTATTTTTGGTGTTTTAGTGTTTGTTTTTTGCCTGAAGACGGCTACAATTTGTTGCGTAACCGAAATGTCGCAAAAACAAACATTAATGGAAAACGTCCGTCTTTCTAGTAGGTCTAATATCAATAACCCTTCAATGACAGCTTTAAAATTAATTATAAACTATTACAGATTTGGAAGGTACAACGACACCTGTCATTAGAGCAGTAAATATTTTAATCAAAATGTGGCGCTTTAAAATAAACGAGACTAAGTCAGCAATATCAGTTTTACAAACAAAATACAAAAACTTCATAAATTTTCATGGTACCACAACAACCATAGACAACATATGGGTTTGCAAAATACACCTTATATGCTTGATCATAAGTATTTGAGAAACATATTGGATACTAAATTTAGTGGAAGGAGTGTATCAACAAAGTGAAGAGCTTAATATCAAATGTTAATTATGTACAGTATGTAAGATGTAAAGTTCTACAGTTATTGTGTAATTTAGAATTTTATAAATTAATGATTGTTTTTAATACCAGTAGTGAGGGAAACATGTTAAAATTAACTTTTAACAATATTATATAATTTAACATACCTTAATCTGTATTTAGCCTTAATATATTTTACTATGCTATATGTTGACTCGTATATGTATAAACGTTTTATGTACCAATTCTAATATCTAATTGTTGATTATTGCTTTTATAATTAATTAAAAATTACCATTACATTATGAGTAATTTAAATTGAAATAGTGTATAAATTAAGTTCTGTGATATTATAATTTTCTCGTTGTCTTAAAGAAAACATTTGAAGACGTAAACAAACTATCCCAACTCCTTCCCGTATACAATGATACATACATACGCACACACACGCGTGTGCTCACACTCGCGCACACACATTCACATACACAAACACGTTCACTTAAATAAATATTCTGTTGTGTTTGACATTTCTTTTGTATTCATATACAGGGCCTGATGATGGCAATAAACACTGTCGAAACGTCGACACAAATAATTTAAAATTTGTGTTATATTTTTGACCGATCCTCACAAACCCTTCACCGAAAAATTCATTTATTGACGGTCTCTACGAATGTAAGGACTTAATATCAAAGTTGATATTAGACAAATTAACATCAAACTTGGAAAATGGACTGGCTACTTGGAAAGAGGTCTGTGTTGTCACTTTACAATAAAATAACTTTTTTATAAACCAATTTTAAAGCCTGTGTTGTGTTTGGATATGTGATGTCCAACAGTAGAACAACGTTTTAGAGAAGGCAAATTAAGATGATTCAAAAAATGTATCATCATCATCTTCAAGGATTAAACCAAGGATGCCTTGTTCCGATCTCAAACAGGTAAAGCGCTGTTTCGTCACTCCAGCGCTTCCTCGGACGTCCCACACCTGTCCGTCCCCTCAGTTTACAGTCCCATAGTTGTTTGCGAATGCCGCAGTCGTCATCCATTCGCCAAAGATGTCCTCACCAATTCAGCGGGTACTGGGCAATCCTGTCGAGGATACTCATAATATTCAGTTCCTGCCGTATATCTGTGTTCCTTCTATGATCGTGGGAGAGTATACCCGGCCACGTACCCTGAGAATTCTCATTTCAGCCGCTTGGGTGCGACTGATCTGGCCTTTCGTTAAAGTCCAATTTTCAGATCCGTAAATAAGTGAGGGAAGGCTCATCACATTGTAGAATTTTAGGCGTGTTCCTTTAAGAATTAAGAGTTCGCCTCATTGTCCCGCACATCAGGTTGAACTTATGCAACTTATTCACAACGTTGTTACTTGCATTATAAGGCACACTGTAGCCCAGGTATTCAAAATTCCTGACTTTTTCCAGGACAGTACCATCTGTAACAATTTTTGCCCGTACGGGATCAGTTTCACGAAAAGCCATCAACTTGGTCTTAAGTGTGGATATTTGCAATCCAGAGTGTTTGCAAATTCGATTTAACAAATGTATACCCATCTGCAACCTGTTTTCCGAGTCTGACAGAATAGCCTGATCGTCCGCAAACAACAAAGTGTGTCAATTGTAGACTGACCAATCATAAAATAGATTCAAAAATTTAAAAATAAATTCCCTGTATATTCGTTAATGCTCCGTAATTTAGTGTCAGCGCTGTGTTCACGAGGGTCGGTTGAAAAGTTCGCGGACCGGCATCTATAGCTTCCCTGTAGAACTACCATTTTTCTGGTGTTATAAGATTTATATTTCATGTAAACATCTGTTAATTTTCAAATATATCTGTCAGTTTTATCATTGTTTAACAGTTATTCAAAATTTACGTGTCACGCCAGTTTTGAAAATGAATAAAATCAATAATTATTTGTTAAAACGGCCTATCCCCAATGGAAAAGCACAACGAAATGGCTTAGAAAATGGTTGGACCTTAAAAAACAATGGTTTGTAAGTGGGCATAAGAGTATAATCGTGGTCGTACGAGTACTGAATGTGATCCCCGTAGTGGACGCCCAAAAAGTTGAACAACTCTAAATGCGGCGCCCAAATTGCACAAAGTTTTTTCATACCAAGTTCCTGTATTAAAATCCGATGCACACGCTCACATAAGACGCCTTTTGATCTTACAAATATCATCCACTTTCAGTCGCAGATCTTCCAATACTGTGTGTGAAATTGTTTTAACTTTATCCGGAGTTGTTGCACTTTTTAGGCGCCCATTGCAGGCATTCAGGGCCGGATTAAGGTATCTTGGCGCCCTAGGCTAATGATATTTTATCGCCCCCCTCACCTCCCATAGCCTAGTCTTACCTTTATGCCCAACGGGCTGAATGAAGCTTTAAACACCCTACAATATATTCCTTAGTTAGGAATATTTCTAGTATCTTACTGTTTTATTTTTTTTTAAATAGTCTCAAGAATTGAAAACTCAGGCTATTTTTCAGAGATTGTTTTAGAGTTACACCTTCAACCATTTGTAGTTTGCATGACTTTTTTATAAGGAAAAAATTAATTAAGTAGCTACAGAATTATAACAGTTTTATTAAGAGTACATTTAACATGATTTACACAAAGAAGACAATCAGTTAAACATCTTGTGGATTTGTTAAGACTCATGTAAACTTCAAGCTAATTTTTTTTTCTCGCTTTAAAATGAGCAAACGTTTTAATTACCTCACTAAAATCAAGTCTTTGTAGAAAGTCACTTTCAATGAACAACAGGGCTGCACGTATGACTCATAACCGGAGAAAACAGTTTGGAAAGCACTTTTATTATTTATGTACAGTTTTACCATAATTTCACGCAAATAGCCGCCTGTGTTCCAAATCAACTCAGATTTTTATCTTTGTAATTTATTACCAATTTTACATTATCTGTAAAATTTTATTATTTTATTATAGCTAAAATTTTGCGCCCCACAAAATGCCGCGCCCTAGACTACAGCCTAGTCAGCCTAAAGGTTAATCCGCTCCTGCAGGGATTATCTTCAATGCTCATATGAAAACTTTTAAACACGAATGGCTAGTTACAAACATTGTTTCTGGAAGCGCGCATCTCTTAACACATTTACAATTTTGTCGTGATTTTTCATTGGCGGGAGACCTTTTTAACAAACAATTAAATCAGATACGATGTTTGATTTTGTCCATTTTTGAAAACACGCGTGACATGTAAATTTCTAACAGCTGATAAGCAGTGAATAGACTGACAGGTAAGTTTGGAAATTAACAGGTTTTTACACGAAATATGATTCTCACAACATACGAAAAATTTTAGTTCTACCGTGAGGGTATAGATGTCGCTTCGCGAACTTTTCAAATGTCCCTCGTAGAGTTTTCAACTTTGTGTGGATGTGGTTAATCTTATTTTGGATGTCATTAACGGATGGAAAACTATCAACCAGATAAGTTTCTAAGTACACAATTATGTTTAGTTATAGTACTAAGAATTAATAAAAATGAATCGTCTCAACTCGCGCGACTTGTAGCATATCTCTGTCTGTCTGTCTGTCTGTCTATCTCTCTCTCTCTCTCTCTCTCTCTCTCTCTCTCTCTCTCTCTCTCTCTCTCTCTCTCTCTCTCTCTCTCTCTCTCTCTCTCTCTGTCATGATGCCTTATGTATACTATTTCCGTTCTTAGTTCAATCCTGATGTAAACAAACTCACATGGAAAATCTGAAACGCTATTGGTCAGGGGCGTTGACACTGTTCACACAGTA
The DNA here is from genome assembly GCA_034769895.1 of Magicicada septendecula. Taxonomy (NCBI): domain Eukaryota; kingdom Metazoa; phylum Arthropoda; class Insecta; order Hemiptera; family Cicadidae; genus Magicicada; species Magicicada septendecula. Next base: position 2,246,671 of record CM068371.1, read on the forward strand.
ATGTATCACGCGCATGTGTAGAATGTCTGTATAGACATGTGAGAGTTATCTTACCCTTAAATCGGGGCACATCGTTTTAAGACTTCATCCTTATCACAGTATTCTAAGTTCTATTCAATTAATATAAAGCCAGTTGAAAGGATAGATTTTCTGTCAAAACACAAAAAATATATAAAACAATCGATAGTGAAGAAGGCAAATGTAACAACGGCGGACAAGTGGTGTCATTGTATAGGGCATATAATCAAGGAAGAAAACAAGCTGTGACAACTGTACCATGTTACCGACGTCGTTGTGGACAATCTTATCATTAATAACCCTGATTATAGTGATGATACAAGTTCCTACACTGATATGGAAGGCATTGAATTACTCTTCGACTGCAACTGATAATATACAGTACAGTGATAATTTATCACAGCTTACATTTTCATGTTAAATAAACTTTAGTTTTTTGTTTTGTTGCAATTTTTAAACGGTTAATAAAAAAAGCCATTAACTGGTGTTATAAAATATTTCTCTGTCGGTATGACACAGTCACACAAATTTTACTTTGATCGGGATAAATTATTACAATTTACATGTGTATATACAGTATCAATATTATATGTACCCTGTCTATACTACTTCTGTCAGAGTGGCACGCCTCTAATTCAAGCAGTAAATAGCATTTCAGATCTGCCACGCCTGTTTGTTTACATCCGTTTTAAGCTAAGTACAGAAATAGTACACAAAAATATGTCTTGCTATTTATAAGTACAAATACAATAAATTTTTATCGATTAGTTTTATTAGTATAACACAATTTTATTAATAAATTATATTAGTTTTAACATGTAAACCATGGACATATGGAATCGGTCAAAATTGGCTGCAGCCAATTTATATTCATTATTGCGCAAGTTGGGCCCACGCCTGTGAGTTGTAAATGTAATCATAAATAGAAGTAAAAAATAAAAAAATTGTAAGCAGCAAAACACATTTTTTACTAAGGCTGAAGCATATATACGTCTTATAAAAATAACAAATACGACATATGCTTATAAGGTATTTGATATAGATAAGGTATATATGCAGATAGATATATTTTCAGACTCTGAACTTACTAAAAACAAAACATCAAATAAATTAATTGTAAGAACTTTCTTATTTCTTGATTTGGATATAACACATTTCATTTACATCAACGTTTCGACATTTTTATTATGTACTGTCATCAATAGAATTATATAATCACAACTAAATACATTATCATCATCATCATCATCATCGTAAGAAACAAACAAATACAAATTAATACGCTAACATTTTGAAATTATTAATATGATAAAATAATATAACTTCTACATAACCTCCAAAATTACACTTCCCAATTCTTATATATAAAAATAATTCAGATATATAAACCATAGAACAATTATTTACAACTTTATTTATTTAACGACTTATTATATAATGTAGGTGATGACAGTATATTATAGGACTGTCGAAACATTGATATAAATTACACTCAATAAAATATATTCTTGTGTCGAAATGTAAAATATCACTACTTACATAAATTACAAGAACAAGAATAAAATAAACAACAACAATTAAAAAACAATAGTTTTAATTGTAACAACAATTATATTTCAATTGAAATTCAACAAATTTGTAACAATATAACTCTAGTAAGCTCTCCGAGTTGCAGAATTCGCTCACTGTTTTGAACGAAATACACTTATTGTTACATAAATTGCGACATTACATAATTTTGTAATTATGGGAAAATTACAAAAATCTCGATAACTTTACTACGTTTCCAACAATAAAATATTTATAGAGCACCATGATCATACACTAAAAACACTAAAAATTGGAATCATTTGGATTGGGTTACAATTACTTTTAAAACAGATGTTTAGATTTCTTTTATGTGCTCTGAGGTCCCAAGATTTCAAAATAATTTCTTCAATTAGCACAACATTGAGTTATTAGTTCTCTTTACTTTGATACCCCAGGTGCATTTTTAATATTTTAAAAAACTGTTCCATCCTCCTTTTAGGCCCTAACACAAAAAATTTTTAATTCTTAAAATAAACATTACATTCAGATTCTGATTAAAATTTCTCTTAATTTGATACTCCACATGGAGTTCTGTTTCGCCCCCCCCATCAAAATTTTATCTTCCGTCGTTGTATTTGGGTGGGGGGAATCAATCTCAAAAACAAAAGTATTGTATAGGGTAAAGGTGTAGATACGCATGCCAAGTTTTACGAAATTTGATTGATGTGTTCAAAGGTTATCGTGAGTCATCCCCAAGAAGATAAATGCAAGACACAGATGCAAAGCAGTCAAGTTAAAACTGAAAATTCGTATCGCATCTTAAATTGGTTACCATTTTCTATTTATTAATAAAGTAATTAATTAACTACTTTTAATGTTAATAATAAATGTGCCAACGGCTTACCGTATTGGTAGACACTAGTGATGTCATTATTATAAACCGCTGAAAGATTGCTTTACGAACACACTGCAATCGTTTGAACCTTGATTATGATGTAACTCACTGTATCAAATCCAGCGCGCAGTTTGGCGATTGTATTGTTCAGAACACGTCTCTGTAAACACACGCTAAAGCATGAAAAGAATCCGACCAAAATAAATTCAAAGTAACCGGATACAAGGATTGGAATAGTGTGAGGGGGAGGGGAGGGGGACTTTATTGCGCACATAAGGCTTCGACGTCACCACAAAACTAGAATTCAATAACAGCGGAGTTTTATACAATTACTGAACTGTGTGTGTGCGCGTGTCCTGGTTTGACACTATTGTCTTCACACCTGTGAAACACGTATTTCTTAGTATGTTTAAATACGATACTGTGTGTGTGTGTGTGTGTGTATGTGTGTGCGTGTGTGAAGCAAACCAGTAGCTATTCTTTACAATCTTCACAATCTTAGTCAGGTGATGTAATATTTAATATTATACAACACACAGACCTTGTGAGGCTCCAATAGTAAACAGGTTTAACTGTTAAAACATTCGTATCGATGTTCCAAAAATTTTCATTGCCATCATCAGTATTCGAGCGGAGCAGGTACAGAGACAATTAACTCAAATGTACGGGAAGTGCTTAATATTATTTATTTGTGCAGCGACTGTACTCGGTGCCGGATTAAGGGGAGGCTAAAGCCTCGGGCCCCGCTTGTCGGGGGGGGGGGGCATACCCGACCATTCAAAAATTCTTATTTTTGTAGGAATAAGTAAAATTTTCTGAGCAAGCGAAATATTAAAAGCCGCACTGACAATGAGATTACCTGAAGTGCGGATCAAGGATTTAAATGTTTGTGGACATGTTTAGGTACATAAGATTATGATAAAAGCCTAAGCAGTAAAGTTTAACATTCAAAATTTCCCCAGTTATAAGCTATTATAATTGTTTTATGATGATTTTTGGAGAAGGCTCTGAAAAAAAAGATTACGGTAAAAAGATTATTCTAAAAAGATTGCGGTTATGAACAATATTTTATTTATTATAATTATGAAATGATTGTCTGCATAAAGTAAAGTATTGTGCAAAACGAGAAAATTTCATATACCTGCTCCTGTTCTTAAATAGCCCCCCCCCCGTAGCCTTAATCTGGCCATGAATGTACTTAATAAAATTAGATGATTATAATAAATGATCCTAACAATAGACTCCTGACTTTCGGCGGCAATGTTTGTTTCGTTAGTCGCCGACAACATTCTGCAACAAACAGTGTAAATCAATGCCTGGCGGAAAGTACGCATAACTTGCTTTATATACCGTATGTAAGATTTTATGAACAGACAAACTTATCGTACGCGTTGATAACTGCTCTACTTACTTTTGGAGTTTTTGGTTTCCAAGAAACTATGATTGGGCTACAGCAAGCAACGACGTTGTGAATAAGTGGCACAAGTTCAACCTTATGTGCGGAACCATTAGGCAAACTCTTAAGTCAACAAATAAAAGAAACACGCCTAAAATTCTACAAGGTGATGATTTTTCCCACACTTCTTTATGGGTCTGAGAATTGGACTTTAACGAAATACCAGGCCAGTCGCATCCAAGCGCCTGAAAAGATATTTCTCAGGCACATGGCAGGGTATACTCTTCATGACCATAGAAAAAACACAGACATACGGCAAGAACTGAATATTTTGAGTATAGTTGACACGATCGCCCAGTATCGGCTAAATTGGTGGGAACATATTTGCCAAATGGATGACTGCCGCAACACCAAACAACTATGGAACTATAAGCTGAGGGGACGGAGAGGTGTGAGACTTCCGAGGAAGCGCTAGAGTGACCAGGTCTAATCTTTGCCTGTTTGAGACCGGAAGAAACCATTCTTGGTTTAATCCTAGAAGATGATGATGATGATGAAGAAACTATGAACTGTTAAGTAATCGGAATAACTTGTACACATGGTGGGGCAATATTCGCCACTAGTTGTTTTCCCTTTTTAAAGTAGTCAATAAAGATTAGTCTGTTATTCGTGCGTCCTCAAAACAGTCGGCATAACCTTACCAGCAGAAGGAATTGTTTTTGTCATCTATGAAGATGGTTGCTCTTTTGCTGTCCATTGTTTTGACTATTGTTTGGTCTCAGGAGTGTAGTGGTAAACCCGGAATTCATCAATGGTTACGAATTTACACAAACATTCGGCTGGATTGCGCGTGTAAAGTGCCAAACAGTCGACTGAAATATTCTTTCGTGCAGCTGGCATCATTCGAGGTGGTTTCATAGTTCAAGATTGTTCCATTGGTGTCTGTTATTTTGTGTCCGCTGTACAACACTAGATCCGTGATCGGTGATCCGTGAGAACGTTGTGACGATATTTTCCAGAAATCGATAAAACTAAACACTTGCTGAAATGCGTAAATAGCGAAAGTAATAGGAATAGTAAACCTGTAAAATGAAAGGATGAGACGGGAAGAGGAATAATACTGAAACCCCACTTTAACTTAAGCAGTTAAAAAAAAAGATTTTTTTTTGTTGAAAGTTTTTTGAGAATTTTTTTTTTTTTTTTTTGTAAAGAGGGGCCACAAGTTAATTATAACTAGGCAAAGCCTAGAGAAGCCAAAAATGCGCTGGATCCAGTGAGACGGACTTGCAATGAAAACTCAAGAATTAAACAATTAACAAATCCTTTTTATTATTCTATCTCAGTGCAATTAATAATAAAATAAAAAAAACCCAACAGTAATCTATAATTCCCCTTAAATAGTTAATTAAATAAAGCATACTTTCTCAACAAGGCCACCTGAAAAATATTATTGAAACCAAGAAAATAATTTGCTATGTCACTCTACCAATGAATTGAAATTCAAAACTATAACTAACCTTGAAATAAAGCTTCCATTAAAATATTAATAAAATATAAAATTTATTTTATATGTTCCTGTTAGAATGCTTCATATAACTTAATGAAGATAAATGGTATCGATTCCTTGCTATTATTAATTCTAAAAATAATTACACAAACAAATTAAATAATTTTCAAAGGGTGACAACTCATATACTTGTTATAAAGTTAAATAAAGTAAATTATTTCCTTAAAGAAATGATCAGCAATGATTAATTGAGATAGAATACCTGTTATAAAAAAAATGAAAAGGATATAACTACATGACTTCATGTATTAACTTTCTTTTATAAAAAGACATTGTACCAAGAAAAACCCTATATCCAAAGTCCCCACCAAAAATACACTCAATGCATAACACTTATAACCCCCAAAATGTACACAGAAATATACACACATAACATGTTCCACAATACATATACATTATACAATAGTATACGATACAATATACATAAAGGTGTCTTGCCACGCCCTTTTTATATTACCCTCATGGTGTATATAAATTCTTACTTTTTCATTATAATTATCCCTGTTAGGATGACAAATTTTATTTTTTATATATTACCCTCATGGTGTGGGTTGATTGCACATCAGGTGTATAAGAGAATGCTAAAGCACACAGTAGTCCCCAGGACATAATAAAAATTCAAAACTAAGTGCCTAAGTGGCTAAGTGGCTAAGTGCCTAATTACAGTGAGAAATTAAAAATATTGAAAATAATGAACGCCCCCCAGTTATCATAAATGATATAAAGAATTTATATATACGGAAACAGGGCCAATTAATAAAAATGGAATTATTGCATAATATTATAACCCTATGAAAAAAATACACTTGGCACAGAGACGGACATGTTAACATCCTGATGATTCAGCCTTCAACTTGTCTCAACAGACAAGTCCAAAACTGTATCGACAGGCAGTGCTTCTGGTTGAAACTTGTAGAAAATGCACCTCCCTCACCAGTAATTTTTTATACAAAATGAATCAAACTGATTTTTAATTAAGAAAATATATATATATATATATATATATGTATACCACAGAATTGAACATGATAAATACTAATAGCCAGAATGACTTAAAATCTGTAAAGAAACCCCTATAATGAAATAAATGGAAAATCTATGCTGAATGTGACTTGTGTAATGCATGCCAGTCTCTGGCTGACAATTTTAGCAGAAATACATTGAAATTTACAATTAATTTAGCACCCAGTCCACACACTAAACTGTCCCATCAATTGGGGATCTAAATGATTGTTTAAAAACTTGAAATGTAGTAGTTGTCAGATGTATATAACTGGTCACTGGGTATGATTGAGTGTTGACTCTATGTGTAAATAATAATTGGTTTGTTCTCACCTGATTTAGTCCATGAAGGGTTTTTTAGGAAAGTGGCGATCTCGTGGCTGACATTATTAGGTGTTAGGGTGGTGGTCCAATTCCCTCCGGTAGCGAGAAGCTTATGGTGTTCATCGTTCAGCTGGTAGTAGGTCTTCTTTCTCGTCTACATCGATGGACCCTGATTACACATTATATTTTTAGTCATAGACCACAACACGAATGCCCCACTAAAATTTGTACACCCTCCAAAATACATATATAAAGTCAACATAGTTATTGAGCTATTTAATTAAACTTGATAAAATTTATATGGCCAACATGCCTTATTTGAAAACACTTTATAACAATAATTCTTCCCAGTATTAACATTACCTAATGTGAGTTACCTTGTTTGGAATATGACAATTAATTATGGCTTTGTACCATCTCATAACTTTATACTTAGCGTGAATATGTAGTTACCACGTGGTTAAGATTTGTTTCAATTACCTAGTTTTTTTACTACAGAAAATATATGAACTGGACATCATTTACTTTCAAAACGTGCCTGAGTAAGTTGCCAGATATATATATAAAGCTGTACTGTTAATTGTAGCAAAACTTTATACCACTTAAACTACTACGCATTGTGCAATGTGCTAAGTGGGCAAAACAATCTCGTTACATCGGTGTTAAATCACTTTTAAACTTAATTATTTTGTGGTCAATGTACTTTACTTTTTAGTGTCGAGATTCTGACACTTGAATGGAATGTTTTATAAAGTTTTAAAAGCTTTACCGACACATTGCGTATTGCACCATGCACGATGCAACAGGTGATCAGGTTGGACTTACTCAGGCTTACTAAAAAAACAGTTTTCTCCAACGAATATAGTTGTTAATTAATATAAAAGTAATTTGAGAGACTTACCGCAGTCGTGAAGAGAATTTATCTAGACATAGTTTGAAGAACAGCTCGTGTTGAAAATCATCTTCTCTACCGGAGAAAAATGGCGACCGTCACCCACGAGGTATTTTGTCAGACGCCGCTAATCAGCAGTACCAGCAACGTCCCCGTTTTCGTAAGGTACTTCTCGCCAGAAAGCAGCACCTGGTTTTTTTATACTGCCGCAGACAGTCAGCAGGTGCCGACACCGATCAAGCAGTGTCTAAACTAAACCGGTAGTTTCTCCTATCCACGGGTAGGGCGCAGCACTAATTACCGCCTTAATTCTGTACTGCCTATAACAACTAGTCGTATATTCTTTTGTTTCGCGCCATCTTACCGCTAGATAGCAGCCCACTCTCCGATAGTAAATTGACTGAAAACTCGCTGAGTCATATTGACTCAGCACAATACTTGATGACAAGTAACAAAGTTACTTCTTCTTCAGTGGCGCGACAACCTATTACTGAGTCAAGGCCTCCTTTAACAGCCTCCGCTAGTTTTCCCGGTCAAGGGCAGGCAACTGATAGCTTTCTCCAGACAAAAGTTTTTCATAGATGGGGTATGTGAATTCTCCGATCCAACCCCCAACCTGGAGGACCAGGAACTTTCCCCCTAGAGAGTTGCTTTCACCTCAGCTGACGAGCTCTCTCTGCCCGGTCGCAGTAGGCTAACTGACTCACCCCATGTGTCCAGCGGTTGGGCTACTGTAGTCTCCTCCGCCTCCACACTAGATGCACACCCTGCTGCCAATATGCACCATCTTGCCAGGCCAGGACCCAGGACACCCCCAGACTGCCCTGACAGAACCTCCATCTCTCGTGTGCTTACCGATCCAGTGATTTGTTACCACAACTTTGGAGTGGATTGCTCAGCGTAACAGGCTCCACCGACGTGAAGGTGAGATTGGAGTTGGTATGGAGAGGCTGGTGCATTTCTCTTTTATGAAAGAATATGTTCGCATCACAACCCCTTTGGATCCCAGTGACAAAGTTACCGACAAACAAAGTTAAGCGAGCGACATGAAATGACTCGTCGCAAACAAGACGCTGACAGTAAGAACAGACAATCCCTGAAACGCTTGTGAGAAACAGCAAACAGAAGTGTCAGGAAACTGTAAACACAAAGGATAACGCCGGAGACAATACCGAACTGATAACGAACACGATACGAGAATAACAATTGATTAAACGGAAATGGTTGCTAGAGAGACAGGGGGGAGGACTGAGACCTGAGAGAGAGGAATGTAGACAACCGATAGAGATTTAGTTAAATGTTTCAGACGTCTGTTGCCTTATAACGTCACATATAACTTAATCCACCCGCTGCGAATTGGAAACAACTCACTCTCCTAATGCAGAGATTTTCGTCTCATCCCACTACTGACGCCGCTAGTGATATCATTGTTAATTTGATAATATTATCAAAGTTTGTAGTGTGACGTACTACACGACTTGGGGTTGCTAGGACTCCTGCCACTGGGTCAGTTTGAGATAATTTATATTATTTTCCTACTTGTGGAGGGCCTGAAGCAACCCTCGCTGGTGTATTACACCACCCGGGCTAGTATACGGGGTCGCTTCCAAGACTCACCTGTCTAGGATTGTAATTACCAAGTCCGGCAATGAGGGAATTGTGGGTCACACGTGCTGATCGAACATAGAATCTACGCGCCAGGCGTCTCACGGTGTCATCCAAAGAGCAGACACCGGGTCCTATCCTCAAAAGACGAGAAGAATACATCCGGGGGACTTTACACGCGAGCTTAAGTCCCCGGTCGAGAACGCGCTACAGCGATGATCTATGACATCGAGCAAGGTATCCCCAAACAGGACAGGCATAGGTAATTACGGGCAACACGTACGAGTTGACGATGAGGTTACCCAGCCGGGGGGTCATTGCCGGATTAGACAGCACGGGCCAAAGTCTGCTGAGTTGCGCCGAAGCGAGTTGTCTGATATAGGCCTATTGTGTGTGGTTTTTGCCAGGTGAGTCGGGAGTCCACGTGGAGCCCGAGGTACTTGACGCTATTGGTCCAGAGCACATCGACGGGGCCTACTTTAAGCGGTCGAGGCCGCTTACTTTTGCGCGAGAATATTACCGCGGCACTCTTGGAAGCGTTGACGGCACCTGTCCAGTCATCGGCCCACCCGACATACGCGTCGAATTCGCACTGGAGCTTGATTGCCGCGTAACTTGCCTTCGCCTCTGAGGCAAAGGCCGCAGTGTCGTCCGCGAACAGCGACAATCTTACTCCAGGAACTTGGGGCGTGTCGTTGACAAACAGCGAGAGTAGGAGAGGCCCAAGTACACTTCCTAAGGTACACCAGCGGTAGTATGCTACTCCGAAGAGAGAACATGGTCTACTCTCACTCGGAAGCTACGGTCTCGCAAAAAGCTGCCGAACAAGTGAACGTATCAATCTGGGAAAATGATTTCCGTTAGTTTGTAAAGGACACCCTCGAGCCACACGCGGTCAAAGGCTTTCTCTACGCCGAGGAGGATCCCAGTCGTCTGTTTGCCCTGGCAGCCAGCCTCGGTAATGCACTCCACGAGTCTCATCAGCTGATGAGTTGAGGAGTGCAGCTCACGAAAGCAGAACTGTTTGGGGATCAGCACGTCCAGTCTTCCAGATGGTCGCGGATCCTACACTGGACCAAGCGCTCGAAAACCTTAGACGTCGCGGACAAGAGGCTGATGGGTCTGAGGTTTTCTGCGCGAGAAGAATTCTTTCCCGGCATGGGTATCACTATAACTGTAGCCGTTTTCTATTTTGCCGGAAAGTAGGCCAGTCTGAGACAGACATTGAACAGTTCAGAGAAGAACCGTATTCCTCGCTCAGTAAGGCGGTGGAGTGCGGAATTCATGACTCCGTCAGGGCCAGGCGCCTTCCGGGGCTAGAGCTGAACTATCTACTCACAGACCTCCTCCGGCAAAATGGGCTCCGGCCGATAGAAAGCGTTCTACCTCGCGGCAGATTCGCTCAGTGAAGGCCGGGCTCTTGGATGTATTGGGGGCGAACTGTCGCTCAAAACTGCCAGCCAAGAACTCTGCCTTCTCGAGGGGGCTTCTAAGGGGTTGACCACCGGGTCCTTCCAATGCGGGGAGAGGCGCGCAGTTACGCATTCCCGTTAGAGGACTGGGAGTCCACTAAACATTACGGTTCTCGGCAGGGCCATCCATCTGCGGTACAGCTAGCTCCCAGTTGCGTCTACGAAACGCCAGCATGTCATGACGCAACATGCCGGTCGCTCTGTTGAACGCAGCCTTGTCGGCCGGGTCACGAGACCTCTGCCAGCGTCTCCGGAGGCGATTCCTCTCGAAAGCGAGCTGAGACACCTCTTCGGGGATCCGCTGATAGTCGGGCGCGAGTCCCGGCTTCATCCGGGCGGACACGTTTACCGCCGAGACTACGGCTGTGTCGAATAAGGTAACTGCCTCGTCGACATGATGGGTACTGTCGAGTGGTAGGCTCAGGTAGGCGGCGACTAATGCCTGGGCAAAGCGTTCCCACACGATTATCCGCCGCTCGTCGCGGACGGTAGAGTGCTGGGTAGCTAGATGCATACTGATGGGGCAATGGTCCGATGACAGTGCCGAAATGACAGAGACGTGGACCGGGCAATAAACGTCCCTCACCGCAGCAATGTCCAGTACGTCGGGGCGGGAGTTAGCCCTTGGGGGATAGTAAGTAGGCCCGGTAGGGCTCATGACTGTGACCCGAGCCGCATCAGCGTACCTGCGTAAGCGAGCCCCGTTTGGGTTCACCAATCGGCTCCCCCAATCAAGGTGCTTCCAGTTTAGGTCGCTCGCCAGGACTACCCTCCTGTGTGAGCCTAAGACGGCCTCCAGATCGTCCGACAGGAGCTCTGTTCCTAGAGGCTTGTATGCGGAAACCACGAGTAGACCGCCGAGTCAACCGCGGTGCATTCGAGATTCCGCCGCTGAGGCAGGTCTACGCGGTGATGGCGAAGAGACGCCTTCACCGCGATGGCGGTGCCCCCTCCTGCGCGACCCTACCGGTCGTCCCGGCAGCACACGTAGTTGGGTAGTCGGAACCGACGATGCGGAGTCGTGTGCGTCTCGCTGAGAAGAAGCACATCGGGCTTGTGTTGGGCAACGAACTCTAAGAGCTCAGAATGCCGGGAAACGAGACAGTTGGCGTTCCACGCCACTAGCTCGAGGTATCGCTTGAGGGATTGCCATGTTTGTCCGTTGTTCATAACAGACTAATAACGCGGCAGGCTTCCACCAAGAGGAGGAACTTGTTTTGGGGCGTGGCTGTTGCCAAGCGTTCGTTGATTTTGCGGTAAGTTTGGGCTATTTTCTGCAAGTCGTAGCTTGCCAGAAAGTCGGAAACGACGGTGAAATCATCGGTAGATGATTGGGGAAACGCTTGGCGGCAGCTGCATAGCTGCGGCGGGGCGAGGCGGTGGAAGTCTTGGGGCCAGGTTCTGGAGTGGGTGGTCACTCTGGCTTTTGGCGGACGGACAGGCTTGGGCCCAGCTGGCCCGTTTTCTTGGCCTGACGACTTTTACCTTTCTTGCCTGATCTAGGGTAGCGAGACTTGGGTGGCAGCGGCAGTGGAGGATCGAGTTCCTCGTCATCCTGCGGCAACGGGACTTTAGCATAAGCGGGTGTCTCGCGTTCCGGTTCCGAGGGCGCGACTTCAGGTGTGGTTCACTGCACTAGGTGATTTCGGAACATTGGGGCTGGTTTCCGTGCCACAGGCTCAGAGGGTTTGGGCGATGTTACTAGCTGAACAGCATGTCAAGGCTTAGGCTGGACCGGCTTTACTAATTTGTCCAGCTGCTCTTTGTAAATAGGACAGTGCCTGTTATTTGCAGCATGGCCGCCTCCACAGTTTATGCAGTACCTGTGATGGTCAGGAACAGCGCAGTCCTGCGTTAAGTGGTCGAGTCCGCATCGGACGCAGGTCGGCGCGTTCCTACAAACCAAGCTGGTGTGGCCGTACCTCTGACACCTGTGACATTTAGACGGCTGTTCCCGGTCTCACGGTAGGGCTCTACGCTAACGCAGAGCCCGAACAGCCGTTTCAATTCTAGAAGGGCCTGGGTGGGTTCGCCCTTCTCCACCTGGAGTCTGATCAGAGGCAAGGGTCGACGCGAGCCGTAGGTTGTGTATAACCGAGAGGCTGCCACAACCTTGTTGCCTGCGTCTCGCAGTTCGTCTAGAACGACCTGCGGATCGGCCTGTATGTCTAGCCCCCGAAGAACGATGGCTACAGGCTTGATGCGATTGACGGTATAAGTGTGGAACAGGAACGATTCTTGTTCCAGGCACTGGATTACTCAGAAGTGTTCGGATGCGCTGCGGTAGGTGATGCGTACACTCTCGCTCGCTTGGAGCTTGACCGATGCGTTCTCTGCCAGCGCAACGACCTTGCGGAGTCGGCGACTAAAGCCGGTGATGTCCCTGACGTTCCGGATCCGTCGGATCCCCGACCTTCGGAGGTGCGGCTAGGCGCAACCTCAGCGGAGGCTTGGAATGCCGCCGATTCCGTAGCCGAACTCAGGGAAGTCAGTGAGGGAGACTTCCTCGGTTTACCACCGTGCCCTACTACCACCCAGTCGGTGGAAACCGAGGTCTCCAAGTCGGGGGAGTCAGACTCCGGTGGAGGAACAGGGCTGCCTGGTTTACTAGCGGCCGTGCAGCCGGAAGGTCCGGCCCTTGTGGTCATTGGTGACACTAATAAGGACCGGTCACAATCTTGCGCGGGTTGAGCAGGGCTGCCCGCGCAAGTCGAAGGATTCCCGACCGGCCCAAGTGGCCGGCCGGGGGCCTCATCGCTGCCGCACAGTGCAATAGGGGCGCTATCAGCTGGACTAATGCTGACTACGGCCGAACTGTGACACCGTCACAGTGGCGACGGAATCCGCATCTCTCTTTGTGAACATTACTCTCGGGCTCCTCGGATTTCGCTGGGCAGCGCTACCTAATCGACTTACCTGGACTGTGCGGCAGGTCCCAGTCGTGTATGGCGTTGCTGAATCTTCTTGCTCGCAGCAAAGGTTGGTCGACTTCCATCGCCGCAGCTCGATGGTCTTGCTGTCGGTGATGTGGTGAATGTTGGTCCGGCGGCTTCTTATTTTCATTTACTTCCGCCGCAGTAGTTGTTGATGGCCTCTTCATTGCAGGTGTGTAGAGGTCGAGGCGATTCTCTTCTGCGCTGGTAATAGTAGTAGCAAGATGTTTCCTCTTCGAATGCTAGCAGTCGAATGTCACGCCGCTGTGTGTCGGCTCCTGTGACGTACTTGATTTACATATAACTTATAAATGGTGGGGCAATGAGAACACAACGATTTAAAACTATCACAGCAGGAAGTAGATGAACATTTTCAAGTCAAATATAGTAGAAATACAAAGGTAATAAGACGCCATTTTACTTAGTCATGTTCATAGTTTAAAAATAACATACCTTAAGTGACGCCCATTGACACGCTTACATTCTGTGTGTCAATTGAGAAAGCTATCCATGACTCTCTGAACCGTAGCTTGCGGAACGGACAGAATTTCTTCGATGATTCGCTGCGTGAATTGGTTTAAATCACGTGGTCGCGACTGGAAAACCTTAAAATTTAGACAGCCCCGCAAAAATAAATTACACGCAGACCGGTCTGCAGATCACGTTGATCAGGGTATTGAGATCAAATCTTGAGATCAACCAATCTTCGAACACAAGACTCAAAATGTGCCCTTCCAAATGTTCTGGCGCACGCACTGTTTTACACTTCCCCCAATTGTTTTCTGAGTCAAAGCAGTAAGTTCCAAATGTTTTGTGTTTCCCATTTCGATATTGTTGAGCGATCTGGAATTTTTCCATGTCTTTCAACGTTGATTTCTGAAGTGTCGTTGTTATATTGTAATCATTACTTTTAGAAAACGTTTCTACAGCAAACACACGATATTTGAGTAGCCACTGGGCCACCGTTTTGCAAATGTTTAAGGGAACATTTTGGTTTACTAACTTTTGCCAGAAATATACACTTAGTGTGTATACCAGATTTTAACTCCACACCACAATCCGTTCGGCAGTAATTATTTGAAAAGGAAATAACATAAACAAGCCCGCCAAAACCTGTCTCCAGCCAGGTTGCAAAATGGTGAGGAGAGGAGTAACAACCCCTTAAAAACCAGGGTTCATCTGGCCTTACAGCCCGGATAGTGGTCTTAATAATTATGCCCAATAATTACCTGCTTCTAGTAAAAACTCTTTGGTGCAGTCAGTACCAGATCAAGCCAATTGCAGTAGCTTTCGTTAATTTTGGTCCCTTGTACAGCCACGTGCTGCCATGGATAATATAAATATTGCACACTTGTGGGTAATATAGGACCTTCTTATCTTAAACCTCTATCTAAGAACGATTGTCATTATTATTAAACACGTGATTGTAACTGTAGTCGCACCACTAACATTCCGCATTTCCTGCAAACACAATACGCTTGACTATACTATTGCAAATTTCTTAATCCTAAATTAAATCCTAGCCTTTATACATAACAATAATAGGCTTTTACTGCATTCCCGCCTTTATGCTGGATATAATTATTTTGCCCCGTAATAATAAATATTTTACTATACAGATAAAGCGAGACTCAATTGGTATTGTATTTTCTTGATATGTTCAATAACTGACTGGGTGTGTCCAATCGATGAATTGCAGTTTTTCAATTCCTGGCCTTTTTTGACGTTATCCTATGCATTATTATGCATAGGCAGGATGTGTAATAATAATTACCGGTCGTTTAAAAGTAAAGATTCTTGTTTTAATCACCACTTAACCTTCCTTCTTCTTTTATCTCTTCCATATACTTCTGTCTGGGCATTTCCCTTCTACTACACTTCTAATTGTTGATGTTGTTTTCCATTGTCTCCTCTTTGGTACGTTTAACCGATATGATAGCGGGCTTCCCAGTAAAGACCACTGTAAATTTTGATGAATTTCCCCGTTCAGCTTCACACACTCCGATAGCTGAGTTTTGTACATTTTTGAGTCTTGTCTCCTGCACAGTACACATTCTTCTGTGGTGGATATTTAAATTTGCAGTTATGCGCTGTAACACAGTCATGCCCAGATTTCAATCTAAAGTTGGCAAATGCTTACTTCCTGGTTTTTCTACAGTTTTTATCCCATAACTGTTCAATTCCTGACTACGTTTTTTTCTTTTGAGATATTTTTTGCTTCTTCCAAGAAGTGAGAGTTTGTTTTCCTCGTCATCAGTCTCCTTAAGGTGCTGAAGTCGTGGGTGCTTCCCTGGTGGTAGATCTTTGTCCCTTTCTTTGCCAAGATGTCCGCTGTCTCATTTCCAGAAACGCCTATGTGAGATGGGGTCCACTGGATAACTATCTCCTTGTTACATGCTGTAAGCCGCCTGGTGAGTTTCCTTGCTTCCAGTGTGTTCCTGGATGTTGCTCCTGTATTAGAGAACAATCCCTGGATGGCAGACTTTGAGTGCACTAGAAGAACTGAACTTCTTAATGTTTCTGTCTACCAAACTGGTGAACCTGTTTCAACGGTGTATCAGATCAGGTGACCGACCATACTGCTTCTTCTTTCCACAACATCTTTAATCTGAATCCTTTCTTCACCCCCTCTTTAAAAACCTCATTATTAAACAATCTATCAACCCACGGTATTACTAAAGCCCTTCTCCAACGCCATATATTGAAAGCTTCAAGATAGCCTCTACCCAGATTCCGCAGGGTCTATGATTCTGAGCTGTATGTGCGTACGTTCCAAACGAAACTCTTTATGAATTTCTTTCTGGTCTCCAGGGACACGTTTCTGGACTCCAGAAGAGTCATTTCGTACAAAAATTGTCCTCTTGCTTGAACAATTTTAAGCTATTTTCTTCAGTTACCACAAACTAATTTATTAACTTCCCTTTATATATAGAGTACAGATTGTTTTATTCCATTCATTAGGTATCGTCTAGTCTCGCCATATATCCCCGAACAGTATTACTCATACAGTAGTTATCAATTTGAAAATATAAACAAACATCTTTAAGCTCAAAATAGAATTTAATTTTATACACTCAAAACTTTAGACAAGTCGATTAATAGACTTATGAAACTTTCGCTTTAGACATTGGAATAAACAATTGAACGCCCGAGTATTTGTTATTTATACATTTGACAACGTTGTTTATATTCTAAACCATTCGTCACAACAATCTCCCGAGTCTGTATAATTGTTAAGACACAATACTACAACAAATAGTAAAAAAGTACTATGAAATTATGAATGTTTCTACAAAACAGTGAACAATTACAATTTACTCTAAACCGCAAAAGTGAAACGTGTCCAATGAATTGCAACTCACGAAAGTGGCCAGCTGCTTAATTAAAAGTACTACTACTACTACTACTACTACTACTAATAATAATAATAATAATAATAATAATAATAATAATAAACTAAATATCTTTGGAGTAATAAACTATGGAGAACAGTACAAAAGACGCCACAATAATGACCTGTACACAATTTTTGAGAAAATCGCAGACGTAATAAAAAAATGTAATTTTACTTTCTAATGATAAGTTATATTCAAAGAATGAATCCCTATAGGCTAACAGGAAAATTTCTTAACTATTTTATAAAGCTCAAAATGTACAATCCGTGGTTTAAAGAAACAGAGAAAGACATAGAAAACTCCAGATTACTCAAGAAGACTTTGAAGAACGTTACCACTCGAAAAGAAATTAAAAAATGACCAAAGTTTTTATGAAAAAACCCAAGAAGAGCACAGGGGCCATCTGGACTTACGAAAGGAGGGAGAGACATCGACCAAGAATGAAGAAGATATGGGAGAGAAGGAAAAGAGAGGTGGAGAAGGAAGAAACCAATTGAAACAAACGTAGCCCACAGTGGCTTATACGAAAATAAATTAATTTCTAAATAAAAAAGCACTATTTATACTTTGCCTGTGGGTCGTAATAACACCATGAGATTGTCCTCGATGCCGATAGAATACTCGATCACTGTCTGGAAGGCGCAAACAGATGGAGAATCTTCGAGAGCATCGCGTCATACTGCTGATCTAACAACGCGCGCAAAGCGTCACGTAGCGAATCATGTTTCCTCTTTCTTCTCAGCGGAAACATATTTTATAACATAATATGTTGAAATAAGGACTTTTGCACGTTACAGTGAAAAGCCACTGAGTAAATAATAAACCTAAAGTCGTCTTCAATAACTCAGCGGCAAGAGAGAAGGATTATTTAAAACAGTAATTGAAAACAGATTTCTTGTTCCGAAAGTAACTTATATTCAAAAGCTAATAAACAACAGTCATCGTATTTCAATCACTGTAGAAAATACTGATGAAATCGTTAAAGGTGTTTGAAAGATAAATAAGTTGTAAAACACCTTTTCAGAGAACACGAGAAATTGAGGATAGACAACGAAGTCATAACGAATCGGTTTTAACCACGAAAACAGACGACCATTGTACATAAAGCTAAAGTCACAGGAAACAGCTCTCAATAGATTTCTAAATAAACGAATAACTCTTACTGCGGTCATTGTCATTTTGTTTCAGTTACCACTGAATAACGTAAACGATTGTTTACTCACAGTCCTCCTCCTTGTTAATATTGTTTGAAAAGCAAATATTCTGTTAGTACTATACTGCACTCTCTTTATTTAAATGTATTTTACTAAAGGTAACAAGCCAGATTCAACGAAAGTCAACAGTTCTTTTAGCTGTACGTTTTCCTCTTTTAATTTTAAGGTAAGAATTTTGTTTTGTAAGAAGAATGCAATTTGTTCAGTTTAATACGCTTTGGAGTGTTACCACAGCGAGTACCACTGCATGTTTATATTATTATTACAGTGCAAAGTAAACTAGATGGTGCAAGATCCTTATTCGCATCAAGGGACACATAGCAAGTATTCATAATACAAACATTCTGATTATAACCTGACATGATAATTCTTTATTTACATCTTCTTCTATAGCACTACAGTTCAACGTAAGCCCTGGCTTCCTACACCAATCTTCTCCAATGTCTTTAAAGTACCTGTAACTGTAAGGTTAAAAAAAAGATATATATATATATATATATATATATATATATATATATATAAACCTGTACATGTATCCACAAATTGGCAATAAAGTATTGGTTTTGAGTTTTGTAATAGTACTGTTTCTATGTATAGGAATATATGGTATAACTAACATGAGTTATACCGGCACATTTGGGCGAGCCGGCACAGTGGTAGCGTCTCTGACTCATAATCAGAGCTTTGCTGTGCTACGATGTGGTGAGATCGAGTCAAGGTCACGGCTCGATTTTCTCGTCCACCCGCACGTACGCGGACAAATAATGCGTACGTTTTCTCTGGCATACCCGGCCAGATAAGTAACAAAGGCACACAATATATACTACACACATAAACAACACTCTTCCCCTCCCCACCACACGGCTTTCCCCCGGGCCTGGGTTGAAAGTTTCGCTAATATCTCTCTGGCTGGAGTGGGGCGTGAGTTCTATCACGGCCGGAGGGCGCAACAGGTCTATGACATAATGCCTGAAGTGGAGAACAAGAAGACTAACATTAGTGTATACGCACAGTTTCTAAAGATATTTCGAGAGAATATGTCTACGCTATCTACCTACCTTTACCTATGCATTATCCGCGTATACCTAGCACACAATTATTCCGGATAATTGATTTTCTACTCCAATTACGGGAACAATAATTCCAAATTAGAAAAACAGCATTTGTTATTACACTAAATTCTAAAATTAATTATACTAGACAGTAATTTTAGATATGTAGGTAATATTGTGTCTCAATTTGCAAGCAATTTTGCGGTGAATAAGCTACATAAGTTCAACCATAGCTGTGAAACTACCAGGAAAACTCTAAACACAGCGAGTAAAGAAATACGCTTGAGTTTCTACAAGGTGATGGCCCTCCCCATACTTCTCTATGAGTCTAAGAATTTGCCTAAGAATTCCAGTACGGTCGTTTTCAAGCGGCCGAAATGGGATTTCTTGGGCCCGTGGCAGGATATACTCTTCAAGATTGTAGAAGAACTGAGCATATATCACAAAAACTGTTTATTATGAGATTAATCGACTGGATCGTACAATCAAATGGTCGGAATATATTAAACGAATTACATGTATAAACCGATGACATTCCGACATAACTACTGAATTATAAGCCGAAAGGTAAACACAATTTAGTGGTTAAGACTAATTTTTACTAAACTTGTATTGCAACCACTAACACCCAATTATACTTTCCATAAGCGCTTTCAAGCCTCTCGGCTCATCTTCAGATGGAACACAACAACCTACCTAGAAACCTTCACCCCTTTATATATATCTTATCTACAACCCGGAAGCGTCAACTTGACATTTTTTATGTAATCCTTTTTGAAGATGATGTTGACTAATACTACGAGGAGTGGCTGAAATGTAATGCACATTGAAACGTAACGAAAGAATAAAATGTAGCAAAAAAGTGAGAGGTGCTGCCATCTTGTAGTTTCATTGCCCTACTACTAACATTCCGAAACTCGTTGACCCAAGCTCTCTCAGTTTCTGTCAGTCGCCATTGCTGTGGAATCTAGTATGTTTGCTATGTCAACAAGGTACAGTGACTGAATTTTTAACAGCGGAAAAAAGTGAACGCTTCTGACATTCATTGTCGTCTAAAAGCTGTTTATGGTGATGAAACTGTTGATCGAAGTACTGTGAGTAGGTGGGCAATAAATGTCGTGCATCAGAAACTGATAAAAGCGAATAGCGAGGATGTACCTCGCAGTGGCCGACCAGTGCAGTTTCAGTGTTTTTATACCCTATTACATCACGTCTGTTGGGACATGCCGATAGATTACGCAGTGAAGAACATGATTAACTTCACTAGATTTTCTTTCAACTTCATAGTCGCTGCCTATAAAATGCTCATTAATTTACCGACTCTGTTTTACATTTCTATTTCACCACGCACTCCAAACACACGCACGCACTCCATGTAAGTGTGTGGGTGCGTTTCATACACGTGTATGTTACAGTTTATTCCCTTTTGTCGCTTGCAATAATTACGAATCCGATGTTCGTTAGAATTGTTGTGACACAAATACACGACTAATAAAAAACAAGTAACAAATTATTTGGGGTTTTCGTCGACTTTATAAATTAAAAAAAAGTTTAAATTAACTTGCTTATTGGCCATAACAAATATTGTTACGACGGTCTAACTGATCGCCGTATGGTGCAGTGGAATCAAAATACAAGACACCAATTAAGTTATTAATCACAAGCTTTAATTAATCACAAATGCAGTTTATAATTAACTTGTCAATCATTCGAGAAAAATTTGTCCACACGCAATAATAATGTCAACTAATAGAGTCCGGCACAAGTATAACACTTCACCACAATACTTGGAACCTCACTTTAATAAATCGCTACTTAAACTGAACAACGGCGGGCTCGTCGCTGAATGCTTACATTTATACCCCGTTGAGTTGCCAGAATAATCTGTCACTTGTGCATGAAATGTTAAACAACTGCCTCTTACGTGCGCGCTCGGATCCACTATAAACAATGAAACAGTGTCGTGTCTGTGAACACAGTGTGCGCAGACCGATGAAGTCTGGACCAGCCTCGATTGTTGAGACTTGACAAGTGTCACGTAAATGTCTTTCATCTCAAAGTAGTAGTAATGCGCGCGCACAACATTACAGCTGGGTTCTGCTGGGAGAGCCGAGATACTTGTAGAACGTTCATGAAGAGATAATTTATTTATGTGTTCATAAGTGCTGAATAAAATTTTCCGTTTCTCCATTGTTTTGTCGACTCTCTTCTCAAGCCAGCGTGTTTACGTCTTTACCATTTACTTTCCGTTTTCAAATTACACAGTTACACTATCGAGTGCCTCATAAATTTTCCATTATTGCTATGGGGACAAATGCGACAGGGATGAGGCGGACTGCCCTCTCACCCTCTTAAACCGAAAGTGAATTTGTCTACACCCGAATCGCAAATAAAGGTGCAAAACTTTATGTGACAATTTATTGCGCAAAAAATATTGACAATTCTTGCAGTATTCACGTAATTATTATGACAGTGGTTTGTCATACACTTAGTAAAATTTCTTTTCTGTTTTAGATCTCTCAATTTTCATTCCATCCATCCATAGAATCGGAAATTGTAGCAAATTCAAATATTTGGGAAACATTATTTCAGAAGATGAAACAAAAAACAATGACATCAAAAATAGGATACAACAGGAAAAAGGCTATTCGTTTGCTAAACTCGTTACTTTGTTTGAACAAAATGAAAGTTCAAACTAAACTGACAATCTACACAACTATTGTGGACCCCATTTTAACTTATGGCTGCGAATGCTGGCAACTTTCAGATAAAGTAAAAAAGATTATAGAAACTGTGAAAATGGACTTCTTAAGAAGAGCGTGTAATATTTCTAGAATCCAAAATGTTAGAAACAAAGATATAAGAAGGAAAACAGGGTGCATATTTACAACAGCAGAAAGAATAGAATTCAGACAGTTGCTATGGTATGGTCACGTAATGAGGATAGAGGAGAAGCAATGGCCAAATAAAGCATTGACTTACACACAACAAAACAGAGAAGAAAAGAAAGATTGACAACACAATAGAGAACAGGAATTAGGAAAAGCATGAGAGATCGAGCTATTGAAGACGATGACAGGAAAGATAGGGAGAAATGGCGATCGAAATGCGGGATGCGGCATAGACTGTAGTACTCCCGCTAAAAATATTAATAATTTTCTTTCCATCGAATTATGTTCAACCTTTATAATTCCGTATTGCTCTACTGGATAACAAACGTATGGCTAATATTCAACAAAATACCGAGCATATAGTAAACTGGAACTGGTAAAAGCATATATAAGCCGAAATGACGCATAAAAAAATTACCATGTTACACATAATTTATATGTTGAAATACAGAATACACAATATATGAAGGAACTGAACCATGTAAACTTAATTATTATTTTCACAGCTAAGTATTTTTGCGCTAAAGAAAACTAAATACAATGTTTGTCATATTATCTCTATATGACTCGATTTTATATAGGAGATCTAACATATTATTTATAATATAAGGAATTATATTAGGCATGACTTCACTTTTAATGATTAATTACTTTTACTTCAAAAATATTTTTTTTTTAATTTTTTAAAAACTTGGTAAAAGTTGAAATTAGATGGTGTAAAGTATTACAACATTGTGAGATGTAAGTATTCAGATACTGTTATCAGGATACTGTAAGTATAAAATGGTACCTTTTTTGAGTCTTATTTTATTAGTAATTGGTTTAAAATAATTTGAAACAAAATTATTGTACAATATACTTACATAATTGTGAAAACACTGAAGGCATTTATATTTTATCCACCAACTCCAAAGTCAAACAATATATTAAATTTTGATCCTAATATAGAAATAACAATAACAATTCCAGTGTCATCACTGTTCAGCCTAACACAGCCACAATGACTTGCTTGAAGATTTGATGATGTAAGTAAAATGTTTCAAGTAAGACCGAGTACATGGACTGTAGAATGGAATGAACACTGAACACTGAGTTGGAGGCATGAGTTGTAGGACATAATGGTTTTGATTTTGAAATACATTTGCCAGGCTAAAATGCTGTCAGCCATTCATATGCTGAAATAGATTTTCTCGTACAGATGTTGTTAATCAATAGCTACAGTAGCTTTTCAATCCAAGAAGATCTATCAGAAAGATTTGTTCTGTGCTAATACGCAGACATTGTGTTCTTTAAATACTCTATTACACGGTTATTTTGCAGCTTATGTCTTACACACGAAACTTGGTAACTAGCGGCAAGCGTAACGTGCCAAACGATATTCAGTAGCACATTGCACGATTCAAAATATGGTTACAACGGTCTACTGATCGTCGAAACCAAAATACAAGACACCGGTGAAGTCACTAATCACCAGCTTTAATTGCCACAATTAGTCTCTTAGACTAATAGCTTTAATCAACAAAATAGTCTCTTACAACAAATCAAATAAAAATTGTTCACACGCAATAATAATGTCAACGAGTATAAAACACAATTGTATTACAATTGTCCCGCACAATTATTAAAACATATGACACTTCACTTCGACAAACACTCAATCCGTGCTAGCGAAAATCGCTCACGTAACTGAACTGACAACGCCAGGCGTTCTGCTTTTATAAGTCGCGCATAAGCTTAGAATTAACGCTCCATCCTTCATTTACACGCCACTTAATGCTGAAGCTAATGCGTGTCTCAAGTGGTCTCTTGACGAGTCTAGAACAAACTTGAACGCGGCCTTGACTGGGCAACACCTACCACACTGGACGGGGAGAAGAGTGAAGAATATTCTCCTTTGTTCGGTAGGCTTCTCGTAACAATATTTAAAAATCAATTAAAATGAGAATTCAAAGCATGAATTTAAATAAATTGTAGAGAGGACCGTAACTAACGATCTAGGTATAATACAAGCAGCGTACGTAGTATATCGGTAATAATATTCAAGAGCTTGTTGCACGATGAAAGTAACCATTGCACATATGACATCAATGAATTCACCATGCAGAAACAAAGCCAATGATGTAGATATTGAGTACAACTTTTAGTAGCAATTTTTTTTTAAATATGTGACAAAAATTTCGGATTCATTATATTATTCACTATGAAGTCTCCAAGTCACGTGTATAAGTATTTAATTGTAATATTTGTAAGTTGAATACTTAGTTACTCACCGTCTTTTGACTTCTTTAAAACTTTAAATAACAACGCGTTTCAAGGATAAAGCTTCATCATCAGGTTATATATAAACATTAGTTATTCCGGAGAATTCGTCGAAAATCAGACATTTTTACCAAACATCACTAACCACTTCAAGGCACATCGCAACCTGGGCGCACCACTACATGCGATCGACTGCCTGGGAAGTATTCTGTGATGTTTGGTAAAATTTTTGATTTTTGACGACTTCTCCAGAAAAACTGGTGTTCTTATTTAATCTGATAATGGGAATTTATCCTTGAGACGCGTTGTTATTGAAAGTTTTAAAGAAGTCACAAGACGGTGAGTAACCAAGTGTTTACAAATATTACAATTAAATAAAAAGTTCAGAAATAACGACCCAAAAGTTAACATTTTTATAAACCGTCCATAAAACAATAGCAATATACCTACACTACTGTATGGTTCTGAAACTTGGGTCATAAAGAAGATGAACAGAAGATAAAAACAGCAGAAATGAAATTTCTGAGATTAGTTAAGAGGTGTAACAGAAGAAATCATATGAGAAATGAGGAGATAAGAAGGGATTTAGATATTTTTTCAGTATAGAATACAGACGAAAATAGATTCAACACATCAATAAAATGGATGAAAGTAGAATAACGAAGATAGCGAAAGATTACAACTCTAGAGGTAGAAGGAAAGTTGGTAAGGCTAAGAAAAGGCGGACTGTGGAGTAGGAACAGACCGTTAAAGACTATAACCCGTAAGAATAAAATGATGATGACAAACCGCCCATTAAACGTAAATTAAATACTGCCCTTGTGTTTATTAACATGGGTGACAAGGGTTTGTAATAATATAATAAACAAGTGTCCCCACAAACTTCAGAAAGTTGAAAATTAAGAAGAAATGATGGAATATATCAACGTACAGAAGATGTAACAGAAAGAATGAGAAAAAGAAGAATATTATTTTTTGGACATTTATATAGAATGACGACAGTAGGATACCAAAGCAGATCTTTAAATATCTGTGGGGGAAGAAGTCAATATCAAGTTACATTAAAGAAGTCCAAAAGGATTTAGAAAAAATAATATAAACGCAGAAGAAGCCAGGGAAAGAGAAGTTTTTCGGGCAAAAGTTTTAAGAATATAAGGAGTCTAGTGTAGGAGAGAGAAAAATTCAGGTTTAAAGTGGACTGAAGACAGGAAGAAGAGACACAGTGAAAAGATAAAAGAATATTAGAGAAAAAAAGAACAAAGAAAGTAAAGAATTGAAAATGGCATGTAGTATTTAGATGGGCGACAAAAGAAAATGTTTAAAAAATAGGATACCAAATTTTGGGTAACGATTCTACGCATCGAACTGAAGAAAAAATGTATAAAAACATATGTCAAAAATGCTTCGTTTTCCGTCTACATGTCTACATGTGTTTGTGTATCTTCTTCTTCATCTTCTCTTCAAGGATTAGGCTGGCAGCCTGTTCCGTCTTCACAGCCACCGTAACTGTAAACATTATAGTGTAGGTGTAGTTTCGCTATCACAGGTAACCAGCCACCAGCCAGGTAGTTAGGTGATGGGGCTGTCACCTTAAAACTTCCCAACCTGCCTGATTTTCGGTTGGGGTTTCTCCCTTACCCTTTGAGAATCGCTCCACGCCACAAGGCAGTGGCTTTGTAATTTTTAATCAAGGTTTTCTTCCTCTATCCTTTGATGAACCAACGCCGGACTGCAATGCAACGGCTTCACCTTAACCCTGGCAGGGGCTACAGAGCTGTTTTGCTCTTTGCCAAAATACTGTGGTGTACTCATGGACACCTTCTCAGTACGTTCAGTCCTTTGACACTAAAGATGGCCTCCAGAGGTAAGGACGAAACGTCAGTACGAGTCAACATCTTCGTAACGTAGAAACAAAATGGAAGACCACCGCGGGCTTACAGCGCGGATAGTAGTTTTAGTAACTACAACGCCGATCGTGATAGCCTATGGAACAAATTAGGCTATTCGGCGCGATTACAATACAGTAAAAATGTAATACAACAGTAATTGAGAATAACCATACAAAAGTCAGCGGACTTTCATAACAGTAAAGAGCAGTGTTTAAGAGTTACAGTAGAAACAAAATGGTAATTTCAATCAAGCCATTTAAGTCATTGATTAGTGTCCGTTTTTTGGCAGATTTGCAACATCATTTACCTGAATAACAGAGACTTATAAACTGAAACTAATAAGTGATGTAGCAATGTTGGTTTTACAAAGAAATTCTTAAGAACAAAAAGTACATAGGACTGGTTAGTTCAAGTTCTACAAGCTAATTGCACGCTCACAACTGTTTGGTAGTGGGTACTAAACTGTTTAAACTAATGATGGATTCAAGCAGGGGAGATAAACGTTTTAAGATTGATTACAGGTTGGACAAAAACATATTAACAACGGTTAGGGTAGGTTAGACTTGTTCTCAAGAATCAGAAATTAGAGACGAACAAACGTAAGTGGCCGGATCATCTGGACAGACTGGCATGATTACTGTTCTTTGACATACTGGCAATGATTACAGTGGCAAGGTGTGCTTATTAATATGGATGGAATGGAAACATAATGAGGTTAAGAAACCGATGGTCAGATAATGCCTACAAGCCGGGACAAGTAAATGGGTATAATATGGTGATAGGAAATAGAAAGAATAACAATAAGAAAAAAAGAAGAAGAAGAAGAAGAAGAAGAAGAAGAAGAAGAAGAAGAAGAAGAAGAAGAAGAAGAAGAAGAAGAAGAAGAAGAAGAAGAAGAAGAAGAAGAAGAAAATGAAAAATTAAGAACAAACAAAAAGATGTGACTTTGAATTTCTTTGTCTGGGATAGGAGAGTGGGAGAGAAGTTTGAGAAAGAGAGAGTGCCCTTGAAATTGAGGAAAGACAGACCGCATTACTACCTGTATCTGCGTAATAGTCTTTATGTGCCAGTTAACCGCAGTACCCGAAGTAATATTACCCACCTCAGATTGCAGCGTCTCACACTGCTACAATTGGCTGTTAGCAAGTCAACAAGGCAAGGGGAGGCTTAGCATTGTCCGCAGTCTGTGTATGCTACAACTTTATTGGGTTCACGCCACAATCGCTACTTTAACTCTTAGCGAAGCGTCCTACGTATTTCCTAACGGTGATAATCCGACGGAACTCACTGGGTTTAATCTTACAGCCAGAGAACACTTTTCTTCACTTTTCCTTACTTTAATTTGGTTTGGTTTTATTTCTGTTCTTTTTTTACCACTAACTAAGACTTTATGTTTTTCTCTATTTACAGTTAAATGGAAGTTTTCTTAGGACGACAGGAAAACAGTAGCAAATTGTTTAATAAGAAGCATAAACGTAAAGATTTAAAATGTTTAATGAAATGTAGAACGCAAAGATTAGACATGTCTTTTCTGTAAGTGCCAACTTCAAACATTAAATGTATCTGTTGTGCAATAGAAATGATTACTAACCATTGAATAAGAATTTGTTTTACCAATCAAATTTGATCTTTCCTTCTTCTTTTCTTCAAGGGTTAGATTATATAACCTTGTTCCGGCACACATCTTATCCTCGGACGACCAACAGTAGTTTGTTGAGGGGGATACGGGATCAATGGACGGTGGTGGGTGGTAGGGGAATGGGGGTGATGATCTAGACAGACAGTGTCGCCAGAGTGATGACGTCATGATGACCTTGACAGCCAGTGTTGTCAGGGTGATGACGTGACAAGTGACGTCACGAAAATATTGCTCTCTTGACCTACATAAACAGCCAGTGACGTCACAGAAACAACGATGGGGTCATCGTTTTAGGTGGCGTCTATTGTTCCAGTGTTGAAACAATGGTGTCATTGTTTTCTTTTGTTTTCTATTACCACCTATTGTTTCAGTGTTGAAATAATGGTTTCATTGTTTTCTTTTGCTTTCTAGTGCCGCCTGTTGTTTCACTGAAGTCTACTGTTTCAATAACAACACTGGCTGTAGAGGTCATCACCCCACCCCCACCCGGGACCACCTCTACACCTTGTCTACTGTTTCAGTATCCTCTCCGTGTTGTACTGAGGGGGCGTGACAGGCTGTGTGTGTGTGTGTGTGTGTGTGTGTGTGTGTGTGTGTGTGTGTTAGGTCATATACAGAAATACAATGTTTAACCAATGTAAATAGTATAATTAGGAAAAATAATCGTAGATATTACAAAAAGAGAGCATGGCAGGCTGTGTGTGTGTGTGTGTGTGTGTGTGTGTGTGTGTGTGTGTGTGTGTGTGTGTGTGTGTGTGTGTGTGTGTGTGTGTGTGTGTGTGAAATATGTTATTCCGCTAAGATTAGAGTATTAGTTTCTTGTTAACCCCCTCCCCCTCTAACGTTCTA
This sequence comes from Magicicada septendecula, assembly GCA_034769895.1. NCBI lineage: Eukaryota > Metazoa > Arthropoda > Insecta > Hemiptera > Cicadidae > Magicicada > Magicicada septendecula. The sequence goes on from CM068371.1 coordinate 2,275,493, forward strand.
CTAACAAGCGTAAGTATTGCACAATACTGTTGAACAATAGGATGCAACAGTTCCACTTGACCTAATTCAACAGCTATCCACTACCTCCTCCCGGCCCCTCGATGTGTGTATGTGTGTCGTAGTGTGTCATACTGTTGCGCAATAATATGACGCACGTCACGCACCAGTTCTATCGATGGAATCGTGTCGTAAGGTGTCACGGTAATATGGCGCAACAGTACGTTTCCTTGACCTACTTCAACAGCTCCGGGGACGAAATCAAGTGCGTCTGTGCACGGTGTTGGACAGCGGAGTGTATACTTTGAGCGAATCGTGAAGTATCATGCAGAAGGCCGTGGAAATTATCCGTGGACTCGAATTCCAATCGCACGTCGACCGGTGAAGTCTTGAGAAACTCGTCCTGTCTGCTAAAATCGAAGAAGAATAGCGGTGCTTTATCTTCGAACTCGTCCGACGATAGAAGTACGTTCGACTGAGTCCTGTGGTAGTACGATTTTTGGAAACGAGAATACATGTCGTACAACAGTGCGTAGAGTCCGTTGGAGATATCCAAGTTCAGGTTATCGTACGGGTAGTATTTGTTGTTCAGAAAGAGTCGCGCGTTGGTCATCCGTCAGTGATCGAATTTGTCGGCGTGTTTTTTCACATATTTCTTTCTTCGGGTCTGGAAAGTGAGTATCACGAACTGCGGTTTCTCCAGTTGCGACGACGTCTTGATCGTCTACGTCTGCCTGCCGGTCTTCGGCAATGCCGGGTACTCGTGGAGTTCCCAACTGCAAAACGGTATGGACAGCGGTGGTCCTTCCGCATCAGTTCCAACAGCGCCAACCGCGTATCGTTGTTCACGTGCACGTACGGAACCATCCACAAGATTTTAGTCACTTCGAGATCGACGTTAGCCGTAGTCGCGCTGCTCGTCGTCATCACCATAGCGATTAAATCGGTGGACGTGCGCAACAGTGTCAGTTCTTGTTTCATGTTTAAAATGATCCGTGTAACATCTTCAGCGAATCCCCTCATCATACGCAGCGGTATGCAAAAGTTGAATTCACCGTTGCTGTCTGTCGGCGTTATTTCGTTAGTCATCGGTGCCACCCATCTGGCGTTTTTCATCTCATCAACGTCCGGTTTACCGACGGATAGCCTGGTTTTCAACGTGTACGTGACGCCGACGTTCTTGGTCCGATCGACTTCCACGGCGGCCAATTCGTAACGGATTTCTTAGAAGAGGAACGCGATCGCGTTGTTCACCAGTTTCACGTTCACTTCATCGGTACTGCTCGCTCCGGTCTTCTTGCTCAAATTGCCTTCAACGTACAGGAAACTTTCCATCGGCAGAGTTAAGACGTCCTTCTGTAGAATAGGTATACGTATTTTATCGTAATACGTGACGGTGTCGTCGAAGAGCGGACCGCGATCGACCGCTTTTTTATTTGTTTTCCTTGACTTTGAAGCCTAGTGAAATTAGATAGCGTTGGTTCACCGGTGTTAACCGCTTCGACGTCGAACGTAGACTGACGGGTTTCGCGAACGTACGCTCCTCTTGTATCTTCGCGAGCCTTGCGTGAGACGATGACGACGATGATGACGGTGCAACAGAAAAAGAACTATTGTTGAAATAAAAACCCATCGTTACATCCGTTTTAGGTGGATTCGCATGGTGATGACTTCACCGCGAAAATTTACGATACCTCCGTCTTGATCGTGTACCGATACGGTAATGTTACGTAAACTTTGTACGTTCACCGGCAGGTATATGACGTTGCTAGGCGTTTCGACTATCTTGAATCCCGGCTCGACCGTCGGGTAGAACGAATGTAGAATGTGCTCGTTTCGTCCGTCCTTGTACGAACCTTGCACGGCGTTATACCTTACCTCCAGAACGTTCACTTTGTTAGTGTTTACGGGCGCGTCCGACGTGTGTAATTTATACGCTTCCAACTTGGTTTTCTTGATGAAGCCCAGCATAGCACCGATTCCGTGTTGTGTACTACCGAAATCGATCTCGTAAGAATAGTAATGTTCACATTGCAGCGTGTTGTTGTTGGCGCGCAGACCGAATTTCAAGTCGACTAACGCTTCCTTTAGGTACGTTTTGATATCACTGATTTCGTACGCACCGGTCGGTAATTCGATGAGTTCTAAAGTTTTACCCGCACCACCGCAGCCGCCATCGCCGCCGCCCTTCAGTACGGAAAAGACGTTGTTTCTGCCGTTTTCCACGTTCGGAATAGAGTTGTATGTGGTGAAATCCAACATTCCGGCGTATCATTCGCCCGCCGTCAGTTCGAGTGGTGGAAAAAAGTCACAGACTTGTGCGCTCGGATCCGTGACCGTGACGGTGACCGTCGGCGACGACCTCGCGTCGTCTACTGATCGTTCGACGACAAAATCTCTAAACATAAATGTCCGCAGACGACCGGGTCCGGCGGTTGTTTACGCGGATAATTGTAACGCACATCGGTCACGTTCGCGCCGATGTATCGCATCAGGTCGACCGGTGGACGTAAATTGCCAACCCCTTCGATGTAAGTACAGGACTCGATCGCCTCGCTTTGTGCCGTAGCTAGGCGTTACGGCGACTTTCGAACGTTTGTTAGAGTGAATCTGGGTAATAGACTCCTTTCATCTGTGTAGTTTGCGCTTGTGGACACTCTCGCCATCTATGAGACTTTACGGTAACTTACAAATTGGTTATAATTGAATTTCGGTTTAGATGCTGTCGTTGAATCGGGTATGCTGACGCTATCTATGTGAGACGTCAGACAACTGTACCTTTCGTTCCCGCTGCTTGGAGCGGTGTTTGTCGTGGAGTAGTGTGAGCTGGAGGTAGACAAGCTGTTTTGGTTCCTGATCAGCTGTGGAGAGTAAGGCCGGCGGTGGTTGGTCAGCTGTTCACGACGCCACGTGTTGGTCTTATATGTTAGAGAGCTGGAAAAGTTTTGTGGTTTTCTTTTTATGCCGGGGTTTTCTGAATTAATTATGGCAGACTAAGAAAAGGTGTGCCAAAGGGTCTCTGGGCCGGCAGCCGTGATCCTGTGAAGACTGAGATGTTATTTATGTGTGAGTAAATTGAGGAGCTCAATTGCAAGTGACACTTTGCAAAATTGTACGGGTATGGAAAAATAAAAATCATTAAATTTTGCCTGGGATGCGCTTTCGCGCTGCTTGTTTTTGGAGTCAAGTGGGGCCTGGCTGGTTTTTTACATACAAAAAAATAAAAAGGAACAATAGTTGTTTAATTCTGGATTTTTTTTGTTACTTCACTATATACTGGGAATATAATATGCAGGTTTCTGCAGCCATTGCAAATGCTTGAACGCAAGTTTTTTAACAGAAAAGTCTGGTGAACTTTACTAGTTTCTTATGTGACTAGTTTCTTATTCGACAGTAATATCTTATGTGCTAAACTTTTTTAACCTAAAAAAAAAAATAAATAAAAAATAAAAAACTTAAGAAAATGTGTTAGGAATTGGCCAGTGGGATCATAGGGCCTAGTGAAGCAAAATTCATCCGAGTTCCTTAATTGCTCGTTGTATGATTCAGTGTGTATTTTTTTAATATAAGGTGCTAATATGGTGCAATTTTTCTCTTTTCATTAATTGGCCCTATTTTAGTCTATATAAATTCTTTATATTAATCATGGTAACTGGGGGGGCGTTAATTATTTTAAACAATTTTATTTCTCACCTTAATTAAGTATTTTAGCACTTAGCCACTTAGGCACTTGGTTTTAAATTTTAATGTCCTGGGGACATTTGTATGCAATACTTTATGATACACATGACGTGCAATTAACCCACACCATGGGGGTACATTTATAGAAATAAATCTTTAATCCTAATTGGGATTCCTATAAAGAAGAAGTTTAGAATTTATATACACCAGAAGGGTAATATAAAAAAGGGCGTGGCAAGAGACCTTATGTATTTGTATACTATTGTATATGTAATTTGTCTTGTGGAACATGTTATGTCTGTATATTTCTGTGTACATTTTGGGGGAGATATATATATATATATATATAAATATTATGCATTGCTGTACTTTTGGTGGGATATAGGGATTTGATTTATTATTAGAATTTATGTACACCAGTAGACGAGTATTCTATCTCAATAATCGTGGCTGATCATTTCTTTATGAAAATTAATTATTTTATTTAACAAGTATAGTAAGTGTCACCTTTAAAGTTCATTTAAATTGGATGAGTAATTATTTTAATTATTAATAGTAACTGTGAATGAAATCATTTACCTTCATCAATTTATATACTGCATTTTAAAAGAAACATATGATATACATTTTACATTTTAATAAATAGTTTAATGGGAGTTTTATTTTGAGGTTAATGATTATTTTAAATTTTCAATTCATTGATGGTGACATAGCAATTATTTTCGTGGATTCAGTTGATATTATTCAGGTGGCCTTGTTGAGAGGGTATACTTCTTTAGTTAACCATTTAAAAGGGGATTTATAAATCACTGTTGTTTTTTTGTTCTTTTTATTATGAGATAGAATAATAAAATGAGATTGTTAATTATTTAATTCTTGAGTTTTTATTGCAAGTCCCGTCTTACTGGATCCAGAGCAATTTTTAGCTTCTCTAGGCCTTAGCCTAGTTTTAATTAACTTGTAACCCCTCTTTACAAAAAGAAATATTCTTTTTGTTTTAACTACTCAAAATGAAGTAGGGGTTTCATTTGGTAGCAGAGCGCGCTTACGATAAGGGTCCTGTGGGTGTGACGGGGCTTGCAAACTTAGGAAATATTTTGGAATTTTCACAATGTTTAGTTCTTAAATAGAACTTAGAAAATTTTTAAAGGCCCTATATCCCAAGGTTGAAAATATTTTGTTAGTTTTAAGGTTTGAAACATATGTATATGTACTTGCCCGCCTTGCATAGTGAATAGTGCCACGTGGTAGGAAATTTTAGAAGGGGAAATCCCTGGGCAAGACTTATCGCAGTCGGTGCTTAGTTAGTTTGAGTTTACCTTACCCATGTTTGGGGAGGTGTTGCGGTTTTTTGTGATTAGGCGGTATGGCCCGATCGGCAGTCGGTTTCTGCCGATAAATGGTAGCCGGAGGTAACCTAAGAAATGGTTAAAATAAATTTTCGTTGGTCGGTATTTTGTTTTCGTGTTGTGTGTGTTGTGTGTGTGTCGCGTTCCTTTTGTCTGGTGTAATCGAGTGTGAGCTGTTCAGGTAGTGGGCTAGTTCTCGCATCGTTAGGTGGACCCGCAGTCTACTCTTTGGAAGAACAGTACTTGGGTTTTTCAGATTCTGGTTAGTTAGAATAAGTTTTAAAGTTTTTGTTAAGTGTGCCGACCGCGAAGTGAGATGACTTCGATAAATCCTGAGTTGTTTGTAAGGGAGGAAGTTGAGTTCGAGCTCCGGGCCCGGGGTAAAGAAACCCAAGGCAATGTCCAAACCTTACGGCGGCTGCTCCGTGAAGCGCTGACCGCGGGTGATGCGCTCTCCAGGGTCACTATCACTGACCCCGAGAGTGAGTGGGAACGGTGTACGGAAAAGTGGGGTGAGCTGAAGGAGTTGGCTCAATCCGTCGAAAGATTGGAGGAGGGACCGGGATGCTCTCTCGCTGTCCGGCGGATCCGGCAACGTATGCAGCACTTGATTCATCGGCTGCAGAATTTACTGGCACAAGTCAGTGAACCGCCATATATAACACCGCCACCATATAATATAAAAGAGATTATACAGGAGATTACCTCGACCCTCCAAGGGTCACCACCGGTAAGAGCATCCACCCCAATTCCGGTTGTTGAGGAGTCCGTGATCTCAGCGCTGAACACTTCTTCATACAGAGAAGTAGAGCCTGTACGGACTGGTTCGGGGGCGGCAACGTACAACCACCTGCCCAACCCACTTGCCGATATTATTAAACAACTGCCAGTCGTGGACGGACTGGAAGCAGATAAACTACTCCCTTTTTTCAAGATAGTCTTTGATTTGAAGGACTATCCGGGTATGCTGGAGCGAACGGTGCTCGAACTCATTTTCCCCTACTGTCGCGGTACCATGGCTGACAGGGTGGCGGAGGTAATGAGACGCAAGCAAGGTGTGGATGAGTTCCACCGGGTGGTGCTGAGGGCGTTCGTACCCAGTAGAATGATGGAGCAATTGCGCCATCGGCATTTTTATAAAGTACAGGCACGGGGCGAAACATTGGCCCAGTATGTGCTACGAATGCGCCAGGTAGCGCGTATTCTGGGAATGGGCATGTCGGAGGAAGAGGTAGTCCAACACATCCTCGACGGCGTCTCTGCCGACGACCGTCTGCGACTAGTTTTTGCACAGCGGCCGCAGTGGTTTACCGACCTGGAGCGACTCTGCGTTATGACGGAGACCATGCAGATGACCGACCAGGCGAGCGGACACAGTAGACGAGCCGAACCAAGACCTCAGACATCGGAAGGGGCCAGAGAGCCTACCTTCCCCCGACAGGCCCAGCCAGCTCGAACTCGTCAGCAAACAAATCCAAATACTGTGATTTGTTATAATTGTAACCGCCCGGGACACGTGGCGAGAAATTGTATGCGAAGGCGCGCGCGACCAGCACCACCTATGTCTAGACCAGCGCCAAAAAACTAAGTAGACAGGGGAAGATATTTCGGAGGATGTCTTCCCCCCGCTTCAATTCTGTTCAACTTCCGTCGACCTCCAGGCAGCCGTTAAAAGCCCCATCTTCAAATATCAAGGTCCAGTCCGCTACCTCGCAACAACTTTCTGTATGCCCCTTTCTGTCGCTCGAGGTAAAGGGGGGTCAGCTCAGAGCCTTAGTTGACTCCGGTTCAGCCCGATCCATCATTTCATCTCGGGTACATGCGGACCTTGAACGACAGGGTTTTATTAAAAGGTCAGAAAAGTCATCTGCTATATGCTGGACGGCATCCCGTGAAATCTTGCCTATCTCCCGGGTTACTTCCTTTAAGATCAAAATTGATGGGTTTTCTTGGGTGTGGTCTTTTCTGGTTTCTCCTGCTCTGGGAGTGGATTGTATCATTGGTGCCGATTTTATCGCAAAAAGTGGTCTCGTGCTGGACATCCAAGCGCACCAATGTTTTTTTAAATTTAATCGGGAGGTTTTAATTCCGTTCCTTGGGTACCAGGGCGCTAAGCCGGGTATCCAAGAAGTAGCTTGTCCCGATTCTGCACGAGACCATCTCACTCCATCCCAGCAGACGGCCTTAGATCATTTGTGTGAGGAATTTCCCGAGGTGTTAACTCCTACTTTGGGACTCACACACCTGCTGGAATATAAAATCAGTCTTACAGATACGAAAATAGTGAGGTCACACCCTTACAAGTTTGCCCCTCCTAAGATGACCATTCTGCGAGAGAAGGTTCAAGAATTATTGGACCAAGGGGTGATTGAACCTTCTCATTCCAGCTATGCCAGTCCAGCATTTTTAGTGCCAAAGCCTGGTGGCAAACAAAGAATGGTTATAGATTACAGGAAGTTGAACGCCAATATCGAGGTGGATTCTGTTCCCCTCCCGGATTTACATTCGGCCTTTGATTGGTTCAGTGGGGCCAGATTTTATACCATTATCGATCTGTACGCGGCCTATCATCAGATACCTCTTGCCAAAGAAAGTAAACCATACACAGCTTTTTGTGTACCCTGGAATTTGTACCAGTACACAAGGGTTCCCATGGGTTTGGCTGTGGGGGCCCAGACACTTACTCGCCTTCTTGACACTGTCTTTCACGACGTCAAATTCCGTTTCGTCTATAATTATCTTGACGATCTGTTGGTGTATAGTGAGACTTTCGAGGATCATCTGCGGCATTTAAGAGAGGTGTTGGGTCGTTTAAGAGAGGCTGGCCTCACTGTCAATCCCGAAAAGGTTCGTTTCGCCCAAGAGAGTATTTCTTTCTTGGGCCATTTAATTTCATACAAGGGCGTGACGGTAGACCCAGAGAGGACATAAGGCATCCGTGACTTTCCTCCGCCAAGGGATGCGAAAGGCATAGCGAGATTCGTCGGTATGATAAATTTTTATCGGCGTTTCATACCGAATATCGCTGAAATTGCCGCTCCCTTGAATGAACTGAGGAAGAAGGGGGCAAAGTTTGCATAGGGGGAAAACCAACAGAAGGCTTTTGATACCTTAAAGGAAGCCATCATTTCCCCACCGGTGTTGCGGATGCCCGACTTTTCAAAGCCGTTCATTTTGCAGACGGACGCGAGTTCGGTTGCGCTCGGAGCGGTCCTTTCCCAGGTTATTGACGACGCTAGGCAGCCTGTGGCTTTTATCTCACGCACGTTGACCCAGCAAGAACGTAAATCATCCGTTTATGAGCTAGAGTGTTTAGCTGTTGTATACGCTCTAGATAAGTTCAGGCGTTTCCTGGAACATGCTGAGTTCCTGCTCGAGACCGACAATCAGGCTCTCTCATGGCTTCTAGCTCATCCCCGGCAACTGGGTAAAATTGGTAGATGGGTGGTGAAAATCTCATCCTTTAAGTTCACCGTGCAACACATCAGGGGATCCCAGAATGTGGTTGCAGATGCCTTATCCCGTATGTTTTCCCAACCCAGTGATGCCCAAGCTGAGCAGCCCTGTTCCGTTCTTCTCGATTTTCCATTAGCCTTCACTGATGTGTTACCCCATCAGTTAAACGACGAAGTGCTGGGTCAAGTCATCCAAAATATTAAGCAGGGTAACGTACAGGCCCCTTATTTCTTGTCCAAGGGAGTCCTTTGTTGTCGAGAAAGAAAAGGACGAGCACCTAGCAAATTAGTGCCCATGGTCTTCAGTTATTACCATGATTCCCCAGTCGGAGGCCACAAGGGAATTTCGAAGACCATTTCCAGTATTAGGAAACATTTTATCTGGAAGGGCATGGATAGAGACATCGCGACGAGAGTAAAAAACTGTCATCTGTGTGGCTTGAGCAAGCCTGCCCAGAACACCAAACTAGGGTTGTTATCTTCTGAGGTGGCGAGCAGACCAATGGAAAAGTTACTTATTGACTACGTGGGGCCGTTCCCCCGTAGCAAGTCAGGTAATGCTTACCTGCTTGTTTGTGTAGATGCTTTTTCAAAGTTTGCCTGGCTACTGCCCTTACGGCAGGCAACCGCTCGTTTGACCATCAACGCTTTACAGAACCACGTTTTTCAGCATTTCGGTCTTCCGACCATCATTGTCTCGGACAATGGCCCGCAATTTATTTCAAACGAATTTAGGCGTATGTGTTTCGCCAGTGGCATCAAACACGTAACCACTTCCCCTTATTACCCACAACCGTCCCATGCGGAGAGATTCAATCGGAATCTCCGGTCCGCCTTGATTGCTTATCACGCTGAGCAACAAACCACCTGGGATCAGAATCTGAAGTGGTTACAATTAGCCTTCAACACGGCCAGACACGACAGTCATCAGGCCGTGCCCTTTGAAATTTTGTTTGGATTCTCGCCCGCACTCCCGTTGACCAACCTATGGGATATTGAAGATCTTCTGCCGCGGGAGCCCAATAATAAAACTGCGGAGAGATGGAAAATGGCTCGGAAGAATTTGCTGCGAGCGCACGAGCGGGTCCGTCGGCGTTATAATCAGGGGCGTATTCCAAACCCCTTCCGGATTGGTGACTGGGTCTATTGCCAAAGCCACCCACTCAGCTCTGCCGCCGACAAACGTGCTGCGAAGCTATGCTACCGTTGGTCGGGGCCATACCGAATCATAGGATTTACGTCACCGGTGACGGCCCGGCTAGGCGTACCGGGAGACAAACAAAAGTTGTTGACAAGCCACATTTCCAAACTTAAACGTTGTCGGGGGCTATCCAAAACGTTCGAAGGGGGATAGTCCCCGTAAAGATAGGACCGAGGTCCTTGTTAAATGTGGAAGTCGTGTTCAGGCGAATGGGGCGAGCCTCAGGAGATCGGAAGATCTCCCTAGCTAGGAATCTTTCTTTTGTCTTTTCCTGTCTCTCTCTCTCTTGTACTGTATGCGGACTCTGATCAGGTCAGCATGCAGCACCCGCACACTTACATAATACATATCTTCTTTCGTCTCTTTCATTTTCCTTGTTGATTTCTGTTCTCCTGAGAGCAAGCTCAGCTGAGCCAACCCAACCACGACGTCCACCGGTATCTTTTGGGGAGAGGTACACTGCAGGGTACCCTCCTGGCGTTTAACGTTGGGGCAACTATGTTGCCCTTTTGGGGTGAGGGTGTGCTGAGTCAAAAGATTCAGCGCGAGTTCAGTTATTTTATTGGCATTTTTTGACGGTAAAGACAGTACAAAAGTTAATGTAATAAGGAGTGCTGCTCTCTACCCGCGGATAGGAGAGGCTACCGTTTTCGAGTTTTCACCGTTTGATCGGTGTTTCCATCTGCTGAGTTTTCCCAGCAGTTTTAAACAACAGTGCTGCAGCCTGGTGAGATTTTCGTTACCCAAACGAGGGAGGCGTTCCGTTTTTTTTTTTTGTCTCAACATGGAAGCCTAACTCAGGACCTCGTGGAAAATCTCTTCGGTGGAGAGAAGTGTGAAAATCTAGCATCTACTTATTAAAACTATGAGATAAGTTTCTTAACGACTGCGGGTTCACTGAACAGAGACAAGTCCTGCTGCCACTGAACGAAATGACATCTTAAAAGCTCCACACTCGACACCGAAGAGAACAACGACCGCAACAACATGCCAATCATGAGATCGCCACGCTATAAATAAGAGATCATCCTTCTGGGCACATATAAGCAGGTGAAAAATATCCATTTATATTCACACGTAGAATCAACATGGCACCAGTTTTACCGTTCAAGTATACATTCATTTGGATCCCCAATTGATGGGACAGTTTAGTGTGAACACTAAGTATTAATTGTAAATTTCAATATATGTATAGTAAATTGTCAGTTCAGAGACTGACATGTCTACAACACAGCATCCAACTTAGATTTCCACTCATTTCTTTATAGAGCTTTCGCTACAGATTTAAAGTCAATTTTGTTATTAATATTTTCTCAAGTTTAATTTACTATGCATAAAAACATATATTTTCTCTTATTTTTAAAATCAGGTTAGGTCATTTGTATAAAAAGATTGCTGGGGAGGTAGGTGTTATTTTAAATTAGTTTCAACCAAGCTGTGCCTGTCGAAACACTTTTCAACTTGTTTGTCGAAACAAGGTTGTTGAGACAAAATTTGTTGAGACTGGTTATAAGTTGAAGAAACATGTCCGTCTCTGACACACAATGTATTTTTTTTAATATAAGGTGCTAATATGGTGCAATTTTTCTCTTTTCATTAATTGGCCCTATTTTAGTCTATATAAATTCTTTATATTAATCATGGTAACTGGGGGGACGTTAATTATTTTAAACAATTTTATTTCTCACCTTAATTAAGTATTTTAGCACTTAGCCACTTAGGCACTTGGTTTTAAATTTTAATGTCCTGGGGACATTTGTATGCAATACTTTATGATACACATGACGTGCAATTAACCCACACCATGGGGGTACATTTATAGAAATAAATCTTTAATCCTAATTGGGATTCCTACAAAGAAGAAGTTTAGAATTTATATACACCAGAAGGGTAATATAAAAAAGGGCGTGGCAAGAGACCTTATGTATTTGTATACTATTGTATATGTAATTTGTCTTGTGGAACATGTTATGTCTGTATATTTCTGTGTACATTTTGGGGGAGATATATATATATATATATATATATAAATATTATGCATTGCTGTACTTTTGGTGGGATATAGGGATTTGATTTATTATTAGAATTTATGTACACCAGTAGACGAGTATTCTATCTCAATAATCGTGGCTGATCATTTCTTTATGAAAATTAATTATTTTATTTAACAAGTATAGTATGTGTCACCTTTAAAGTTCATTTAAATTGGATGAGTAATTATTTTAATTATTAATAGTAACTGTGAATGAAATCATTTACCTTCATCAATTTATATACTGCATTTTAAAAGAAACATATGATATACATTTTATATTTTAATAAATAGTTTAATGGGAGTTTTATTTTGAGGTTAATAATTATTTTAAATTTTCAATTCATTGATGGTGACATAGCAATTATTTTCGTGGATTCAGTTGATATTATTCAGGTGGCCTTGTTGAGAGGGTATACTTCTTTAGTTAACCATTTAAAAGGGGATTTATAAATCACTGTTGTTTTTTTGTTCTTTTTATTATGAGATAGAATAATAAAATGAGATTGTTAATTATTTAATTCTTGAGTTTTTTTGCAAGTCCCGTCTTACTGGATCCAGCGCAATTTTTAGCTTCTCTAGGCCTTAGCCTAGTTTTAATTAACTTGTAACCCCTCTTTACAAAAAGAAATATTCTTTTTGTTTTAACTACTCAAAATGAAGTAGGGGTTTCAAGTTTGTTTTCATTACTATAAGAAATCAGCTGGTAGAAAAAATAGCCGCCATGATGGTTAACCTCTGGTGAGGTACAGTGGCCAGTCTATTTACCACTAACGTTAATATAGGTTAGGTCGGCCATTAGAGTGGCAAAAAAGACAACAAAGTTTGAGGTTACGTTCATAGAAGGGCGCCATTTACTTGAAAAGTGGCGGGAAGGTAAATTCCCCTTAAGTGGGAAATTTCCCACATATAGGGAAAAGAACTTAGAAAATTTTTATTAAGGAAGTGAATCATATCGTAGGTTGTTATTAATAGATAAATGTTAACGAACATTAGTTAACGATTGTTAAGTTAATAGGAGGGACTTTAAATTTTTTCAGTTATTGACAAGACAGTGTATATAGTTAAAATTAAAACTTGAGTATATAGAATAATTTTGCATGAGTAGAACATAACAAATTCGCATTACATGCATGTTGCATGAAAAACATTTTTAGGATGTTAGGATAAAGAAAATTAAAAAAAAAGTTTTAGTAAAATAAGATAAGTAATTTAAAAGGAATTTAGGTTAGGAAAAACCCAAAAGTGAGAGATAGGTAGGAAGTGAAGGTGATTAACAGTGTAAATGTTAGAAGTGAGTAAAAGAAATAAATATTAGTGAACAACCACTATTAACACTAAAGTACAGTAAAAATGTACAAAGTGCAAGTGTAACCCAAAATAGAGATAAACAACCAGAATTATAAATCAGAACTCATATAGAAGTGAGAGTGAACAAGTAAGTATAAAACACAACATATAGGTAAAGACACCAAAACCAGTGATTAACACTATAATTTAAGGGTGAAAGGTACCAAAAACTAACAGTAACCAGAATATTGTTAATATAGATAGAATTGATAGTAGATTAATAGTACAGTTGTATGCTGGATACAAATCCTATAATGATATTAAGGATGTTATTGTTACAATGTTTAAATAGTAAAAATATATAGTAAATGTTAAAAGATGGATAGACAACCAATCTAATAGTGTTAAATAAGAATAAACTAAATAATATGAGTGCAAAATAAATAAAACATCCTATGTTAATAAAAATGTTCAAAGGGATGATTAGCAAGATAGAATAAATGGTGTTATAATGTTATTCAACAAAATAGTTATTTGTTCAATTAAAAGAGTTCAGTTTATAAGAAGGAATATGAAAATATCGGTATGGAGAACCATACATGACTTCCATGTTCTAAGATTTATATTTAAAATCATATTCGAAATGAAATATTTCCATAGAAACTACGTCTTTCTACTTATTGCTTCAGCATTAACCACAGTACTGTGGTCACTAACGTATACCACCTCACGGATTCGCACTCGATTTTCACCGATGATGGCAGTCGATGGCACTGCCGAAAAGTCGGTTTTTGCAGAAAACATTGGACTACGGCTAAAGAGCCCGGGAAACAATTTTAACAAAAAACTACTTCTTTGTTACCGATAACGTAGTACACAAAAAATTCTCCCCTCCAACTCCAAATATAATTTTTAATAATAGAAAATTACCCCCACCCCGTTCACCAAACCTCTTCATTTATAGATATTTCATCTACGTTTCTACAGTAGATTACTACGAGCTTCTTATCAGGATACTTTATTTACAAAAATTAAGTACTTTACTCTTGTTAAATCATAAAACGTTTCAGGTAAACTACCCCTTTCTCTTAACCGATCTTCTCCAAAATCAATAGAACGTCCGTCCTCTACAATTCAGGGATGCATGCAAAAAAATATTTGATTCGGTTTGAATTTTCGGCAGTTATCGTTCGTCAAAAAAAATTACCCTTTTCAAAACATAAAACGTTGCCTATAAACTACCCCTTTCCTTAACCGATCTTCAACAAAATCAACAGACCTTGAGTTCTCTTTAGTTCAAAGAGGTATGCAAAAACCTAGTTGATTCTGTTTGAATTTACGGCAGTTATCGTTCGTCATATAGAAAATTACCCTTGTTAAACATAAAATGTTGCTGGTAAACTACCCCTTTCTCTTAACCGATCTTCACCAACACCAATTATGTATTGAGAACTCTAGAATACAGGGCTGTATGCAAAACATCATTTGATTCTGTTTGAATTTGCGGCTGTTATCGTTTACCATAGAAAAATATCGGTATGGAGAACCATACATGACTTCCATATTCTAAGATTTATATTTAAAATCATTTTCAGCCAAACAGCCAGGCTGTCTTACCTGCTTTTTTATTGCTGTATTAAATGAAAAATATTATATTACATTAGAATGAAAAAATTATAATTTTATTGCCTGGCAACAAAATTATTTTATTTTTAACAATTACCATTGTTTCAAAAAGTTCAAATAAATATTCAAGTACTTTACTCTTGTTAAAACGTAAAAGGTTGCAGGTAAACTACCCCTTCCCCTTAACCGATCTTCACCAAAATCGAAAGTCATTGAGACCTCTACAATTCAGGGACGTATGCAAAAAATTATTTGATTCTGTTTGAATTTGCGGCTGTTATCGTTTGCCATAAAAAATACGCTTGATAAAAAAACGTTGCAGGTAAACTACCCCTTCCCCTTAACCGATCTTCACCACAAACAATAGGTCTTGAGTACTCTACAAATCAGGGCTGTATGCAAAACATTATTTGATTCTGTTTGAATTTGCGGCTGTTATCGTTTGCCATAGAAAATACCCTTGTTAAAAAAACGTTGCAGGTAAACTACCCCTTTCCCTCAACCGATCTTCACCAAAAACAAAAGGTCTTGAGAACTCTACAATTTAGGACTGTATGCAAATAATCTTTTGATTCTGTTTGAATTTGCGGCTGTTATCGTTTGCCATAGGAAATACCCTTGTTAAAACATAAAACGTTACAGGTAAACTACCCCTTTCCCTTAACCGATCTTCACCAAAAACAATAGGTCTTGAGTACTCTACAAATCAGGGCTGTATGCAAAACATTATTTGATTCTGTTTGAATTTGCGGCTGTTATCGTTTGCCATAAAAAATACCCTTGTTAGAAAAACGTTGCAGGTAAACTACCCCTTTCCCTCAACCGAACTTCACCAAAAACAATAGGTCTTGAGAGCTCTACAATTTAGGGCAGTATGCAAATAATCTTTTGATTCTGTTTGAATTTGCGGCTGTTATCGTTTGCCATAGGAAATACCCTTGTTAAAACATAAAACGTTACAGGTAAACTACCCCTTTCCCTCAACCGATCTTCACCGAAATCAACAGATCTTGAGAACTCTATAATTAAGGGCTGTATGCGGAACATTATTTGATTCTGTTTGAATTTGCGGCTGTTATCGTTTGCCAAACAAACAAAATTACCCTTGCTAAAAAAAAACCGTTGCAGGTAAACTACCCCTTTCCCTCATCCGATCTTCACCAAAAACAATAGGTCGCGAGTACTCTGCAAATCAGGGCTGCATGCAAAAAATTATTTGATTCTGTTTGAATTTGCGGCAGTTATCGTTTGCCATAGAAAAAAATCTACAGATAGACAGACAGACACACAGACAGACAGACAGACAGACAGACAGACAGACAGACAGACAGACAGACAGACAGACAGACAGACACACACACAGACACTTTTCGGAAAACGACTTTTTTTCATGTTTTGAGTGTAGTAGAATCAGAATCTGCAATAATCTCGAACACGATTTTTTTTGCCATCACCATACTTCCATTCCTTCCGGAATATGGAAGTAAAAATTACCCTTGATAAAAAACCGTTGCTGGTAAACTACCCCTTTCCCTTAACCGACCTTCACCAAAAACGACAGGTCTTGAGTACTCTACAATTCAGGCCTGTATGCAAACAATTATTTGATTCTGTTTGAATTTACGGCTCTTATCGTTTGCCATAGAAAACACCATTGATAAAACATAAAACGTTGCTGGTAAACTACCCTATTCCATTAACCGATCTTCACCAAAAACAATAGGTCTTGAGAAATATACAATTCAGGGGAGTATGCACAACATTATTTGATTCTCTTTGAATTTACGGCAGTTATCGTTCGTCATAGAAAAAATACCCTTGTTAAAACATAAAACGTTGCAGGTAAACTACCCCTTTCCCTTAACCGATCTTTACCAAAATCAACAGATCTTGATAACTCTACAATTCAGGGCTGTATGCGAAACATTATTTGATTCTGTTTGAATTTGCGGCTGTTATCGTTTGCCAAACAAACATAATTACCCTTGATAAAAAAAAACCGTTGCTGGTAAACTACCCCTTTCCCTCAACCGATCTTCACCAAAAACAACAGGTCCTGAGTACTCTACAAATCAGGGCTGAATACAAAACATTATTTGATTCTGTTTGAATTTGCGGCTGTTATCGTTTGCCAAAAAAAAAATTTACAGACACACAGACACACACACAGACACTTTTCGAAAAACGTCTTTTTTTCACGTTTTGAGTGTAGTACAATCAGAATCTGCAATAATCTCGAACACGATTTTTTTTTGCCATCACCATTCTTCCATTTCCTTAAGGAACATGGAAGTAAAAAGTAAACAGACCATAAACCTAATTTTTGTGTTATGTTTTACAAGTAATTTTAAATGATAAACAAGTTAGAAGAAATGGCAATAGATATGAGTAAGGAGATAAAATTTTACAAACATAATAAAAATCATAGATTAAAGACAGAAAAGAAATAAGAGAATAACAGACAAGCAATGATTCTGTAAATTAATAAGAACATTAAATTATTGTAAAACAGCCCAAATTGATTCAAAATGTAAATAAGACATAAGTGACACCAAGCAAAACATATGTAAATGAAAAATAATCTTTAATTTGTGTAAAATAAGAAGATATAGCCAATTACTACTTCGGCCTATAAAATGCCTAACTATATAAATCCAAAATAGACAAATTGTGAGAAATTAAATATTGTATTAGAAAATTCAGGGCAAGTAACTCATTAAGTACAATTAGTGAACCATGTTAAGATGTCAGAGTTAGATTAAAAACATAAAATAAGAAAGAAATGTAATAACATAATATTAACATTTTTGTCAATACTTTAATACATGAACAAAACCCAGCTTTGTGGGATGTCAAAATGATCTTTGAAAGAAAATAGAAACAGTTGTGATAATATCTAATACATAGATAAGAAGGCAGAAGAATAATAGCCATCAGAAAATATTTATTCATTTTGAATTAAAATTATAACAATAACAATTTTATAATTATAACAATTTATGTCTATTATAACAATAGACATAAATGTAATCATCCAATGAGAGTATAGACAGTTGCCATAACAACGGAACGTTATTTAATTTAATTCCATTATAAAACATTAATCCATTATTGACGATCAAGAGATACCGAAGCCAAACCATATTCGACTCAATTTTGATTTTAAATAATAAAAAATACTTCAAACTTTAACGAGATGAGGATGCAAGAAGTCTAATGAAGAATTAGTCAAAACAGCAGAGATAATAGACCAGATTTTAATATTCAAAATTAATTATTTTATCCAAATTAACTGAAAAAGAAGCCAGATATAATCCAAAGTATAAATGATGGAAGATTGATGATCGTATCGACCCAACCTAACTAAGAACAAAGTGACTCTTCACCAGAATTCAACAAGATTTGTTAAGTATATCTGAACTACACGAATTTACGAAATAAATTTAACTAACTTTTCTCACAACACAAATAACTCTCACTCCGAACTGATAACTAAATTTCTTTCAAGGATTGATTGATAATAAAAACTAAACTTGTATGTAAACATAAAATAACCTATGTACAAATTATGAATTATTAACACACAATTTTTAACACTTATAAAACGAATTGTATTTAACTCTAATAGTATATAAGTACCATTGATGTAAGGTAGTGTACTTTATTATCATATTATTAATATTTTTTCGTAATCAAAAGAACGTAACGATTGAACGAACTGTAGAAAATAAACATTGACGACGCCATGTCGATTTAGAAACGTTTCAATCAACTTAGCCAACCTGAGAATAGGGTCTATTAATTACCGGAGCAACATTATTTAATAACAGTATATTTTTGTATTTAACTGAATAACTATTAACTATTTCTCGTTAATAAACTAGTACTGAGTAGTAATAACCGTTCTTTATTTCAGTATAAATTGTATTATAAAGTTTATGTACTTTAGCGATGAGCAAAATTGTCGGCCAGCGTTAGACGTCGGCAGCACGACGAACTACAAGCGAGATTCAAATGCCCGCCAGTTGCGAGGGTAATTTGAATTAGTCATCACCGCATAGAACGACCGCTCAGTTTAACATTTTTAATTGTTTTCATAAACAATTTGGCGCCGCCCGGGAAATAAATTTACTGATTGAAGGACAGGTAAGGATTACACTCGTCAAGCTATCGGTACTGGTAATTCGTGAGTTTGCGACGGACCTCGTCAGGGTGAAAGTTAGAAAAAGTACGACTGTTAGAAATAAACATAAATTAACGACTACCACGTGTGGGGCTAACACACGACAAAACACACTTTTACAGAAACGATAAAGGTCCACACGTTACAAATTGACGTCCATAACGTGTGGCAGAATAGTTATAAACGTACACATAAAGAGTACGACAGAGTTTACTAGTTACAATATTATATAGATACATTTTTTCTAAATTATAAAAAAATTACAAACTTTTTCTGTGGGACTTATACAAAAATTCTGGACTTAAACAATAATTTGCTGTAGTTCACTACAAGTGTACAAAGATTAAATTTAATAGTCAGTTGTTAAGTATACATCTACTACGGCGCGGGGTAGGCAGCCCAATATATTATAGTATATATTATAATATAGTTATAAACGTACACATAAAGAGTACAACAGAGTTTACTAGTTAAAATATTATATAGATACATTTTTTCTAAATTATAAAAAAATTACAAACTTTTTCTGTGGGACTCATACAAAAATTCTGGACTTAAACAATAATTTGCTGTAGTTCACTACAAGTGTACAAAGATTAAATTTAATAGTCAATTGTTAAGTATACATCTACTACGGCGCGGGGTAGGCAGCCCAATATATTATAGTATATATTATAATATAGTTATAAACGTACACATAAAGAGTACAACAGAGTTTACTAGTTACAATATTATATAGATACATTTTTTCTAAATTATAAAAAAATTACAAACTTTTTCTGTGGGACTTATACAAAAATTCTGGACTTAAACAATAATTTGCTGTAGTTCACTACAAGTGTACAAAGATTAAATTTAATAGTCAATTGTTAAGTATACATCTACTACGGCGCGGGGTAGGCAGCCCAATATATTATAGTATATATTATAATGTAGTTATAAACGTACACATAAAGAGTACAACAGAGTTTACTAGTTAAAATATTATATAGATACATTTTTTCTAAATTATAAAAAAATTACAAACTTTTTCTGTGGGACTTATACAAAAATTCTGGACTTAAACAATAATTTGCTGTAGTTCACTACAAGTGTACAAAGATTAAATTTAATAGTCAATTGTTAAGTATACATCTACTACGGCGCGGGGTAGGCAGCCCAATATATTATAGTATATATTATAATATAGTTATAAACGTACACATAAAGAGTACAACAGAGTTTACTAGTTACAATATTATATAGATACATTTTTTCTTAATTATAAAATAATTACAAACTTTTTCTGTGGGACTTATACAAAAATTCTGGACTTAAACAATAATTTGCTGTAGTTCACTACAAGTGTACAAAGATTAAATTTAATAGTCAATTGTTAAGTATACATCTACTACGGCGCGGGGTAGGCAGCCCAATATATTATAGTATATATTATAATATAGTTATAAACGTACACATAAAGAGTACAACAGAGTTTACTAGTTAAAATATTATATAGATACATTTTTTCTAAATTATAAAAAAATTACAAACTTTTTCTGTGGGACTTATATAAAAATTCTGGACTTAAACAATAATTTGCTGTAGTTCACTACAAGTGTACAAAGATTAAATTTAATAGTCAATTGTTAAGTATACATCTACTACGGCGCGGGGTAGGCAGCCCAATATATTATAGTATATATTATAATATAGTTATAAACGTACACATAAAGAGTACAACAGAGTTTACTAGTTAAAATATTATATAGATACATTTTTTCTAAATTATAAAAAAATTACAAACTTTTTCTGTGGGACTTATACAAAAATTCTGGACTTAAACAATAATTTGCTGTAGTTCACTACAAGTGTACAAAGATTAAATTTAATAGTCAATTGTTAAGTATACATCTACTACGGCGCGGGGTAGGCAGCCCAATATATTATAGTATATATTATAATATAGTTATAAACGTACACATAAAGAGTACAACAGAGTTTACTAGTTACAATATTATATAGATACATTTTTTCTTAATTATAAAATAATTACAAACTTTTTCTGTGGGACTTATACAAAAATTCTGGACTTAAACAATAATTTGCTGTAGTTCACTACTAGTGTACAAAGATTAAATTTAATAGTCAATTGTTAAGTATACTTCTACTACGGCGCGGGATAGGCAGCCCAATATACACTTTTGTATTGCGGGTTACATACCCTTGCCATTGAAGGGGCAACTCGTTGCAATAATTAAAATTAGGGCGTTTCGAGTAAAAGAAGATAATGGACCAAAGAGAAAGAGCCGGGTCGACGTCATCGCAGAAGATGAGGAGGGAGATGGAGCCGAGTGACCACAGAGTAGGAACTCTTGAATGTCCGATTTACAAGAGATTAGTGGCTCAGAGAGTTAGTATGACCCAATATGAGTAGATGGAGGAAAGTCAACGAATCACTGAGGTCCATGAATGGCTTAGGTTTGGTCAGATTAATTTGCAAAGATCTGCTGTATGTCTTGAAGAATTTAATAGTATAATAAGGAATAGGAAAATGGATGTAGTTCTTATTCAAAACCCATATTCCAGGCAGGGTAGGGTGCCGTATATGAAAAGATATCGAATATACTATGTACCGCAAAATACGGGGGCAATGGTGGTGATTGTGAATGAGAGAGTGGAAGTGATTTTTTAAGGGAGTTATCCCGTCGGAATCATGTATGTGTCAAACTTATATATACAGAACAGGAATGTTATGTGGTAAGTTCGTATTTCAAATATAATGAAGAAATTGGGGCACATATAAGTGAGTGGGAAAGGATTTTGAGAGACACGAAAAGTGAACCTGTTATCTTGGCTGGAGATTTAAATGCTAAGTTACCATTATGGCATTCGTCGACCAGGGACAATAAAGGAGAAGAACTGGAGACATTTCTGCTGGCAAATGATTTGATTGTTGCGAACGAAGAAGGGAATCTGGCCACTTTCTCGGCGTTTGGAGAGGTCACTGTAGGACATGGACCGAGATTGATGGAATCCAACATTGACGTGACTATAAGGAATAGGAAGGCCAGAATAGACTGGTGGATGGTAATTGTTGAAGGGAATGGTGATCACCGATTTATAATGTTCAATGTTGGAGGGGAAACAGTAAGGGAATATGACCTAAACAGGGTAGAAAAGGGTCGACTAATGGTTAGGCATGCTGACTGGACTGAGTTTGACAGTAGACTAAAGGGATTCATGAGTGCCGAGTGCGAAAAGCCCGATGTTGATAGTAGAGTGGTAGACCTTACGACTTCGGTTTTGGCATCAGCGGAATTCTCAATGCCAAGGGCAGTAGGGAAAGAGAGCAGGACGTGATGGTGGACAAAAGAGTTAGAGTTTGAAAGGATCCATGTAAAGGGGGACCAGAGACGGTTGTAGGGTGCTGGGGACCGGTCTGTAAGGGAGTCAAGTTTGCGTGACTACCGGAGGACGAGGAACCGGTACTTTGCGGCTGTTAGAAGGGCAAAGAGAGAGGCATGGGAAAAGTTTGTAACGGAGGAAGGAAAAAGGATCCATGGGGGATACCTTATAAGGTACTGGCTGAAAAGCAAAAGAAAGAACTGTTAATATCGTCAATGAAATTTAATAACGAATATGAGCACGATGTCGAACAGTTAGCCAAGAAACTGATGCATGTGTTGTTGCCAGATGATAGTGCAGAAGACAGTCATAGTCAAGCCGAAATTAGACGAGAATCAGAATTAATAAGTTCAACGGAAGAAAGCCAGCAGATAACAGAGGAGGAGGTGTGGATGGCATTATCGACGATGGGAAGGGAAAAGGCTCCAGGGTATGACGAGTTAACAGCAGAATTGTGGATAAAAGCATGGCCAGTGGTCAGGCAAAAAGTCCTGGACCTAATGAACAGAAGTTTAAGGGAAGGTAGATTCCCTGCTCCATAAAAAATTAGAATAGTGAGCATCTTGTATAAAGAAAACGAAAAGGATCCTCAGGATCCGAAGTCGTATAGACAATTAACATTGCTCCCGGTTCTGGGAAAGGTATATGAGAAGGTTATCAATAAGAGAATTCTGAGAAGCCTGGAACAGGGTAGGAAACTGCACGAAAAGCAGTATGGGTTTAGACCTGGAAGAGGTACAGAAGGGGCATTAATTGAAGTCATGAAGAAGGTGAAAGCTCCAAGTAAAAATTATGTGGCAGCAGTATTTTTGGACATTACAGGAGGATTTCACAGCGCTTGGTGGCCCAGAATAATTGTTCAGTTAGGAGATTTTGGAATTAGGGGATAGGAGCTAGATGTAGTTAAGGATTATTTTAGAGATAGATTTGCAATATCAAAATTTAGAGGTTGTCAACAGGACAAACGATTAACTAAAGGCTGTCCACAGGGATCAGTATTAGCACCAACTTTTTAGCTTGTTTTGTTCGATGGATTCCTGAGACTTCGTTTGCCCCGGGAGTGCCATCTCTTTGCATATGCCGTGACGGTATGTTTTTAGTCGAGGCTAAATCAAGAAGTAAACTGGAGAGAACAGCGTCGTTGGCCTGTGACATGATATACGATTGGTGTGAGGACAATGAATTACAGCTCAGCGTAGCGAAGACAAAATCGATGCTATTAAAAAGAGACAAGAAAATGTTCGGGAAAGCAGGCAGAAGGGCTTTTAGCCAAAGGCCGCCGACAATAAAAATGAAAGGAGAACCAGTCAGATATGTCAAGGAGTTTATGTACTTAGGTGTGATTCTAGATAAAAAGCTGAGTTTCATAAGACATTTCAAACACGTTTCTGAGAGAGCAGTGAAGACATTCTGTATGGTGAGGAGAGCAGAAAGGGCGAACTGGGGACTCGGCTATAAGGGGCCGTTAACACTGTATAAGGGAATGGGTGAAGCAATTTTGCTTTACGGTGCTCCTGTCTGGGCCGAAAAAATGAAATTGATAACATATGCCGATATTCTTGTGAGAGCGCAGAGAACGATGCTACTTGCAGTCACGAAAGTTTATAGGACAGTCTCTGGGGACGCGCTGACAGTGTTGGCAGGTGTAATGCCAATAGATTTATAAGCCCTTGAAAGGGAACAATTTATAATATAAGAGTTGGAAGAGGAGGGAACAGGGCACAAGTAAGGAGAGAGGCTATGAGAAAATGGCAAGAACGGTGGGATAGGGCAGAAACAGGTAGAAGAACGTACCAATTGTTCCCTGACGTGTCAGTAAGACTTAGAAAGAAATTAGACGTAAATCATTATGTGACACAATTTTTGACAGGGCATGGCAATTTCGCGTATTTGAAGATGTTTGGCATTAGGGACAACGAGTTCTGTGTGAGTAGTAATGTGGCAGACACTCCAGAGCACGTGATTTATGACTGCATAGAGATAACAGGTAGCCGATCCCAGTTTAGGATTAAATTGATGGATATCGGAATGTGATTGGACCTCAGTGACATTCTACAGAACGCAGAGGAGACGACGATCTTAGTCGTCTAACTGAAAGTGGTGGCTTTGGAACGAGAGGGAAGGGAGAGAACGTAGACGTGTGTGGGTAAGTATAACAACAGTGGGACTCATGATAAACGAACGTCCTAAGGGGACGGGGGAGGGCATCTTCGAAATGAGAGTCGTTAGAGTCCGGGTCATAATAACTGTGTGGTCGGATAATCTGCAATAGGCGATCTGCCTGGGAGCGGGAAGTAGGAGGTGCAAGTGCACGACAGATGGGCTCCACCAAGGCCCCGGGTGTGCAGACCCGGAAGGCCGGCCTATGTTCGCCGCTGGTAGACCAAGTAGCTTGCTATGAGGTCGACCCTTTGTCAGTGTGAGGTCTTTCGTTCTTAGAACGGAAGGTCAAAACTGACTCCTCGGGGGACCGGGGGGCCCCAGGAGACGGGTACGCCTGTCTCTTGCCCCGGTCGGGTATGGATGGGGAGCCCGGCGCTGTCGGACCCTCTAGCCATATCTGGTGTTAGGCTCGAGGTGGCTGTGGTTTCGGTATATGGGTATCGCTCCGGGAACCCTTAGGGGAACCCGGGGGGATGCTGTGGACTGATAAATCCTAGATAGTGGATAATCCGAACCCCTCGGAGGGAATAGAGCTGCACGTCTCGTATCCCAAGAGGCACCGACCATAACAACATCGGGCGCTTAGTCAGCGTTATCCTTAGTAAAGTAGACTCCACGTCCATGGGGGCCAAGGGTGTACATAGGACTAGCTCCTGGGCACTCCCTTGTAAAACTTTATTATATATATGTCCCTATTCCTGGGTGGCAAGGATATATGGAACAAATTTTAAATCGTGAAGATTTTGATGTCTGTCAAAAATCTTAGCCACACCATTTATTATGGCACCTCCAAGTGATATTGAAACAATATATACTTGTCTAAAAATGGCACTTGAAGAAGCTGATAAAATAAATGTTTACACTGTCTTTGTAACTTTTGACCTTCCATTATTTATGAAGATACTGAATTAATTTTGTCTGATGGACCAGGTGGAGAACTTCACAGAATTCTTGTAAGACTTGAGGTTTTCATCATTTGATGTCATTTTTGGGATTTTTCGGATTTATAATGTCAGATAGCGGTCTTAAAGAATTATTATGCACATTATATGCACCTAATTCAGTGCATCACATTTTAAAGGGAGATGCTTTTGCTAGAGCTGTTCGGTTCGGGCACATTTTTAGTTCAATTAGCTCTCTCGAAAGTTATTTTAAAAAATGTAGATCTCACTGACGATAAAATATATGCTGTTAATCAGATATTTGAGAACTTTACTGATAAAACAACAGAGTGCGAAAAAATCCGATATCGAAGAAACTGTTTATTTCAAAAATATTGTAAGTAAATTAGAAAAGGAATTAAAAAGCAAAGAAGAAAATGGCCCAACAGCTAATTTGTTGTTGCAATACTTCCATATGGTCACTTTAATAAAAAACCTCATTGAAGCCGAAAGAAGTGGTAACTGGGAAATGCTCTTATATACTATTAAATCAATGATGCCATATTTTCACGCTAGTGGTCATCATCAGTATGCGAAAGCATGCAAAATTTATCTACAAGGAATGTCTCAACTAAAGAGCAAAATGAAACCTTCCAAATATGAAAAATTTGTGCAATGATAATTTACAATTAGAAAGAATGAAACATTTTTTCTGGGACCTGGAGTGGCATGTCTATCGAACAATCTACCAACAGGGAGTTTAAAGTTATTGGTGGACCAGTTTACCGAGGTTGTACTGATGATGTATTAACTTCATTTGTTGTTGCTAGGCCGTTTCTTTCGAATATCTGCGTATCATTGGAAGATTACAGCGGTTTATATTTTCAAATTAGTGAAAAGCATATTGATTTAAGAGAATCTCGAATTTTGAGATCTTATAAAATTATCTGAATGGTTCTCAGTACATTATCCTTTTCCCACAACTAAGGAAATAATATCATTTGGTACTGGATTTATTGGCAGTGCTGCGAGCAACTGTTATGCAGCGAAAACTGTAGGAGAGTCGAGTATCATAAGAATGGTTGGTAAATTGTTTAAATATGTGAAAATTAAGGGATCTGATAGAGTATGCTCTCTTAGTACAATGTACTCTTCTGTAAAAGTAGATGATAAAATTGTACCAATTGATCCTTTTTTGATGTATCAACGAAAGTTATTAAAAAAATCAGATACTGATCTCGAAGAGTACTTTAAATTCGAACTTGCCCCATATCCACTATCTCTTTTCAAACAAAGTGAAATGAAATGAGAAAAACAGTAAAATCTGCATTATATGAAATATTTGAAAATTGCAGGTTAGAACTCAATGTGATTAAAAATACTGATTTATTCGTAATTGATGGAGGCTTTTTATTACATAGAGTAAAATGGACTAAGCAGTGCAAAACGTACCAAGAAATCTGTAACTTTTATGTTAAATATGTTAAAAATATTATTCTTCAGCTTGCATAGTCTTTGACAATTATGGTAATACAGAAAGTACAAAAATTAGTGAACAGAAAAGAAGTTATAGGGCTAACAAATCTTTAGAATTAACCATAAAAGAAGATACTCCTGTAACAATAAATCAAGAAAAATTTCTATCAAATGAAAGTAACAAAAAACAATTAATAAAAATGCTCTCTGATATGTGCATCAAACAAATTATCGAAGTAAAGCAATCAGATCCAGATGCTGATACGCTCATTGTTAACACTGCAATTCAAAAATCAAGGAGTAACATTCAAGTAACTATTGTTGATGAAGATACTGATCTTCCTGTCATCTTAACTGCTTTAGCACCCGAAAATCATAATATATAACCCAGAGCAGGTAAAGTTCCTGATAAAAAATTGTCCTCTAACAGAATGCAAAAAAAAAATTAAAAACAAAAGATTGTATATTATTAGCACATCCGTTCAGTGACTGTGATACAACTAGTTGCATTTTTGGTAAAAGGAAAAAACAAATTTTGAAATTGTTAGTAACTGAAGTTTTATTGGAAAAAATATTATTGAAACTTTTCATAATTCTGAAGCAGATGCAGAAGAAATAAGACGTTGTAGTGAAATTTTATTTTTATTCTTATATGGTGGAAAAACGACCAACAAATCATTAAATCGTTTAAGACGTGATTTATTTAAGAAATCTTTGAAAAAATAATCACCAAAGTTGGAGACTTTGCCACCGACAGAAGATGCGGCTAAGCAACATTCATTTCGAACTTATCACCAAATTCAACTTTGGCTTGGAAATGTTAAAGATCCTCAAAAGTGGGGGTGGCAAAAAGTTAACAGCTTTTACGAGCCAGTGCGAACATTGCAAGGTCATGCACCTGATACTATTTTGAAGCTTATAGCTTGCGGATTCACTGGAGATTGTTCATCAGCTAGATGCAGCTGTAAAACAGCGGGAGTAAAGTGTACTTCAATATGCAAAAATTGTCAAGGAACCGAATTCCTTAATCATTCTTATGAAGAACAATTTATTCCTGAATTAAATGTGCTTCAAGATTTTGAGTCAGAAGGTATTCAAGATAAAAATATTGAAAAAGAAAGTGAAGATAATAATTTTGTACATGAAGATGATTTCCTGGAAGTATCTAAAATATTATGAATAAAAAATTGTACAGTTGTATATTTAGCATTTTTATCAGGAGGAGATGGAACCAACTTAATATATCATCTTCACATGCAAACTGTTATTTAAAAAAAATTAGAAAAATAATAATAATAATTATAATGTATATTTTTTGTTTAATGTTATAAATTTTCGTAAAATAAATCAATTTGTTGATTTGTAAAGTTATTTTGTGTATTTCTAATATATTCCTGCATGAATGTACTATATTTCGACAAATTTAAAAAATATAAAATTAAAAAAAATTTCTAGCGCGCTTAGTATTGATCGGAGATTAAAATTGCAAAGAGCAAGAATACAGAAAATTACTTAAGCTACAACTTTCGTTTGAAAATTATTTTCATCAGACTAATAGTTTTCGAGAAAATAGCAAAACCCCGTTTTACCCCTCCTTCACCCCCGCCCATTCACCCCGGCGTCCTCCCTAGGTCGTCAGACTCTTTTGAATTTTTAAGAACATTTGTTTAACTACCTGTCTGCAAAATTTCGTTGATTTACAAATTATTTTTTAATACATCCACTATTTTTACTGTACTATATGATTACTTAAACAAGCGCAATTTCCCCTTACCCGCTCGTTCTACTTTCCAAAAGTGGACACGACAGTTTACATGCAGGCGAGGCATCCTTCAGGAAGTTTTGTCTTTAATGAAAGCTAAGGCTACAAAGTTTACAGAACTTGAGAGAATCTGTGTCCTTTCTTTCGACGAAAAGAATATTGATGGATGTGTGTGCTATGATTCTTCAGACGATGTAATTCTGGGACCCCCAGTAGCGTTCAGGTGGTCATGATTAGGGGTCTGTTTGCCAAGTAGAACAATCCATTTATTATAATTTTGATTTGACCATGACAGATGAACTGCTTAAAAGTAGCTGTGACATGATGGAAAAGAATTCAAAAGTCTGGAAGGAATTAGGCATAAACACAGAAAAAACTTTCTTCATTAACCCAACTACAAACGATAAGGTGTGGGTTTTCTGTGACATACGTCATCTTTTGAAGCTAATTAAGAATTATTTTCTAGACGATGGGTTGTTACTTTGCGATGGCACTGAGCTTAAAAAGGATACAATAGAAAAACTGCTACAGCAACAGAAAGGAGACTTGACGATTTTACCCAACATTAGTCGGATACACCTTAACGTAACTGGTCGGTCTCTTCAAAATGTAAGATTTTCTGCACAGTTATTTTATAATTGTACAGCAAAGGCGCTGAAATATGTTGCAAATAAAGACCGCGAAAGCAGATTCACTGGACTAGTAAACGATGCATCTGATGTTTTAAATTCGAGACTTCCAAAAGCCAGAAAACACCCCTCAGAAATGGGTACGGCATGAATTTAAGGAGCCAAGAAAATACTGTAAAAATGTTTTTGGAAATAATAACCAATATGGGAGTGGCAAGTAAAAAAATATACTACCTTTTCAGAAAGGTTTCGTTATGACTTTAAATTCATTGTTCGGACTTTATGAACAAATGACAATGAGTCATGGGGTGACATACATTTTGACTCCTAGATTCAATCAAGATTGCCCAGAAAATTTTTTTCTCGAATTTGGGGATTAGGCATTTTTTATAATAATTCCACTTCCTTTGAAGTGCGCAACAGAGTTCAGCTCTTGCTTTTAACAGGTAGCATGGACGACATACTGTTATTTAGAAGTGCGTATGTGGCTGAGGATGGTAGCATTTATTCTACTGAAGTTATGGAATCAAATGACTCTGACGCGGACTTCAAGCAATTTGTTACCAGTGAACTATGCATAGACATAGTTGAACATACATTAATACCAACTACTCTAAATAATGACACCGATGAAGCAGAATTGTTAAAAACAGAGGATTTGGCCCAGTCTGCAAGTGACAACGATGTTCCTCAAGATTCCTTAAAATATCTGTCTGGGTACATCACATTCAAGTGCCGCTTCATTGATGAAAGTCTAGGTGTCAGAGGCAAAACAAGGTCTATTTCCGGGGAACATAGTCATGACTGGGTATCGATTATATTAAAGGTGGAGCTTACCCATCCAATCAGCCGAGTGGTTACAAAAACTGATTTAATTTGAGATAGTTTTTGGTTATTTTCACAGACAAACAGTTTCAAAACAAGTTGAGTTATCTCTTGTTTGGCCACCTTACTTAAATCTAAATTTCCAGAACTGGACAAGAAAGTCATTTATCTGTACGTCAGGACAATAACATTCATCAGAATCCGCCATCTGAACAAACAGCTCAAACTCAAGTTACTTCATAAGTATGCAGCAACAAAGAACCGGCTCTAGGTAGCTTCGTCTTCAAAAATTCAAGTCGCCTGTGAAGTTATGTATCAACTAAATATCCATTTTTATTTTCTTAGCAAAGATATTTATGTTTAAAACTAAACGTACAAGCTTTAGTTTTAAACGTTATAACATGTGAAAATTGTGATAAAGAAACACACACAGTGCTATAATATCGCCTCCTTCCAGACGTATTATTTACATCTTGTGCCATTTTGTCAATGTTATATGTGGACTGAGTTGGTTACTTTTCTATTAGATGTGGAAATATATTTCACCAATATTTTTTGCCACAAACCATTTAATCTTGTTGTTTATTCCTTTTTCTATATGAATACCTCTTTACAATTATTATTAATATTTTGTGTAAACAGCAGAAAGATGCTAAATAGGACAGTGTTTCAGGTAAGATTGCATTGGTAAATCAAGGCTCGCACGAATTCGATACACGAAGTGACATCAAAGCGAAATAACCAATGGGAGCATAACAGGATAGAGTGCCCTACCTTATACATTACTCTAGTTATGTTAATACAAGCGCCCACTGCTCACAGTATATTTTAAGGAATTTGCACAAGGCGGCATTAAACCAACCAATGTGTGTGTGTGTGTGTGTGTGTGTGTGTGTTGAAACGTCCCCACATTTTTTTTTTTAATTGGGCGTTACTTAAATTTTAAAACTAGACGCGTGGCCTAGATGGAAAAAGATGCGCTGAGCCCATCTTGACAGGACTAGCAATAAAACACTTGTTCAACAACAACATTTTTATTAGTGCACTTGTTAATTCCAGACATGTTTCCTTTTACAAAACTCAAATTTTTTTTGTTATAGTTTTCAAGCTAATTTCAACAAATCTCATTTTATAAACACTAGTGTTGTTGACTTGCACTAACATCCAATAATATACCTCAAAAATAAATTACTACAACTATATAACAACCAGACACAAATTATTTCATTTTTCAATCATCAGCAATATTCTATTTACATTAACAATAGTTAAGAAATTACTCAGCAATGAAATTACTAGAACTATATAACAAAGGGTGCAAGTTGTAAATTGTATAACTGCTAAAATTTTTAGTATGATTTTTTAAATGACTTCCAAGTGACTTTCATCTATCGACCTTAAGCCTTTGCAAATAATAATAATAATAATAATAATAATAATAATATAATATTAATAATAATAACATGTAACGATAAGATCAACCACTGTGATCACTACAATCTAAACACTAAATTTTTGAGTTATATGATTCTTAATTATTTTCAAGTTATTGTTAAAAAAATGTTTCATATCATTTTCGTTTTATAAATACAAGAAAATTTTAAATTATTGTAACGAAATCTGGTAATATGGTGAACACATGAAATTACAAAGTTATATGACAGGTAGATGCAAGCTATTCTTTTTCTAGATACTGAAATTTTTAAAATATTGTTTTTAAAGTTAATTTCAGATTGGCTTCATTTTGCAGACATTAAAATTTCGAATTGTAATAATCATAACCTTTAACATCACGAACAATTAAATTACTAAAGTACATTACAAGCAGCTTCATAATAATAATTATCAGAATCATCACATTATGCAGCATGTCTGCACCGAACATGTTCCAAGCAATCTTAACATATGAGTCTACCTTCTTTAACTGAGTTTTTTTTTTGTTGGTTACTATAACGGATGAAGTACTGTGTGTGTGGTGAATAAAAGAAACCTCCCACCTTTTATCTGAAGACACATTATAACGTCTCTCCTGTCAAGACATTATAACATAGGGAACCAGTTTAATTGGTTGCTGTTAATTAAACTAGCTGCCGTAGTTAGTAAAAATTATTTACCAACAAATTAACAAATTAGGATAATGTATATATCAGGAATTTTTTTCAAGGTTACATAAATTTATTCACTTTCTGGATATTAGCGAAAACATCTCTTTATTATTGTACCTTAACTACGGATTTAAACATAATACTTTTAATGGTCATCTTTCTCTTTTTACTTTACTTTAAAAAAAAATTCTTATAGATTCTGCATCAAATACTCTTTAAATTGTTACTCTTATTATCTCAAAATCATACAGCTGTGTATTACTTTGATTACCACGGATCCGTGTTCTAAGTTTATAATATTCTAACATACTACAACATCATCCAAACTATTTGAAGAATAGTCTGATGTAATTTCATATTAACCTTTACGTTTAACCATCATCAGATTACTACTATCTCATTACAGAAACTACAAACATTATTAAGCTAATATTTATGTGATTTAAATGAGTCTTTACAAGAAACTTTACTGTTCTTTTTGTTGTAGTTGTTAAAAACAATATATGCACAGAAGTTACGGTTTAGTGTCACCTGAGTATAACGTGAATCTGCGGCGGGTCGTCTTGATGATCCTCTTCAGTAGGTTTTTCTGGATGTAGTTCGTTGTCGTTCTGGTTCCTCCATTTAGTTTGTTGTTTCAGAATTGTGATCTAGGTCATGACGCTGGGATTCTGCTACTTGGAGCTCGTACAGTTGTTGTCGTAACTTCACTCCTGACGTTGGTGTTCACTTTTTCACATTTAATTTTTTTTTAACAGCACTAATTTTACATTGTATGGAACATATCTTACCATTTACTTTTCAAAAAGATATGTGTCGGCTAAGTTTTTTTTTTTATTAATAATATTTTCTCAACATCTGAACTACATTACTAGTTTTAAGTTTCATTTCGTTTTAGCTACATGTAGATTATGTAAATGAGAAACACTAACTTCTTGTTACATCGGTTTAGCAACATAAACGTAAGTTTAACTTCACGACACATTTTCAAGCTGCTTACATGTCAGAGATTCTCGGTCGACTGGCGTTAGTTTAGCGGCAGAGAGTGGGGAAGCGGGCGCAGTTTACACGCCGAGAGAAAAGTAGTTCGTACTTTTATTATTATTAATTGTCCATTAATTAACTACTATACATTATCCTACCTTTTCTTAGTTAGGAGTTAGGTATTTCATTCATTATTATTACGTCTTTTATTTAAATAGAATGATTATTAGTTTTCGCTTAATAACAGTGTATTTTGCATGTTCGTACTAGCCTTTTTAAAAGTTGATACAGGTATTTAGGTACAGAGGGAGGGTGGATTATACTCTCACTTGTTATAAGAACAAAAAATTTATTTGTGCTATTTAAATTGCCTTTAAATCGTCACATCATACCATATGAATATTTAAAGCCGGATGAATTGAAGGAGTGTGATAATTTAATTGTAATGGAACCGAGATTTAATAGTTAAACTAATAACTTGAAAATGTGACCCTTGCTATTGTTAATGACAGGCAGTTGTTGAAGTGAAATTATAGTAATGTGTGTGTGTGTGTGTGTGTGTGTGTGTGTGTGTGTGTGTGTGATCTGGGTCACGGGGCGAGAAAGATGCGGGAGCAAAGTTTTCTTGTTTTTTTTGGCTCCAATGTACAAATGGAATTTTTACAGGTTTCCCCGCATAGTCGGGAGGTAAAAGGGGTTGTCGAGATGGGGACACGACATCAATCCCCATCAGCAGAGATGAGCGAAAAGGTCCCCAACGCCGTCACACCAGGCTAAACCCACATTACTACTCACACAGAACTCGTTGTCCCTAATGCCAAACATCTTCAAATACGCGAAATTGCCATGCCCTGTCAAAAATTGTGTCACATAATGATTTACGTCTAATTTCTTTCTAAGTCTTACTGACACATCAGGGAACAATTGGTACGTTCTTCTACCTGTTTCTGCCCTATCCCACCGTTCTTGCCATTTTCTCATAGCCTCTCTCCTTACTTGTGCCCTGTTCCCTCCTCTTCCAACTCTTATATTATAAACTGTTCCCTTTCAAGGGCTTATAAATCTATTGGCATTACACCTGCCAACACTGTCAGCGCGTCCCCAGAGACTGTCCTATAAACTTTCGTGACTGCAAGTAGCATCGTTCTCTGCGCTCTCACAAGAATATCGGCATATGTTATCAATTTCATTTTTTCGGCCCAGACAGGAGCACCGTAAAGCAAAATTGCTTCACCCACTCCCTTATACAGTGTTAACGGCCCCTTATAGCCGAGTCCCCAGTTTGCCCTTTCTGCTCTCCTCACCATACAGAATGTCTTCACTGCTCTCTCAGAAACGTGTTTGAAATGTCTTATGAAACTCAGCTTTTTATCTAGAATCACACCTAAGTACATAAACTCCTTGACATATCTGACTGGTTCTCCTTCCATTTTTATTGTCGGCGGCCTTTGGCTAAAAGCCCTTCTGCCTGCTTTCCCGAACATTTTCTTGTCTCTTTTTAATAGCATCGATTTTGTCTTCGCTACGCTGAGCTGTAATTCATTGTCCTCACACCAATCGTATATCATGTCACAGGCCAACGACGCTGTTCTCTCCAGTTTACTTCTTGATTTAGCCTCGACTAAAAACATACCGTCACGGCATATGCAAAGAGATGGCACTCCCGGGGCAAACGAAGTCTCAGGAATCCATCGAACAAAACAAGCTAAAAAGTTGGTGCTAATACTGATCCCTGTGGACAGCCTTTAGTTAATCGTTTGTCCTGTTGACAACCTCTAAATTTTGATATTGCAAATCTATCTCTAAAATAATCCTTAACTACATCTAGCTCCTATCCCCTAATTCCAAAATCTCCTAACTGAACAATTATTCTGGGCCACCAAGCGCTGTGAAATCCTCCTGTAATGTCCAAAAATACTGCTGCCACATAATTTTTACTTGGAGCTTTCACCTTCTTCATGACTTCAATTAATGCCCCTTCTGTACCTCTTCCAGGTCTAAACCCATACTGCTTTTCGTGCAGTTTCCTACCCTGTTCCAGGCTTTTCAGAATTCTCTTATTGATAACCTTCTCATATACCTTTCCCAGAACCGGGAGCAATGTTAATTGTCTATACGACTTCGGATCCTGAGGATCCTTTTCGTTTTCTTTATACAAGATGCTCACTATTCTAATTTTTTATGGAGCAGGGAATCTACCTTCCCTTAAACTTCTGTTCATTAGGTCCAGGACTTTTTGCCTGACCACTGGCCATGCTTTTATCCACAATTCTGCTGTTAACTCGTCATACCCTGGAGCCTTTTCCCTTCCCATCGTCGATAATGCCATCCACACCTCCTCCTCTGTTATCTGCTGGCTTTCTTCCGTTGAACTTATTAATTCTGATTCTCGTCTAATTTCGGCTTGACTATGACTGTCTTCTGCACTATCATCTGGCAACAACACATGCATCAGTTTCTTGGCTAACTGTTCGACATCGTGCTCATATTCGTTATTAAATTTCATTGACGATATTAACAGTTCTTTCTTTTGCTTTTCAGCCAGTACCTTATAAGGTATCCCCCATGGATCCTTTTTTCCTTCCTCCGTTACAAACTTTTCCCATGCCTCTCTCTTTGCCCTTCTAACAGCCGCAAAGTACCGGTTCCTCGTCCTCCGGTAGTCACGCAAACTTGACTCCCTTACAGACCGGTCCCCAGCACCCTACAACCGTCTCTGGTCCCCCTTTACATGGATCCTTTCAAACTCTAACTCTTTTGTCCACCATCACGTCCTGCTCTCTTTCCCTACTGCCCTTGGCATTGAGAATTCCGCTGATGCCAAAACCGAAGTCGTAAGTTCTACCATTCTACTATCAACATCGGGTTTTTCGCACTCGGCACTCATGAATCCCTTTAGTCTAGTGTCAAACTCAGTCCAGTCAGCATGCCTAACCATTAGTTGACCCTTTCCTACCCTGTTTAGGTCATATTCCCTTACTGTTTCCCCTCCAACATTGAACATTATAAATCGGTGATCACCATTCCTTTCAACAATTACCATCCACCCGTCTATTCTGGCCTTCCTATTCCTTATAGTCACGTCAATGTTGGATTCCATCAATCTCGGTCCATGTCCTACAGTGACCTCTCCAAACGCCGAGAAAGTGGCCAGATTCCCTTCTTCGTTCGCAACAATCAAATCATTTGCCAGCAGAAATGTCTCCAGTTCTTCTCCTTTATTGTCCCTGGTCGACGAATGCCATAATGGTAACTTATCATTTACATCTCCAGTCAAGATAACCGGTTCACTTTTCGTGTCTCTCAAGATCCTTTCCCACTCACTTATATGTGCCCCAATTTCTTGATTATATTTGAATTACGAACTTACCACATAACATTCCTGTTCTCTATATATAAGTTTGACACATACATGATTCCGACAGGATAACTCCCTTAAAAAATCACTTCCACTCTCTCATTCACAATCACCACCATTGCCCCCGTATTTTCCGGTACATAGTATATTCGATATCTTTTCATATACGGCACCCTACCCTGCCTGGAATATGGGTTTTGAATAAGAACTACATCCATTTTCCTATTCCTTATTATACTATTAAATTCTTCAAGACATACAGCAGATCCTTGCAAATTAATCTGACCAAACCTAAGCCCTTCATGGACCTCAGTGATTCGTTGACTTTCCTCCATCTACTCATATTGGGTCATACTAACTCTCTGAGCCACTAATCTCTTGTAAATCGGACATTCAAGAGTTCCTACTCTGTGGTCACTCGGCTCCATCTCCCTCCACATCTTCTGCGATGACGTCGACCCGGCTCTTTCTCTTTGGTCCATTATCTTCTTTTACTCCAAACGCCCTATTTTTAATTATTGCAAAGAGTTGCCCCTTCAATGACAAGGGTATGTAACCCGCAATACAAAAGTGTATATTGGGCTGCCTACCCCGCGCCGTAGTAGATGTATACTTAACAATTGACTATTAAATTTAATCTTTGTACACTAGTAGTGAACTACAGCAAATTATTGTTTAAGTCCAGAATTTTTGTATAAGTCCCACAGAAAAAGTTTGTAATTTTTTTATAATTTAGAAAAAATGTATCTATATAATATTGTAACTAGTAAACTCTGTTGTACTCTTTATGTGTACGTTTATAGCTATTCTGCCACACGTTATGGACGTCAATTTGTAACGTGTGGACCTTTATCGTTTCTGTAAAAGTGTGTTTTGTTGTGTGTTAGCCCCACACGTGGTAGTCGTTACTTTATGTTTATTTCTAACAGTCATACTTTTTCTAAC
Organism: Magicicada septendecula; assembly: GCA_034769895.1. Lineage (NCBI taxonomy): Eukaryota > Metazoa > Arthropoda > Insecta > Hemiptera > Cicadidae > Magicicada > Magicicada septendecula. The sequence continues at coordinate 2,312,822 of CM068371.1, forward strand.
TTTTCACGCTGACGAGGTCCGTCGCGAACTCACGAATTACCAGTACCGATAGCTTCACGAGTGTAATCCTTACCTGTCCTTCAATGAGTAAATTTATTTCCCGGGCGGCGCCAAATTGTTTATGAAAACAATTAAAAATGTTAAACTGAGCGGTCGTTCTATGCGGTGATGACTAATTCAAATTACCCTCGCAACTGGCGGGCATTTGAATCTCGCTTGTAGTTCGTCGTGCTGCCGACGTCTAACGCTGGCCGACAATTTTGCTCATCGCTAAAGTACATAAACTTTATAATACAATTTATACTGAAATAAAGAACGGTTATTACTACTCAGTACTAGTTTATTAACGAGAAATAGTTATTAGTTATTCAGTTAAATACAAAAATATACTGTTATTAAATGATGTTGCTCCGGCAATTAATAGACCCTATTCTCAGGTTGGCGAAGTTGATTGAAACGTTTCTAAATCGACATGGCGTCGTCAATGTTTATTTTCTACAGTTCGTTCAATCGTTACGTTCTTTTGATTACGAAAAAATATTAATAATATGATAATAAAGTACACTACCTTACATCAATGGTACTTATATACTATTAGAGTTAAATACAATTCGTTTTATAAGTGTTAAAAATTGTGTGTTAATAATTCGTAATTGTACATAGGTTATTTTATGTTTACATACAAGTTTAGTTTTTATTATCAATCAATCCTTGAAAGAAATTTAGTTATCAGTTCGGAGTGAGAGTTATTTGTGTTGTGAGAAAAGTTAATTAAATTTATTTCGTAAATTCGTGTAGTTCAGATATACTTAACAAATCTTGTTGAATTCTGGTGAAGAGTCACTTTGTTCTTAGTTAGGTTGGGTCGATACTATCATCAATCTTCCATCATTTATACTTTGGATTACATCTGGCTTCTTTTTCAGTTAATTTGGATAAAATAATTAATTTTGAATATTAAAATCTGGTCTATTGTCTCTGCTGTTTTGACTAATTCTTCATTAGACTTCTTGCATCCTCATCTCGTTAAAGTTTGAAGTATTTTTTATTATTTAAAATCAAAATTGAGTCGAATATGGTTTGGCTTCGGTATCTCTTGATCGTCAATAATTGTTTAATGTTTTATAATGGAATTAAATTAAATAACGTTCCGTTGTTATGGCAACTGTCTATACTCTCATTGGATGATTACATTTATGTCTATTGTTATAATAGACATAAACTGTTATAATTATAAAATTGTTATTGTTATAATTTAAATTCAAAATGAATAAATATTTTCTGATGGCTATTATTCTTCTGTCTTCTTATCTATGTATTAGATATTATCACAACTGTTTCTATTTTCTTTCAAAGATCATTTTGACATCCCACAAAGCTGGGTTTTGTTCATGTATTAAAGTATTGACAAAAATGTTAATATTATGTTATTACATTTCTTTCTTGTTTTATGTTTTTAATCTAACTCTGACATCTTAACATGGTTCACTAATTGTACTTAATGAGTTACTTGCCCTGAATTTTCTAATACAATATTTAATTTCTCACAATTTGTCTATTTTGGATTTATATAGTTAGGCATTTTATAGGCCGAAGTAGTAATTGGCTATATCTTCTTATTTTACACAAATAAAAGATTATTTTTCATTTACATATGTTTTGCTTGGTGTCACTTATGACTTATTTACATTTTGAATCAATTTGGGCTGTTTTACAATAATTGAATGTTCTTATTAATTTTCAGAATAATTGCTTGTCTGTTATTCTCTTATTTCTTTTCTGTCTTTAATCTATGATTTTTATTATGTTTGTAAAATTTTATCTCCTTACTCATATCTATTGCCATTTCTTCTAACTTGTTTATCATTTAAAATTACTTATAAAACGTAACACAAAAATTAGGTTTATGGTCTGTTTACTTTTTACTTCCATGTTCCTTAAGGAAATGGAAGTATGGTGATGGCAAAAAAAATCGTGTTCAGGATTATTGCAGATTCTGATTGTACTACACTCAAAACGTGAAAAAAGGTCGTTTTCGAAAAGTGTCTGTGTGTGTGTCTGTGTGTCTGTCTGTGTGTCTATAGATTTTTTTCTATGGCAAACGATAACAGCCGCAAATTCAAACAGAATCAAATAATGTTTTGCATTCAGCCCTGATTTGTAGAGTACTCAGGACCTATTGTTTTTGGTGAAGATCGGTTGAGGGAAAGGGTAGTTTACCAGCAACGGTTTTTTTTTATCAAGGGTAATTATGTTTGTTTGGCAAACGATAACAGCCGCAAATTCAAACAGAATCAAATAATGTTTCGCATACAGCCCTGAATTGTAGAGTTCTCAAGATCTGTTGATTTTGGTAGAGATCGGTTAAGGGAAAGGAGTAGTTCACCAGCAACGTTTTATGTTTTGACAAGGGTATTTTCTATGGCAAACGATAACTGCCGCAAATTCAAACATAATCAAATAATTTATTCCTTAGGCTTTCACGGCCGGTGTCACTTGAATTATGAAAAATATCCGGGCTGTTTGGCCGTGGTCCATGGTTAAAAACAAAACCAAACGTTTCGGCAGCACCACTGGCTGCCATCATCAGTGGAATAAGATTTCTGCACTCGATAAATAAGATTTGGCGTATCTTGGTGCGAGCCAATCATATACCATCTCTGTTGTGATTGGTTGATGGTGTCATTTTTACCTGTACGTGGGACTTTGCTGAATTTATATGTACAGGTAGCATGGCAGGACAGCTTCAGTCTATACCACAGTACTGTGGGCCTGCACGTAAACACCCCGAGTGCAGAAATCTTATTCCACTGATGATGGCAGCCAGTGGTGCTGCCGAAACGTTTGGTTTTGTTTTTAACCATGGACCACGGCCAAACAGCCCGGATATTTTTCATAATTCAAATAATCAAATAATGTTTTGCATACTATCCTGAATTGTAGAGTTCTTAATACCTTTTTTTTGGTGAAGATCGGTTAAGGGAAAGGGGTAGTTTACAAGCAACGTTTTATGTTTTAAAAGGGTATTTTATATGGCAAACGATAAGAGCAGCAAATTCAAACAGAATCTAATAAGTGTTTGCATACAGCCCTGATTTCTTGAGTACTAAAGACCTATTGTTTTTGGTGAAGATCGTTTAAGGGAAAGGGGTAGTTTACCAGCCACGTTTTTTGTTTTATTAAGGGCATTTTGTATGGCAAACGATAACAGCCGCAAATTCAAAAAGAATCATATAATATTTTGCATTCAGCCCTGAAATGTAGAGTTCTCAAGACCTGTTGGTTTTGGTGAACATCGGTTAAGGGAATAGGGAAGTTTACCGGCAACATTTTATGTTTTATCAAGGGTATTTTTTTGACGAACCATAACTGCCGTACATTAAAACAGAATCAACTACCCTTCTGCATGCCATTTTGAATTATACAGAACTCAACGTCTGTTGATTTTGTTGAAGATCGGTTAAGGGAAAGGGGTAGTTCACCAGCAACGTTTTATGTTTTAACAAGGGTATTTTTTCTATAACGAACGATAACTGCCGTAAATTCAAAGAGAATCAAATAATGTTTTGCATACTGGCCTGAATTGTATAGTTCTCAAGACCTATTGTTTTTGGTGAAGATCGGTTAATGGAATAGGGTAGTTTACCAGCAACGTTTTATGTATTATCAATGGTGTTTTCTATGGCAAACGATAACAGCCGCAAATTCAAACAGAATCAAATAATTGTTTCCATACAGGCCTGAATTGTAGACTACTCAAGACCTATCGTTTTTGGTGAAGGTCGGTTAAGGGAAAGGGGTAGTTTACCTGCAAAGGTTTTTTATCAAGGGTAATTTTTTACTTCCATATTCCTTAAGGAATGGAAGTATGGTGATGGCAAAAAAAATCGTGTTCGAGATTATTGCAGATTCTGATTCAACTACACTCAAAACATGAAAAAAAGTCGTTTTCCGAAAAGTGTCTGTGTGTCTGTCTGTCTGTCTGTCTGTCTGTCTGTCTGTCTGTCTGTGTGTCTGTGTGTCTGTAGATTTTTTTCCTATGGCAAACGATAACTGCGCAAATTCAAACAGAATCAAATAATTTTTTGCATACAGCCCTGAATTGTAGAGTTCTCAAGATCTTTTGATTTTGGTGAAGATCGGTTAAGGGAAAGGGGTAGTTTACCAGTAACGTTTTATGTTTTAACAAGGGTATTTCTTATGGCAAACGATAACAGCCGCAAATTCAAACAGAATCAAAAGATTATTTGCATACAGCCCTAAATTGTAGAGTTCTCAAGACCTATTGTTTTTGGTGAAGATCGGTTGAGGGAAAGGGGTAGTTTACCTGCAACGTTTTTTTAACAAGGGTATTTTTTACTTCCATATTCCTTAAGGAATGGAAGTATGGTGATGGCAAAAAAAATCGTGTTCGAGATTATTGCAGATTCTGATTCTACTACACTCAAAACATGAAAAAAAGTCGTTTTCCGAAAAGTGTCTGTGTGTGTGTCTGTCTGTCTGTCTGTCTGTCTGTCTGTCTATCTGTCTGTCTGTGTGTCTGTAGATTTTTTTTCTATGGCAAACGATAACTGCCGCAAATTCATACAGAATCAAATAATTTTTTGCATACAGCCCTGATTTGCAGAGTGCTCGCGACCTATTGTTCTTGGTGAAGATCGGTTGAGGGAAAGGGGTAGTTTACCAGCAACGGTTTTTTTTTAGCAAAGGTAATTTTGTTTGTTTGGCAAACGATAACAGCCGCAAATTCAAACAGAATCAAATAATGTTTCACATACACCCCTGAATTGTAGAGTTCTCAAGATCTGTTGATTTTGGTAAAGATTGGTTAAGGGAAAGGGGTAGTTCACTAGCAACGTTTTATGTTTTAACAAGGGTATTTTCTATGGCATACGATAACTGCCGCAAATTCAAACATAAGCAAATAATGTTTTGCATACTATCCTGAATTGTAGAGTTCTCAATACCTTTTTTTTGGTGAAGATCGGTTAAGGGAAAGGGGTAGTTTACAAGCAACGTTTTATGTTTTAAAAGGGTATTTATATGGCAAACGATAAGAGCAGCAAATTCAAACAGAATCAAATAATGTTTTGCATACGGCCCTGATTTGTAGAGTACTCAAGACCTATTGTTTTTGGTGAAGATCGGTTAAGGGGAAGGGGTAGTTTACCTGCAACGTTTTTTTATCAAGCGTATTTTCTATGGCAAACGATAGCCGCAAATTCAAACAGAATCAAATAATTTTTTGCATACGTCCCTGAATTGTAGAGGTCTCAATGACTTTCGATTTTGGTGAAGATCGGTTAAGCGGAAGGGGTAGTTTACCTGCAACCTTTTACGTTTTAACAAGAGTAAAGTACTTGAAAATTTATTTAAACTTTTTGAAACAATGGTAATTGTTAAAAATAAAATAATTTTGTTGCCAGGCAATAAAATTATAATTTTTTCATTTTAATGTAATATTATATTTTTCATTTAATACAGCAATAAAAAGGCAGGTAAGACACAGCCTGGATGTTTGGCTGAAATATGATTTTAAATATAAATCTTAGAATATGGAAGTCGTGTATGGTTCTCCATACCGATATTTTTCTATGGCAAACGATAACTGCCGCAAATTCAAACAGAATCAAATAACTGTTTGCATACAGCCCTCATTTGTAGAGTACTCACGACCTATTGTTTTTGGTAAAGATCGGTTGAGGGAAAGGGGTAGTTTACCTGCAACGGTTTTTTTTATGAAGGGAAATTTTTTTTTTGGCAAACGATAACAGCCGCAAATTCAAACAGAATCAAATAATGTTGCGCATACAGCCCTGAATTGTAGAGTTCTCAAGACCTATTGTTTTTGGTGACGATCGGTTAAGGGGAAGGGGTAGTTTACCAGTAACGTTTTATGTTTTAACAAGGGTATTTTTTATGGCAAACGATAACAGCCGCAAATTCAAAGAGAATCAAAAGATTATTTGCATGCAGCCCTAAATTGTAGAGTTCTCAAGACCTGTTGTTTTTGGTTAAGATCGGTTAAGGGAAAGGGGTAGTTTACCTACAACGTTTTTTTAACAAGGTTATTTTCTATGGCAAACGATAACAGCCGCAAATTCAAACATAATCAAATAATTTTCTGCATACAGCCCTGGTTTGTAGAGTACTCAAGACGTACTGTTTTTGGTTAAGATCGGTTAAGGGAAAGGGGTAGTTTACCTGCAACGTTTGTTATAAAGCGTATTTTCTATGGCAAACGATAGCTGCCGCAAATTCAAACAGAATCAAATAATTTTTTGCATACATAAGTGAATTGTAGAGGACTCAAGGCCGTTAGATTTTGGTGAAGATCGGTTAATGGGAAGGGGTAGTTTACCAGCAACATTTTACGTTTTAACAAGAGTAAAGTACTTGAAAATTCATTTAAACTTTTTGAAACAATGGTAATTGTTAAAAATAAAATAATTTTGTTGCCAGGCAATAAAATTATAATTTTTTCATTTTAATGTAAATTATGTATATATTACAAAATATATCGTGCTTGGCAGGCAAGCATATTTCAGATTATAAGTCTTAGAATATGGAAGTCATGTATGGTTCTCCATACCGATATTATTGTTTTACCTTATTTAAAGTAATACAGTTCCATACTCGGAGTCTTTAGGCTATTTATGTTCATTAGGTCTTCTAGTTTTCTCTTCACATTTCTAATCGACTATCTAACATTTTCCATCAATTCATCTACTGCTGTCTCTGCCTCAAGCAAGTCAGATTTTTTCTATGGCAAACGATAACTGCCGAAAATTCAAACAGAATCAAATAATTTCTTGCATACAGCCCTGATTTGTAGAGTACTCGCGACCTATTTTTGGTGAAGATCAGTTGAGGGAAAGGGGTAGTTCACGTGCAACGGTTTTTTTTTATTAAGGAAAATTTTTTTTTTGGCAAACGATAACAGCCGCAAATTCAAACAGAATCAAATAATGTTTCGCATACAGCCCTGAATTGTAGAGTTCGCAAGACCTATTGTTTTTGGTGAAGATCAGTTAAGGGAAAGGGGTAGTTTACCTGTAACGTTTTATGTTTTAACAAGGGTATTTCCTATGGCAAACGATAACAGCCGCAAATTCAAACAGAATCAAAAGATTATTTGCATACAGCCCTAAATTGTAGAGTTCTCAAGACCTGTTGTTTTTGGTGAAGATCGGTTAAGGGAAAGGGGTAGTTTACCTACAACGTTTTTTTAACAAGGGTATTTTCTACGGCAAACGATAACATCCGCAAATTCAAACAGAATCAAATAATTTTCTGTATACAGCCCTGATTAGTAGAGTACTCAAGACCTATTGTTTTTGGTGAAGATCGGTTGAGGGGAAGGGGTAGTTTACCTGTAACGTTTTTTATCAAGCGTATTTTCTATGGCAAACGATAACAGCCGCAAATTCAAACAGAATCAAATAATGTTTTGCACACGTCAGTGAATTGTAGAGGACTCAAGGCTTTTAGATTTTATTGAAGAACGGTTAAGGGGAAGGGGTAGTTTACCTGCAACCTTTTACGTTTTAACAAGAGTAAAGTACTTGAAAATTTATTTAAACTTTTTGAAACAATGGTAATTGTTGAAAATAAAATAATTTTGTTGCCAGGTAACAAAAATAAAGTCATTTTGATTATAAAATATAAATATTTACAACAAGAAAAGAATTTTCAATTTTCAAAATTTAAATATATTTTTAAAAACAATGGGTTCTTCATTGAGGTGGGGACCATGTCACTCACTCCATCTCAAGCCTCTCCCATTTTGCAGAAAAAGAGGACCCTGTCAAGGCTGATACTTTGACGACAGTGACAGGGCTTTCCACCAAATTCAGCAGAGTGACAGGTAGGCCCAACTCTGATTGGCTCCTCAGATTTCCCCAGCGTTAGTAGGTTCTATGAAAATATTTTATTTCAAAAATGATTTTAAATATAAATCTTAGATATGTTTTATAAATCTCATGTTTTATGTTTTAACATGGGTAATTTTTTATATGACGAACCATAACTGCCGTAAATTCAAACAGAATCAAATAATTTTTTACATATGTGCCTGAGCTATAGAGAACTCAATATCTGTTGATTTTGGTGAAGATCGGTTACGGGGAAAGGGCAGTTTACCTGAAACATTTTTTGTTGTAACATGAGTAAAGTACTTAATTTTGATAAAGTATCCTGATAAGATCTTAATAATCCACTGTAGAAACGTAGATGAAATATCTATAAATGAAGAGGCTAGTTGAACGGGCTGGGGGTAATTTTCTATAAATCAAAATTATAGTTGAAGGGGGAGGGGATAATTTTTTTTATATGTGTACTACGTTATTGGCAACAAAGAAGTATTTTTTTGTTAAAATTCCTTCCCTGGCTGTTTGGCTGAAAATGATTTTAAATATAAATCTTAGAATATGGAAGTCATGTATGGTTCTCCATACCGATATTTTATATGGTAAACGATAACAGCCGCAAATTCAAACAGAATCAAATGATGTTTTGCATACAGCCCTGTATTCTAGAGTTCTCAATACCTATTGGTGTTGGTGAAGATCGGTTAAGAGAAAGGGGTAGTTTCCCAGCAACATTTTATGTTTTAACAAGGGTAATTTTTTATATGACGAACGATAACTGCCGTAAATTCAAACAGAATCAACTAGGTTTTTGCATACCTCTTTGAACTAATGAGAACTCAAGGTCTGTTGATTTTGTTGAAGATCGGTTAAGGAAAGGGGTAGTTTATCAGTAACGTTTTATGTTTTGAAAAGGGTAATTTTTTTATGACGAACGATAACTGCCGAAAATTCAAAGAGAATCAAATAATTTTTTGCACCCTTTCCTGAGTTGCAGAGAGCTCAAGGTCTATTGATTTTGGTGAAGATCGGTTAAGGGAAAGGCGTAGTTTACCTGCAACATTTTATGTTGTAACAAGAGAAATGTTTCCATGACGAACTATAACTGCCGCACATTCAAACAGAATCAAATATTTTTTTGCATGCATCCCTGAATTGTAGAGGACGGAAGTTCTATTGATTTTGGAGAAGATCGGTTAAGAGAAAGGGGTAGTTTACCTGAAACGTTTTATGATTTAACAAGAGTAAAGTACTTAATTTTTGTAAATAAAGTATCCTGATAAGAAGCTCGTAGTAATCTACTGTAGAAACGTAGATGAAATATCTATAAATGAAGAGGTTGGGTGAACGGGGTGGGGGTAATTTTCTGTTATTAAAAATTATATTTGGAGTTGGTGGGGAGAATTTTTTATGTGTACTACGTTATCGGTAACAAAGAAGTAGTTTTTTGTTAAAATTGCTTCCCGGGCTCTTTAGCCGTAGTCCAATGTTTTCTGCAAAAACCGACTTTTCGGCAGTGCCATCGACTGCCATATTCGGTGAAAATCGAGTGCGAATCCGTGAGGTGGTATACGTTAGTGACCACAGTACTGTGGTTAATGCTGAAGCAATAAGTAGAAAGACGTAGTTTCTATGGAAATATTTCATTTCGAATATGATTTTAAATATAAATCTTAGAACATGGAAGTCATGTATGGTTCTCCATACCGATATTTTCATATTCCTTCTTATAAACTGAACTCTTTTAATTGAACAAATAACTATTTTGTTGAATAACATTATAACACCATTTATTCTATCTTGCTAATCATCCCTTTGAACATTTTTATTAACATAGGATGTTTTATTTATTTTGCACTCATATTATTTAGTTTATTCTTATTTAACACTATTAGATTGGTTGTCTATCCATCTTTTAACATTTACTATATATTTTTACTATTTTAAACATTGTAACAATAACATCCTTAATATCATTATAGGATTTTTATCCTGCATAAAACTGTACTATTAATCTACTATCAATTCTATCTATATTAACAATATTCTGGTTACTGTTAGTTTTTGGTACCTTTCACCCTTAAATTATAGTGTTAATCACTGGTTTTGGTGTCTTTACCTATATGTTGTGTTTTATACTTACTTGTTCACTCTCACTTCTATATGAGTTCTGATTTATAATTCTGGTTGTTTATCTCTATTTTGGGTTACACTTGCACTTTGTACATTTTTACTGTACTTTAGTGTTAATAGTGGTTATTCCCTAATATTTATTTCTTTTACTCACTTCTAACATTTACACTGTTAATCACCTTCACTTCCTACCTATCTCTCACTTTTGGGTTTTTCCTAACCTAAATTCCTTTTAAATTAATTATCTTATTTTACTAAAACTTTTTTTTTTTAATTTTCTTTATCGTAACATCATAAAAATGTTTTTCATGCAACATGCATGTAATGCGAATTTTCTATGTTCTACTCATGCAAAATTATTCTATATACTCAAGTTTTAATTTTAACTATATACACTGTCTTGTCAATAACTGAAAAAATTTAAAGTCCCTCCTATTAACTTAACAATCGTTAACTAATGTTCGTTAACTTTTATCTATTAATAACAACCTACGATATGATTCACTTCCTTAATAAAAATTTTCTAAGTTCTTTTCCCTATATGTGGGAAATTTCCCACTTAAGGGGAATTTACCTTCCCGCCACTTTTCAAGTAAATGGCGCTCTTCTATGAACGTAACCTCAAACTTTGTTGTCTTTTTTGCCACTCTAATGGCCGACCTAACCTATATTAACGTTAGTGGTAAATAGACTGGCCACTGTACCTCACCAGACGTTAACCATCATGGCGGCTATTTTTTCTACCAGCTGATTTCTTATAGTAATGAGAACAAACTTCTATTACTTCTTAAATGTTAATTAAATCTTACTCTATTAATGTTTTATCTTGCTATAACTATCCTAATCTATTTTCCTTGATCCTACTCAATAAATACCACTAAAACTATATCTTTGTCTATAATTTTTACCCTACTTACTACTATAAATCATTGTTACACCATGCAGCCCTAGTCTATGACTTGCACAAATTTTAATCTTTTATAACACTTTAAAATACCTCACTTCCTACCTTTAAGGTATGTCGATCGGCTCACTACTCCTTCCTCTTCACTATCTCCACCTTCTGGTATCGCCAGCTAAACAAATAAACCACTTTAAAATACACTTAATTGCAGAGCTTACTTGAATACGTCTAACAGCTTCCAAGCAAGTCACAACAGTCAGGAATAGGGACAGCGGAAATCTCGTTAATGCATTGGTGAGCGTCACTAAGCGGATGAGAAGGCATCTGGCTACAAAATGGTGTACCGAGGTACACACTGCCCAGAAAACTGGTTATTGGTTTTTCTGTGACTGTTCGTGATCTTAATGATCACCCGCTGTCTCCATCATAAAATCTACTGCTCAGTGGCACTGTAAGAAAGACAAAAATATAACACAAAAGACTTCTTGATTTCTTTATTTATAGCCTATTTTCATCAGTATTCCGAGACACCATAACACAGAAGTTACCCCAAAATGCTAATATATTTAATGAATTCTAATAATAAACTACTAACACTAATATGGCAATAAGATGTTCAGGCTGCAAAGTTTATCCGGTAGTGCTTAACTTAGCCGATTTTATAATTTTTTCATAAAACTTAGCAACTACCCACCACCAATAATTAACTTAAAAATTTTTCTGCTATCACCGGTAATCAGCCAGATAGTCGGGCCAAGCAGTGATGGTGGAGCCAACTGCCTACGTCTCCGTTGCGGGTTTTGAGCCCTAAGGCCCAACGGTAGGCCCCGGCCACACACTGGTACAACCAGTGGGGCCCGGGTCTGATGGTCGACCCGATAACAGTTCCGGTTCGTAACCTCCAGCCGGAGGCCACGAATCCGACCCCCGAGATCCACTTAGCTCAACCCTCATTCGAGGGTCTGAGCCTGCCGACCCGCTACGGCGGGTGGGTTCGGGAGATTTAGGGGAGCTACTACGGCTGCTCCCCCATTCGGCAAACCTTGGTCGTGTGCCGTACAACCGGGTACCGAGAGCACCAGAGCGCCCAACCCGGCGACGTTGCCCAGCCCGCACCTCGGGGAGGTGACCATAGGCACATGCTGGCATTCCCAGATATATGGAAGCACAAGTCCAACCAGGGAAGTACACAGGTTTGCGGTGTCCTGGTAGACTCAGGACGGGGAGAATGACCATCAGGGAAAATTCCCGTCATACGCCTTAAAGCACTGCGAAGAGGGTTAAGCAGTGACCTTAAGAGAGTCATAGTTACTACCGCCAAAGAAAGTGATTGTTACTCCCGCCGTCCAACAAGGCTTTATATAACTTGGTTATAATGTGATAGTCCGTTGCGCTGCGGTACGGGTAAAGGCGCTTTCCTATTTGCCGGCGAGGCGAGGGCCGTCTCCGGCGAATGGTACCGGCTTATCTTGTTCTGGTTATACGGAAGTCATAGTCCTCCGCACGTGGATAGCTAAAATGACAGTCGGCTGAATGCGAATATTCAAAGTCATATTACGACGCGAGAAGATATTTAAGTCATAGGCTGACGCTAGAAAATTGAATAGGGACAGGAAAAGTAGTTTAGTTTTACAAGGGTAGCCCCAGGACCACATTCCTATCTACAACTCTTGGCTCCCATGAGCATGGAGTCACAAGAAACATTTTTAACGCTGACTAGCCGCCCGACGATGTTATGGTCGGAAACCCTAGCAATATGAGACGTGTAGCTCTATTACCCCGTGGGGTTCGGGTATATCTACTATCTAGGATTTATCAGCCCAAGCATCAACCCCGGGTACACCTCTAAATTTAGGCTCCCTCAGCGATGCCATAGACCGAAACCACAAACCACCCAATGTGACAACATCAGATGTGACTAGAGAGCCCGATCATAATCAGGCCCTCCACCCACACCCGGCCGGGGCAAGTGGCAGGCGTACCCACCCCCTGGGGCCCCTCGATCTCCCGAGGAATCAGTTTAGGCCCCCCGTCCCAAGGGACGAAGAACCTCCCACTGACAAGGGTCGACCCATAGCAAAAACTATAAGGTCTACCAGCGGTGCCCAAGGGCAGCCTTCCAGGTCTGCACCACACCTGGGGGCCTTGGTGGATCCCATTTGTTTTGCGCAAATGCGCCCCGCCCTTACCCGCACGTCCCTCAGTAGTGTGCTCAGATATTTACCGTACCTAGACCAAGGTCTTTAAACGATTATCCTATCACACTACTATAACCCCAGGTTCTACCAAATCGCATTGGACGCAAATAACCCAATCCCATTAGGATGACCTAATTAGGAGCGTATAAAGTCTCATTGTCACCAGTAAAAAGAAAATATCTTCTAATTCCCCTGAGGTTCATCCTCCCACTGCCTTCACGTGCTTTTCCTATTGACCTCAACCATGCCACAAGTAATCCCATCGCTACTACGTAATCCCATCTTGCCATCCGCAGCGATTAGCGAACCCCCGCCTTCCACGCACAAAGTGTGAGGTCCCGGCCGGCTCAGCGAACGCGAGAGCCGCGCCGATCGCCCCGAAAAAAATAACGGGGCGCGCGTCCAACCAGAACGAACTCGCGCGCTCCCTGGTTGATCCTGCTAGTAGTCATATGCTTGTCTCAAAAATTAAGCCATGCAAGTCTCAGTAAATGCCGCACTAAGGTGAAACCGCAAAAGGCTCATTAAATCAGTTATGGTGCCTTGGATCTTAAACAGTTACTTGGATAACTGTGGTAATTCTAGAGCTAATGCAAGTAGGGGGAAAATGAGAGTTCTAACGCGGAAGTGACGTCACACGGCGGGAAATTCAAAAATTGTGGTGGTGGGGGTAACCATGCGGCAGTAGTCTGTCGGCCATGTTGTCGTCGTCGCCGCCTAAAGTGGGGTAATGTGTGCGTTGATTGGCGGAGGCGTGGCTATGTTCGCCGTTCGCCGTTCGCCGTTCGCCGTTGACGTCGTCGTTGACGTCGTCATCGTCGCTGGGCGGCGGCCTGGTGGTGGCTTGATGGCCGCCCGCCGCGGTGGGTCGCCGGCGGCCATGTTGGAAAAGGTGCGATGTTGTCGAGTGGTGTAAGAGAGTAGTGGTTAAGGTACGGCCTGGTTGCCGATTCGTGCGTGTGTTATAGTGTATGGTTATGTATATGTAAGGGGTTTTTCCGGAAGTTCGGCCATGTTGGAAAAGCGTCGTCGGTGTTGCCAACTGTTGTCGGCTCGGTGTTATAGTGTACGGGTTGAATGTATGTTTCGCCATTGTTGCCAACTCGGTGTTAAAGTGTACTGGTTTCGTATATATTTACCCTGCCGTGCCGATATCGTCGATGTTGTGTATAAACATGGTTACTCCCACCACCACAATTTTTGAATTTCTCGCCGTGTGACGGTCCACGTTAGAACTCTCATTTTCCCTGTAAGAAATACAGATGATATTCAGTGTTCGATTCACTTATCTGAACGATTGCATTGTTGACAACTGTGTGTCTATGTGTTAAGTAAATTGTAGTATGCGAAAAGGATAGTTGAAAATAAACATAAAAATATTATACGATAAAAAAAATCCATGCTTTTCACATGTGGAGTTATTTTTTACAACAGAATGCTGACAGACCACACGTTATTACTGGTGTGTATGTAATATAATAGGGACAAGCGGCAGTTGGCTCCCACACGCTTTTTTTTTTTTTTTTTTTTTTTTTTTTTTGGAATGTAGCAGTTGACTCCCACGTGCATTTGCAGCTGTCTAGACATCTGTTTAGCGAGTCGCTAAATTAATTGCATCCGGCTGTCTGAGCGTAGAATTAATTGCCACCATCTGTTAGTTGTCGCCGTCTGTCTGAGCGTATAATTAATTGTCGCTGTCTGTCTGAACATATGTTAATGTTGGGTGTGAACGAATTTAAAGGCGTACATAAATTATTGTGTGAACAAGTCAAGATAAATATGCGTGGCAGTCGTTACTTTTTTTGTTGATGATATAATCGGTCCGTCTGTATGGCCATCTGTTTATCGCAGCGTGCGAACGTGGTCGTACATAAAGTTTTTTTTAATAACAGAACAGGATGTGTGACACCATCTGTTATCACAGCGTGTGGGAATTAGAACGCAGACCGAGCTAAGTGCGTGTTCATGACTTTGTGTGTGGGAGCTTTTTTTGTTGTTACCATCTCTTTCGTGTACATCCTTGAAATACTATATATAAGCCTGTACGAACTGCTCTCCAAGACACATAGTTCGTCGCGAGACTCAACTGGAACTTGTATAAGGTCAGTTTGATTTTTAAATATTCTTTAATTTCTAAATTATATTATAATCATACACTTGTTGTTTAATAAAATTGATTTTTTTTTAGAATAGTGTTAATGTTCCAAGGAATTTTGAAATTAAAAAAAACAATAAAAAGGTTAAAGCAATACTGTTTAATTACAAATAATTAAAATACATGTAATCAAAATATATTACAATTTAAAATACATAATATGTAAACGCACACAGTAGTGAAAGTAATCAAAATATATTACAATTTAAAATACATAATATGTAAACGTACACAGTAGTGAAAATTACAGTGCACTATGACATGACAAATATGTACAAAAAATGAAATAAACACACACAGTAGTAACAATTAAAAAAAATACAATTGTATACAATTATATCAAATGAATTATGTGTAAGCACATTATTTTAAATATTATTGGTAAACGTGTGCAATGACAATTATGTACAAATATATTTGTTAATTCTGAAGATGTCTAAAGTGTACAACATGTAAGCCTTGTTTTATTATCTAGGCATAATCAAATGAAATATGTGTAATCACATATATTATTTATAATTAAATGAAATAGAACTAAGTACATGTTAATATATATATATATATATATATGTAATCGTACGTGACAAATGAAGATGTCCATTCGATACTACTGTACAATTTCTACTATGTAAGCTCTATCCTTTTCTCCGCGATAAATTAGTTGCAGCGAGCACGGTAATAAATTTTTTAATTCCTCATCTTCAAAAACACCTGCGTATCTCTTTGGTAGATATACACGATATTTTAGTCTAGGGTCTTTGTAATCTTGAAGAGTGACGAGTATAGTTTTACCGTATTTTGCGTCTATATTTTGCATTTCTTCTATCGGATATTTTACACCGATTATCAATTCCTTTATTTTTTTATACTCGATTGCGCTAATAGTAGCAAACTTTTCAGTGAATGATGCCATTTTAAAATAAAGAACTTATAATAATTTGCGGCACGTCTCTCAACGAATGAACGAATAACGCTTGCGCGCAGTGGAATATATAGGGAGGTAGTTGTGGAGGTGGAAACCGGAGAGGGGGAAACCACTCAACGCACAGTAAGCGTTTATTTTTAACCGTGTGAACAGGTCACGAGTTGATTTCTCATGGCTCGATGGGTAGGTGGGGAAGAGGGGAGTCGGTTATTTTTTTATACGTCTAGACAGCACTTGTGCTTGTTCGAACATGTCGCCGACGTTAATTTATTTTTAACTGTGTGAACAGGATGCAACTTGATTTCTCACGGTTCGATGGGTAGGTGGGGAAGAGGGGTGTCGGTTACTTTTTTTTATACGTCTAGACAGCGGTCGCGCTTGTTTGAACACACTAATTTATTTTTAGACAGATGATGTAATCGATAGAAAGACGACGACTGTTTTTTTTTTTATTTTTAACTGTGTGAACAGGATGCAACTTGATTTCTCATGGTTCGATGGGTAGGTGGGGAAGAGGGGTGTCGGTTATTTTTTTTTATACGTCTAGACAGCGGTCGCGCTTGTTTGAACACACTAATTTATTTTTAGACAGATGATGTAATCGATAGAAAGACGACGACTGTTTTTTTTTTTATGTAAGCGCTAAACAATAATTTTAGTAATTTATCAGAAACGTATTGACTATTCTAAAATCTGACACAACCCACTCGCGTAAAGCGTGTACTCTACTATTTGTACATATTTCCGGACATAAGCGGTGCGTGAGACAGGCTGTTCCGTGTATTGATTGTAATTGATCGAGTTTAGGACATCCGAAATCTTCTAAATTTATAATATTAAAATGCACGATACGCTTCTGTAGAAATCTTTTTTTTGCAATCCTTTTACGAACACGAAGTTAAAAGGAAACGTATACTTTTCTAATATCGGTACAAGATGTTCGTACGATGTGTCCCCGTCCGTCCACGTTAGTCCATGATAATGGTCTGTTAACCATCTGTTTGTCCTCACATGCTTGTGATTCGAAACAATCGTCTCTACTGGATGTGTAAATATCCAATGCCTGCTGGCAAATGCAGTGACGTCCATAACGGCTAGTTCCTTAACGAGTTCGTTTCCATCGTTGTCGATAAAACAGTGAAAGTCAACTCTGACTGCTAGTTTATCCTCGCACATCCTTTTTTCGTTATATACAACGTGTTTGGTTTTACTAGGAACGTTGCAGATCCGTCCGTCTTACGGAACAGACACGTTGTATATTGTGAAACGCTCGTAAAGAATTTGTTCGGAACGTTTATTTTGTACTTTATATTTTCGTCACGGATCAGTGCAACAAATTTACATGTCAGAACGTTGTATACAAAAATTTCTATAGGGTACAGTACTGTATGCTTTAAGTCACTGCAGCGTATGTACTCGTACGGAGATAGCAGCTCCATGCGTCCGTCTTCAACGCGTGCTGTTCAAACACTGAGGTATGCGATATTAGCGGAGGTTGTATAAAACACTTTTGTCACAGCAGCATATATATATATATTTTCAAACCGGGTATTCAATAGACGCGTGAAAACGAACTAGAAATACGCTCTCATGTAAGCAGTGTATGCGGTTCTACATAAGGGACAATTATGTAGGGTTATGGCACAATTCACACATGTAATAAAATGTCGACAGGGAATAAGTACAACTTCCACGTTATGTGTGTAACAGACTTTGCACATCGTATCACGATTCGAGCTTTCTTCTACGTTTTTTATATTCTCCTTGATCGTGTCGGTGCGTTGTTCGTTCTTTGCTGTCACTGCTACAGCTGTTGGTGCTTGCGCCTCGGTAACAATACCCAGTGCCTTGAGGATAAAATTTTTATCTTTCATTAACATTACGTAAGAGCACGCAGGGAAATGTCGTGCGTGTTCCATCCAAGCATATTCTCCACGTTCCCATTTGTTTAATCCGCCTCCACAGCAAAAACAAATCACTCTATCGTTGCATCCGGTGTAAAAGAAACCCGCTTCTGATAATTCTTTAGGTGTTATCGTTAACGATACAGGCCATTCTTTAAAACTCTTTAAACGGTTTTCCAAGTTTCTGTAACGTGGGTACGGAGATGTGATTTTTTGAATTAAGATGACCTGTACTTCTTTATCGTCCGGTGATAAAGACTTGATTGATGTAGTCGTTGCCGCTTCACCGCATTGTGTGAAATAGCGGTTGTTGCTGTTGTGATTGATATCGTCAACATAGATATCGTGTGAAAGCATCTTGTACGTCCACTCGCGACTCGTGCTGATGAAACACTGAACGAAGAATAGGGAGAAGAGGAGAATCGTTTTCCCCCTCCACAAAAATAAAATACACGAAAATTGATTACATTACATTCTATTTACAATAAAATAAAAATACATGAAAATTGATTACATTTTTTTTAAATTAAAAATTACATTCTAAAAAAGCAAATTTCTATTTACAGTAAAAAAAAAACATTAATATATAGTAAGCGTTTAATTGTGTCTGCGCACCGTGTTGGATAACGGAGTGTAAACATTTATTGAATCATGCAGTATCAAGCAGTAGGCCGCTGTCTGAGCGGGGAAATTGGTCGATGACTCGAATTCCAATCTGACGTCGACTGGTGATGACTTGAGCGATTCGTCCTGTCTGCTACAATCGAATACGAATAACGGTGCTTTTGCTATGAACTCTGTAGGTGTTAGAAGTACGTTGGGTTGACTTCTGTGGTAGTACGATTTTTGAAATCGTGTATACATGTCGTACAGCAATGCGTAACGTCCGTTATCGATATCCAGGTTCAGGTTATCGTACGGGTAGTATTTGTCGTTCAGAAAGAGTCTCGCGTTTGTCACATTGCAGTGATCGAATTCACCTGCGTGTTTTTTCAGATTGTTTTTTCTGGCGGTCTGAAAGGTGAGTATCACGTACCGTGGTTTCTCCAGTTGTGTAGTTGTTTTCACTGTCCAAGTCTGTCTGTCAGTCGTCGGTAAAGCCGGATACTCGTGCAGTTCCCAACTACGAAACGGTAAGAATAGCGGTAGGTCCTTGCGTATGATATCCAACAATCGTATCCGTACTTCGTTGTTCACGTACACGAACGGAATCATCCAAGAGATTTTGGTCAGTTCTATATCGGCGTTAGCGGGCGCATCCGTAGACGAGAACAAAGCGTTAACGTTGCTGGAAGTGCGCAACAGTATAAGTTCCTGTTTCATGTTTAAAATAACATGCGTGAAATCCTCAGCGAATCCCATCAGCATCCTCAACGGTATGCAAAAGTTGAATTCCTCGTGTTGGCCGGTCGGTGTTATCTCGTTAGCTGTAGGAGCAACCCAACCGGCGTTTTGCATCGAAACAATGTCCTGCTTGCCGGCAGATAGCATGGTTTTAATAGTGGACGTGATGCCGAAGCTCTTGGTACGATCCACTTCCACACCGGCCAGTTCGTAACAGATTTCTTCGAAGAGAAACGCGATCGCGTTGTTGATCATTTTCACGTTCACACTACCGGTGCTGTCGGTCTTTTTGCTCAATTTGCCTTCAACGTACAGGAAACTTTCCATCGGTAAAGTGAAGACTTCCTGTTGCAGTATAGGTATGCGTATCTCATCGTTATTTCCGTATCGTGACGCTGACGCGTACGGTGCATGAGGATGATATTCGTAATGTGTGATGTTGTCTTCGAAGAATGGTCGACGTTCAACCGATAAGACGATACCGCTGTCCGCCATATTACTTGTTTTTCTTGACTTTGAATCCTAATGAAATCAGGTAGCGTCGGTTAGTTGCTGTTAACCGTGTCAACGACGAACGTCTACTGATACCTTTTCCAAAAGTGTTGACCTCTTTTATCTCGTGGTGCGAGCCGCCGCCGCCACCGCTCTTCATCACGGGGGTATCGGTGAAATAAATTCCCATGATTACTACACACGTTTCAAATGTATACGTGCGGTGATGACTTCGCCTTGAAAATTCACAATATCACCGTCCTGATCGTGTACGGACAGTGTAACGTTACGCAAGTGTAGTACGTTAAGTGGAAAATAAATGACGTTTCTAGGCGTTTCTACTATCTTGAATCCTGGCTCAACCGTTGGATAGAACGAGTGCAGTATATGCTCGTTTCGTCCCGTCTTGTACGAGCCTTGTACAGCGTTACACCTTATCTCCAAAACGTTCACTTTGTTAATGTTTACAGGCACGTCCGACGTGTGTAATATATACGCTTCTAACTTTCTGTTCTTGGAAAAACCCAACATGGTACCGATCGTGTGTTCCGTACATCCGAAATCGATATCGTATGAACAATAAATTTCACATTTCAACGTGTTGTTGTTGAGTCGTAGAGAAAATTTCGGGTCTGCTAGTTCTTTCTTCAGGTATGTTTCGATATCACTGATTTCGTACACTCCGGTCGGTATATTGACGAGTTCTAACGTTTTACGTGCTCCCTTTAGTACGGGAAAGATGTTATTTCTTCCGCTTTCCACGTTCGGTATAGAGTTGTACGTGGTAAAGTCCAGCAGTCCCGCGTACCATTCACCGTTCGTCAGTTCAAGCGGTGGAAAAAAGTCACAAACCAGTGCGCTTGGATCCGTTCCTGTGACAGTGACCGTAAGCGAAGACATCTTGGCGTTTACTGATCGTTCGATATCAAAAACTCTAAACATAAATGTCCGCAGATGACCGTGTTCGATGGCTGTTTCTGTGCGTAATTGTAATGAATGTCGGTCACGTTCGATCCAAAGTACCGTATTAGCTCGACAGGAGGGCGCAGATTGCCGAATCCATCAAAGTACCAGACTCTGTCGCCTCGCTTCTTGTAGCATACCCAGTGCGTGCCCGGTCCGGTAGCGTCGTCCAGATTCACGATTGCGCTTTCGTTCTCCCACGGTGATGTACTAGGAAGTGTGTCGCGCATGTACACGCCTCTGAAATAAGGTATACGCAATAGTTTCGTGTACTCATAAAGATCTCGATCGGACAACGGACGCACGGGTATTTTGATTAGTTTTTTCGGTACGGTCGAAGGTATAGTCCTGAAGCCTTTTTACCATCGGCCCGTCTTCGTCGACGTCCTGCCCCAGTTGTCGTTGTCCTCCTCCTCCTCCTCTTCCTGATTGTCGTGCGTCGAACCGGCTTGCGTCGTCTGGTGCGACGTTTACGCACACCGCCACCGCAGCATAGCCCGCTGCCTAACGCTGATTTCGCCTTCATCGCTGCTGCTACGGCTGCCGCGTACGCTCTTTCACTGATGCCGGAATTCAAAGCTTTCACTCGTTCCCACGCTTTACCGGCTAGCACACGATCCGCTACACGTCGTCGTTCGTTGTCCTTGTACTTGCTGTAAGCGATATCGTGTTCACGACAAGCTTCGTCCAACTCGTTGATTCCTCGATCACCACGAGCCAATCTCTGCTCTAGTTTCGTTCCGGGTCCACAGAACCTGTAGCCGGGCAGATGTAGTTCCACCGGTAATACGTCCACCGCTCGATTGATCAGTGTAGGTACTGACTTCGCAACGAATGGTACCGCGCTTTTAACTATTTTTCCGATAAGACCACGCCCTCCCTTTTTTTTTCGGCTACGTAGTTCGTACATGACTACTGTTTGGCTTGCTCTCGATAAAGGGATCTCCAATCGTGCTCGTCCTTAGATTTGTCCAGATCACTAATCAACTCGTTCGTCTCCGACTTGTTCGTAAGTAGTAAGTCCGCCTCTTCGGCACCAAGTGAAGTACGCGCTGCGTGCTTATGCAATTTATAGATATACGATACCACTTTCTCCCAACGATGTTGGAACACTTTTGCGAGTTTGTACGTTTCGCTCTTCGCGTACCGCTTCGCCTCCTCCAATTGACGTGCGTTCACCGCATCCGTAGCCCGTGCGCCACCGTCGCCGACGTTTAGAATAGTCTTTCCTTGTGCGTTGAAATAAGCGTCGTTTACCGCGGTGATCGTGTGTCGGTTCAAAAATTCCAAATTCACTGCGTCCTTGTTGTTGACTGGCGGCGCTAACTGTGTTATCCGCACGTTGCCGACCATTAGGTTAGAGTTCGTATCCTTCGGTATGATTTTCGAGTCCACGTATACTTTGGTCGCAGCGTCTCTCGCACGAATCGGTTCCCTCAGAGACTGTATGCGATGATCCCGCGCGTCGACGACAGCTCCGTTCTTCTTGTTCGGTACCAGCTGTGTGAAACGTAAGCACGAGTAGTCTACGTACTGCTTGTTGACAGCGTCCCCGAGATCGACGGGAGCGCCGACGTTGACGAGCTTACGACCTTTCGCGTCTATTCCTTGCGTCGTCGTCGTCGACGACGGATCGTCGGGAAACAGACAGTGGTCACGCACGAAGCGCAGTGGAACGGCATCGTTACCGTCTTGCGGTTCGCCCAAGTTGTGTATTTTTTTCCCCGCTACGTCGAAGTGCCCGTCCTCGGTCATCGAGATACCAATATCCTCCCGTAGACTGCGACGCGTCTCCCTTCGCGCTCTGACAGCGCTCTGGTGTCTGCCGAACTTGTCAACACTCATCTTGTGAATGATGCGTCTCGTCCGTTGTTCACGGCATTTATACGTACTCGCGTAATAAATCGATTAGTTTTGATACGATCGTACTGTCTATGCATTTTATTCCGACAACGGAGAGTCCGTCGCTATGTTTTCCTTTTACGATCGTATTTAGAAATTCATCGTACACGTATACGCGTGCGTCTTTGAAGAAATAAATCTTTCCGTCGATGTATCGGAACGCACTGCCGACGGCTTCTGGTAAGCCGACAAAACGATCTTTAACGTATCCGTGTTTCTTGATCGTGAACGTGCACTCGTCTATTTCGCCGTAATACATATCGTTGTACAACAGAAGAGTTCGACCCGTGTACGTGTGTATCGCAGCGTTTATTTTCGTCATCGTGCGAACACCGAGCGTTGTGATCGAACGCGGATACCCGTTCAGCGGTTGCAGACTGTGTATATCGAACATGTATACGTAGTTGTCTATGAATAGCACCACTTCTTCGGTTCGCGGTCTCTGGTACATCGCTGAAACGTTGGTGAACGTCAACGGTAAGAAAGTCAACCAATCCGTCAACAGAAGCGGCGACGACGGACTCGATCGCTTCGACTCGAGATCCAATGTCCACAAAAAGTTATCGTGCACAATATACAGATGTCTGTTGATTATTAAAAATTGATTAACGTTCTTTAGCCGACATAAATCCGTCGTCCGAACGGTGTCGTTCGTTGTCGTCGCCGTCGTCGTTGACGTCGTGGTTGACGTCGTCGTTGACGTCGTCGTCGTAGCTGGCGGCGGCGGCGGCGGCGGCTTCCCGTACAAGCGTTGAATGCCTTTTATATCGTCGTCTCTCAGGTCGAACGGACCGTTCGAGCGTGGTACGTAGAACGGGTACATGATCGAATCCTTCTCGAGGGAATGAGACAGTCCTAACGCGTGTCCGATTTCGTGCGTTAACACCTGAAGGAAACTGGTCTGATCGTCCGGTATTTCGGTTGCGTTCGTATAATTCCACGATTCGTAGTAGTCCATGTGTATTTCGGTAGTGTTATACGGTAAATCGGGCGGGTAATAAGCGTGAGCGAGTATACCTCCTCGTCCGTCCAAATCGTACCCGCAGATCGTGCACCTGGAAGTCAGACACCTGTGTTTAAAATATTTCATAGCAATGACCATGTCGGCGTTTATGTCGTTGGGTCGATATTCGAATTCCAGGTTCGAATGTTTCTGCCATACAGCGAACGCTTGTCGCGACGCTTCTATAGCGCTGGCGCTACCGTGAAAGAACCGCCACGACAAACGTCTCTTGGCCCACGGTGTTCGTAAGGTGTACGACACGAAATCTTCGTTACCGCATCTCCGCGCACGCATCAGATTCATCGTTTCGTTGTTCAATTCTCCATTTACGGTTAAATTGTAATTCACTTGAAACGTGCGAAGGTAGGCGTCCATATCGATGGTGGCGTTGTCCGTGAGTCGTAAACTATCGTCGGGTACGTAACCGTATCGCACCAAGTAATCTATAGCGAAATCAACATCGTTAGCGTTAACGCTCGATGCGACAACGGCACTTGTGCACACGATAATAAACAGTAGCACGATATCCATGTTGTCACAACCAAACGTGGAATGTCCCCGGCGCATGTACGACAGTATTATTTATACACTTTATCGGCTTTCAGAATCGAACCGCTCTTATTATACGATTATGCCTGCTTCACGTAGTTCTTCCACTATGGAGACGATTTCGTTCGTGTGCCCACTGTTTCCAACACGTTGTGATGCCATTAACAGTCGCAATCTGTCCACCAGTTCGTTCGGATCGTCCCAGTGCACGTAATCGATTTTGTCTTTTTTTCTCGTTAACGTCATATACGATGTATCAATATTATTATGCCCCTGTCCTGTACGTTTCGGCGGAAACAGTTGCGATATTATTCGTTTATACTTTACACCTCTGTTCGCGTTCACCTGTGCGTTCGCTAAGTAATACTGCTTATGCGCGTTGGTGTTACGCAGTATATCTTTGTACGCTTTCAGATCTGATTCCTTGTAAATATTTTCATTAGGATGCTTCATGAACACTAGTTCGTAGAGTCCTGGTGTACCTTTGTATCGTTTACCGTTGATAAGAATCGAATCGTCCGTATCGATTTCGAACTGTGAATCACCGATCATCCATTTTCCGTTTTCATGTCTTACACCGTACGTATAGTCCATCAGACGATCGCGTTCGGACGAAACGATCATACGCATGTACTTGTTCGCTAATGATTCACTGTCATATTTGTCCTGAAAATATCTACGCGCTTCACGTCTTCCTTCCGGTGTGTCTAGCGTTTTTTCAATGTTGAGACTGGGATCGTCCTCATCATCATCATCATCATCGTCTAATGTTTCGGCTATCACGGGCGTTTTCAGGAAACGCGGTGGCTTCGTTCGGGAACGAGATGGTGTTCCCGCATCGATTTTACTAATTGCACCTGTCGGATCCTCTTCCTTCTCCTCTTCCTCATCCTCTTCACGTTTCATCTTTTTCACTCTTGAGGGTTTTTCATTTGTTGATTTACGTTTCTTTTCAAGCAACGCTTGCGAAATATTTTGTAACGGTTCTAGAATCGGTTTGTAACTTTTGGATAACGATGCTTCTTCTTCACGAATCCCATGTTTTAACGCACGGTATTTCTTCCGTATATCATCACTAATCGTGTCGATATCACGTGCTAGTCGTTTCTTCTTGTCGTCCATCTCGATAAACGGCAGAACATCAACTAAAGTCGTTGACATCAGGTCATGTGTATTTAGCTGAACGTGTGACTTTTTTTTGTTTAATCATTAGGCGCGACTACTATAAAACGGTCAAAACCGACTCTATACCTGCCAGCGTCGATAGAAGAATCCTTGTCCACAACGAGAAAGCCGTAACGATCTTTCCACGCCTCAGCGCACATATTCTTAAACGTGTCATATTTCATGTCCGTGTTGACGTGATCGTTGTACGCATGTTTCAAGTTGCGATCGTCCTGTTTGAACAACACTATTAGATTGGCGTTGTCACGAACCAACTGTTTTGGCACTTGACTGTACGTCTGACAAAGGTAAAACGCGTCCACACCGCTGTGTCGTCCCATAGAGAAATACTTGCGTATGTTGTGTTGCCTTTCGCAAGACACGTCATCGAACACCATAATAGAATTGGGATCGACCTCGTCGGGAGGTGGTACCTCTTCGTTATCGTTGTAGGCGTGATAACCCATTCCTTCGTCGGAAAGTCGTGTCATCAGGGTCTCCAGCATCTGATATTTGGGTTGAAATAGTGATTTAGAAAACACGTATAAGTTCACGAATCTCAATCCGTTTACATCGAACAACAAATTGAACATGACGTTTGTCTTTCCGCACGCGGAAGGTCCGCAGATAATCGAACGAACGGTATCGGGCAGAAGACGTCCGTGTTTACGTTTTTTTCTGCCACTCCCACCATCGTCGCACAATTTCGAATAGTCCACGTCCTGTATTTTTAGTCTGTGCGCTTGTTGCAATATTTTCGTGTTGTCGTTCTACGCACAGTCTATTTAATAGTCGCACTATATCGTAGCAGTCGGTAGATATGTAACTGCATACACATGTGTCCGGACCCGTTTCACATTTCGGATCCGACCAAACACATTCTTTGTAGTGATCGAATCCGGTGCCGGTTGGTACTATTTCGCTGAGTCGGAACCTCGTCACGCGATTGGTAACCCGTTGCCAGTACTCGTACACCGTCAAGATCCTGCGCATGCGTTCAACGTCGTTTACGGTCGTGTTCACGATGTACTCATCGTAACCAGGATGTGACACAATGTCTTTTACACTGTACACAGCGCGCATGTTGTCATCGTAACGCATCGACGCATACTAGTTCTATTTCCTCGAGTCGAATCGTTGTTATACCAAGTTCTTCTTGTGTATCCACGAATCGTGTTTACCATCGAATCCCAACCATCTGACTTTCACACGATCGCCTTTACGTTGTACGATCTTTTCTACCAAGTACACGTCACCAACGTTCGATTTACTGATTTCGTGTTCATAAAAACCACCTTTCAACACTTCTCCTGTATGATCCTTTAGCGAATAAGTGACGGGTACGCTGCCGGTACGCACTGTGTGAACGAAGAATATCTCGTTTGTCCAATTCGGTGTGTATCCTTTAGCGAACGTCATTTTGTGTTTGCTTATACGCACACGATCGCCTACTTTGAACTTCGGTCGTTTATAATCGATGCTCCTCGCCGTGTTCACACGAATCCTGCGTAACACTGTACGTTCGTTGGATTCGTTCACCTGTTGTGGTTTCATTCCAATCGTTCTGTGCACGGTGTTGTTATACGTGCTGACTAGTTCCGGTAACATATCCAACCAACGGTAATGACCTTGTTCGCTGAACGCGCGATACATGTGCGTTTTCAACGTACGGTTGAAGCGTTCCACAATGGAAGCCTTTTTCTCACTGTACGTGGAATAGAGTGTGACACCATATCTGCTCAACAATTTTTCTACGGTACTGTTGTAGTACTCTTTCCCGTTGTCCGTCTGCAGATATTTCATTTTATTAGCACGTAGAATCGGTTCCAGAGCTCGTGCGACCTCTACACCCGTCTTCGTTTTCAATGGAACGGCGTACGCGTACTTGCTAAACGCGTTAATCATCGTCATAAGGTACTTGAATCCCTTGTTCACCTTTGCGTGCGGTATCATCTCTACCAGGTCTGCTTGGTACAAGTCGTGAAGTCCCTTCAACTCGACCGCACGTCTCGGAAAATTCCTTCTTACCGGTCTGTGCAACTCCGTCGCGATAGTCTTGCGAACGCTCTGGTGTATATTCTTCACAGCTCGTTTCATTTTCGTGTCGTCGTGCGAACCGTGATTCGCAATACGCTGGAATGTAGTAAACTGTCGGCTCGGTGCTGAAGGTAATTCTCATCGATGCCGTTCTGACACGTCCACCTTCCATCACGCGACTGTCACACCGCCACCGCTCCACACCCGCTTATATCATCTCGACCGAACGGAAGAACATCGCGTTCTTTTTCCGATTGCGCAAGTACGTTAAAACATGAGCTAAACTGATTTTCATACGCCCATTACGCACGAGGCTCATACCGATGTAGTATCTCGGGAGCGCGTGTTGTTTCGAGTCCAACGCTCTTACAGTCTTAACAGAATTCATGTCTTTGAACATGACGCTACGTATAACGTTGTCGCGGTACTCGTGCATTTCCGCGACTATGACGTTATCGTTCTCAGGTAGCCACTCGCACATGTGTTTAGCTTTGAGTTCAGCGATTGGGCGTTGACTTCTCGATTTCGTATGCAGGTGTATCAGATACGAGTTCAACAACCGAAATTCGTCCGCCATAGAGCCCGTGCAATGCTGCCACTGTTCGTACAAACGCTGGTCTTTCACCGTGTACCCTTGTTCGTGCGAATACCGCAGACCAAAGTATTCGCAATACTTACGGAGTGTAGGCAATGCCTCCTTCAGAAAGGCTACCGAAAATAATCCCTGCGCCTTGTTGTTCACCAACGCGAACTGTTTCCCTCTCGCTAGTGTCGGTAACGAGGACGGTGGGCAGTGCAGGTCAAAACTTACGTTGTAGCTAGGATCCAGTGCGCACTTTGGCACTATCATCATCACGCTTCTGTATATTTCCATCGGTGTGCGTATCGGAATAGTGCGCTCCGTAAGGACGATGCAACAAGAAGCGTGTGGTATCGAACTTCCGTAAGCGAGCATGTCCGTGTATACAGTAGTGTAGTTCATCTGTCCGTGTGAATCGTGTAAGCCGTGCACACGCTGAACAGCGTTATAGAGTTCAGGAATCGGACGGAAACGTGAAAGAAAATTCCATCCGTGACGTACGGTACACTTGAACATATTCTTTTCGTAAACCACAAGTTCTATCGGTACGTTATTTTGTTCGCACTCTACGATAAATTGAAGCCACCGTGATTTGTTGTGTATACGATCGGATACTATCATCAACAGCACGATCGGTGGCAAATCACTGCGGTGTTTTTTTATGTGACGCCAACAACGTGCGTGATATTTGTCAACGCCGAATTTGTAACGTGTACAGTAGTTGCCACAAAATCGTCTTTTCTTCACAAAATACATGGAACATAAGTTGGACCGTATCGCGCTTCGTGAAGCTTTGGTTATTGTGAAATGTTTCCCATCATCATATCGATAGACGTCCATCGTCTCGATGATCTGCGTTGTGAGTGATACGCTATTAATCGTGATCATGATATTTATAGTGTATACGCATATTGTTTGTATGTGTCTTCACTCACACTTTTCGAGTGAATACTGTCGTTCGATAGTAGTAGTAGTAGTAGTAGTAACACCTAGTACTACTAGTACTACCCAAACGGGCATGTTTGTACATGAGTTTATGTTGGCTCTGAAAAGAGCCGTTTTTGCGTGCGTCGACTTCTACAAGTGTTCACGAACGAAATCGCATGCGGGCATTGACGCCTTATGGACTTGGGCGGGATCATCACCCACTGCCCAATCCATAATTCGTATTTTACACTTGCAGCATCTTACAACATCACCATCGTCTTCGTAAATAAACCCAGCTTTGGCTAGGTCAAAAATTTTTACGTTCGCATTCGGAAATTTATGAACGAAAAATTTAATGTTACCACGACGACTGATGTTGTAAAAGCTTTTTAAGCGGCTTGCAAAAGAATATGTGGACACATCCATATCTGAAGCAAGAATGTTGGTTTGTCGCGTTGCATTTCACCTCCTCAGCGATAGCTGCGCACGCATCCGTAGTGGGGATGGCTGTCGTCAATTGGTCGCTATGAAATAAAGCACGGTGGTGGGAGCAGATAGCTGCGCGCGCAGTTGGTAGTGGGGGATCATCAGCGGTAATAGTTCGGTAGTGGGAGCGGATAGCTGCGCGCGCTACTGTCATAGATAGTATAAGTAGAGCGACGATCACTGCCAGCGTTCACCTTCAAGTCTCGCGCAGTGTAACTTTCACGTGTCGTATATAAAATAGTGCTTATTTTCTAATTTCGTATCAGTATTCAATTGTTCTTCAAGCGAGCAAGTAATTGTTAAAGTTTCGTGTTTTCATTGTTGTTGATAATGCAGTCATTTGCTGTTGAATGTAAATATTCGTTACACGGCGCGTTGGTATTGCGCGTTTACACGCCTATCACAGATGACGAAGAATGTGTCAACGATGTCATAACCTTTTTTGATGAAATGCACGATACGTTACGTACGGACATTCTAAACGAACTGACACGTTTGCTTTCTATAAAGTGGCATATTACGGTTAAAGCGAGATTTGTCAAGTACATCGTAAACGCTGACACGGACCAGGACGAAGAAGTGACGACTGAAGCTTATTTTCACGGACGATGTCATACGACACTGATCGCTGACCAAGATGTATTGCCCGATCGTTTAGAAGCTTCATACGAAAAGATCACTGAATCGATTGATAAATTCACACGCGAGGGTAGCGGTTGGGTGTTAGACCGCATAATCTCCTTAGAACTCGTTCTCTCACGATACCAACCGCTAACCGCCTCCAGTTTCATTCGTACACCTCCTGAATTGTCTCGTACTAAATCCATCATCAACGTGAACAATACAGGCGATCAAATGTGTTTC
Source organism: Magicicada septendecula (assembly GCA_034769895.1). NCBI lineage: Eukaryota > Metazoa > Arthropoda > Insecta > Hemiptera > Cicadidae > Magicicada > Magicicada septendecula. The sequence goes on from CM068371.1 coordinate 2,343,220, forward strand.
GTATGGTCAGTGTTGGCCGCTCTGTTTCCACAACACAGAGACACCAATCGCGTATCCAAATACAAGCCGCATATCTGCAGTATCAATACTTCTGGTATAACTTACCCCACCCGTCTATCCGACATTGTGAAGTTCGAACGAGACAATCCTAACGTTTCTATAAATGTTTTCGGTTACGAAGAATATGAAATTTACCTTTTAAGAATAACTCCTTCCAGCGGCAGACAACATCACGTTAATCTATTACTTTTTACCGCTGACGACCGAAAACATTACTGTTTAATCAAAAATACAAGTCGCTTATTCTCTTCACTAAGCAACCACAACGGGCGTTCTTTCTATTGCAATTACTGTCTGCATAGATTCTGCAAAGAACGACTCCTTACCGAACATATCCCCCACTGTTCACCATATGGTGAACAGAAAATTCGTTTACCCACGACAGCGGAGGAGGAGAATGTGATGTATTTCAGAAATTATACATACTGCCATAAGGTCCCTTTTGCGATATACGCAGATTTTGAATCATTTATCGTCCCTTGCCATCGCTGCGACGCTCCTCCGCACACATCGTCCACCACAACGGAGTCGTTACATCTTCCTTCAGGTTTCTCCTACCTCATAGTCGACTACGAGCGTAACATTTTCAAACCCCAGGTCGTTTATCGCGGTGAGAACGTGGTAGACGTTTTTCTCAATAGACTGGTCGCTGAAGAGCGAGAACTTTTCAGAATCATCCGATCCATTGTCCCTATGACTATGAGTGACCGTGATTTGTTATCTTTCGCAAATGCCCTCGTATGTCATCTCTGTGAAGAACCACTGAACGAAATCGACAAAGTGCGCAACCATTGTCATCTGACAGGACGATACCTAGGCGCAGCTCACAACATCTGTAACCTTAATTTCAAGACTCCACGACACATACCTGTATTTTTTCACAACTTACGAGGTTACGATGCACATCACCTAGTACAAGGGTTGGGTAAATACGACGATCTCGCTTGTATCGCTACCACTAGCGAACGCTTCGTATCAGTCTCGTTGGGTCGTCTGCGTTTTGTAGACACGCTTCAATTTCTGAACACGTCCTTGGACACACTTGTTGGAAACTTGCACGCGAGCGGAGCGGATTTCGATTTAACGAAGCAATGTTTCGAAGAACACTTCGAGCTACTCTTACGTAAGGGCGTGTACCCTTACGATTACATGACAGGTAGCGAGAAATTCAACGAAACACGTCTGCCCGCACGCGAACACTTTTTCAACAGGTTGAGTGAATCGCCAATATCTGATGAAGATTACGCTCACGCGCACAACGTGTGGCGTACTTTTGGAATCAGTACACTGGGCGAATATCACGATCTGTATCTTAAAACAGACGTGCTGCTACTGGCCGACGTCTTCGAGGCGTTCCGTGAGATGGCCATGCGGTACTACCAGATCGATCCGGCTCATCTTTACTCGCTTCCTGGTGTCGCTTGGCATGCGATGTTAAAGATGACCCGTATGCGACTGGAGCTGTTGACGGATATAGATCAGCATCTCTTTATAGAATCGGCTGTTCGTGGTGGCGTTAGCATGGTACCCAACCGCCACTCCAAGGCCAACAACCCACTAATTGTCGATCAGTACGATGCTTCAAAGCCAACCTCTTTCATATTGTACACGGACTGCAACAACCTTTACGGTGCAGCCATGTCACAACCGCTCCCTTACGCCGCCTTCAGATGGTTAGATCGTAACGAGATCAACTCACTGGACGTGCGTACTCTGTGCGATGACGGTGACGTGGGCTACATACTCGAGGTCGACTTACACTATCCACCTGAACTTCATGACCTCCATTCCGATTATCCATTGGCACCCGTCCGTTCCTGTGTCCATCCTGACGTACTTTCACCGTACTCTCGGCGACTCCACACACGACTGCACTATACAAAAGGGTATAGCGGATCGGAAACGCCTTCGTCGTCCGTTCCCAAGTTGCTGACGACTTTGGACGACAAGCAAAATTACGTTCTTCATTTTCGAAATTTAAAATTGTATCTGAGTCTCGGTTTAGAATTGAAAGCGATACATAGGGTGTTGAGTTTTAAACAGAGAGCGTGGATGAAACCGTTTATCGATTTCAACACGCAAAAGAGAACAGCAGCCACCAACAGTTTCGAAAAGGATTTTTTCAAACTGATGGTCAACGCCGTCTATGGCAAATCGCTGGAGAACGTGAGGAAACGAATAGACTTCCAACTAGTCTCTAACGAACAACGGCTGCAGAAAATTGTTTCCAATCCTCGGCTAAAGCGTATGATCCGCTACACCGATAACTTGGTCGGACTGGCCTTACGAAATAGGACGATATTCCTTTCCCGTCCGGTGTACGTCGGCTTCACAGTACTCGATGTCAGCAAATTGATAATGTACAATTTTCATTATCGGTACGCTGTCGCCAAGTACGGACAACGATTGACCTTACTAATGACTGACACAGACAGTTTGCTTTACAGCATTCAGACTAACGATTTGTACTCAGATATGAAAGAGGATCTCCACCTTTTTGACACATCGGACTATCCCGCGGATCATCCTTGTCATTGCGACGACAACAAAAAAGTCGTGGGGAAGTTCAAGGATGAGACCAATGGAAAACCCATCAGGGAATTTGTCGGACTCAGGGCGAAGTGTTACTCGCTCTTGTTGTCCGACCGCACCGACAAAAAGGTGGCGAAAGGTGTGCCAAGGACGGCAATAAAAAAAAGGTTACGACATCAATTGTACAGCGAGTGTCTTTTTGACAGTCGTAACGTATTCACCTCTGCTGACTGTATACGAAGCAATCATCATAAGCTGTACACGCAACGTATAACAAAACTTTCCCTGCCTCCTTATGATGATAAGAGGTATGTACTGGACGACGGTGTAAGTACACTCGCGTACGGGCATTACATGATAGCAGCAATAACCAACGACGCTGCTGGTCCTAAGGCAAAAAAGAGAAAGTACACGGACCGATAACTAACGGTAAAGATGATGTTCAACATTACACACACACACACACACACACACACACACACACACACACGCACACATTAACTTTATGTTCTTTATTTACTTATTTTACAACTTTTGATACGTTTTACAGAATGAACAACAAGAAAATTGTGAAAAATAGGACAGCAGAGCAACGTCGAGTACGATGGTAAATATAACATTTTTTTCTTTATTTATAATGCACAAAAAGAATATTCCATTCGATTGATGTGTGTTTTTTTTTTTATAGTTCACAACGGTTACGTCGTGCTTTGACAGGACCCGGCTCGAGTCGGTAAGACCGTTTTCATTAATAAACTCTTGTCCTAATGCGTTTACCTCCGGTGTTCAATTATATATATATATTTTTTTTTATTTCAGTGATACAGACGAGGCACCTGTCACCGCTGATTCTCCCGTATCTCCAGAACCCGATTCGAGTCGGTAAGACAATTGTCATTTTAATAAACTTTTGTACTTTTGCGTTTTTTTTTTTTTTACCTCCGGTGTTCAATTTATTTTTTTTTTTCAGCAATGATGCTGCTGCTCCCGCTGTTGCTGTAATTCGTCCCCAATCTCCGCAACCTGGCACGAGTCGGTAAGACAATTTTCATTAATAAACTCCTGTGCTCTTACGTTTTACCTCCAGTGTTCATTTCATACATGTTTTTTTTTAAGTGATGCTAACGCTCCGACTGGTGCTGTTGCTGCTGCTGCAGATTGTCGTCGTCCCCTATCTCCAAACAGCCTGCAATGTTTTAAACGCGCGTTATTTCGATTACAGGCTAGTGTGTTGCGGTAAGTCAGTTTTCATTAACAACAAAGTCTTATACTATTGCGTTTACCTCATGTGTTCAATTTATACTTTTTTTTTCAGCGATGCTCTAGCTGCAGGAGTGGCGGTATTTCACCCTCGACCCGGTACGAGTCGGTACGTTTGTTTTTAATTAACATTCATTTGTTCTCTTACGTTTAAATCTGGTATTAAAATTGTTCCTTTTTTTTGTTTCAGTAATGTCGAGTCCACAGAAGAAGGTGAAGTTATGGAGGTGGAGGACAATCAAAGCGATGCTGATACGCTTGAATTAAATCCGAACGGTAATGATGATAGTGACAGTGGTGATGACGATGTAGAAGTCCTCGACATAAATATGTAAGTCATCTTCTTATGCGTACATACTGCTTTGTTTTATTTGCGATTATACATAATTTCTATGTTGTCTTTTTTTTTTTTTTTAGTGACATTCGCCCGATACCAGCACCGCCGCCACCTCCACAACCACATCCGATTACGCCACCGCAATCACCACCACCGTCACCACCGCCACCACCGCCACCACCGCAGATGCAACCTCAACCACGCCCACAGCCCATTTATCAGCAACAGCAGCAGCAACTATTGCGGAGAGATCCCCGTTTGTGGACCCCTCCAGAAGACGCGCTACCCGTCTTCTTTGAAGTGCTACACGCAACCGAACCGAGGACGCACGATGACCCAACAACATTGAGACTCCTTCTTAGAAGGAGTCTACCGACATGGTGTTGGCGTCGCGGTGAGCCCTGTCCTGTTCAAGGTATGATTCCTCCACACAATACATGCAGTATATGCATAGAATCATACAATGACGGGCAGAGGCTCCTCGGTTTGGTATGTGGCCATACATACCATTACCGATGCGTCCTCAACTGGTTCCAGGCGGTAGCGATGGAGGGGACACCACCCGCATGCCCACAATGCAGGATGTACGTATTCGGAAAGTCGAATCGTACGTTTTATGGGCGTATGCATATTTAAGGTATATTACAGTGTTAATAAAGGTTTTAGTAATCCATCCTACTTGTAACAACCACATGTCACTAATACTCTTACTTTTTTGTTACAGATGGAAATTAACCACCGGATGAAAACTTAAAAAAAAAAAAAAACTGATTGTGAAATGTTTAAATTTGTATAGATTTTTTATTGTATAATATTTTTTATGTTTATATATTTGTAAATATTAGTTGTAGGAAATTAACCACCCGGATGGAGACTTGTAAAAAAAAATACCTGATTGTGAAATGTATAAATTTGTATATATTTTTATGTTTATATATTTGTAAATATTAATTGTAAAGTAGTTATTTTTTCTTTTATGTTTATATTTGTAATAAACTTGTACATATTTTTTTCATTGTATAAGTGTTTATTTTCAACTATCCTTTTCGCATACTACAATTTACTTAACACATAGACACACAGTTGTCAACAATGCAATCGTTCAGATAAGTGAATCGAACACTGAATATCATCTGTATTTCTTACAGGGAAAATGAGAGTTCTAACGTGGACCGTCACACGGCGAGAAATTCAAAAATTGTGGTGGTGGGAGTAACCATGTTTATACACAACATCGACGATATCGGCACGGCAGGGTAAATATATACGAAACCAGTACACTTTAACACCGAGTTGGCAACAATGGCGAAACATACATTCAACCCGTACACTATAACACCGAGCCGACAACAGTTGGCAACACCGACGACGCTTTTCCAACATGGCCGAACTTCCGGAAAAACCCCTTACATATACATAACCATACACTATAACACACGCACGAATCGGCAACCAGGCCGTACCTTAACCACTACTCTCTTACACCACTCAACAACATCGCACCTTTTCCAACATGGCCGCCGGCGACCCACCGCGGCGGGCGGCCATCAAGCCACCACCAGGCCGCCGCCCAGCGACGATGACGACGTCAACGACGACGTCAACGACGACGTCAACGGCGAACGGCGAACGGCGAACATAGCCACGCCTCCGCCAATCAACGCACACATTACCTCACTTTAGGCGGCGACGACGACAACATGGCCGACAGACTACTGCCGCATGGTTACCCCCACCACCACAATTTTTGAATTTCCCGCCGTGTGACGTCACTTCCGCGTTAGAACTCTCATTTTCCCCCTACTAATGCATGCAACCAAGTCCCGACCAGAGATGGAAGGGAAGCTTTTATTAGATCAAAACCGATCGGCGTCCGGCTCCGGCCGGCGCCGTCTCTTTTGGTGATTCTGAATAACTTTTAGCCGATCGCACGGTCACAGTACCGGCGACGCGTCGTTCACATGTCTGACTTATGAACTGTCGATGGTAGGCTCTGCGCCGAATCAGGGTTCGATTCCGGAGAGGAAGCCTGAGAAACGGCTACCACATCCAAGGAAGGCAGCAGGCGCGCAAATTACCCACTTCCGGCACGGGGAGGTAATGACGAAAAATAACAATACGGGACTCATCCGAGGCCCCGTAATCGGAATGAGTACACTTTAAATACTTTAACGGGTACCAATTGGAAGGCAAGTCTGGTACCAGCAGCCGCGGTAATTCTAGCTCCAATAGCCTATATCAAATTTGTTGCGGTTAAAAAGCTCGTAGATGGATCTGTGTGCCACGCTGTCGGCGCTGCGTAGGGGTTCGCCCCCCGAAGCAGGTCGGCGTGTTCCGGTCGCCGATTCAATCCCGCCACGGTGCTCTTCACTGAGTGTCGAGGTGGGCCGACACGTTTACTTTTAACAAATTAGAATGCTCAAATCAGGGCGTATTTAGGCCTGAATACTGTGTGCATGGAATAATGGAATAGGACTTCGGTTCTATTTTGTTGGTTTTTTGGAATCAGAGGTAATGATTAATAAGGACAGGGTGGGGCATTCTTATTTCGACGATAGAGGTTGTTGCAATTATTTAGCTCCCGCCGAATGCAACGATAAGCGTATTACCGAAATAAAAAATATTAAATTATATAGTCGCGATACGGAATCGTTTTCGTACTTTGCTCGACGTCCTGACGTCATGCCGCTCCCCCCGTGCCTTTCCTAGTAAGGTTAGGTTAGGTTAGGTTAGGTTAGGTTAGACAAGTTAGGTCTAGACAAGTTAGCTCAGTCGACTAGCAGAAATCGCTGTGAGCAGAGTTCCCCGTCGTCTCCAGGACGACACCTAAATTTGGATCCTCTTTTACCAAGGTATTTATAATTATTTCGGTCACTATGGATCAGTACGAGTAGCTAATTATGTTCATATGTATTTTTTTGAATATAGTTTTGGATTTTTTTTTTTAAGAGGGGCTACTAAATATTTAAAACTAGGCAGAAGACCTAGAGAAGCAAACGAGCGATGGGTCCAGTGAGACGGGACTTGCAATTAAAAATTACTATTAACAACCAATAACAACTTTTATTAATTATTTTATTTACATCAATACGGCACCCTCAAGCGAATTTAGCTGAGAGAATAAATAGAGAATTAGGTAGATATTTTAGGATATTGTGCCATCAGAACCATTCTGCATGGGTAAATTACTTGAGTTTTATTTCGGATTGTATTAATAATACATGTAATGAAACAACGGGGTACACACCTTCAGAATTATTTATCAATAAAGAACCAGTACATGTATGGACCAAAACTATAAAAAGTCCACCCAACTACAATCTACCTATTCCATATGAGGTAAAAACCAGAATAGTAGAAGAAAGAATACATAGGGAAGGCCAAAAGAGGGTAGAACGATATAATCGTACTCACAAGTTGGTAAGGTTTGTGGAAGGAGAGGAAGTGCTAGTGAAAGCGAATCCTGTATCCTCTGCCATAGATAATACCAAGGCCAAGTTCTTTCCGATATTCGTGGGACCTTATAGAATAGAAAAGCAGATTGCAAGGTACACATATATATTAAAAGATGTTGAAAATAACAAAATTATAGGAAAGTACCATGGGGATAGTTTGAGAAAATATAGACAAAATAATGACCAATAAAGAAACAATAGTTTGAGCCAATAAGGTACGTGAATCAAACATGGTCAAATAAAAATTTTATAATTGTTTTGAATCAAGGTCAATGTTAGTAAAAAAAAAATATTTAAATAAATGTTAGTATTGTTGTTTTAAATTATTGACGTTAATTGAGTCAAAATGTTGATTAAAATATTAATGGTCATAAAAATTTCCAATATGTGTATGCCATGTTAGGTTAAGTAACATATTGTAATATTTAGTTATAAGGTAGTTGTAAGCAAAATTGTATTAGTGCAAGTTTTGTGCGGGAAAAACCAAAAGTGCGAAAGATTATGTGCAAAATTTTAATTAGGGTAAAACTATACATTAAGAAAAAAATTAATGATTTCTTAAATAATCATTTTTTTTTATACCGAGTGGGGGTATATATAACAATTCATATTGTCATCCTATCTGAGCGTTATATGAAAGTGTCAAACGGAGCGAGTATAGCGACGTAAGCAAGAGAGAGAGAGCGTATAATCGCAGCCATCTCTGTCTAACCTCGTCACGGCTACGACAAATGCCGGTACAGACAGGAAACTTTACTCAATTGAATTTATGAGTTAAAACTGCAATATCTTTAAAACAATAAATATACAGAAATTCTGAAAACAGCATAGTGTTCAACAATTAAAGCTCTATAAGTAGCCAAACTATCAACCAATACAATTAAAATTTACAGAAGATATACAAAAGAAGAACGCCAAGCGAAATAACTCGAGAATTAGGCTAGGTACGAATTAGGTGTTTTCACACACACACAGATGAAGACCTAAGCAACAATATTCTGTGGTCAGATCGTTGAAAACACGTTTACAAATACCTGTAATCAAACGATTTGCAAACAAAGGAAGTACGATTTTAGCCAGTAATTCTGTGCCGTCTCAGACCTGTGAAGGGGCGTTTGCTCGACCTGTCCGATACTGTTTCAACTGGAAAAAAGCATGATTTATTTGGAACAACCAATCAGAATCCTGTATTCAGAACAGACGCCAACTCTGACGGAGGGTAGCGAGACTCTTCGTTCGGATCTTCAATGCGCTAGACGTGTGTAAATTACGTGCTTAATTTCACAAACACGCAAAGTTTCATTTAAGTAAAAGTTCGAGAAGTAGTCCGCAGTTGCAGAGGAACTAGTACAGTTCGACAACAACTCTCGCTGTGTAACACCACATTAATTAATTAAATAATGAATTAATAATCAATTGTGAAGTGACTGGTGCAACAGAGATCTACAGCATCTGTAATTGCCCAGATCATCGTTCAACAAGATTGGTCAACATCATTTCTTCTGTGCTGAACCATCAAAAGGAGGATCTCTACGGATTCCTATCTACGCTCGACACATCAAACAGTAATAAATAGATTCATTGATCAATGAAATAAATAATAAATAAATAATAAATAAACAATTTTAAAAGACACTAAGTAACTTTACACTTTGTATTTAATTAGTAAGATTAGTTATAACATAGTATAGGAGTGTTGAATGGAAAGTGAGGTGTAGTATTGAACGTGCAAATTATTGCAGACCTGTTCTTTAGCACTGGTTTGGGAGATATAAATTTTCTTAATTAAATCAGATAAGAGCAATAGGTCGTTTGGACGTTTTAATCTTCACTTTTCACGCACACTCATTAATTATAAGAGTTAGGGTAGCAATAAGTCCTACAATTAGCATTTTCAAGAAGTTAACAAAATAATTAAAACAGTAATTGAACAAACTTCAACAAAAATTTTAAGCGTTATTTGTAACGATTCCCCTTGAATTCCACAATCACTGAACGAATCTTGAGAAATTGGGTATCTATGCTCTGAGCTAAGCTAAAACCGTGTCATTTGTATCTGGGATTTGTTCTGGTGCCCAGGTAAAGTAAAATCACGTGTAAGTAACGTTTCATGTACCATTAAATATATTATATTAGTGTGTTAGATAAAAGGTAGCGTTGTAATATATATAATTTTTTTATATAAGCGCCGGTTCGTTGAAAAATCGGCACACCCCCACCCCATAAAGGCAACCTGGTTGCCCCAAACTTGAACTCAGGGGTACCCTGCAGTGTACCCCTATATTGTCTTCTAAACCCAACAGACCGGATAATCTGATTGGTGACTGCCCTCAGGAGAACAGAATCAACATCGCTGCGACCATCCCCATGCGAGCCCTCTCTGCCATGCCAAGCCCACGGGACCGCCCCAACACGTCACCCTCTCTGGTGACCACCACCTACTTCCACTGAAGCCACTCACATACCCGTCCGAAGCCAAACAAGGTATCACCAACCTTCGTATATGAGTGACCGTACTACACCTCTCGTCCACCTCTTGGACCTACCAGCCATATGCACCCACACAAGGCATCACCATCCCTGCCATATGGCTGGCCCACATCCCTACACTAGGGCGGACGGGCCCGCTTAGCCAGACAGAGAAGACCGCATAGAGGGCACGGGCACATCGGTCCCAACTCTTATTTAACATTTTGATTACACCGTCACTAAAGGGGGTTTACTTCTCTACAGCACCGTCTACACACTTTCTCCCTCAACCCAAAGAAACACCATGGAAATCAACCGGGGAATGCGGCATGGCTCGGACCCTACAATAATCAACAAACAAACTACAACAATCAACAATGAAACAACACCACACTATCACTCCATCCTAACTTCTCAAAACAGGGGAAACTGACGATCTCCAAGACACTGCAATCTAAGGGCACACTCTCTAACTCTCTAATTCCATTTCGCTATTTTTTTTTCTTTTTACTTTTCCAATTTTTTTTTTTTTTTTATTTTGTTTTTTGAAGGGGAGGGGTAGGAAAATCAGGAAGATGAAAAGGGGCAAGGATCATAGAAGGTCAAGAGTGAGGACCAAGGGTAAGGACATGGTTCCCCCCGAGAATAAGGATGAGTGGAGAAATCCAAGGCTCGCGTAGATTTGGCGCAACCCTGAAGTAGACGAACACCACTGGGACTGTGGGGAACATCTACCCGTTACCTGTTCTCTCTCTCCACAAGGCACCCCTTCATCTCATGCCACCTTCAAGATGACTACCACCCGAACTGACACGGAGACCATCAACCTTTCTCTCCCCCATCGGCCCCTCTATCCCCTGCGACAGAGCTTCAGTTTCGAAATATGAGTCACAATTTCTTTCGACCCGCTCCCCGGTTCGCCCAGCCTAGCCGTCACCGGTAACGCGAACCCCAGGATACAATATGGCCCCGACCAGCGATAACACAATTTTGCGGCACGTTTGTCCGCGGCTGAGCTGAGTGGGTGGCTCTGGCAATAGACCCAGTTCCCATTCCGGAAAGGTTTAGGAATTCGCCCCTGATTATATCGGCGACGGACCCGCTCGTGCGGTCGCAGCAAATTCTTCCTAGCCTCCTTCCACCTCTCTGCTGTGCCACTATCGGGCTCCCGTGGTAGAAGATCCACAATGTTCCACAAGTTAGTCAAAGGGAGTGCGGGCGAGAATCCAAACATAATTTCAAAGGGAGCGGCCTGGTGGCTGTCATGTAGGGCCGTATTAAAGGCTAGCTGTAACCACTTCAGATTCTGGTCCCAGGTGGTCTGTTGCTCTGCATGATAGGCAATAAGCGCGGACCTGAGATTCCTGTTGAATCTCTCCGCATGGGACGGCTGTGGGTAATAAGGAGAAGTGGTTACATGTTTGATCCCACTGGCGAAACACATTCGCCGAAACTCACCCGAAATAAACTGTGGCCCATTGTCAGAGACAATGATGGTCGGAATACCGAAATGCTGAAATAAATCTGGAGCGCGCTTATGGTCAAACGAGCCGTTGCCTGCCGTAAGGGGAATAGCCAGGCAAACTTCGAAAAAGCATCCACGCATACAAGAAGGTAAGCATTACCAGACTTGCTACGGGGGAAAGGCCCCACGTAGTCTATGAATAGCTTCTCCATCGGTCTGCTAGCCAAGTCCGATGACAACAACCCTAACTTAGTGTTCTGGGCAGGCTTACTCAAGCAGCATAAATGACAACTCTTAACCCTCGTCGCAATGTCCCTGTCCATACCCTTCCAGATGAAATGTCGTCTAATGCTGGAAATGGTCTTTGAAATTCCCTTGTCGCCTCCTACTGGGGAATTATGATAATAACTGAAGACCATGGGCACTAACTTGCTAGGCAGCACAAACTTAGGTGCAGGTCCCTTTTTCTCCCTACAACACAGGACGCCCTTGGACAAAAAGTATGGGGCCTGTACGTTACCATCCTTTATATTCTGGATGATCGGACCCAGCTCTTCGTCGTTCAACTGATGGGGTAACGCATCAGTGAAGGCTAACGGAAAATCTAACAGAACGGAACAGGGTTGCTCAGATTGGACTTCACTGGGCTGGGAAAACATGCGTGGCAAAGCATCTGCAACCACATTTTGAGTTCCCCTAATGTGTTGCACCTTGAACCTTGAAGGATGAGATCTTGACCACCCATCTACCAATTTTACCCAGTTGCCGGGGATGAGCAAGAAGCCAAGAGAGAGCCTGGTTGTCGGTCTCGAGCAGGAACTCAGCATGTTCCAAGAAACTCCTGAACTTGTCTAGAGCGTACACAACAGCTAAACACTCTAGCTCATAGACTGATGACTTTCGTTCTTGCTGGGTCAACGTTCGGGAAATAAATGCCACAGGCTGCCTAGCGTCATCACCGACTTGGGACAGAACCGCCCCGAGCGCAACCGAACTCGCGTCCGTCTGCAAAATAAATGGTTTAGAAAAATCGGGCATCCGTAACACCGGTGGGGTGATGATGGCTTCCTTGAGGGTGTCGAAAACCTTCTGTTGACTCTCACCCCATGTGAATTTAGCTCCCTTCTTCCTCAGTTCGTTCAAGGGTGCGGTAATTTCCGCGACATTAGGAATGAATCTGCGATAGAAGTTGACCATTTCCAAGAATCTAGCTATTCCCTTCGCATCCCTGGGAGGGGGGAAGTCCACGGATGCCCTGGGTCCTCTCGGGGTCGACAGTGAAACCAAATGCCCCAAGAAAGAAATGCTTTCTTGGGCGAAACGAACTTTTTCAGGATTGACAGTGAGGCCAGAACTTCTCAATAGACACATCACTTCTCGCAGATGACACAGATGTTCCTCGAACATCTTACTATACACCAGCAAGTCGTCCAAGTAATTAAACATGAACTTGAATTTCACGTCGTGAAAAACGGTATCGAGTAGACGAGTGAGTGTCTGGGCCCCCACAGCCAAACCCATGGGGACCCTAGTATATTGGTTCAGATTCCACGGTACACAAAATGCCGTGTAAGGTCTACTCTCCTTTGCCAAGCAAATCTGGCGATAAGCCGCATTACGATCGATCACGGTGAAATACCTGGCCCCACTGAACCAATCGAAAGCCGAATGTAGGTCAGGGAGGGGAACGGAATCCACCTCGATATTTGCATTTAACTTCCTATAGTCTATCACCATACGGTGCTTACCCCCAGGCTTGGGCACCAAAAACGCTGGACTGGCATATCTGGAATTAGAAGGTTCAATCACCCCCTGTTCTAATAACTTATGAACCTTCTCTCTTAGAACGGCCATCTTCGGAGGTGCGAATTTGTATGGGTGTGACCTCACTATCTTCGAGTCTGTAAGGCGGATTTTGTACTCCAGCAGGTGTGTGAGTCCCAAGGTAGGAGTTAACACCGAGGGCAATTCCTCACACAGTTGGTCTAAGGCTCTCTGCTGGGATGGAGTGAGATGATCTCGTGCAGAATCGGGACAAGCCACCTCTTGGATACCTCCCTTAGCTCCCTGGCATCCAAGGAACGGAATAACAACTCCCCGATTAAACTTGAAATAACATTGGAGCCCATGGATGTCCAACACGAGACCACTTTTAGCGATGAAGTCTGCTGCACCAATAATACAATCCACTCCCAGAGCCGGAGAAACCAGAAAAGGCCACACCCAGGAAAACCGTCGATTTTGAATTTGAAGGAAATCACCTGGGAGATGGGCAATATTTCCCGAGATGCAGTCTAGCATACCACTGACGACAGATCCGACCCCTTTATTAAGCCCTGCTTCTCAAGGTCCTCACACACTCGGGATGAGATGATGGATAGGGCTGAACCGGAGTCAACTAAAGCTCTGAGCTGACCCCCTTTTACCTCGAGCGACAGAAAGGGGCATATTGAAGTGTGTTGCGGGATGGTAAACAGGACATTGATGTCAGAAGAGTCGGGTCCTATCACTGGCCTGGAGGTAGTAAAAAACAGAAAAGAATTAGAGCGAGGGGAAGACATCCTCCGACCTATCTTCCCCTGTCTGCCTAGTTTTTTGGGGAGGGTCCTTGCGAGGGAGGTGCTGGACGCGTGCGCCCTCGGAGACAGGATCGATCCACATGACCCGGCCGATTACAATTATAACAAATAAGGCTTCCCCAGCTCTCACGATCTCGAACGGACTGGGCCTTTCGGGGGCGGGATGGGCCGCTGCGTCCTTCTGCTCTCTGAGATATCGGTAGGTCCCCACGACTGTCTCTCCTCGCCTTATCATTCGTCTGAATGGCCTTCGACATCACGCACAGTCTGTCTAAATCCACAAACCGACGCGGGCGCTCTGCAAATACAAGCCGCAATCTCTCCTGTGGGGAGACGCCTTCAAGAATTATTTGTACCACTTCTTCCTCCGACAAGCCCAGACCCAGTGTCCGCGCCGCGTCCCTAATGCTGTGCACAAATTGGGCAAGACTTTCGCCACTAGACTGGACTCTGTAGAAGTGCCGATGTCGTAATTGTTCCAAAAGCCTCCCGGGCACGAACGCCCCCAACACCTCCCGGTGGAACTCCGCAACTCCACCTCTACGCCGCATTACGCCAGCCACACTCTCAGCCATAGGGCCGCGACAATAGGGATAAATAAGCTCGAGGAGAGCACGATCCGACATACCCGGAAAATCAGCTAACTGGAACACAGTCCGAAAGAAAGGCAATAGCTTATCCACATCTAACTCATCCACGATCGGCAATTGCTGGATGATTTTGGAGAGTGGATTGGCAGCTTGTGGTTTGAGGCCGCCACCATACCGGAGAAAACCGGGGCACTTGCGTCAGGCTCGCGAGAGCACTCTAAAGCTGAGACCTCGGACGCAGGAACTGCCTCCGGCGTGGGTGGTCTACTGGATTGAGACCCCTGCAGGGTCAAGGTGGCCTGTTCTATTAAGCTCTTGATATCATGGGCCTGCTCAAGAGTGCCCCATTGTTCGTCGAGGTACTGCAGTCGCAGGTTTAAATGAGTTAGGCGATGCCGAATCCGCCCGACGCCCCTAGGGAACCCGGTCCCTCCTCCAAATTGTCAACACATCGGGCTAACTCCTGCAACTCCTCCCACTTCTCGACACACCTTTCAATTCCCGATCTTTAACCGAGATATCGACAGCTGAGAGCATGCCGCCCGCCGACAGCGCCTCTCTGAGCAGCTTTCTCAACACAGTAACCGCCCCTTTCGGGTTTCTCCCCCGGGCTCGTAACTCAAACTCCAGCTCGTCGCGAAGAAACAAATCCGGATCCACGACGCTCATCCTCGATATCCACTGTCGGCCCACGAAGTACACACACACACGACAAAATAGACAATAAAACGAAACAGAAAAATCTTGAGTACTATACCCTTCCTTCAAGCTGACTGCGTGCCCCCTAGCGTTGCGAGGACCCGGAAACTATCCTGAACTGGCTCTCATCAACACCACCCAAGAAGAAACACAATTTTTACACAAACACAAAACATGCTCAACGACACACATAATACCTATCGCGACATCGCATTTCACGAAAGCAACTTTGCCAACCAACGAACAACATCAAATTTCCCAAAACTTATAACAATGACTTCGGCTCCCGTACTTCTGACGAGACCGACTTCCGAGCGGGCCATACCGCATTCCTATAAACACCCTCTCTGTTATTTGAAAATCAAAAACACGAAATCCATTTCCCATCATCGCGCCCCAGATCTGCGGTAATTCAAGTCTCCAAAAAGAATTCCCCCCAAAAATTCACACCTCGTGGCGACACCAAGTTTACAAATAACAACAGGCTGACAATTATACCTCCATATAGTTAATAAAACATCGAACATAACACAACACATGTATATATATTGATTTCTTGTAAATTTTCTAAGTTCATCCTACCCTAAATGTTTTCTGAGTTTGCAAGCCCCGTCACACCCAAAGGACCCAAGTGTTTAACCCTAGATACAACCACGCTCTGCTACCAAATGTAACCCCTCTTTAAAATTTTTATGCTTTATAACAAAATTTATTTTTAATTTTTATTTTATTTTATTTTTTTTGAAGAGGGGCCACTACATATTTAAAACTATGTAGAAGACCTAGAGAAGCAAAAGAGCGATGGGTCCAGTGAGACGGGACTTGCAATTAAAACTCACTATTAACAACTAATAACAACTTTTATTTCAAATATACCAATTAAATTGCAATAATTCCCTTCAATATAAGATACCGTTACTAAATTTCAATTTCAATATTAATACCAAACATGAATTTTAAATTTCAGCAATTCAAGTTTAATATAAATATTAATTTTAATTTTCAATAATTCAATTTGGTATAAAATATAAATATAAATTTTAATTTTCAATATTTCAATTTGGTATAAAATATAAATATAAATTTTAATTTTAATAATTCAATTTGGTGTAAAATGTAAATATAAATTTTAAGTGTAACGTATCAGTCAGCACCAAATTTAAGTTTCCAACTTCGCCAAAACTACCCAAATTAGCAATTTAATATTTATAATCTAATATAATATAATTTAATATTTAATTCAAATTTTATATATGATATTAATATAATCTTTATAATTGCATAGTTGCATAAACAGTCCCCGTACATAACACATAGAAATAACGCATACATGATTCACATAATTACACATATAAATTTATACACCTATCACAGACACATATTCAATATCACCACATAAATAACAAACACCCTTATAACATTAAAGCCTTGCCACCCGCCTATATATCTTTTCTCTCTATACATATATCGCCCCATCAAATGGAAAATTCAACTGCCATACATATACATACATCAGTAAACATACATCTAGTTCCCCCAGAATCTGGGTTTGCCAGAATGCAAGTTAAAACTTTAAATACCCTTGAACCGTGCGTATAACTTAGTAAATTTATAATTACAAGTTGTTGGAGAAAATCAGCCAATAATAATAGAATCAGACAGAAATAATAATCAGAAATTGACAATAATAACTCTAAAAGAAAGCAAGCTACAATCTTTATGTGACCTGAACAATATGAGTGAATATTGTGACATGATAATTTGATATTTCTCTAAGAAATCTGGTTTGACAAAATAATTTAAAAATGCGAGTTACAACTTTTATGTGACATGAACAGCCTGCGTGAATTTACAATATTATAATTTATAATCTTTAAGAATATTTGGTTTGGCCAGGCAGCCGAAATGTTCCTAAGCATGACCGTATATACATTTATCTGTGCATGGGGCCTGCATATATCTGCATGCAAAACCTGCCTACGCAAGGTCTAAAGAGGGGACCGGACTGAAACTGAATAAAAAAACTTATAACACTTAAATGACCCAAATGTGAATATGTATACCAAATGATCTAATTTAAATATGTAATAAAACCGCAATTACCATGGATAACCCAAACAGGAATTATAACTGAACCAGACCAGCCGGTCGGGTTCATCCTGTCACCAACAGCACCCCCCTACATATCTGAAATTCCGGTCCCATAATGCTTGAACAAACCCCCCTTTTAGTATCCGAGTGAGAAAATGTGGTGCATGAAAATTGAATTACCCTCGGACACATGCCGGCCCCCCGGGCGTACACTTAATGTCGAATGGAAGTAATTCTATACATAAAGTCCCCGAAATCCGCCCACACTTATCTCCCTTTGGATCGGGGCCCCATTAAAACGTTTATAAGATGAAAACTATATCATGTGTGTCACAAAATACCTCACAAGTTTTAATAATTGTTATCTGCACAAATCGGTGGTGTCTATGTAGGCCAGTAATAATAAATGATTGAATATCACCTTATTCAAATTAAGCTGTGGTCCTTGAGTCCAACGTCTAGTTTGTGGAGTTTTGCTGTGGCATGGTGGTCTTGCCGTTTCTTACGGCAGGCGAAGTCGAGAGCCTCTTTTTATAAGTTCAGGAGCAGATGGATATGCCTGGGCCAGGTCCTCGACTTGGGCGCGGGGACCCTAAGCATAAATAGATAATTAGATGGATGACCCAACACTTATTTTCACAGCACAACTCACACACGCACCCTTGATTGAACCAGTCCAGAACAAATTTGACCGCTTAAATCATGCTCGTTTTAATTAAAACATAACGTCTTCTCTTTTGACATTTATACTATACTCACAGACGCCCATAAATCAATTAATAAGTTTCAAATTTACTTAATTAGGCCTACATGAACAGAAAGTCTGACACACTATAACCTGTTTAGTTTTGTACACGACCACATGCTAATGCATTTGAAACCTTATAAGTCTGCCGAAATTACATAATTTTACTGCACTAAAGTGATAGGCAATTACTGTATTTTAATTAAGATATAAATTAATTACATAAGAGTTTAAATAATTTAGAATTCTATGATACTGAATACTTCATGTTTACGCCACGCGGTGTGCGTGTTCAAAAGCTATCTATCTCCATCCATTCTCACCATACCCAAATTCACATTTTACTTTATGCAAACCATTATATATATTCTAAAGTTACTCACCGCAGATCTGTACTAGTTTATCTAGCCATTAGATAGTGAAACAAATCGATAAAAAAAAACTCCACTCTGTCGCAGAGAACCAGGTGTACGCAGTACAGCGGGCGAAGCAAGACAACGAAATTCGGTTCCGGTCGGACGAATGACGCATATACAGTCCGCTAGAATGCGCGGGCAGGTTCAACGGCAAAATAGATTTAGCCGTTAAATCAAGATACCGCTAACAAATTTGTGTTTGGCACAAATATTATTTATATATATATATATATATAATTTTCTTATATAAGCGCCGGTTCGTTGACAAACCGGCACACAACGTAGAAGCATGAACCTGTAACTCGTGAGCACATGGCGTGAGCAGCAGCGGACTTACATGGTCTACCCTCACTCGGATGCTACGGTCTAGCAGAAAGCCCGTTAGTTTGTAAAGGACACCCTCGTGCCACACGCGGTCAAAGACTTTCTCTACGTCTAGGAATGTCGCAGTCGTCTGTTTGCCCTGGCAGCCAGCCTCGGCAATGCATTCCACGAGTCTCATCAGCTGATGAGTCAAGGAGTGCAGCTCAGAAAAGCAGATGTGTTCGGGGATCAGCACGTCGTTTCTAGATGGTCGCGGATCCTATGCTGGATCAAACGCTCGAAAACCTTGGACGTCGGGACAAGACGCTGATGGGTCTGAGGTTTTCCGCGCGAGAAGAATTCTTTCCCGGCTTGGGTATCACAGTAACTGTAGCCGTTTTCCATCTCGCCGGAAAATAGGCCAGCTTGAGACATATTGAACAGATCAGAGAGGAACCGTATTCCTCGCTCCGGAAGGCGGCGGAGTCATGACTCCGTTAGGGCCAGGCGCCTTTCGGGGCTTGAGCTGAACTATCCTCTCAGAGATCTCCTAGGGCGAGATGAGCTCCGGCTGGAATGTGATACCGGACGATAGAAAGCGCTCTACCTTGCGGCAGATACGCTCTGTGAAGCCTGGGTTCTTGGATGGGTTGGGAGCGAACTCACGCTCGAAACTGTCAGTCAAGAACTCTGCCTTCTCGAGGGGGCGTTTAAGGAGTTGACCGCCGGGTTCTTCCAGTGCGGGCAGAGGCGCACGTTTACGCTTTCCCGTTAGGGCACTGGGAATCCGCCAGTCATTACGATTTTCGTTACGTTACGGATGCTAGCATATCGCGACGCAACTTGCCGGTGGCTCTGTTAAACGCAGCCTTGTCGGCCGGGTCACGAGTCCTCTGTCAGCGTCTCCGGAGGCGATTCCTCTCGCAAGCGTTCTGAGACACCACTTCGGGGATCCGCTAGTAGTCGGGCGTGAGTCCCGGCTTCATCCGGCTGGACACGTCTACGCCGAGACTACGGTTGTGTCGAATAAGGCAACTGCCTCGTCGACATGCTGGGTAGTGTCGAGTGGTATACGCTGAGGTAGGCGGCGACTGAACGCCGGGCCAAAGCGTTCCCACTCGATTACCCGCCGCTCGTCGCGGAAGGTAGAGTGCTGGGTAGCTAGATGCACACTGATGGGGCAATGGTCAGAGGACAGTTCCGAAATGACAGAGAGTGGACCGGGCAATAAACGCCCCTGACCGCAGCAATGTCCAGTACGTCAGAGCGGGAGTTAGCCCTCGGGGAATAGTAAGTAGGCCCGGTAGGACCCATGACAGTGATTCGAGCCGCATAAGAATACCTGCGTAAGCGAGCCCCGTTTGGGTTCACCAAGTGGCTCCCCCAATCAGGGTGGTTACAGTTAAGGTCGCCCGCCAGGACTACCCTTCTTTGTGCGCCAAACGGCCTCCAGATCGTTCGACAGGAGCTCCGTTTGTGGAGGCTTGTATACGGAAACCACGAGTAGACAGCCGAGAGTACCATGGAGCTTAACCGCGGTCCACTCGAGGTTCCGCCGCTGAGGCAGGGCAATGGCGGTGCCTCCTCCAGCGCGACCCGACCGGTCGTCCCGGTACCATACTTAGTTAGGTAATCGGAAGCAACGATGCGGGGTCAGGTGCGTCTCACCAAGAAGAAGCACATCGGGCTTGTGACGGGCAACGAACTCTAAGAGCTCAGAATGCTGGGAAACTAGACCTTTGGCGTTCCAACCCACAAGCTCGAGGTCACGCTTAAGGGATTGCCGTGGTTGTCCGTTGTTCATAACAGACCAATAACACCGCAGGCTTCCACCAGGAGGATGAATTTGTCTTGGGGCGAGGCTTTTGCCAAGCGTTCGTTGAATCTGCGGAAAGTTTGGGCTACTTTCTGCAAGTCGTAGCTTGGCAGAAAGTCGGAAACGACGGCGAGATCATCGGTAGATGATTGTGGAGAACGCTTGGCGGCAGCTGCATTGCTGCGGCAGGGTGAGGCGGTGGAAGCCTTGGGGGCAGGTTCTGGAGCGGGTGGTCGCTCTGGCTTTTGGCGGGCAGGCGGACATGCTTGGGTCCAGTGCCAGGTAAAGGCGGGCCCGTGTTCTTCGCCTGAGGTCTTTTACCTTTCTTGCCTGATCTGGGGTAGCGAGGCTTGGGTGGCGGCGGCAGTGGAGGATCAAGTTTCTCGTCACCCTGCGGCAACGGGATTTTAGCATACACGGCGGTCTCGCGTTCTGGTTCCGAGGGCGCGACTTCAGGTGTGGCCTGTTCAGTTTTGCTCGGGCTCACTGCACTAGGTGGTTTCGGAACATTGGGGCTGGTTTCCGTGCCACAGGCTCAGAGGCTTTGCCCGATGTTACTGGCTGAACAGCATGTCAAGGCTTAGGCTGGACCGGCTTTACTAATTTGTCCAGCTGCTCTTTGTAAATAGGACAGCGCCTGATATATTTGCAGCATGGGCGCCTCTAAAGTTTATGCGGTACCTGTGATTGTCAGGAACAGCGCGGGCCTGTGTTATGTTGTCGAGTCCGCATCAGACGCAGGTCGGCGCGTTCCGACAAGCAAAGCTGCTGTGGCCGTACCCCTGACCCCTGTGGCATTGGAAGATCTTCCCGGTCTGACGGCAGGGCTCTACGCTAACGCAGAGCCCGAAAAGCCGTTCCAATTCTAATAGGGCCTAGGTTGGTTCGCCCTTCTCCACCTAGAGTCTGATTAGAGGCAGGGGTCGACGCGAGCCTTAGGTTGTATACAACCGAGAGGCTGCCACAACTTTGAAGCCCGCGTCGCGCAGTTCGTCTAGAACGACCTGCGGTTCGGCCTGTATGTATAGCCCCCGAAGAACGAGGGCTAGAGGCTTGATGCGATTAAGGGAGTAGGTGTGGAACTGGAACGGCTTGTTCCAGCTACTGGATTACTCCGAAGTGTTCGGATGCGCTGCGGCAGGTAATGCGTACAGTCTCACTAGGAGCTTGACAGAAGGGTTATCTGTCAGCGCAACGACCTTACGAAGTCGGCGAATAAAGCCGATGATGTCCTTGATGTTCGTGACGAACACCGGCGGAATCCTTCCTTCGGAGATGCGGCTAGGCGCAACCTCGTCGGAGGCTTGGAATGCCGCCGAGTCCGTATCCGAACTCAAGGTAGCCAGTGAGGGAGATTTACTCGGCTTGCCACCGTGCCTCACTACTACCCAGTCGGTGGAAGCCGAGGTCTCCATGCCGGGGGAGTCAGACTCCGGTGGAGGAATGGGGCTGCCTGTCCGGCCCTTGCGGTCACTGGTGAACCTAATAAGGACCGATCACAATCACGATTTTCCATGTGTTGAGCAGGGCTGCCCGCGCGAGTCGTAGGGTTCCCGACTGTCCTAAGTGGCCGGCCGGTGGCTCGTCGTTGTCGCACTGTGCAATAGAGGCACTATCAGCTGGTCTAATGCTGACTACCTCAGCTCTTTGCTCAGCGGGTATCCGGTGGCCGAATTATGACACCGTCACAGTAGCGGCGGAATCCGCATCTCTATTCGCTAGTCCTACACTCGGACTCCCCGGATTCCTCTGGGGAGCGCTACCTATACGACTTACCTGCACTGTGCGGCAGGTCTCAGTCGTGTGTGTAGTCCAGTTGTCATCGTCTTGCAGGCAAGGCGGCTAGTCAACTTCCATCGCTGTAGCTTGATGGTGTCGCTGGCGTTGTGGAGAATATTGGTCCGGCGGATTCTTCTTTACTGCCGCCGCAGTAGTTGTTGGCGATGGCCTCTTCATTGCAGATCGGTAGAGGTCGAGGCGATCCTCTCCTGCGCTGATCAGTTAAGACGTCTGTTCTCTTCGAATGCTGGCAGTCGAATGTCGTTGTCTAGACTAAAACTTTCTACCGGCGCGAGTTTTATGCACTAACGGGATCGCTGATTTACTCGCTCCGAGCACGTTAGTTGGTCACGCCCCGGCTGCTGATCACTGATTGACTTGCTGTGTCCGCCGCTGGTAACGAAGAGCAGATGTTCGCACACCGCTGCCGTCACAGATGCCCGACTAAGAAGCCGAAGAGGAACCATTCCTCCGAGTCCGCATCCTCTCGGACCTCGGTCATGGACATCGCTCCTTCTCAGGGCCAACAGGCCGGGGCACCGACTTCTTCGGGGGGGGGGCAGCTCCGGCTGCTTCCGCTGTTGGTCGCACGCCGCCCCTGTTCGTCCACGGGGTGTCCAATGTCGCCGCCTTATACCGGCGGCTGATCGCGTCCCACGGCCTGTCGGGCGACAAACTTGACCTTAAGCTGCTTGGCGGTGACACAGTCAAGGTTGTCGTCAGTCGGATCTAGGACCACCGCATGGTCGAGACCTTCTTGCAGGCTAATAACCTGCAATATCATACCTTTTCTCCCAGACGAGTCAAGACCTTGTCTGTAATTCTGCGTGGGCTTGACACGCACACTGATCCCCAGTTGATCCTCTTGGAACTCCGAGAACTCGGTTACCCGGTGCAGGCAATCTTCCACCTGTTCACCAATTCTGAGAACCGAGTCCCTCTTCCAATCGTCCATCTCCACCTCGAGAAGGGCGAGGCCGCAGACAAGATATTCCACCTGACGCGGCTGTTTGGCTTCCTCCTCAGGGTGGAATCCAGTCGCCCCCGAGCAAACGTGCGCAGTGTCACCGGTGCCAGAGGTTCGGCCACCATACCGACGTCTGTCGCAGTGCCGCGGCCTGTTTACGTTATTCCTTGGGACATTCCACGCAGACCTGCATGTGGCAGACAAGTCGTTATATTGCTGCATTAATTGTGGCGAAGGCCATGCAGCCAATTATAGTAACTGCCCGGTAAGAAGGACGGAGCTCCTCAAGCGAAAGCCGAAGGGGCCCCTCCCAAAGACGAGGCAGTCAGCAACACAGCCCCAAACACTTAAGAAGGCTGACGTACAGGCTAACAGGCTAAGCCGCCACCAAAGGCATCACCGGCACGGCGCAAGCCCTCTCCGACTCCAACTCCAGCCCCTATCAAGGCACAGAAACGATCCGCATCGCCTTCCAAAGCAGAGACACGCCCTGTAGCCAATATTTCGGTACTGGAGCCGGAGAATCAACCCTATAAGCATCCCTGAGGAAGTCTCTCTTCTCGCTCTCGAGAGGAATTACGTCCGGAAACTTTGGCAGAGGACCCGTGATCCGGCCAATAAGGCAGCATACAATCGGCTCACCGGACGACTGCGTGGCAGTCTGAAGGCGTTCCGACGTAGCTGTTGGAACTCGCTGTGGTCCGAACGGGGGATACGGACCCGCAAAGTCACCCGTACAGAATACCTTCCGCGATGACGGGTCGGAGGCGACGACCTCCACTCCCCGCCATCGTTGGGCCGTTCGGAATACTCCTGGGTCGCCCGGAGGAGAAGGCCGAGTACTTGGGATTGTATTCGAGTGCCAGTTCGCTCCCAACCCGCCCATGGACTGGGACTTCGACGAACAAGTCGAGATAGCTGTGGAAGACTTTCTATCTTTTCCGATCACTGCGGAGCCCGAACCCGAACCCATTTCATTGGAAGAGGTCTCAGATCGGCTCGCTGAACTTCAGCCAAGAAAGGCTCCTGGCACGAACACCGCTCAATGACTTCTCCCGGAGCCTGGAGTTCAATATTCTTGACTGACTTGTTCAACGGGTGTCTCAGACAGGCCAACGTTCCCAAGAAATAGCGAAAGGCTACGGTCATCGTGATCCCCAAACAGGGAAAGGAGGCTTCCAGCCCCGACAATCTCCGGCCCATCAGCCTACTCTCCGCTACGTCCAAGGTTTTTGAGCGTTTCCTGGAGCGTCGTTTGCGAGAACATCTAATTAACTTTAACGTGCTGGTCCCCGAATAGTTCTGCTTCCGTGTGGGGCATTCGACTACTCATCAACTGATGAGACTGGTGGAATACATCACGGACGCCGGGTGTCGGAGAGAACGGACCGTTGGCTGTTTCTTAAATGTTGAAAAGCCTTCGACAGCGTATGGCATGATGGCATATTATTCAAGCTTAGGTAAGTCCAGCTACCAGACTGCTGCCTTCAACACATTGCTAGCTTTCTGACGGAGAGGACCACTGCGTGAGAGTTGGCGATTCAGTCTCTTCCGAGAGACGAATCACAGCCGCCGTCCCTCAAGGTAGTGTTCTTGGCTTCCTTTTGTTCTCAGTCTACGTCAACGACTTGCCGAGACAGCCTGGAGACCAGGTGGCCCTCTTTGCGGACGACACGGCCGTATTTACGGCCGATCGTCATGTGGAGAGAGCCGTCTTACGACTGCAGCGCCAGCTCGACACGCTCGGGGACTGGACTGAAAACTGGAGAGTGTAACTCGACCCTACCAAGAGTGTAGCCGTCGAATTCTCGAAGCGACGGAAACACGCTGTTAGGCAGTTACGTATCGGCAGAACGTACTTGCGCTGGTCCAATGAGGTTAAGTACCTCGTTAGTTACACCTTGACCGTCGGCTCACCTGGCGTACCCACGCTCAGACAGTTCTTAAGCGAGCATCAGATCGTCTGAGCTTACTGTTTCCACTCCTGATCAGCTCAGCCATGACCAGGAAATTTGGGCAACATGATCGTCGGCGCGTATTTGCTGCCGGTCATTACTTACGCTTGCCCGGTTTGGGGTTACCTCGCCGCAATGCATAAAAAGAGTTTCAGAGCGACCTCGACAGGGGTCTTCGGCTAGCGGCCAAAGTCCCCCGTCGCTTCTCATCACGCCTTCTAAGGGAGGACTTGGCGTCCGCTCCTTAGACGGAACATTCAGACGGCTTGCACGCAAATTTTAGGCACGTGCGGCGAGGTTTCCAGACAATCCTCTAGTGGCTGGGCAGGGCAGGTACCGTATACGTCCAGGTGATTCGTGGAAACGCCCTCGGTGTATACTGCGCTAGTGTAGGCTATCACAACATCCGAGAACCGGCCTGCTACACAGCACACGCCCTACTTGGACAGGGCCACGAGGCAGGAGCTCCAGAAAGTAGCTCGGAACTCAGTTACCGAGCGGTTCGTCTCTGCGACGCACAACCGCACACCCCAGAGCGTCGTTGCCGTCACAAAGTAAATGTGTCTTGTGTACAGTTTGCAACTATAATAGTATACTTGTCTATAAAATGTGCCAATAAAATACATGTTGAGCAATATTTTTAAAATACATCATAACAAGTATATATTTATGTTTTAATATAGTACAAGTTCTTGTCATATTAATTTGGTAGTAGACACATTATTTAAATGTGTAGTCAAGGTGTGTTACTACACCGGAAATACCTTTTGAGCGTTAACCGTCTTTGTGCCTGTGACCAGTCTTGTTGATCCCCTGTCTGTACAATATTTTCGTTGACTTGGTTATTGCTGTTGACTGGTAATAATGGACAATGTTAGTCATGATTTTAATCGATTTGGAGGATACTTTTGTTTCATGAGGATCATCTGAGATTATGTGTTATGTTGGCTTTGTTTTAGATATATCTATATTTACAGATGTAAAACAGACATATTAATAATTCAACAAATTCAGATCAATAAAAAACACTGTGACACACAAACGAAAATACTAACCAACCCGAGGATAAATATTTCACTTGGCAAATGGATCAGCATGACGGACCATGAGTTTACAAATGAATGCCCATAACATGTCTAATATTAGTAAATATGTCTTGGTCTTAATATAATAATCTTAATAATAATAAGTCAAGATATAATACATTATTAAGTTTCAGTAACATAAAAGATAATACAAATATTGACTTGACTTAAATAATATATATTTTTTTTTTTATTGAAACTGGTCTACAAGACCAACCATCAATTTACATCTAATGTTATAATTTAAGTTACTTATACAGTCACCCACTGGTGTACTATATATTACTTTCTAGATTTCTGCACACACTGCACTACACTAATTCAAATGTTTTAGTTCTCTTCAGCCTTGGTATAGTTCTCACTGTATTGGTGTTGTCAAGCAGTTGAATAGCTTCTAAATTGATATGCTGGTGTAGTCTAGATTCGTGCTTTGCAGCAAACCTTTTAATTTCACTGGCGACATCAGGGATCCTAAGGTCTCGATGTATATCACTATTTCTGATATACCATGGAGCACTTACCATGTTCCGTAGCACTCTATTCTGGAAGGTTTGAATACATCTAATGTAGGTTTCTTTCGCACAACCCCACAGTTGAATTCCATAAAGCCAAATTGGTTTCAGAATTTGGTTATATATCAAAATTTTGTTGTGTATTGATAACTGAGAATTTCGTCCCAAGAGCCAATACAGTTGTCTATATTTGAGACCAAGCTCCGCCCTTTTTTTTCTGATGTGCTCCTTCCATCGTAGCTTTGTATCTAGGGTCATCCCCAAATATTTGGCAGTGTTTGCGCATGGTACTACAACACCATTTAAGGTAACTGGAAGACTGTTCTCTATCCTTTCGTTTGTAAAATTGATATGGACAGATTTCAGTTCATTAAGCTTAATTTTCCATTTCCCAGTCCACTGCTGTATCTGATCACTAGCATCTTGAAGCATGTTGGTAGCTTCACCTAAGGTCGAATCAATCGCCATTATAGCTGTGTCATCAGCGAAAGTAGCAACAGTCACATTCTCTGGCTGTGGCAGATCACATGTAAACAACAAGTAGAGGATGGGCCCCAAAACACTCCCTTGGGGCACACCTGCCCTCACTTCTCTTAGCTCAGAATAGTCATCTTCCTGTTTGACTCTAAATAATCTTTCCGATATATATGATTTTAACACGTCAGCATATTGTTTTGGTAGCATTTTATTAAGTTTATGTATTAAACCTTTTGCAAAATTTTATCAAAGGCCTGAGCCACATCGAGCAAGATTGTCGAGCAGATTAGTTTTTTTCTAGTGCTTTTTCTATTGTGTCTGTTATTCTATGTACTTGGTCTATTGTGGAATATATGTTTTTGTCTGAACCCGAATTGATGATTTGGTATCAGCTTTTTTCTCTCTATTACTCGATTTAGCCTTTGCAACAGAAGTTTTTCAAAAAGCTTTGATATAGTTGGCAACAGTGATATGGGCCGATATGATTTGGCCTCATTTGGCGGTTTGCCTGGTTTACGTAGCATAATAACTTCAGCCACCTTCCAGACACTAGGAACATGCTTTAGCCTAAGTGCCGCATTGAATAAATATGTAAGCATAACAATCCATTTCTTAGGTAACTGCTTTAAGATCTCACCTGTAATGAGGTCAAAGCCAGGTGATTTTCGGGGGTTCAAGTTTATCTTGATCTTCTTAGCTACCTCTTTTGGAGTGACCAGTTGAATGTCCTCCTCTTCATGATTAGTGTCTTCATCTAACTCTGTATCAGACTGGGTATTGTTTGGCTTAAAAATGTCATCTAGATGTTCAGCAAACGCTTCAGCTTTTTCTTTATTATCTCTAGCCCATGTACCGTCGCTTTTTCTAATAGGTGGTACTTGAGTGATCGACCTTTTAAGCTTCCTCGTTGCTTTCCACAACGAGTACTCTGTATCTGCATCTGCTGTTAGATTTTCCAAATAGGAAGCTATTGATGCTTCTTTTAACTTCTGTATTACACGCTTTAGTTGTTGCGATTTGTTGTTAAGCACAGTTTTATCATTTGGGTCACGAGTCTGTTGCCATTTTCTTCTAGCTCGCCTCTTTTCTTTGACAAGTTCTCTGACCTCTCTAGGATAGTTGTTACCAACAATTCCATGGGTGATTTCTCTCGTATTGTTCCAGGCTGTAGTTTGAATATTATAATTAAACTTCTCGGCTTCTATTTCTAATTGCTGCTTAATTCTCAACTGAACATTTAGTTGTATCTTGCCTTCAAGTTCTAATTTGAAGCTTTCCCAATCAGTAGTTTTGTTAACTAGGCTTGGTTTGTTTACTTTTTTTATTATCCTTTCACGCAGCATCAGGATTACTGCTGAATGATCAGAGTCAAGATCAAAATTCTCCTCGATATCAATAAAGTTCTGCGAGAACCTCCTTGATATGAAGAAATCTAATAGATCTGGAATTTTATTAGGATCTGTAGGCCAGTAAGTAGGCCTGCCTGTACTGTGGAAGCTACAACCTGTTTCTTGTATTGCTTTATTAAGCTCGCTACCTTTAGTTGTTGTTAATCTGGATCCCCAATCTACATGTTTGGCATTGTAGTCTCCGCCTACAATGAATCTCTCACCTAGGTGTAATATAAATTTTTTGTAATCTAACTCCTTTAGGTTGTGTCTTGGAGGACAATATATCGCACCAACGAATAGTTTTTGCTTGGTGGATTTGATTCCAACTACAGTGAGTTGGATTTCTGCAGTCTGAAGGTGACACTCCTCATAGTGGTTAATCTTATTCTTAATAATAATAGCACTACCTCCTTTGGCTTTATTATCCGGATGAATTGTTTGATATACCTGGTATCCATTTATTTTTAAGCATGACTGATTTGTTAAGTGTGTCTCTGATACTAGACATATATCAATGTCTTGTGCCTTGAGAAATAATTCTATTTCTTGCTTTCTGTTCTGGATACCGTTGGCATTCAAGGTAGCTATCCTTAGGTCTTTCTGGTCCATTAATTAGTTCTCTGTGGGATTGTGCCCGGATTTCTGGCTTCTAATCTATCTATTCTATCCATGACTATTTTCATCATGTCCATCATATTCTGCATCATTTGCACCATTGATGAATCATCATTTTGAACTAAAGTCTTGTTAGGTTTAACTGCTTGAGCAAAGGACATTTCACTATTGATTTTATTAGCTGTGAAAGTTCTTGGTTGAGGTTTTTTAGGTCGTCTCTCACTTATTAAATTATTGCGTCTTATTTGAAGTTCACGTGCAACCAAACAACCCCTGTAGCTAGCAGGATGTGCTTCTGCACAATTTGAACACTTTCTGGCACATCTCGTTCTTGCTGGCAATCGATAGTCCTGTGATTGCCTGCACATGTTACACAGATAGGTCCATGTTGGCAATACTTATGAGTGTGACCATATCTTTGACACCTTTTACACTGTGGTATCAGTTTGTTACTCCTGAGAGCTTCAATTTTTATTTTCATATGACATAAATATTGAATATCAAATATTTTTTTTATATCCTCTGATCTATGAAACGTTAGCATAAATAATGGCAAATGTATGATTTTTTCCTTGCCGTCAACTTTAGTCTTTCTAATTTTATTAACTACTTCAAGGACTTTATATCCTCTATTCAATAACTCCTCTTTAATCTCTTCTGATTTGCATGTTGGATGCAAGTTACGTGCCATGATTCTTATTGGTCTGGTCTGTTTATTTTCATAAGTATGCCATTCCAACTTACTTTCTTTTAGGAGTTTTGTCAGTTCTCTATATTCCATTTCTGTGTCTACATTAATTTTCAGCTGATTGTTGTTCATCATGCTGGTGTTAAATTTCAAATCTTTTGATTTCAGTTTCTGACTTATTTCTATATAATTTTCCACATTGCTCAGTATCACTGGCGGTGGCTTTACATTTTTTACATTTTCTTTAGTCCTCTTACTTTTGTTTATTGGACTGGTTTTCGGTGTTTCTGGTGATTCCATAGTTTTCCTTTTACGTTTTTTATTCTTTTCCAGTATCCAAGCAGTTTCTTTGGCCACGATTTCTTCCTCTTCTTCCGAGTTGGCTGGACTATAGGATACCCTAGGCTGTAACTTCTTGATTTCTTCCTGTAGTCGTCTGATTTCGTTACAAGCAGAATTAAGCTGAGCCTGCAGTCTACTTATTGTGTCCTCTGGGACTTCCAGTGTTGGTATCTGTGAGTTTTGATTTTCCAAACTACAGTTTATATTAGTTGGCGGAGACCCTGCCACCAACGAACCTCTTCTAAACGGATCCTCACCAAGCAGTAGCTGCCCCCCCCTCAGAATCCATGGGGCAGACCTGCGAAGAGGGTGGATTTACCAGGTGTTTACCTGGTCTGCCACCTGGTGCAGTCATTCCTTTTTTGTGTTCTCCATTGCTTTAATGTTTATCCAATAAGTACAGAGTAATAGAAATATGAAACTGAAAGACCCCTAGCCCTCGGTAACCTAATAGCGTCAGGGTCGGGAAGAACAAGAGTTGACCAAGAGAGGCCAGACAGAAAAGATAAAAGAGAAGGGGTCTTACTCAAAGTAAGTATAGTGTGTGGATGATAGACATTTGCATTATATGGCGTATTTTAAGGTAAAGGCAGCGAAAAATGCCTTGGGTGCTGTGGTATCGGATGCTGCATGTACTGTGTAAGATGGGGACTATGTTGATAGGCATACGAGTTAGGATCAATTGCAAGTGGGTCAAATACACGCGTATTCAAGTTGAACACAACTGTTTCAAGTTGATAACGTATACGTACACTCACGGTTTACGAGAATGGACCAGTTTTCCACGTGCCCACTCACTCAAGCACACACACACACACACACACACACACACACACACACACACACACACAGCGCACGCACGCACTGAAGGCCTAGAAAGACACAGTATATGTTGACAAGTTGGACACACACTAACACACAATCACACACACACACACAGCGCACGCACGCACTGGAAGTCTAAACAGACACAGTATATACAGATTAGATAAATGTTAAAGTAAGATGATAAACTATATTCATAAAACACAAGAGATAACACAAGAGATAACACAAGAGATAACGGAGCACAAACTTATAACCGCACTCGACGAATGCACGACCGATACTTTTAAATAATATTAATGATTGTATACATACATTTATGTGTGTGTGTGTGTGTGTGTGTGTGTGTGTGTGTGTGTGTGTGTGTGTGTGTGTGTGTGTGTGTGTGTGTGTGTGTGTGTGTGTGTGTGTGTGTGTGTGTGTGTGATTTAGCATATTTGTATGTGGGTATAGCAATCAGTTGAGACAATATGATGAATTAATCTCCTCTATACTTATTATCACTTACCATTTGGACTTTTTTTTGCAAGATATCATAAGTTTTGTTTTTTAATGTTACATGTATTAAGTTTCATTGTCAGCACATTATGTTTGTACTCATGTCAAAACTTGTTTGAAGAAAATGATGATCTATGGCTGGACCCATCACAAAATGGTGGTACATAAAAAGGTTTTTGGCTGTAAAACAGGAGTTTTGGGTTGGTGTTTTAGAAAGTGTTATAACTTGATGCATGACGCACGTCGTCCAACTTGTGTAACTAACATAATAAGCCATTTTTTAAAAATCATTTGTATCATTAGCATCTTTTTAAATCATTTTGTATTTAAATCATTAGAATAGAGATTAATCCAATGAGGAGGGAACATATGAAAATACTCTCCTCAAAAATGTTGAAAAAATGATTTTTTTTTATGTGGCAAGCTTTTTTTTTATTCAAAATTCTTAAAACGTGCGATTCTAGACTACTAAGAAACTCTTATTTTAAACAAAAAAAATTGTTTGCTATTTTTATTCAAAACAGAATTAAATTTTCTCACTGGATCCATGCCTGATTTACCATTAATTATTTTTTCAAATTTTCATGTTTGAAAACTAGTTCTCTTATGTTTAGGCCTATGACACACATCTTACAGTCTAGGCTTAGATTTGAAGATAAGAATTAAAGAATGGGATGTGCCATAGCCGGCTCTAGTAGAAGGCCGGAATATTAAACATGGCAATGTTGCATCTGAGCCTTATGAGCATAGTGTAATAAAATAGCTAAAGTGAACATGTTATATTTTGATTCAATTTTATAGCATTATTAAAATCATGAGTAGGCCTATTTATAGCTAAATCTAAATTATAGGTCTGTGCGCACTTAGTACTATAGGTTTCAGTTGAAGAAATTAGTGTTAGGCCTAATGTATCAATTTTGTTCGAATTACTGAATTCGTATCATATTATTATATTAATTATTATATTTCTTGAATAATGTAACAGTATTTTACATAATAAACTTTTAATTTGCAAAAAGAAACAAAGAATTATAAAACTGCTGTTAACAGCCAATTAAAAATGACGCGATTTGATTACTGAAATACATAAATTAAGAGATCGTCTAGTCGGCCTCAAATATCAGCTGGTTCCAGTGTGCCACGTTTAATATTCCAGGCTTTCTACTAGAGCCGGCCATGGATGTGCGAGTTATGTCTGAATGAAAACAGAACGTAGGCTAGAACAGAAAGGTGTAACAATAAGATGATGATAATTTATTGTTCAGTAATTTTGTTGGTATTTTGTTTTTATATAGTATCCAAGTCACTTTTTCACAATAATTTAATTACCTTGTATCATTCAGTGACTTCGTTCTAGCGTTTTTTATATAGACGCGTTTCGTGACATGTGTCACATCATCAGTAATCCTCGTCAAATGTTAAAATTCACATAAAACACATAAAAACACATTTGCACATATTTATTAAATTACAATAACGACACACACATAACACGATGTGACTTCGGCTTCGTTGGACCGGTCCGACCGCACGTGTAGTTGCCGAGTCAATGTGTGGCTAGGCAACTACACGTGCGGTCGGACCGGTCCAACGAAGCCGAAGTTACATCGTGTTATGTGTGTGTCGTAATTGTAATTTAATAAATATGTGCAAATGTGTTTTTATGTGTTTTATGTGAATTTTAACATTTGACGAGGATTACTGATGATGTGACACATGTCACGAAACGCGTCTATATAAAAAACGCTAGAACGAAGTCACTGACGGATACAAGGTAATTAAATTAATTTTGTTGGCGTTACTGTCTTTGGCTTGGACTACTCATTAGTTAATCTGAACTGGAAGGTGTCAAATTTTCATTCATACACTAGGAATTTTCTGTAGTTCAGTCTGAAATCTGTGTTATTTACTGCCAGAACCTGTGTACAATAAAATTTTATTGACGCTTATTAATAACAGAGCAGCTGTAGCCTTTGATATAAGCCACAGTCAAACAAAGTCTTTCTTTATAGCTCCCTCATTTAAACCATTACCCATCAGCATCAAAGCAACTGGTATCAGCCACAATTAATTTTTACATAACATCAATGTAGTTATGTTGGTGACATGTTTCTGCATGTCATTAAACAATATCTATACCTACTAACAGTAGAGTGACGACAGCATGATAGGTCAGTTCTACTGAAGGTGATAAACTGTGGTTGATGAATACTAATTGTAGCACTGCTGCGTTAACGTGGGCTCAAATGGTAAGCTTATCTTACTAATGGTGCAATCTGACTGGTGCACAGTGACAGTATTGGAAAGTACACTTTCCGCTTCTAAGCAAACATTATTACAACATAAGTTTCCAACTGTCATCTTTTTAGCCGAAGCAGTACTGACTTATTATTTTTTTTTTTTTTAATTCACTGTGGTAATATTTCAAAAATTGAAAATATACAGTCATATATAAGGGATGTCCAGAAAGTAAAGAACATTAGACTTTGGTGTATGTCTTTATTGTTCCGTTTCACTGAAATCCCCCCTCCTTACTTTAAGCTCAGTCTAAGCTAAACTGCAACACTGTGTGGACGCTTGTTTGTTTATCATGCGGATTTAAAATGTGTGACAAAAAAGAAAATCCCACAAGTTGTGTAGTGTGTAGTATAATTTGGTTGTTGAACACCAAAAAACCAAAACAGTTCTGCTGAAACAGATCTGCTGAAATTTACAGATAAATAAAGGAAGTTATTTCACAGATGCTAACGGACCTCTGTGAAGACCAACTGACGGAATGGTGGAAGAGATCTCAATGATCCGACAGCAGGATGTGCAGAAGAGTCTTAGAGGAGCAGACTTCTTCAAAAATCTGGGTTCATTTGGTTCCGGATGATAGCACCCACTAAGGGCCTCTGCCCAAGGTTACATGTGAAACCCAGTCAACGGTCTTAAAGGCGGATGAGACATCTCGGTTCCCAACGGCAGAGAGAGCGGAAGAACCTAGTGGAGTAAACTACGAAAAACAATCATTTCGGACTAACATCCGATCTTATCTCGGAATTTAATTCCTACTTTTGCACTCTATACACTTTCAATTGAAGAATTGAAATTGGCATGTGGTCCTTAGATGGCCGATCCAAAAAAAAGGAAGTTTATGATGAAGTATTACGAATGAAGCATTGGTTAGGAAATTGTGCATTATGTTTAACGATGGCTAATCAAATGTGCGCAAAAAAAATGTGTGCCAGATGGATACTTCGATTATTGTCTGTCCAACACAAAAATGAAGGATGGGAGCTGCTTTGACGTTTCTTACTTGTTACCATTAAGATGGAGACGAACTTTTGGACCAGTTTGTTACATGTGATAATACGTGGATTTCACATAAAACGACAGAAACAAAGCGTCAATCAATGGAGCGGTATCATTGCAAACCACCAACAGGGCTAAAGAAAATAAAACAAGCTGTGGCATGCAGAAAGTGATGGTAACTGTGTTTTGGGATCGAAAGGCTGATCCGTTGGTTGATTTTATGCCAAGAGGACAGACAATAAACTCAGAGGCATACTCTCAGACACTCCATCAACTGCAATGCACTGTACAAAACAAACGGCGCAGTATGTTGTCAAGCAACGTCATCTTCTGTCATGATAACCCTCACCCTGCTCGCAGCTGCAGCAAGTCAAGCTTTTCTTTGCGTTGGAGATTTTTCAGGCACATACCATACACCCCAGACTTGGTGTGTGGCGATTTTCATTTGTTCTGTAAGTTGAAAACTTTTTCTCAGAGGCAAGCACTTTCAAGACGATGACAAGCTGAACGAAGTTGTCACTGGATGGTTTAAGAACTGGCGGTGGGAGTGCACAATAAAGGAACAGAAAAATGGCATCACACTATGACAAGTGTTTGAATTTATATGAAGATTTTTGTTTATGGGTAGAAAAGTAGTTTAAGGGTTCCTGTAAGTGTAAAATAAAAATTGTTCAATTACCACTTTTCTTAAATTTTTTATAGCAAAATGTTCTTTACTTTTGGAATAACCAACTGTAATATCAGAACACGATGCTTACTGTGTGTTATAAATTTTTGTTATAAGTACTGCTCTCAAATGTGTAGGCTCTTGCCTCTTCTCCAGTTAATAAATGTGCACACTGTATCATCTATCTGCTTGAACAATTTTAATCTGCTGTCCCTCAGTTGGTGATGATAACATTCTTGTTGGTGCAAGATGAGTATATTGTATGATTGTTTTTAGTAGTTCTATAATTCTTGGAAAATTAAGTGGCCTGTGAATCAAAAGACCTCATAAAAGGAAACCTTCAACAAAAGTGCAAGTATTCTTATAATAAAAATAAACGTTCTCTGATTCAGACATTTATGAGATATGCAATACTAAGTTGGAGCTCTAAGGCAACACCGCCATATGAAAACTGGTAGACATAATTTCCTCATTATAATCTTCATTACAATTATGTACCGAGTTCAAATATTCTTAACGTTGGTTAAGGTTCTTCTTTGTTTATCTGAACTGACTTTTCCCAAAAACCTAAACACATTTTTTTTTTTTTTTATAATGTGCTATATAACCTGGTGATGGTCTGTGACCGAAATCGATCGCTTTAAGAATATAAATAATAACATTATATGGTACCTTTAGGCTATATAAAAAGAATACAAAAAAAATTAAATTGAATTATAGGTATTATTAATAAAAAACAATAAGTGTAAGTACAAAAAACATCACATTATCACTATACACATATGTTTCAGCAGATCTGTCTCTGCCATCTTCAAGTTGTGTCCCCCTTATTGTCGTCTATTAAAAGACATGTACGTTAACATAAAATGTTCACGTTAATATTTAAGAAACATAAGTTTCGACAGCAACAATAGAAAACAAGAAATTACTATTAGAAATGTTTTGTGTGGATACATGTATACAGCTTAAATTTAATAGGCCTAAATAGCAAAAATAATATAATTTTGGTTAACACAAATTCAACAGTTTATTTCAGACTGTTACCATACGCATATTCCTAGATATCTGTTGCACTTTACCTTGTTTCATTAGGGAATATTCATCATTAGAGTAACAATAATAATTATGTTTAACTCTGTAACTCTACGGTAATGGAAAGAGGCACGGTATGGTGCTGAGGCAAAATAGGGTTTTAATTTTTTTTAAATTGTCTCTTTCACACATGTGTTTTGGAAAATAGCAGATATATGCATCTGTTATAGTGTAAAGTATTCTTGTAAATGAAAATTCATTGTATTTTCCTTTTTGACCGCCATCCCTTTGGGAAATGATTTTTTAAGGACCCTCTGTCCCGGTTAATAATAAAATTGTAAATATGGTGTGTTTGTAATGTTTGAATTTTACAAATATTTTTCATAGTACATGTATCTGTTGTGTATTTCAAAAAGCTATTTTAAAAATAAAATAAAGATTTTAAATGAACGGTAATAATAATTGTAAAATGAGAAATAGAGCAGACTAAGCAGGAGTCTTGTTATTTGTGGCATGTCATTTGTTTAGAAATTTAAAACAAGGCTGTTTGCCTCGATAAGAGTATGATACTGACCTCATACCATATATTAAGGTAAATTTTTTTTGGTACTGATTGTGGAACACACACAGGGACATTACTAGATTTCAAATATAACGTTATATAGAACTGAAACAGAAGTCATAAAACGTGTGAAATGTGCCTTCTTCTGATAGTTCCTATCCGTTTCAGATGTTGGATATCATACAGACTATTTTAACTTTCTGCACTGCTGCATGGTATAAGTCAGTTGTATTCATGCCAAACCAGGTCCTTAAATTTCTCAGCCATGAGATTCTCGGTCGCCCAACTCCTCTCTTTCCAAGTACTTTTCCCTGTAGGATGGACTGCAATAAGTAAAATCTGTGTTCATTTCTGTAGCAACTGATGTGCTCATGATGTAGCAAATGAAGATAGTTCTTCATAGATTAGACAAACATTTCAAAATAAAGCTTCGGTTAAACTGCAAAATAGTGTTATTCTTAGCGTGTGTACTGTATTAGTATTTCAGATTTCTTTGTTAAGTAAATAAGCCTACTGCTTACTTGTGCAAAAAAAGAAATACAAACCATTCATATAAAAATAAAAACAATTCAGAAAAATCGGTATGGAGAACCATACATGACTTCCACTATAAAATATATAAAAGATTTATATTTAAAATTCTTTAGGAAATGAAATATTTCCATATAAACTAATTATTTCTTCAGCCTTGACCACAGTACTGTGGTCACTAACGTACACCACCTCACGTTAGTGCACTAAATTTCTACTGACGATGGCTATCGATGGCATTGCCGAAACGTGTGGTTTTGCAGAAAAAAATTGGACCATTGTCAAACAGCCTGGGAAGGAATTTTAACAACAAACTACCGTACTTCTTTGTTGCCGATAACATGGTACACATGTAAAAAATTATCACTCCCCCTTCAACTACCCGTTTAATTTATAGATATTTCATCTACCTTTCTACAGTGCATTTTTATGACCGTTTCAGAATACTTTATTTATCAAAATTAAGTACTTTCCTCCTGTTAAAACATAAAAATTGCAGGTAAACTACCCCTTCCCCTAAACCGATCTTCTCAAAAATCAAAAGATATTCAGTACTCTGCAACTTGTGCACATATGCAAAAAAATTTGATTCTGTTTGAATTTGTGGCAGTTATCGTTCCCCATAGAAACAATTCTACACACAAACACTTTTCAGAAAATGACTTTTCTTCATGTTTTGAGAGCAGTAAAATCAGAATCAGCCCTTATCTCGAACACAACTTTTTTTGCCATCACCATTCTTCCATTTCCTTATGGAACATGGAAGTAAACACCATGTTTGTACTACATTATACAGCTCATATAGGTTATATACTGATGTAATATATATTTTAGTGGAAAGTAAATAACTTATTAAAACAGGAAGTATCTTTAATTCCATGTTCCATAAGGAAATGGAAGTATGGTCATGGCGAAAAAATCATGTTCGAGATAACGGCAGATTCTGATTGTACTATCATCAAAACATGAAAAAAGCCATTTTTCGAAAAGTGTGTGTGCGTCTGTCTGTATAAAATTTTTTCTATGGCAAACGATAGCCGCAAATTCAAACAGAATCAAATAATTTTTGCATGCAGTCCTGAATTGTAGAGGACTCAAGGTCTATTGTTTTTGGTGAAGTTCGGTAAAGGGAAATGGGTAGTTTACCTTGTAGTTTTACAAGGGGTAGTTTTACGGTTTAACAAGAATAAAGTGCCTAATTTAATAAATAATGGATCCTGAATATAAGGTCATAGTAATCAAATGTAGAAAGGTAGATGAAATATCTATAAATTAAAAGGGTAATTGATGATGGAGGAAGTAAGTTTTTATAAGTTGTATATGTGTACTACGTTATTCACAACAAAGAAGTAGATTCTATGAAAACATTTCATTTGACTTTAACAAAATTCTATATTTTTCATTTTAATTTAAACCATGTATGAGTGAAAATATATCGTTCGTAGCAGCAAGCATATCTCAATTATGTAATCTTTACGTTTCCATTTGATTTTCTTACGTTTGCACGCTTTTTAAATGGAAAGTACCAAAACCCACACCAACACAACGCTTGCAAGCCGAAAAGGTGTCCAGCGTGACAGTGATTTGCTTCCTGTGGATCGCTCGCCAGTGTAACTGCACATGTTTACAGTGGAACGGTCCATAAACCGACTTTTCGTCTGTAGGGAATGAACCCTCTGCAAGATGCTCAGGGTCCATGAGAGACTTTTGAGCGCTCCTTCTTTTCCCCGTGTTTGTTCTGTGAAACATACACTGTAGATTCGCAGCTTTACTCTGAGCAACGCTCCATAGGGAATGTTCAAAATGTTTGTTCACGGTGTACCCCCATACAGACTAAAACCTGCTCTGTTGTTCTGATTACGGACATCATAATTTTAAAACTTATGAAATGAAATGAGCACTACTTAATGGAGATCAAACATTAACTTTTACAACCCATTAATTTTATGCATGTTTTGAGGCAATAAAGTTTTAATAAATTAATACAATCTTTGTATTTATTTCTATTATAATATAAGAATTACAAAATAATATGTGCATGTGTGTATGTATGAAAAATATATAAATATTTTTCTCCTCTGGAAAATTGTTTGCCCCTCCTAGAAAATATTTTGACCTCTCTTATGGCTAGTTATTTACTAGCCTGAGTGGAATATAGCGTTATGACATAGATCAGAATGGTGGGTGTTAAACAGAAGACGCAAACGTATTAAGGAAGAAATGTTTTGCTAAGAAATTTATAATTATACGGGTGAACAGAATCGTCGTTCAGGAAATCAGAAGACGAATGGAAAGGAAGAAACAAAGACTCGTTTTTAAACAAGAAAAATGACCAGTATAGTATTGACAGAAAAGACTTTGATAACACTATATACATCATTCACCCTCGGCCGATAACTCGCAGCGAGAGCCCAATTTCATTACAGGAATCAGATAGCAGCTCCCTTTGGCCAGCTCTTCGTTCGACCTACAAACATTTTATCCAAAAGTACAGCCCTTCCTCATGAAGGTTGAGGATAGTCTTCACCCACCTGACATGAGGGTACCATTTTAGCTGATACGTCATTTCTTCAGAATTCAAGCATTCACTTATTTAATTAATATTTAAACGATTTTAAATATATATATTTTAGGACATGGAAGTCATGTATGGTTCTCCATACCGATTTTTCATTATGGAAAAACTGTTTATAACAATTGTTTAATACAGCTGCGTATAGGAACACTTGACTTTGCGCTCAAGGCCTAATTTTATCATGTTATCACAATACAAATGTACAGTTCTGATTCACATTTTGTACAGTACAGTTTTTCACGTTTTGCAATATACGTGTAGACTAAAACGGATTTCCCCACTTGTGTTTGGATTTTCCAATTTGGGAATATCTTGTCCAGAAAGAGGTAGATGTGATGTATATTTAACATTTATTCGGATATGTACAACCGATGTTTTACATGTTTTGGTTTATAAGAAACTCATTGTATGTTTGAGGCTAAAGTTTTTGTGTGCACATGTATCCGTTGTTAAGGGTAGAAAATATAACAGGCCTTAAAGGCCTGTTAATATTGATTTTTATTATATGGATAAATATTTTGTATTCATATTATGGTGTAGGGGTTTGAAAATTGTTATAACAATTGTGATTTTTTAAATATATTGTTCTAACCAAATAAATTATTCCATATTATATTAATTTATTTTTCATCCCTTAAGAATGGTTTACAGGATTTTTTTTTATTTGAGTGAGATTACTGCATTTAGGGAAAATTTGTTCAGAACTGTCATTTTGCCTAAAGAGAAATCAGTCGAATAGCAGGCAATCTTAAAAGTGATATACTATGTTTTGGTGATGTACCATTATTATAATTACTGCATTACTGCTCATATAATTTCTGCAGTTTTATATACATAAAACATTTTATTTTGTTTCTTTAGTTTCAGAGTATTTTTGCTTAGAATTTCTTAGTTGATTTGTTACTCTGTTAGCGTTTTTTGACTCTTTTTTATTGTGTACAAGACAAATGATCTTTCTCCTAGGAAAATGTTTCTGGCCAAGTATTATCTGCAACAAAATATGTGCACAAACACAAATACCAGATATACTGAAAATTTTACAAAGATCTGTGAGTTAGCTGATGAATGTTTTGTGTATAAGAGTGCGACTATGCTTCGTCTTATAATGAGGGTAGTTTAACTACTTGATCTGACATAAACATAGTGCCAGGAGTATTAAATGGCTAGGGCTGGCTGCAAGTTTGATCAATCATTTGTCAAACCATAACATTTATTAAAAAAAAGCAGCTGTATTCACTAGTTTTATTGTTGTTATTATATACATTACATATACATCTGGTACATATGACTGGGGGAAGAATTCATAATCAAGTTGGATTAAAGAAGTCCAAAAGGATTTAGAAAAATATAATATACACGCAGAAGAAGCAACTGAAAGAGAAGTTTTTCGGGCAAAAGTGTTAAAAATGGAAGGAGCCCAGGGTAGGAGAGAGAAAAACGCAGGTTCAACGTAGACTGAAGACAGGAAGAAGAGACACAGTGAAAAGATGAAAAAATATTGGAAAAAAGGAAAGAACAAAGAGTAAAGAATTGAAATTGGCAAGTGGTCCTTAGATGGCTGATACAAAAACAAGTACATATCCATTTATCTGAGTAATGTCATCCATATTTGAAGTGAATTTTTTCTCTGTGAGCCATTTCTTCAAATTCAAAAACAAGAAAAAGTCCCAAGGGCGAATACAGTGTGGCAGTATTCATGTGTACTTTATGAAGCTTTGCGACTGCAATTGAAGTGTGAGTGGGTGCTGTTGTGTCTTGACGGAAAAGAACTTTATTCTTTGCTAAATGCAGACACTTTGCCTTAATACCCTCACTGGGTTTGCTCCAGCAATTCTATGTAGTACGCTCTATATAAACAGAATCAAAAGTCTCAATATATATCAATTATATAATCAATATTCTTTATATACATCGTTTGAGAAGTGTTTAGCCTATCTGCTTTTTTTGTTTATGTATTAACATATTTTATGCAGAAGAAAAATCAGAACCACTTTTGTAGAAGCAATATCATTTGTCTTGCCCATAATGGCAAATAAAACAAATCTTAACAAATTAACTGTTCAAATAAAAAGTCATAAAAAGTTACCCTGAAACTATACAAACGGCACACTTGTTTCAGGTGACCATAATGACACAAACTAATGCTATATCACCAAAACATAACATAATATCGCTTTGAAAGTCCCGTTTTCTTAGGAGCAGGTTTTTTGCGTCGCGCGAACCGGGTAGGGCTCTATCACGTCAGCAGGAACGTATTCAATTATCACGCTGCGCGTTTGTGTTTTCCTAGCCAGACGCATTTCAGCTATTCAGTCGACGTAGGCTCGACTAGGTGGTAGTGATTATAACTCAGATATTTAGTGTTCCCTGTCGAAATGAATCGTCCGGAGCAAAATAAAAAGAGACTAGTTGCTTTGCTTATTCTCAAGCACATCCATATGGATGATGAAGATGAAGATTATCTCTTCTCTACGGCAAATAGCAGAATATTAATCAACAAAATGTTCTTAAAACGCGAAGATGAAGGTGTTTTCAAAATGATGATTAGCAAACATTTACACAACGAAGAAAAGAGATCCAAGAAATATTTTCGATTCACCCGTGAGCAGTTTGCATCGATTTTACAGTGCAGACGACCTGAAAGTTCCCAGTTATAATCGTGTGAAGTCACTGAAACGCACTTGAGGCATTTTGATACACAATTTTTGAAAAACAAAATCCAGAAGTCAGCTAAAACGCGACGTAGAACGCAACAGACTGCTCCAGAACCAGTCGGCCTATCACGCCGAACGCACTACGCCTGGCGTACCATGTGATGCGCTCTGGAGGAAAACAGAACCATTATTTTTCTAGTGTGTGGAGAACGGCGTGTTGAGTTCAGGTATTGCGTCCTACCCGGCGCAAGAATCCTGCTCCTAGGAAAACGGGCCTAAAAGTTGTCTGCTAACATGCTGATTTTTGTATTTTAGTGTTAGCAAAATAATATATGTCTTGATAGATTTGCCTAAATACAAGAATCTTGCTCAAAAAAACAAAGAACCACATATAAATTTGTTACAACACACCACACACACATGCATTCCTTCTCATATTATTCTTGTGTATTTTTATTATAAATAATAAAGAACACTTGTTTTTACAAGAGTATAGTATATAATATTTTTTATCTACCGTATTTACAATGTTTCAATATTCTGAACTATTGTCATTAGAATATAATAAAAACCTGATGATGATAGTTGAGACTATTGAAACATTGTAAATACATTAAAAATATATATGATATATTGTAAAAACAAGTGTTATTTATTATTAATAATACACACTCAAAAATATAATGATTAAATGTATTTAAAATACTTTTAGTAGAACTTTGCACAATGAAGAAGCGACTTCAGTTTTATGATATTACACATACCTTTATGCAAGTCATTTTAAAATGGTTTATTCTTGTCTCATAATAAAATAATTGTATTATCCAAATAATCAAAACCTCGGATGTTTTGTGGCATCAATTGTCAAGTAAATTGGTTGGTAGTGGCTCATGTATTATCAAATTTATATCTGTAAGGTTGTTTGTTGTGTTAGCTT
Organism: Magicicada septendecula; assembly: GCA_034769895.1. Classification (NCBI taxonomy): domain Eukaryota; kingdom Metazoa; phylum Arthropoda; class Insecta; order Hemiptera; family Cicadidae; genus Magicicada; species Magicicada septendecula. Next base: position 2,387,423 of record CM068371.1, read on the forward strand.
ATCCCATTATCATTTTCTCAGTTGTGAGTCATTGTATTATTCTGATTATTATTTGTCATGTTATGGCTTAATTATCTGTATGAAAAAGGCTCTCTAGGAACAAGACTGTGATGCATTATAAGACAAGATATCCCCAAATTCCTCATTAATGTAGGTGCAAGTCTATAAGGTGCTTACTGCTGTAGTTATCGAAAACATAACATTATTGACAAGTATATATACTTGACAATAAACATAAATCAGGAAATAAGAAGAAGTTGTTGCTTGTCACCTTTGTTTTCAATTTGTACGTTAATATTCTTATGAAGTATTACAGAATCAAGGCTGTAAAGAATGTAACTTTAAAAAAAATTCCTTCAAGAAAGTATACTTTTTCAATCTACTAGCTGAAAAATTTAGGAGTTACAATTGTGTTATGAGAAGCTTGTTATGTAGTGAAGATTGAGTCACCCTGTTGAATTGAACACCTCCTTCTCCAGCTTCATAGAGACCAATGTGAATAGAAAGATTCTGGAAACAAAACTAAAATTATTAATTTGAAGGCAAAATGAACATGATTCGAGAATGGTAATGAATGTACAGATGAATTTAGTTACTACTTAACATAAATTTTACTGCAAGTTATTTACAATATTCAGTAATATATGTTGTACAAAACTTTAGGGAAAAGATGTGCAAACATGAATCACGCTGACAATAAGAAGATTATTGACCCGTCATATGATTCAGAGCATTGTCCAAAACTATCAGAGTTTAAAACATGATGATCTGTAAATGTGTCTTGTAAATGACGCGTTGCAACTCAGATTCTACAAAACAGTGGTTTCCTCAACCCAATTAATGTTTGCCAAACATGAGTAAGAAAAATGGTATATCCCACATTCTTCAGACAGAAGACAGTGAGAAAAATTATATATGTAATTATTAAAACATAATAATAATGAATGAAGAACATGTAGTGTCATGCTTAACAAATACACTTTGCAGTGACTTAGAGGAAAATATAAATTGGTACAGTCTTAGAGCAGATGGACAGTCAACCCTTTTAATAAAACTGTGAAGTTGACAGTAATAATTATTAACATCCAGAACTATATAGAGACTGAATCATAGTGTACGTGTAATGTTTCTCAGTTAGTAGAAATATATAACTAACTGTTAGTCAATTAAAAATATAACTAATAAAAAATAATGTTTATTTCTAATGGTCCGTCCTAGGTTTAATTTTCAGCATTGGTTTTTATGAGAACTGTTGTGCTCTGTCTAAACCACGTGTTTCTCCTATAATTCTCTCCTTTTCTGTCATTGTAATTTTGCTGTGCATACTAAATGTGAAGTATAAATTTTAAAGAGTTTTAAATTTTATTGATGTTACATGCTGTGCAGTGTAAATTAAATGACTATAGCACAAATATCTTCTTCATAAAAAATATTTTATGCTTTTATTCACTTTCACAAGTTACAGCAAAGTTCCAATCAACCACTGGCTGCTGCCCTAATATTAGGTAGATAGAGTTAATTTTTACCACGTTTTATTTCAATAAATTTCCTTCATCATGAACACATTTTAATAGCCAAAGCACAATAAATAAAATGTTATTGATTTTTTTTATCTCTGTAATTAATTAAGGCCATCAGTGTGTATGTATTAAAAATTTTGGTCTGTTATTATTTCTTGAAGTTTATTATTATTTCTTGAGATAGATATATAGTTTAAGTAAGAAAGTTATATTAAATAGTCTATAATTATTTGTAATGCAAATTCTAATGTAATAAAGGTAGTTTCGGCCATATGTACAATTATTTGTAATGTTTATACCTGTCACTTCTGGAGACTAGTGAGCCCTTCTTGTTGCCAAAGTTTTTCATGTTAACTCATTTTGCTTATAGATGTAACGTAAAAATTGAGCAATCGCAAATTTTACGAAATCAAACTATGCTGAACGCAAAGAAATGTGTATGTTTTAGAAAGTGGGGTGGTAGTGAAATGCCTGTACCGTTAGGCGGCGTTACATGAAAGAAATTAACTTGTAAAAAAAAGCTGTAGAGTATAGCGGTAGGTTAGCAACGCCGGCCTTGGGGCTGACATCCAAAAGAAAGGTAATATTAGGCTAAGTCACGTTTTGGGACATAGACATAACTATCACAAAATGTATTATTCGCTAGGATATTAAGGATGTTTGCCAATGTTGTAAACTTTAAATGCATGTAACAATAGATACCGTTATGTTCGAGAGAGCGATGTAAGAGTGAGATAGATAGTGACGCCAGTTTTTAAGCAAGTGAGACGCGAAAAAACGTTCGGCAAAAAATCGGAGGAAGCGTCATGTGTTGCACGGGAAGTTTTTGCTAAGGAGATTGGGCGATTCTGTATCTAGCGCTAGTCTAAACCTATGGGATTGTTTTCTATCGAGACTTGGTAAGGGAAATTCAGAGCCTAGTATAAAAATATGAATTTGGAGAGAAATAAGGCAGTCTTCTTTTATATCGGCGAAACTACACTGAAGAGACTCGCGTGCGCTGTTTTGCGTTAATTATATAGATATAAGTTTTGTTAGTATTTAAATAATAAAGTAAATTCGCAGCAGTAAACAAAAGTACGGGAACGCGGGTAATTGCTAACGCTAAATCTATAAAGTTTAATATACAGTAATAAGTTAATGAGTGAATTTTCGGAGTAGTCACGAACAACGATAAGTAATTACTACATATAAATGTCCATCAATGCGATATGTTGTGGTGAAATCACTGAAGAAAACGAATTAATTCGGGTTAAATTCACGACGGTATGAGAGAATCGAGACGCACGCGACGCGAACTGTGTTAGATGCACTTAATGTAAATTCACGAATACGCTGTAAACCAGAGTGTATAATTATACAACATAATTGTATGTATAACCAATATGTCAAGCGTAGTGTACATCTGTGATAAAGTGAATTAGGGCATAACCAGGATTAACGCCCAACAAACAGCTGCTGACGACTCTCCGGCATGCAACACCTTAAGGACTACGCGCATCGGAAGAATTCTCCACGCAAGTAACAAATAAACGAACATTTAATTCAATATTGTTTTATAAATATATATTTGTAATCAAATATAGTGACTCAATTTGTCTAAAAAGAACTCATTGCCACAAAATAATATTCATATTGAAAGGCAAAACTATTCAAGTCATGTTAAAGAAATTTGTAGTATATAAATGCAAATTAATCATTAAAAGTTGATTGATATATTTTAATTTGCGTTTATTATTACTGGCGCCCTGAGGTACAATAAAGAGTCGGTACACTGGAGTAAGTGTTATAGTCTATTGAGTAGGGATATTAATATTATCAGTGATTAAAATAGTTTGTAAACCTTACTTCTTACATGCTCATAGGCCAACGTATAATGCAAATCAACAATTTAACTCTTTCGTAAAGGCCTATCAAGTAGTGTATTACATGGACGTTTTCCATTAATAATTAAAAAAATATATATGTTTATACAAATTTCGTTTTCAGTATTAAACAGACAACTGTAACGTACAAAAATGAGAGATAGTGCTCATGAATAAAGTAGACAGGGACAGCCGTTCTGTTGAAGATGAACACACGTTTTTAGAAAGTTAAACATACTATTGTGTAGTCACACACCCAACTAATGAAGGTTGTGGGGGAAGAAACCATTAACCGCATAAGACACGCCCTTACTGCCAGTCAAGTGTTAGTAACAGTTATTCTTGGATGTTGTTGTTGCCATTCTATTCCAACGATTACAGGTAGCAATGATCTGTTCTTACATTTATACGTTTGCTTCTTGTTAATTTATTAGCGTCTGACTTTTTGTGTCATATTTCTACAGTAAATTCTAATAACTATACGGCGCATTAATTAGTTTATAAGTTGCATATTTTATAATTTCAGCAATGAAATCAAGTATGAGAAAAAGGAGACAGGAAGAAAGGCAAAGAAAAACAGAGAAAAACAGACAATTGTAAATGTGCTATGTAAAACTATTAAAGAGGAACATCTCACCCTATGTGCTGCAGTGAAAAAAGTTAGTGTGCTGTGTAGAATGAGCAAAAGAACTATTTTTAACGTTAGAATAGACGCAATTCAAATTACACGCATTATTCGAACATATCACACCTCACACACACAACACCGATCTTTCGAAAATCGATTTCGTCGCCAAGAACAAGACGGTCAGTACTACCAGCGGCAACCTCTGAAGAAGCTTTTTAAAAGTGAAAACCAGTTCAGGTTGTAAGGAAAAGTTTTTACGTTTTACCCGTAAAAACGTTTTGTGTTCCGAGTCGTAGTGAAATAATTTTTTTTAGTTAGAATAGAGTTAGCTCAGAGTCAACTGAAGTCTCCATCAAGAACAAGAAAATTAAGTAATCCTTACATCAATGCAAGAAAATTGAATATGATGAATTTTATATATCTGTTTTTAGACTAAAAATTCACCAGTTTTTCAGAGTTAAAGTTGAGAATCACGAATAAAATTTCCCGGAAATTCCAAGAAGCATTTTACATAAACTACTTTGTGAAATAGGCTTTGTGTATGTAAATAGAGGTAGTAACAGTTTGTTGAGATGATATCATCAGATGGCAACATGACTACTTACGAAAAGTAAGAAACCCCGAAAAGGAGGAAAGAAAATCATCTACACTGATGAATCATGGATGATTGTTGGACAAACCACAAAGAAAATTTGGAAAGGTAAGTAACTGATAAAGTACAAAGAATTGAGTGATACCATTGGATGTAACTGTTGACTCATAAGCATTTACTCTGTACAAAAAACACTAATAAAATTGTATAATAATTTGTAATCATTGAAAAAGGTTCACTCCCTATAGCAGTCAATCGACATCTTAATCGGGTGACATCAACTTCAGACACCTTCAATGTGTGGAATGCAGTATCTCCACACACGAAATCTGGCAACAGCATAGCACATTTAACCAATACTGAAAATTAAATCTGGGACAGCCATTAAACTATTACAATTGTTAATTACTATTAATACCATTATTATATTGCCAGTGTTGAAACAAAATGTGCTGTTAATATTGAGCAACAAATGTGTACTGATAAATTATAAATAAATGTGTGACATAAATGTGAACACTAGCATCAGTGTTCAAAATAAAATTAACTTTGTCTACTTATAAAGAGTGGACCTGAGAAACATATACATTTAACTATCAGTATTTATGTGGGAGCACTGTTATACAAAGTATTTGGTAACTGAAGAATCATGTAGGTCAATGGCGTTTACTCTTTTTGAGGAAATGGCACCCAATAACAGTAGATTTGACCAAAAGTTTTTTTTTTTCAGAATGAGTACTTTGTAAATATTTCTTTCCACTGTGGTAACATCATCTATCATTAAAGAATTTTTTCCCAGAGTTGCAATTATGTAAAACACATGGCCAAGTATGGCACCCATAGCAGTTGTTGAAGGCTCAGCACCACACAGATTGAATGAAACCCACTGGTCCAGGATATTGCGACAATACAAGCATATGCTGTAATGTGCACGTATTAGATAAAATAAATATTTAGATTAAATTTAGAAATATATAATAAATAAGCAGGTGTGAGATTGAAAGCTGAGTTTATACGCAGGAATCGACCTGCACGATCACGCGAGAGAGTGTACAGTAGTAAATAATGTGTGAGCGTGAGGCAGGTTCAAGCCTGAAAGTTTGCAATCTCACCCCAAATAGATGTTAAATAATAGTTTTTATTTAATTATAAGAAAACGATAAATGGTAGAAAATAACAAAGGCTTCTACATATGTATACAAATAATACACATGTGCAGTGCGAATTCGTCGTAAATAGGACGTGCAGTGCGAATTCAGTGCGATTTTAAGAGCATAGTGATTACACGGATTATGCGATTACGATGGTAATTACATTGAACAACATGTGCAATTAAATCAGACACCGTCAGAACACCTTGTAATTTACATTAGACATTGCAATTGGCAGAAATGTGCGAAAATATGAAATTGGACGATAGTGGAGGAACTGACGCCACCAAACAATTCCTGACATGCTGAATTCTGGCCCAGCAGGTGCAGTAAGATGCTCGAATATAAATAAGTGCACGAATGAAGCCAAATTACTCTCAATCAGTCTTCAGCAGCGGCGGGACGCTATGTTCAGCATCGACGCCATTTGTAAATTTTGTTAATTGAACTACAAAGTCAGATGGACGATATGTTCATCTAAGTATAAAACAATAACTCTTAGTTTGATTAAAAATACGATTATAGAACATACTCGACAATGTCTACACCCACAAACGTTCATCACTCAAGACAAGCGACGAGGACACATCAGGCAGAGGAACTCTAGGCAGAACAATAGAGGCGTCTACTAGAACAACAGCAGTGAGTGCAGAACAAAATATCACTCTACACTACAGCAACCAGATGGGACCATGAGAAACGATTAACTGGTGGACGACGAGTGGAACCGGAGGAACGTGCAGGGAACTCCATTAGAAGAGGACCTACAGATCAACGGAGGACATGGATACGATCTAAAGAATCGAGGTGACAAATAATCAATGTATAATTTGTAAATGAGAGAATAAAGACATTGAAAAGATACTTTAAAATTTAAAAATAAATAAAAGTTATGTAAAATGTAGATAGAGATAAGAGAATCTAATTTAAATTGAATAAGAATTTTCTTTGATTATTAAAAGTTAATTTAAATTCAATAAATCTTTGCTTTGATGACTAACAATTAATTTAGTAAATTTAAATTTTAATTACAGTTTGTAAAACAATAAATGATTAAGAGGGTATGCAATGCATACAGTAACGTAGTTTGAAGTTATGTAAAGAAAATAAAATAAAACTGCATTAAAAGCACACAATCAGACTGAGCAGTCAAAATTTTAAGATTAACAAGTAAAGACTTAGAATATAATCTTGTTACTGTAAGATATAAGATTCATTTATGATAAATGTACTGCAACGATTGAATTATGTATAATTTATAATTTACCTTGTAACTTCCGTCCTGTGACGTTGAGCGTAATTTGTATGGGTACGCGTTTCAGGCCATGTGGCCCATCCTCAGACCATCACTCCGAGAGGAGCTCGTTAAACAATAAAATCCACACAAAACAAACACATAATAAATAAGTACATAAAATATATTAAATAAACATAGTCAACAATATTGATTTCATAAACAAGGTCAACGACATAAAATTACAACCCAGTTACAAACTAGCCTCCTTTGACATCGTCAATTTATACACAAATATACCCGTGAACCAGACTTTAGATATTTTGAATGACAATCTCCATGATACTAACAAATTGGACACACAACTCATTAAAGAACTAATTACCATACTAAGACTCATCCTTCAACAAAATTATTTTAGTTTCAACGGTAATTACTATATTCAAACAGACGGCCTGGCCATGGGTTCACCGTTATCCGGCCTGTTGGCTGATATATATCTTGACTTTTATGAAAACAATTATATCCTTAATAATAATATCTTCGCCAATAACATTATCTTTTATGGCCGATAAGTTGATGATACTTTTCTAATTTTTAACCGTACTCTACGCCAAATCAGTAATCTTAAAAACCATATGAACACTGTTACTCACAATATTCAGTTTACTATGGAAACTGAAACCAATAATGAACTCAACTTTCTCGATCTTACTGTCACCAGGCAACTTAACAGCTTAAACTTTAAAATTTACAGAAAACCTACCACCACAAACGTGACCATACATGCGGACTCACACCACCCTTTCTCTAAAAAATTAACGGCTTACAACAGTTTCATTCACAGACTTTTGATGATCCCCCTAAATAATGATGATTTCGAGTGTGAACTCGACATAATTAAACACATAGCTATGGCCAACGGATATGAGTCCCAAATGATTGACAATATTCTTAGAAAACACAAATCCCGTCGTTCCAGACAGACACATGATAATACACCTAACAACAAATACATCACAACAACATACACTGAGTTGATACCCAGGATCCTTACATCACTTTAAGTAAATTATTTAGGTTATACTGTTATTTTTAAAACAAATAACCGTCTAGGGAACTTGGTTCGCCCAGTTGTTCAGACAAACATTGAATCCAAAACCGGTATTTATAAGCTTTTATGTGACGATTGTGATCGATTTTATATCGGCCAAACGGGTAGACCGTTTTTCAAAAGATTCCGTGAACACTCACCACAACGCCATTTTAACACGGGTGATTTTTCCATAGATAATATTAAATCTAACTTTACAAGGCATCTGATTTCGTGTAATCATTCTTATACTAATTTCAGCACTAACCTCATACCCCTACATTATTGTAGTAAAGGCCGTTACATGGACGCACTTGAGGAATTCGAGATATATAGAGGTCATAATAACCCTGGTGTGTGTGACGACATACTTAATGATAAACTTAACTTCAGGTCCAACCCACTGTATACCGCGCTGCGATCGATTACAGATAATAATAGATAACAGGTTCCATTGACGCAGTTCTGACATGCTACACGCGGTGCACCGTGTTCGGGTAATAGAACGCTTTTATATGTTTATTTAATATATTTTATGTATTTATTTATTATGTGTTTGTTTTGTGTGGATTTTATTGTTTAACGAGCTCCTCTCGGAGTGATGGTCTGAGGATGGGCCACATGGCCTGAAACGCGTAACCATACAAATTATGCTCAACGTCACAGGACGGAAATTACAAGGTAAATTATAAATTATATATAATTAACATACAGTGACCTGGACCGCTTTAAATATGTTTAAACAACGATTGAACGTTAAGCAGACAGTAATGAAGGTTTATGACGAAGTAAATGAGATTTTTAAAAATGCTTTTGTTTTGTTTTGAATAAATTGATGAAAACTTGTTAAAATTCAATAAATGACTACTCTTATTACGATTACACCCAAACCCCAGTAATTGGTACATATTAACATTAATGTTAGATACATGTTTGCACAGCACAAATTAATTTATATTCGAATTGTTAATTTGTTGTGTTATAATATGCAAGACTAAAAGAACGTAATTTCTACAAACAAGTGTTCTGGCTACTTGCAGACAAGTTCTAATTATCATTATCAGCTATCAACTTCAAAATAATTTTCACATTTTATCTATAGTTAAGGATTCTCTGTGAGTATATTGTTCTTTCTGATAAAACTATATACACTGTCATGTACACGGGTGTATTTATGGGGGGTGGGATGAACAGGACCGGACCCCCCCCCAAAGGGTTGAAAAAGGAATACAAGTTTTGTTAATCTCTTAATTTGTATGCTGTTTTACTAATTTTTCAGCTGTGTATACTAATATAATAGTAACAGTTTTATTACATACTATTAGCATAGAGGAAAATCAATTAAGTCAACAAGTAGGCCTATCGTGTAAACAATGTTTCAATAATGCGTCTTTTTATTGGATCATTACGGTTTACTTTAATGGGAGAGATTTCAGGATATTATCATATTTTTCAGCCACTTTAAATACAGTAATGTTGATTAATCTTAACTTGTTTTTCTTTTGATGAAGCCAACTTAACCTGGACCCCACCCCAAAGCCAAATTCTAGATACGCCACTGGTTATTGATAAATAGTATTAGGCTATAAAAAAAAAAACATTTGCTTTGGATTTAAGCTCCTTTATGATAGAAGGAAACATAAAAATATTGGTGGTAAAGAGGTAGTAATCAATGATCATGCTTCAGACAATATTGTAACATTCCAAGTAAAATAAACCGGAATTCCAAGCTATAACATGAAGAATTTATATTGTAAAAAATAAAATAGAATAGTTACTTTTACCAGTTTTCTGTTGGTAAAATTAAAATGTTAATCCAATATTTTTACAGAGTTTAACATAGGCCTGTATAATTTTTGTTTCAATAATAAGGAACGATAAATGTACATTGCAAAGCTATTCTAGGAATAGTATTATAACTGGTTAAAGTGTCATAATCATAATGGAAAATCTGTATGGAAACCAGGTTTCAGAGTAAATTACTTCATGTCCTGTATTTAGGTTTCCAGATCAAAAATCAGAAAAGCTGAACACAGCTGTTAATTTTAGCCGGATATTTTACCCGGAAAGCCAAACAACTGGTTTTTACATTAAAAAGCAGCATTTATTATGTTCATTGGTGCTTGTGTATATATAGGCCTACTATATATTAAAAAATAAAACGACACCAGCTTGTTTCGTACATAAGATACGTTTATTATCATTACACATACAGACGTAATAAGAAATATGAAGCATAAAGACAAGCTCTGTAAGCATAATTATAAGAAATTTCAGTAACTCCATTCTTTTGTTATTAAATTTAAACTGAATATCAATATTTGGCAGTTTGATGATAATACAGAGATTAACAGTAATATCATAAAAGGCCTAAACATACTGAAAGGAAAGGGAAAAAATCTAGTATGTAGGCCTACATTTTTTTCATATCTAATACCTTTTTCAGGCATAATAAATGTGCTACACTTTTATCATAAATACTTCGTGCAAATTTGTCAGCAAAAAACCTAACGAAATCCGGGCAGGCTAAACATGGTTACTTTTAGCCTGGCTAAACTGTAAAAAGCTAAACATGTCGGGATGAAGCAGAATGTCTGGCAACCCTACCTGTATTGCTCATAAAGGACATTGACCTCCCGTAGGGTGGCCAAGCCTTGGTGTTAGGTTACTTTGAGCCCTTCGCTTTAACAGAGGTGATCTTGAAATTACACTGACTTGAATTTATTTACAACTACCAGTGGCACAATTAGGATATCCTTCTGGAAGGAATGATTAGATTTTTTAAATTAAACTTCAAAAATTAGATATTTAAAATTTAACAGTCATGAAACAATAAAGATGGCATCTTATATAACAATACAAATAAAATAAATCATACCGGAAAACTAGTACAAATTTTCTCTTACCTAGTCTATTACGTGAGGCATAACAAAGGGCCTATCTGCCGATTTTGAGTCAGTGTCCATGTAATTTTTTGATTCCTTTTCCTATCGCTTCCTAAAAGATTCTAGAACAAAGTTAAGGAAACATTTTGACCCGCTCTCACCCCTAAAGAGTTGAAAATATGAAACGACGCGAGAATAAATTTGAAGCCTTGAAATTAGGTGCTTATAGGATTTTGGGATGCTGATTACGTTTCTGACGTCCAAAATTCGACGAAATAATTTTTAAAGGTTTGAAGCAGACTGTAATCAGGGGTTGTAAGTATTAAATGTCGAGAGAATGTCGGTCAAAGCTTCAAAAGTGAATACCTATAGGTTTTTGGGAGTGCTAATTACGAGTCAAGGGATACATCCAACGCAAGGGTTGGACTTGAAAGGGTTGAAAACCTCCCCTAAAGGGTTGAAAACAAGAAACAACGCGAAGATGTACTTTGAAGTGAAGTGAAGAAACTTTGGGGGATGTTTAACCTACAATTACTTAAACATCACAACACTAATAATATTTAACAAAATATTACAACCCTTGCACAAAAACAAACAACTTCGACGCTCAGCTGATGCTCCAAAAAACACGTGTCAGCTGTAAGCAGTGACCATGAGGTATTGCATCTTTTGGTCTCCGCTAGAGGATCCGTGTTTTTATATGTCATAATTCAAAATTCAGTCGAAAATATATATATCTCATCCATGCTTATAAAATTTAATCAAAGAAAAGTCGAACCATAAACATATTATTTTATAAAATTAAATATTGAATTGACATAACGAACAAGCAGTCAGACAGTGACAAATTGCAACAGATACTCTTTTGTTTACAATAGACGTTACAAAATAAATGTGATACCTAATCTTATTGTCAATTTTTTTTTATTTAGTTTAGTATAAATTAATAGGCTTTCAGGACCTCACCAGAACATGTAACGTACGATAACAGAATCTAACTGCTGGAGCGCGTTTACATTTTTAGTCATAACTCAATCAATTTTTAAGAAACAAATTTCAAATAAAATGCATTTTATAGCAGATTTAAAGGGCTACAACGTTTGTCAAATGCACTATAGTCGAAGAACATACTATACACTAGATATTTCGCGTAGAAGTCAAAACTTTCTAACTCGATGCCGGCAAAATACACATTTAAACTCTTAAAACTCATCGAGTTTTAGTCGTAAAGGAATGAAACACAATTGAAAATTTTTATTTTTTTATAAGCTTCATTTCTGGATCATGTTAATGTTTTGTTAATGTTTCGATAAAACGCATTCCATATATATATGGAATCACCAAATTATTTGAGGACATTGCTAATATAACAGACAACCGAAAACTACAGTATCTTGGCCTAATATGCAAATTTGACAAAATGGCGGTAGTTCTTTTGTCTGTCCAAAACCTACCGTACAATAGAACATATTGTCAAATTATATTTCTACACAAAATTAACATTAAATGGGGTACAAAGGACAAAGTCGGGTACATCAAAAAAATTCCCCAGATATTCCCTTGTCTGATTTGACCCCAGAAAGTCCTTAATCCTAAATATAAATTGTTGTCGACTAATAGGATCTTCCCTAGATTTATAGCAACTTTTCCCCCCAAATTGGCATCACTGCGAGTGAGTAAAATTAGCTGTCAATTTTAAATATTTTCAACACATGGAATTCAATCGATATTCTTGTTTTGCCACAGAAATTAATAAAAGATTCCCGGTCTTCTACACAATACCCGCGTTTTGTTCTTCTTTCATTAACCTGTCAGTATTAAAAATAGAAAAGTGCACTCGGTTCATTATCTTCAACAACTACCTTATCAGTAGCCACCTGCAGTAAACATTCTGTATTTTGACTACCGTAGCTATAAAAGGTCTACATTTCTTCTCTCTCTCTCTCTCTCTCTCTCTCTCTCTCTCTCTCTCTCTCTCTCTCTCTCTCTCTCTTATTAATTTTGTCTCCGAAAGTCTGAACACAAGAGCTTCTTAACAACATGTTATATACGACATGTTACAGGCAGAATCATATACCTCAGATCTGCTTCAACTAATGCAGTGTTACAATGTCATTGTTAACATTTATTCGTCATATTTCTGACACAGAGGTGTTTTCACGGGGGGGAACAAACGGGACCGGAAATCCCCCCCCCCGAGGGACAAAAACGTTGATGAATTTTGTTAATGTCTTAATTTTTAGGCTGTTTTATTTTATTTTTTTCAGCTGTGACCCTTATATAGTAGTAGCTCTTTTTTTAAATATACAAACCGGTTTATTACACAGAATTAGGGTATGTTTCAATAATGCATATTTTTATTGTGTCATTGCTGTTTACTCTAAAGGGACTGATTTAGCCCATTAAAAATGTGATGTTACCACAAGGTTTTCAGTCAGTTTAAATTAGTTATGTTGATTAGCCTTAACTTGTGTTTTCATTTGTATGAAGCTAACCCCCCAGACCCCCCCAAAACCAAATTCTAGATACGCCATTGTCCTGACAAAGCCGCCATCCATTTTTTGCTATAGCGTGTTATGAGTCCGGATAGACAGTGCGATCTAGCTCATCCAATGACGTTTTGTTTATCCGAAAAATCAGGCAGATGGCGGGGTAACAAAAACAAGACTGAAGCATGGAAATTGCATTGGGCAAGGGTAGCCTACTTGGTTAGAAAAATCGAAATTACCGTTGGATACCGTTATTACATGGCTGAGTTAACACAGAATCTGGAGAGGGGAAACGTAGCAGCACTGGCACTGCCAGTTGCGTGGGGGTTCAGTACGTTCCCCTACGCTGCTTGACGTTTGAACAGTCAAAGTAAAACTCACACGCGACTAGATAATTTACTCGTGCAAAAATTAAAGTTAGAGCATTATCATACTCAAACTTTACGCATATGGTGTCAAAATTGTTATTCTACTCCGTTTCAAAAATTATTAAATTACTTTGACCATAAATATAAACAATATGAGCAATAAACTCCACAATTTCAATTAGGTATTGACCTGTAAAAATAAAACATAACTGTCTCTGTTGTTGATCAACATAAATGGATAATTGTTACTTCAATTTGGAGCGTAATATGTCAATAAGGCTATTCAATGTTTAATTTTTTTTGTACTCTTCATACGTGTATAAAGTTATGTTACTTATGCTCATGATTTCTTCGAATTACAACATGAATCGTTAGCTGGTAGAGAAAGGTTTTGCTATTACAAATAGTAGTTCTATAAACGAGTGAAATTATGTGGAACAAGTGAATTTAATTTCTATTCAATTAGCAAGTTTCTAACGTGATATTGTGTGTACCACGTTATAAACACGATATCACGTTATAAACAGACTTGGGAAAGCTCATAATAATTGTAAACTGATCAAAGTTAAAGTTACTGTCCAAACAAACTAACTAAGTTAAAGTTATAGTTAATAGTTACAAAATTAACTGAAGAAAGTTAAAATAAAAGTAACTGATTAAAAGTTAAACCATTTTTGGTTTGCTTTTTTGTTTTATTTTTATTGACTAAAGTACTTAGATTTTTGAAATAATTAAAATCGGATTAAAATATGTAATTAATGAGTTTTTAGAGAAATTTAATTATTCTTTAAAGTTATCACTGTATTATTCAAATTAGTATTTAAGTTACAAATAAGTGTTCCATAGTAGGAAATAATAAATTACCTATTACTGATACTTCAGCAGGTTATGAACAAAAGATCTAATATTTTACAAAAGACAGGTTGACAAGTCGGTAGGTATTAATAAGTCTGAACAAAGTGGCTAATCTTACAAAGCAATAGCGGTATATTGGTAAAGGGTAGGGCGTTATTGTTGTGGATCAGGTAATTTATTTCCGTCAAAGACAATTTACAAAGGTACTTTCATCATAGTTTTTATGGTAGGATATATAAGACAAATATTTCAAACAAAATGACTGATTTTGTTCTGTCTCCAACAGAACAGGTTTTACGTACGAAACAACAATGATCAGTATCACTGAGTAAATCATAATTGTATTTATTTGGAACTCGATATAAACAATGAAGTAATGACACTTTGCTTTTACTTTTTTTGTAATTCTCAGTTTGGCTATAATGCCCATATATTATTATTGTGTGTTATTCGTTTGTATTAACCTAAATACAGAATTATTATCACTACTAAATCGTGGTTGTGAATTAAATTACCTTTTAATAAATAATGGAAAAAGTCTTACCTTGATGAAATTTTTAGAAGCGTATCTTGAGAAGTTGCATTCAAGTGTCTTTCAAACAATTATATCACTAAAACTATAACTTTGTCTTATCTTTTAAAACATAATACCGCGAGAAATAAATTAAAACGCACATGCTAATTTGTACCGGAAAAATCATAACATTGTAAATAATTAGTAGAAAAAAAAAATAGTTGGACTATTCACTCAAATTCACTTTACTCAACACAAATTTTATCTTGTGAAAGCACTGATACAGTTTTCGTATTAAGTGGCATTCTATTCTAATTCTTCAACACCAGACATTTTACATCCATCCAATAAATTGCTAAAGCATTCACTGTCGTCGTCTGTATCAGTGGAAGTGTCAGAAGATTCTTCTCCCCCAACCGATATTATAATCTTTTATATTTCGTTCCATCAAACCATCAGTTTCCCAGTATTTATCTTCCTCACTTTTTACATGCTGTATAGCTTTCTTCCAGTCACTTTCTGAAATAGAAGCAATAACATTTTCGGTGATGATTTTAATATCACCTGCTTTCTAATCGACGTTGAATTTTGCTACTTGTCCCTTAACTATGTTCCATACGTACTCAATGGCATTCAGGTTGCAGTGGTATGGAGGTAATCTTATCACTTCGTGCCCTTTTTCTTTAAAAATCGTATCTACTTTATATGTTGGTGATGGCTTTCGAAAATGAACTATTTCCAATAATTCACTTTTCGTCATATCTTCTGAAAAACTGACTCCCATTTACTTAGCCACTCCTGGATTTCCGCTTTTCGAGAAGCTGTAGTCGGCGGTTTGTTTTCTTGTACACTGTGGTATGGTGCATTGTCCATAACAACTAAAGACTTTTCTGGAAGGTTTGACAACAGTTTTTCCTTAACTGTGGTGGTAGTCTCCACTTGTAGTTTGAGACTTGAACATAAGTAAGGCTTCAGAAATGAAACCTTTCTCCCAACCTGCATGAACAATGATCCAGCGTTGTCCAGTACTATTATTTTTTTAAACTCCACTCGTTGTAGGATCCTGCCAACACTTGTGTAAGTGGGATGGATGAATGCCTTGTCGAGAAAAATAACAGGTAGCTAATTGTCACAGGTGTCATTCCTCCTAATCCTTCGTAGGTACCTTGCTCGCGATGCAACTGTTTCGTTTCTCTCCATCAATATACTTCTTTTATTTTTACATTTTTTAAATTGGAATCCAAGCTTATGTATAATTCTGCGTAAAGTTTCCTTGCCTCCCTTAAAATTTATGTCACTTTTTAATTCAGAAAGAACCGATTGTAACGTAGGAACCTGCTTTTTAATAGTATAAAAATTCTGTATCGTACGGCGGACTGCACATAAATCAAAATCACCTGAAACAATTTTTCTTGTACTCTGTTGACGTGTCTTTCTAGGAGTGCTCAGTTTTCTACCAGTCGATTTTGACACTTTTATCTCTTTCCGTATCTTACAAATTGTGGTTTCTGACTTTCTTGTTGTAGCTACTGCTCGCTTTGTCGCGTTGTTTATTGGGTACTTATAATAACCATTGTTCTTTTCTTCATCAAAAAATGCAAAAACTCGCACAACTATTTGGCATCCTTGACACTGCGAATTGTAGGCCTTTCTTTGTTACTTGTCATCTTTCAATTCTACAGTTAATGAATTTTGAAAGTGTGGTATTAAAAGTCTGGAAATTACACTGTATAAAAAGTACAGTATAACAAATTACACTCACAATACTCACAATTAGTAGATATAAATTAAAATGAAAAAACTCTGTAACACGAACACGCACAAATATTAATTATACCGCAGATCAATGCTACGATACTCTCAGTTAGTAAATATAAATTCAAATGACAAACTCTGTAACACGAACACACACACATATTTATTATAACGCAGATCAATGATACTCACAATTAGTAAATATAAATACAAATGATAAACTCTGTAACACGAACACGCGCAAATATTAGACTAGTACTTGTAACGTAAATCGATGCTCACGATATTCACCGCTGGGAAAACATACATTCAAATGACAAACTTTTGAGTATGACTGTAAACTGCTTGGTTGGGTGAGACGCGCTTGCGCATTTGTCTCTGAACTCCGCTAGTTCACATTTTCCTGCATGTTTTTTTTTATGTTGTCAGGTAGTACATTCCTTACCTACGTTCGGGTGAAAGTGTAACCAATAGCCACAAAGTTTTGCGATAACAAGTCCGATAGTCTCTTCCCGTAATACTACAGACTGAAAGAGTTATATATGCGCCATCTCTGTGCTCAGTAATCTTGTAAGAGTGGGGGAAGGGGGACCAGAAATACGAGGGTCAGTTGAAAAGCTAAATAGCACGCCTAGCGACATCTATAGCTCAGTGGTAGAACTAAAATCTTTCGTGTGCTGCAAGAAGTATATTTGTGAACATCTGTTAATTTCCAGATTTATCTGTCAATTTATTTACTATTTACCAGCTGTTTGAAATTTTCCTGTCACGCGTGCTTTTAAAATGCACAAAATGAAACATCGTGTTATGATGAATTCTCTGTTAAAAAACGTTTTAGCGTCAATGGAAAATCAAAACGAAATTGTGAATGTGTTAGGAGATGCTGCGCCTTCAGAAACAACAGTAAGTGGGGCACACTCGAGTTTAAACGTGGTCGTGCAAACACTGAATACTATCCCAGCAGTGGACGTCCAAAAAATGGCATTACTGAAAAAATTTCGTACGGTGTTGGAAGACCGCAGATAGATTGAGGAGTGGATGACGTTGCTGAAATCATAGGCATCTCATATGATCGTGTGCGTCATAATTTAACTCATGAACTTGGTGTGAAAAAGAGTTGTGCTAGATGGCTACCGCATCTGGAGTTGTTGCATTTTTTTGGGCGTCCAGTGCGACCACGTTTAAACTCAAGTGCGTACTTACAAACCGTTGATTTTGAAGTGGCAGCATCTCCTGACACATTTACAATTTCGTTTTGAATTTCCGTTAGCGCTAAACAATTTTTAACAAAGAATCAAACCACGCTGTAAATTTCAAACAGCTTCTAAAAAAATAAATAAATTGATAGGTAGATTTGGAAATTAACAAGATTTCACATAAAATGCATAGCTTACAGCACACGAAAAATTGTAGTTTTACCGGTAAGCTACAGGTTTTACCGCGAACTTTTCAACTGACCTTCGTAGATGAGTCGTGTTTTTCCACCAGTGAATTCGGTCGTGCATAAGCTGTCGTCTACAGTAGGTGTTTGACTATGTACTGTAGGCTATCGTGCGGTATGTGTTGCGAAGGTAAAGACGGTTTGCTTTATGCTGTGCCAGACAGAATCGCTGGAAACCTGAATAAGGCAATTAGTACTGCATAAGGTCTGGCATAACTATAATTTCTAATTTGTGGAAAGCGTACAATGAAGTACCCAATTTGTAGGGGATGAGTTTTCGCCATTTGTCGGTCAAAATCACAGTGAGAATGTGTAGATTCTGTAAATGGAGCAGATACGCAGTCGATTGAGTCGTTATGGACGGTCGTTAAGCTACGGTTTCTGTGAATCACGGATCCGCAATGTGTAATGTGAAAACGCGGGCTATTGCGCAGAGAGCTCACTGTTCCCATCGCGGATCGAGTGAGTGAATAGCTTATTAACTGAGACATAGAAGTAGAGGGAAAATGACAGTTCTGACTCACTTTCACTTTCTATCAGCTGGACCACAGCATCCGCGACTTTTTCGCTGATCTGTGTCAAGATTCGCAACTTTTTCGCGTATCTGGACCACAGCATCCGCGTTATTTTTTTATATGCCGCCTTTCGCGAGCGTAGATCACTTTCACTTTCTATCAGCTGGACCCGCAGCATCCCAAAGGTGGTGGGTGGGTGGGGGGTTCCGACTTGACGCATTATAGTGTATATATTAAATATATGATCAGGGTTACCAACCTTGCATGAGTTCAAATTTGTTGTGTGTTATAATGTATATTAAATCTATATGATCAGGTTTACCAACCTATGTATGGGTTCAAACTTGATATGTGTGTGTATTATAGTGTATATTAAAATATATGATCAGGGTTACCAATCCTGCATTATTGTGTGTATAGAACAGATCTGCCAACATTTTTCTTCGGTGGGAAATTCAAACTATATTAGCAGACGCATTATAGTGTATAGTAAATTGTTGACTTCGATATCAACTCTCTCTCCCCTCCTCTCTCTTTGTCTCTAGACACAGTTGTCGATCACGATATAAACTCTCTCTCTCTCTCTCTTTATGTCATCAGTTTTACATAAGCGTCGTGCTACTTATGGATTATTGTAAGTAGCGATACTAAAATGTAATCACCAGGAAATATATATTTATCACCTACCTCGTTGCGTCCTACTTCTAATTTGTTTTTTTTTGACACATGACAGTCATTGACCACGATTTAGAAATTAATATACTGCCAAGTCTGTGTGTGGTAAAGTGTTACGCATAAAAAAAATCTCCTTGAAATAAGGTATTTTCAAACGTTTTGTGTACACATACACACATTGTGTATGTCTCTCTCTCGCTGCAAACGTTGACAAGAATTCCCTTATTAAAAGCGATTTGTATGTGTACACGAACTTAAATATGGTTTACAGACGATTGTAATTTTAAAAATTCATTTTTGCATTAAATATATATATCGTAAACAATGAAATAATAATAATATTTCGTCATTAGAAAGTTATATATTTAGTGTGGTAATAGTGATAGAAAGATTAACTATGCACACACACACACACACACACACACACACACACACACACACACACACACACACACAAACTTAAATATGGTTTACAGACCATTGTAATTTTAGAAATTCATTTTTGCATTAATTAAATATATATATCGTAAACAATGAAATAATAATATTTCGTCATTGTAAGATTTTAATAAAACAATTATCAGTTTAAATAATAATTTTCATGATTGTAAGATACAACCTGCAAATTATTAAAATGTCTCTCTCTCTCTCTCTCTCTCACACACATTTCTGATTACTATACAAATAATTGCATGCATATTCGGAGGTTTAAAACGAAATAAATTAAAATAAACCATAATTTGTTTTAAATAATTAAATACGGGGTTTTGACGAACAGACCAATCTGCTCGTACGCAAGGGGGTATACCCTTACGAGTACGTTGACAGCATTGATCGGTTCAACGAAACAAGTCTATGCACACACACACACACACAACGATACTGAATTAGATATAGTTATTATTATTCGATAACTTAAACCAGAGGTCATTAAACTTGTGTACGTCGTCTAAATCCTAAATCGGACGTTCTACTTTCTAATTTGACACCTGTCAATCATTAGCAGCGTTCACAGTAATTAGGATTAATTATGGATTAGAAAGTATTTACTCTAAAAACGGACATGCAAGCTTTCTCCCACTATCAGTGTACAATATATATACGCACAGAAAATTAGTGAAAATTTCTCATTTGACTGCCTGCGTGTGCTGATACATCGTGAAATCTATCTCTGCATCTTTTTTAATAGTTGAAAGACTGTTTGTACGTCTTCAGTATACGCAACTTTCATCATTAAGGGTGTGTAGGCAACACATACTAGTTTTGGTAAGTGTACAGATTTTATTTAATTTTAATGTATGTGCAGATTTTATTTAAACGTAAAAATTATTTGTATTAAAACATTATGAAGCGCATTATTGAAACATTTTGAATACGTTAATAACTGAGCATAATTTTTATTGTATGTACAGATTTTATTTAAACGTAAAAATTATTTGCATTAAAACATTATCAAGCGCATTATTTATTGAATTTAATACATACGCGCGCGCGCGCGCGCGTGTGTGTGTCTGTGTGTGTCTGTGTGTGTGATCAAATTACAATTTCTGAAAATATATACTTACCGTATTTTTATAGTGGCAATTTCTCATCTGATCGCCTGCTTGTGCTGATACATCGTGAAATCTATCTCTGCATCTTTTTTAATAGTTGAAAGACTGTTTGTACGTCTTCAATATACACACAATTTTCATCATTAAGGGTGTGTAGACAACACAAATAGTTTTGGTAAGTGTACAGATTTTATTTAATTTTAATGTATGTGCAGATTTTATTTAAACGTAAAAATTATTTGCATTATCAAGTGCATTATTGAAACATTTTGAATACGTTAATAACTGAGATTAATTTTTATTGTATGTACAGATTTTATTTAAACGTAAAAATTATTTGCATTAAAACATTATCAAGCGCATTATTTATTGAATTTAATACATGCGTGTGTGTGTGTGTGTGTGTGGTCAAATTACAATTTCTGAAAATATATTCTTACCGTATTTTTTTATAGTGGCAATTTCTCATTGATCGCCTGCGTGTGCTGATACATCGTGAAATCTATCAATCTCTGCATCTTTTTTAATAGTTGAAAGACTGTTTGTACGCCTTCAGTATACACACAACTTTCATCTTTAAGGGTGTGTAGACAACACATACTAGTTTTGGTAAGTGTACAGATTTTATTTAATTTTAATGATGTGCAGATTTTATTTAAACGTAAAAATTATTTGCATTAAAACATTATCAAGCGCATTATTGAATTTAATACATGTGTGTGTGTGTGTGTGTGTGTGTGTGTGTGTGTGTGTGTGTGTGTGTGTGTGTGTGTGTGTGTGTGTGTGTGTGTGTGTGTGTGATCAAATTATTATGTCTGTTTCAATTTTTCTGAAAAAATTGCTTTAAACAAACATTTTTAATGTAACAAATTTAGAAAGTAGGTCCCAGCGTATGATGACATTTATATCTCTCTAATTCTGTTGTGGACATACATACGTAGCTGTAAGCGGTGACTATTTCCTTATGAAAGTGGAATGTAGACTTTCCTAAAATTATTTGCATTAAAACATTATCAAGCACAATATTATTTATTGAATTTATTACATGTGTGTGTGTGTGTGTGTGTGCGTATGTGTATAATCAAATTATTATGCGTGTACATTATGGAGTGGGTTATACAAATAATAATAATAAAGTGTGTGTAATATATACATTTATTAAAATACATTTATTAAAATACATACACACAGCTCCAAGATTATATTAAACAGTTTTTACAATTAAAAATACATACACAGCTCCAAGATTATATTGTTACAAGTATGAAAATATATCTAAACTAGTATTTACAATTTAAAAAAAAAAACATACACAGTTCCAAGATTATATTGTTACAAGTATTAAAATATATCTAAACTAATTTTACAATTAAAAATACATACACACACACACAGCTCCAATATTATAATGTTACAAATATGAAAATATATATATATTTACAAAATATGTATAAAATAAGACTTAAACACGTCTATGTACTGTGTTGGACAATGGTGTATATTCTACAAGCGAATCATGTAGTATCATACAGTAGGCAGTCGTCTGTGTAGGAAAATTCATTGACGATTCAAATTCTAAACGTACATCAACTGCAGAAGACTTAAGTGCATCGTCTTGTTTGCTACAATCGAATACAAACAGCGGGGCTTTTGATTTGAATAATTCTGGTGTCAGTACTGGGCTGACGTCTAAACGGTGGTAATACGAACTTTGAAAACTAGCGTACATATTGTACAATAATGCAAAACGGTCTTTCCCAATATCCAAGTTTAAATTATCGTAAGGATAATACTTGTCGTTTAGAAACAGTCTCGCATTGATCACGTTACAATGATCAAATTCATCGGCGTGTGCTGTCAGTACATTCTTTCTTGCTGTCTGAAACGCTAACACAACAAAGCGTGGTTTTTCTAGCTGACTCGAGGTCTTGACAATCCAATTCTGCCTTTTAGTCTGTGGTAAGGCAGGATACTCGTGCAACTCCCAGGTCCTAAAAGGCATAGTTATCGGGTGGTCTTTCTCTATGAGTCGTAACAGTGGTAATCTGTACGCATTAGCTACATGTACATAAGGCATTTTCCAGTAAACTTTATCTAGTTCAAGAACACAGTTAGCAGTCGTTTGTCCGCTTGCTAAAACCATAGCGTTTATGTCGGTAGATGTGCGTAGGAGTATAAGTTCTTGTTTCACGTTCAGCACGATGCGTGTATAGTCTTCTGCGAATCCCATTAGCATTTTCAGTGGTATACAAAAGTTAAATTCACCGTCATCATTCACTTTTAATACGTTCGGGGTCGGCGCCACCCAACCTGCGTTTTCCATTGCGTCAGGTGCGTTGTTGTTGAGTGATAGAAAAGTTTTAATAGTTGACGTAACACCGACGTTTCTGGTATGGTCCACTACCACTCCGGCCAACTCGTAACGAATCTCTTCAAAGAGAAATGCTATAGCATTGTTCACCAGTTCCACATTCAGTGCAGTATCTGCAGCCACACTAGGGTTTTTAACCAACTTGCCTTCGATGTAGAGGAAACTTTCTGACGGCAGTGTAAAGACGTCCTGTTGTTGTATTGGCACACGTATTTCATCATTGTTTCCATATCTTGTTGTTGCGTACGGTGCGTGTGAGTGAAATGAAAAGTGTGTGATACTGTCTTCAAAGAACGGTTGCTGCTCCACAGATAATATTCCACTCGCCATGTTACTTGTTTACAACAACAAAACCCAGTGAAATCAGGAAACGACGGTTAACTGATGTTAATCGTTTCAGTTTCGAACGAGTACTGATGCGTTTCCTAACTGATCTTTCTTCTTCTTCTTTTTTTATTACTGACGACTGTGGTAGCAGCGGTGGTGAAGAAACAATGTACAAGCCCATGTCTATAGTCGTTTTAGATGTAAACGCACAGTGATGACTTCTCCGCGAAAATCTATTACGTCACCGTCCTGATCGTGTAAAGATAATGTTATGTTGTCCAAACGACTCACATTCACAGGTAGGTATATGACGTTTGTAGGTGATTGAATTATTTTGAATCCTGGTTCAACTGACGGATAGAACGAGTGCAGTGTGTGCTCGTTTTTACCGTTCTTGTATGATCCTTGCGCTATATTACACCTTATCAGTATACTGTTCACTTTTATAATGTTAACTGTGGCGTCAGATGTGTGAGTTTTATTCGCTTCAAGCAGACGCTTTTCCTTGAAACCCAACATATCACCGATACCGCACACTGTTTGTTGAAAGTCAATATCCAGTGCACAAGTCAGCTCACATTTCAGTGTATTGTTGTTAGGACGTAGACTAATCTTTGAGTCTCCTAACTGCTTTTTGAGGAAGGCTTCTATGTCACCGATTTCATAAGCACCTGTAGGTAACGTTATCTAGTCCCACGTTGTTCCGTCCCGTAGTATTGGAAACACATTGTTTTTTCCCTCAATCACGTTCGGTATACTGTTGTATGTAGTAAAGTCCAATAGACCTACATACCATTCACCGTTTGTTAGTTCGAGAGGCGGGAAAAAGTCACATACAAGAGCAGCAGCATTCGCGCCTGTTAAGGTGACCGACAGCGAAGACATCTTGTCGCTTACTGATCACTCACGCGTTAAGAAGTCCAAACATAAATGCCCACAGATGACTGTGTGTAGTGGCTGTTCACGCTCGTAATTGTAGTAAATGTCAGTGTCGGTTCCAAAATACTGTGTCAGCTCAAGAGGTGGCTGCATATTACCATACGCATCATAGTAGTAAACTTGTTTGTTTCGCTTCTTGTAGCAAACCCAGTGCGCACCAGGTCCTTCTGCACTGTCCAGATTAACAACTGCACTCTCATTCTTCCATGGTCGTGTGTGTGGTAAAGTGTTACGCATAAAAACTCCTCTGAAATAAGGTATTTTCAAAAGTTTTGCGTACACATACAAATCACTGTCAGACAATGCACGCACTGGTATGCAAATTAGTTTTCTTGTCTGTAAGGACGTAGGTATAGACCTGACGCTATTTTTTTTTATTGTTACGTTTATGCCTTGGGACTGTTTTGCGTTTGCAGGTCGTTTTGCGTTTGTTCGCGGATTGACGTTTAATTCCTGAACCATTCTTCTTTTTTCTGCAACCACTACGCGAGCTCCCTCCACCCACTGCCGATTTCGCTTTCATTGCGGCGGCTACAGCAGCAGCATACGCTCTTTCACTAACACCGGAATTCCAATCTTTCACTCGTTCCCACGCTTTGTCGGCAAGAACGCGATCAGCTATACGTCTTCGACTGTTGTCTTTGTACCTTGCGTAGGCGATATCGTGTTTGCGACAGGCTTCGTCCAACTCGTTGATTCCGCGCTCGCCACGTGCCAATCTCTCTTTGAGTTTTGTTCCAGGTCCACAGAATCGGTAGCCGGGTAGGTGTAATTCTACTGGTAATGCGTCCACCGCTCGATTAATCAAAGTAGGTACTGACAAAACGATAGCGGGCACAGTGTTTTTAAGTATTTTTCTAATTACACCACGCCCCATTCTTTTCTTACGAAGTACGTCCATTCTTGTAAACAGATCTCCAATTCTTGATTTCCGTTTCCGTATCGAGAACGTCTATTAAACGCCCCACCTCTTCAATATATTCAGACAGGACTGAACGCTGTGTCGCGCTGTCTTGATATTTATAGACAAACTTTATTAGATTGATTATATGAGCGTGAAATACCTGAGTGACCTTGTACAATTCGGTCTTTATATGTAATTTTAATTCGTGCATTTGTCGTACAGTGACTGCGTCTTTGTCATTGACACCGTTCGCTATATTCGTAATTTTTCTTCCGGCAGCGTAGAAAGCATCGTTTTGCAAACTGATTGTGTGTGCGTGTAAAAATTCCAAATTCACTGCGTCTTTGAAGTCAACAGGTGCTTGCACGCGCGTTAGTCGACATTCATTAACGATTACGTTACCTGCACGATCTTTTCTCAAACTCTTCTCGTCTACGTATCGTTTTGTGGCTGCATGTCTTGATTTAAGCAGATCGTTTAGCATTATTATTCGATGATCTTTTGCGTCTACGGTAGCGTCGTTTTTGTACTGTAAGCATGCGTCCTTTACGTACTGTAAAGAAACAACATCGTGCAACTCTTCAGGATCACCCAAGTTGCGTATTTTTTTGTTTTTCACATCAAAGTGACCGTCGTTAGTCACTCCTAAACCGATATCCTCACGCAGACTTCGATGAGTTTCTTTTCGCACTCTTACAGCGCTGTCGTGTCTACCGAACTTGTCTACACTCATATTTATGAAGAACTGGTGGTTATAGAACGGTGCGTCTGCTTTTATATGATAATGCCGGCTTCACGTAATTCTTCCAATATCGAAACGATTTCATTCCTATGACCAGTACGACCACTATTTTGAGACGCCATTAACAGTCTCAATCTATTAACCAACTCGTTAGGATCATCCCAATGCACGTAATCGATTGCTGCGTTCGGTTTCATCACCATATAGCCACTCCCTGTACGTTTTCGTGCAAACAATTTAGATATTACTAGTCGGTACTTGACGCCACTGTTACTGTTTATTCGCGTATTGTGTTTATATTTTTGTTTGTGTCCGTTGGTTGCTAGTAGTATGGACTTATATTTCCTCATATCGTCCTTATTGTATTTTTTCGGTAGTTTCATAAACAAAAGTTCATACAGACCAGGTGTACCCTCGTAAATTTTTCCTTTGACATGAAAGTTGTCGTTATCATCGATTTTCACATTTGAATCACCTATCATAAATTTACCACCTTCGTATCGAACACCATACATACGATCTATAATCCGTTTACAGTCCGCCGATTCGCACAAACGCATATATTTGTTTGCTAATGAATCCTCACTGAAATGTGAAGAGTTAGGGTTCCAGGCGTCCTCGTCACTGAAATGAGAAGCGTTATGACTCTGCGTGTCACTTACGTTTTCTGTTATTACGTGTTGTTTAGGCTCTTCTTGTTTTATCTGCTGCTCCTCCTCCTCCTCCTCCTCCTCCTCCTCCATCATATCACCACTTAACTTTCGTGAAATAGCTTCTAACGGTTCCAGAATCGGTGTGTAATTTTTTCTAAACTTCTCGTCACCTTCTCTGATACCGTGTTGTAATGCATGATATTTTTTCCTTATGTTGTCGCTTATCGTATCTATATCATACGCAAGTCGTTCCTCCTTATTCATCGCCATCGTGTGTTAGCAAGAGGACTGATTACATTACTACAGTGCAACCACTTTTATACTTCGTCGGAAACAATTATGAATCGATCAAAGCCGATTCTATATCTACCTTCATTTATTGACGAGTCTTTGTCATGACTAGAAATCCATAACGATCCTTCCACGCTTCCGTGCAGACGTCTTTGAAAGCATTATATTTCATATCTATGTTAACGTGATCATTGTATGCATGTCGTAAATTTAGATCGTCTTGTTTGAACACTATCAACAAGTTAGCGTTGTCACGTACCAATTGTTTCGGTATCTGGCTATATGTCTGGCATAGATAGAATGTGTCCACACCGCTATGTCTCCCCATAGCAAAATACTTTCGAATATTGTTTTGTCTTTCACACGATACGTCATCGAATACGATAACAGAGTCGAGACCAGTGATTTCACTCGGTAGCGGGACTTCTTCGTTCTCGCTGTATGCCTGATAACCTAAACCTTAATCAGCGAGTGATTTCATCACTGTTTCTAGCATTCTGTATTTTGGTTGAAATAATGATTTTGAAAACACGTATACGTTGCGGAAACGTAGTCCGTTGTCATCAAACAGTAGGTTGAATAGCACATTTGATTTCCCACAGGAACTTGGGCCTGTAACGATACAGCGAATACTGTTCGGTAATAGCGGGCCATGTTTACGTTTAGCACTGCCTTCGTCACCAGCCAAAAAGTCCATATCCTTTATTGGTAATTTGTTTGCTTGCTGTACAATCTTCATCTTTGTGAATACCGAAAGCATACTGTTTTCATCACGTGCTGTCACTTTTTTTTATATTAGATCTTTCTTATGTATCCATGCATCGTGTTTACCATCGAAACCGAGCCAACGAACACGCACTCTGTCACCTTTGCGTTGTAACACCTTTTCCACTAGGTATACGTCGCCGACTTTGGACTTGCTAATCTCGTGCTCGTAAAAACCACCTTTCAACACTTTGTTTAGATGATCTTTTAGCAGATAAGTGACTGGGATGGTAGTGGATTGTACTTTATCCACAGTGAATATTTCGTTAGTCCAATTTGGCGTATAACCTTTGGCGAACGTCATTTTGTGCTTACTTATACGAACACGGTCACCGACTTTAAATTTGGGTGGTTTCGTTGGACTGATTTTAGGCGCTGTGTTCTTCCTTATTCGTTCCAACACTATATGTTCGTTGGCGTCATTCACTTCACTAGGTTTCATACCAATGGTTCTGTGTGTTGTATTGTTGTACGATTTCAGTAATGTAGGTAGTAGATCCAACCAGCGGTAGTGTCCTTGTTCGCTGAAAGCTCGATACATGTGTGCCTTCAGTGTGCGATTAAAACGTTCCACTATGGAAGCTTTTTTCTCACTGTAGGTTGAGTAATGTTTCACATTATACTTTTTTAGCAACGCTTGTACTGTGCTGTTGTAATACTCCTTCCCGTTGTCCGTCTGTAAATATTTCATTCGATTAGCAGTTAGTATAGGCTCTAGTGCGTGCTTTACATCTTTTCCTGTCTTTGTTTTCAATGGTACAGCGTACGCGTACTTGCTAAACGCGTTGATCACCGTCATCATGTACTTGTACCCTTTGTTCACTCGAGCGTATGGTATCATCTCCACAAGATCCGCCTGGTACAAGTCGTGTAGACCCTTCAATTCAACCGCGCGCCTAACGAAATTCCTTCTCGCTGCTCTGTGTAGCTCTAGAGCTATAGTCTTGCGTGCGTTGTTCATGGTTTAAGATACACTAACATAATACCAGCGTTAAAAATACTATATATATCTATAACAGTTTCTTTGTTTTTCAGTATTCATTCTCACGTCTGAATATCATCATGTCCGACCTTCAACAGAATCCAGAACAACAACAACAACAACATCAGCAGGAACAGGAACATCCTCAACAAGGTAAAAAAAATTTTTTTTTAAATACCAATTGTCTCTCTCTCTATAATTATGTAGCAAACCAAATTTGTTTGATATGAATTAACTCTGTCTAACCTGTACAAGATAGTCTCTTGACGTTGTTTAGAAATTGATATGGCGGAGAATATTTTTTATGTTCTGACATAGGTTTGTCACCTTCTCCCCAATGTATTGTCTCTTGACATCGTTTAGAAATTGACATGACGGAGAAAATTTTTCATGTTCCACCATAGGTATGTCACCTTCTCTCCAATGAACTAATTCAATTCCGCAACAAAAGCATTTAACTCTATCGTCTATGAATGACATACTATGTCCACAAACATCATAATTTAGCGGATAGTAGTAAAACCCAGCAAACGCTAACTCGTCGGGACTGACAAACGTCACTTCCCAATACTTGAACGATTTTCTTCTTTCACTTTCAATGCTAAAATCAGGAGTAGCTGCCATCTTCACAGTTTGCAATAAACTAACGTATTACTAACGTGTACTATATATTTATTTACCACAAACATGAATTTGTGTGTGTGTTATTCATCATTCCTATTAGCTAATACATGTGTTTCTATAGTTTCAGTTATGACACGATTTTATATTGTGCGAAACACCAGTATTAGAGGATCCCTCACAACTTATAATTACCTGCCTGTGTACACGGACACAGGAGATCAAGATATATTACCGATAATGACCGAGGTGCGACCTTTATTGTGCAAGGATATTCTGGCAGAACAAGCACGTTTACGCAGTATCAAATGGCATATTGCGTGCAGGATACGTTTCACTAAAACTGTGTTAGATGGTGACAGCGGCGAAGAAAAAGAGGTAACCAAAGACGCCGTCTTCCACGGACGTTGTCGTACGTTGCTCACGGACGACAACGACGAGTTGAACTGTCTACTCGATGAATCCTACGATAAAATCATGAATAGCATATCCAATTTTACCCGTGACGGGAGCGGATGGTCGGTGGATGCTGTACTGAAGCTGGAACTGGTTGTTGGACGGTACCGGCCTCTAGCAGCGTCCTCCTACCTTCCAACCCCGCGAAAACTTGCACTCACCAAGGCAGTAGTCAACATCAAGAACCCCCAAAATGAAATGTGTTTTCTATGGTCCGTACGAGCTCACATACACCCTCAAGAACGTAATAAAGAACGTGCTTCAAAATACGCTCCCTTCAAAAACACCTTAGATATGTCCGGTATCGAGTACCCTGTTTCTAAAAACTCACTTTCTAAATTTGAAGCACAGAATCCCAACATTTCTATAAACGTTTTCGGCTATGATATAGATGATAATATCAGAAACGAATCAAAAAATGAGGTTTATCCGTTAAGAATTACCCCCAATAAGGGCAGATTACATCATGTTAATCTTTTACTTCTGTCCGATACAAATAGCCGAAAACATTACTGTCTTATCAGTAACATGAGTAGATTATTATCATCCCTTACAAAACACGACGGCCAATCATTTTACTGCGACTACTGCCTGCATCGTTTCACCACAGAACATAGTCTGTCCGATCATCTCCCCTACTGCACACCTTACGGCGAGCAGAAAACCAAAATGCCTACAGAGGAAGAGAAGTTTATGTCATTTAAAAATTACGCGCACTGTCTTAAAGTACCCTTTACCGTCTACGCCGACTTCGAGTCTCTCATCACTCCGCTTCAATCGTGTTCACCTGGTAACAACGTCCCGACGACAGTGCACGAGTTAGGTGAATTCTACTCAGTTGATAGCAACGGTGCCCGTCAGAAAATAACTTCTCCTCCTGTATCGTCCACATCATACGAAGCGATGCATATTCCGTCAGGTTTCTCCTATGCTATCGTCGATCATACACACAGACTCTGGAGAGAGGCTAAAGTTTATCGGGGTGAAAACGTCGTAGACACTTTCTTCTCGTGGTTGATGAAAGACGCCGAGGATATGATGAAGGTAGTACGACATAACGTACAAATAATTATGTCCGATGATGACAATGTTGTGTTCACTAACGCCACCGTTTGTCATTTGTGTGAGCGCCCTTTGACAGACGATGACAAGGTACGCAATCATTGTCATCTTACGGGGAAATTCTTGGGAGCAGCCCACAATAGCTGTAATCTAAGCTACAAGATGCCTCGTCATATCCCCGTCTTCTTTCACAACCTTCGTGGCTACGACTGCCACCATTTAATGCAGGGTTTAGGAAAATATAAAGACCAACACGTATCCTGCATTGCAACATCTAGTGAGCGTTACGTGTCGTTCCCCCTGGGTCCCTTGCGTTTCGTAGACTCCTTTCAATTTCTTAATCGCTCTCTGGACACACTCGTTACCAATCTGTCCACGTCCGGGAGCCAATTTCCTTTGCTCAGAGAGGAAATGCTTAGACGGGGTTTCGACGAACAGACCAATCTGCTCGTACGCAAGGGGGTATACCCTTACGAGTAGGTTGACAGCATAGATCGGTTCAACGAAACAAGTCTACCCGCTCGTGAACACTTTGATAACCGGTTGTTGGAATCGTCTATTTCGGACGCAGATTACGAGCACGCACAAAACGTGTGGAGTGCATTCAATCTGCGTACGTTTGGAGATTACCACGATTTGTATTTGTTGACAGACGTAATGCTGCTGGCCGATGTCTTTGAAAGTTTCCGAGACATGGCCTTACGCGATTACTGTTTGGACCCGTGTCATTTTTACTCGCTTCCCGGACTCGCTTGGAACGCGATGCTAAAAATGACAGGGGTCGAATTAGATCTGTTAACAGAGATAAATCTACATCTGTTCGTCGAGTCTGGGATTCGCGGAGGCTGCGCGATGATATCCAACCGTCATGCAGTCGCTAACAATCCTTTGATTCCAGATCAGTACGATGTATCGAAACCGACCTCCTTCATTCTGTATACGGACTGTAATAATTTATACGGTGCAGCCATGTCGCAACCACTCCCTTACGCAGACTTCCGATGGCTCGATCGTAACGAATTCGAGTCCTAGGACGTATGTAATGTGAGTGATGATTCCAACATCGGGTACATCCTCGAAGTCGACCTACAGTATCCTGATACCTTACACGACCTGCATTCCGACTACCCGCTTGCACCTGTGCGCCAGCGCGTAACACCCGATATCCTTGCTCCCTTTTCCAAACGTTTACACGAGAGTATATACAGATCATCGTATAACGAATCAGGGTCATCCGTAGAGAAGTTGTTAACAACTTTGGAGGACAAACAAAATTACGTTCTCCATTATCGAAATTTGAAATTGTATTTAAGTTTTGGCTTAGAGCTGAAAGCGACTCATAGGGTGTTGTGTTTTAAGCAAAGCACTTGGTTGAAACCGTTTATCGATTTCAACACCCGCAAGAGGCAAGCAGCCGTCAACAGCTTTGAAAAAGACCTTTTCAAACTGATGAACAACGCCGTATACGGTAAGTCGCTGGAGAACGTACGGAAACATATAGACTTTGAACTAGTCTCGGATGAACGACGGCTTCAAAAACTAGTTTCCACACCTAGGCTAAAACGTATGATTCGTTATACGAACGATCTGGTGGGGCTCTCACTCCGTAAAAAATCCATTGTTCTTTCCCGTCCCGTGTATGTCGGCTTCACGGTGCTTGACGTTAGCAAAACGGTAATGTACGACTTTCATTATCGTTATGCTGTCGCCAAGTACGGTTGCAACGTTAAATTGTTAATGACAGATACAGACAGTCTGATGTATAGTATTCAAACATCAGACTTGTATGCAGACATGAAGAAGGACCTACACGTTTTTGACACATCGGATTACCCTACGTCTCATCCCTGTTATAGCCTTAAGAACAAAAAGGTTGTCGGACTGTTCAAGGATGAAACGTGTGGTCGTCCTATTAGAGAATTCGTGGGTCTCCGAGCGAAATGTTATTCGTTCCTTGTGGCCCACGAAGATCCTACCAAAGAGTGTCAAAAACGTGTATGTAAAGGTGTGCCTCGAGTTGCGATTAAGAGGAGTCTGCGACACGATATGTATCGCAAGTGTCTCACTGATCATTGTCAGTTTTCTACCAGTGCACTTTGTTTACGTAGCGATCATCATACGCTGTACACGATGCGTGTAAATAAGCAAGCGTTGTCACCGTATGATGATAAGCGCTATATACTAGACAATGGTCATGATAGGCTTGCATACGGTCATTATCGAATACGACGACGCATCAACATGGAGAACGACGACTCCTCCCCACCTGCTAAAATAATTTGTCTTCATGTATAGTAACCCTCCTCAACACTTGTTTCTTTCGTCAGTTGACGTCTCTCGGTGCTTCAGTCCGGACGTCTGTAAACGTAAGTTCACATATTAATATCGCAACGATATTTGTGTGTTTAAACATAATATATATAGAGTTTGTAATGTGTGTGTGGTTTCTTTGTCTTACAGTATTATGGATAACACTGCGGTTATAATTGACTTCCAGTGCTTTTTCAACGACAACGGAAAATATATTGTGAAGGAACTGTCAATCATGGACGTTCTGAGATTTGCTGGTAGACATTGGATTTTGACTCCGCCTGCTACATCCGTTAAGAATCCCAAATACGTTAGGACAAACCACTGGTTAACGTCAAATTATCATAGACTTAGATGGAGCGAAGGAGAGACACCGTACGAGAATCTTGTTTCATTGTTAACATCACATACACGTATATATAAATATGTGTTTGTGAAGGGTTTTGAGAAAAAACGTTTTTTGCAATCAAAGATAATACACAATAATATCATCAATCTTGATGACTTTGGTTGTCCTAAAAACATACCGTATCTATTTCATGGAACAGAATGTCTTAGACATTTCAATTCTTCTGACCGATGTGCCAACTATAAGGTGCATGCTATTCGGGAATGGATGATTCATGATTTTTGCTTTAAACAAACATTTTTAATGTAACAAATTTAGAAAGTCGGTCACAGCGAATGATGCCATTTATATCTCTCTCTCATTCTGTTGTGGACATGTACATACATGCATAGCTGTAAGCGGTGACTATTTCCTTATGAAAGTGGACTTTCCTAATGACATTGTTATATTTTGGTGTCTCTAATTTCGTCTGTGGGACATGTTCATACATGCAAAGCTGTAAATGAAAGTGGGACACCGACGTTACCACCACCACTATCACATTGTACTGTCCTTTTGTGTCGAATATTCTGTCATTGTTTGGTTCTCTCTCGCTTGATACAGACGTGTTCACTAGTGTCTTTCTCTCTCTTCTAATAATGTCGTTTCTTGTAAAGTTTAATGCTGTAAGTGCTATCGAGTACAAACGATGTTCAGAATTGACAGTGAATAAAAAAAAAATATCCCATCATGGTCTTAACAAATGTGGACACAAAATATGGGAACTCTGTGCTTGTTACGTTGGAGGATGGCGACCGCCAGTATCGTGTCTATCTTCCCAAGAGGTATGCAGGTGTCTTCACGAATGAGGAGCTCAGACATATCAAACCTAAAGAACTACATTTAGTGTATCGAGGGACGAGAAATCAAACAACACAAGTAGAGATTGAGTCCTAACGTCGTAATTAGCAATCGTGTTAACAAACAATTTATTGATGTGTGTATGTGTGTGTGTGTGTAGTTTCAACTCTCTGTACTTAACACTTTAATAATTGAATTTGTATGTACATGATAAATGTATCATTGATTCTACAAGTTTCGTTGAATAATAGTTGGTTCGATTAGAAATTATTTGAAAGTACATTAACTTATGCGATAAATGTATCATTGATTCTAAGCAGTATTTACAAATTTCCAGTGAATAATATTTGGTTTGATTAGAAATTATTTGAAAGTACATTAACTTATGAAAAATGACATATACTTGAAAAAGTTTACTTACTTAACGCATTTGATTCTTTCCACTAACTGTGCGTGTGCATGTGATAATTGAATATTATCGTATCAGTGATTCTAATATCGACTGTATTGTTATGTTACAGATAAACTTCCTTGTGAACTGTATCTACAGCCGTGAAATTAGTATTTAAAAATCTTACAATGTCAAAAATTATTATTAATATTGTATTTATTTTATATAACAATGTTTGTTTGTGATATATATATATTTAATCAATGTAAAATGTATTTTTGAATAATTGTATTAAAACGGTTTGTAAACTATATTTTAAGTTTGTGTACAGTGCTGTAAATATATATTTAATCATTTAAAACAATATTATTATTAATATTTTATATATAACAATGTTTGTTTGTGATATATATATATATATATAATCAATGTAAAATGTATTTTTTGAATAATTGTATTATAGCGGTTTGTAAACTATATTTTAAGTTTGTGTACAGTGTTGTAAATATATACTTAATTATTTAAAACAAATTATGGTTTATTTTAATTTATTTCGTTATAAACCTCCGAATATGTATGCAATTATTTGTATAGTAATCAGAAATGTGTGAGAGAGAGAGAGAGAGAGAGACATTTTAATAATTTGCAGGTTGTATCTTACAATCACGAAAATTATTATTTAAACTTATAATTGTTTTATTAAAATCTTACAATTACGAAATATTATTATTTCATTGTTTACGATATATATATTTAATTAATGCAAAAATGAATTTCTAAAATTACAATGGTCTGTAAACCATATTTAAGTTTGTGTGTGTGTGTGTGTGTGTGTGTGTGTGTGTGTGTGTGTGTGTGTGTGTGTGTGTGTGTGTGTGTGTGTGTGTGTGTGTGTGTGTGTGTGCATAGTTAATCTTTCTATCACTATTACCACACTTAATATATAACTTTCTAATGACGAAATATTATTATTATTTCATTGTTTACGATATATATATTTAATGCAAAAATGAATTTTTAAAATTACAATCGTCTGTAAACCATATTTAAGTTCGTGTACACATACAAATCGCTTTGAATAAGGGAATTCTTGTCAACGTTTGCAGCGAGAGAGAGACATACACAATGTGTGTATGTGTACACAAAACTTTTGAAAGTACCTTATTTCAAGGAGATTTTTTTATGCGTAACACTTTACCACACACAGACTTGGCAGTATATTAATTTCTAAATCGTGGTCAATGACTGTCATGTGTAAAAAAAAAAAGTAGAAGTAGGACGCAACGAGGTAGGTGATAAATATTGTAATAAAATAAATATTAGTGTAAGTGTGTTGATGATATAAGAGATTGTGATTGTGAAATTCGACTCCGATGTAATCAAGCCCCTCTGTTTGGACTAGCCAATTTGTAATAAAATAAATAAGATTGATGTGTGAATCTGTAAGTTGTAAGGTGTTTAATTGGTGTGTAATTGGTGTGGCTCTCGACGTCTTACTGGCCTGAAACACTTCCTTAAGTTTCCCAGCTGGTCGAGTCCCAATGGTAGCAAGACCGGTCGAGTAGCGTAAAGTTGATGAAGAAATATATATGCTTGGCTTCGCCGAACGTTTCAAAACAAAATTTATTGTTTTGAAGGAAATTTAAAAAAAATTGTTTATAAAAAAAAATTATTTTAATTTTATTAATTAATTAATTAGGATCAATTAATTAATATAGGGCTGTGAAGTTTTAAACAGTGTAATGCTCTTCTGAAAATTTTTATTAAAGTTTTAGTATAATTTAAATAATCTATCACCACTCATAAGACTGTCTGTAAACCAATCGATATTTGTTTACCTTTCTATTTTTTAGGTTATCTTCACTTACGGGTGGTAAAATCCTTGTAGATTATCAATTAGAATTATATTATTGGTAATTAGTATTATTGAAGAAATAAAGAACTATTAAGTATTGAAAAGTATTAATATTTTATTAAGTAATAGCAATATTGACTCTTATCGATTAGTATCGATTCTCAGGATATCGAAAAAAGTTACAAGTATATGATATAAAAATTATATAGGGTTCTTTAAACAGCCAGTTATTACCAAAGTCAGAGAAATCGGGCTTATATTTAAAAAGTATAACGTTACAATCAAATTAATAGTTATTAATAAACACAGACATTGAATAATAAATTGTAAATATAATAATTGTTTTCACCAAACAGCTGTGATGAACCAAGAAGAGGCACTGGGTTTGTCAAAGAAAGATGGCTGCCGTCAAGTCGACGAAAATGTTGCTCGTTACTGCTGCATTCCAAATAATGTATTTTGACGCAATATTTCTGTTCTCGTGTCCGCAAATCTCTTGTTATATGTTGTGTAGTGACTGGTGTAGTGATTCTGGGTTGTATTTAGTGTATCTGTATGATTATTAGTTCAAACACTTTCTCCGATTCCGTCACTAATTTGGTTTAATGTATTATACAGTTTTCTAGTGTTTTATGGTGTTTTTCGGAGTAGATTTATATTGTTCTGTGTTATGGAGTGTTACTTGATCGTTTCTGTTATAATATGATAGTTTCAGAAGTATTTTACAAGTCACTCGCGATTTCACAATAACTCACTATACACTCGCTTTGTATGACGATTATAGGTTAGGTTATTCACGTTTTCAAAGGTATGTCATGTTGACCGTTCAACTACCAATAATTAACTAACTGTTTCCTTCAGTTTCAATTAAACTCTTAGCCCATATAATATTATCCTTAACATTGTTCAAAAATATTTTCACATCCTGTGTACATTTTACTATTTCACTATATGAATGCCTAAACTTTGGTTATTTGTCAATTTTATTCACTAGATTTGATTTAAATTAATCTTTCAGTTCATTCTGGTTATTTTCAGATTAAATAATGCCATTTTATAGTGTTTTCTGTACAAAAAAATAGTAATTTCACTTTCAGTTTGGTATACTGTGAAGAGTCAAAACATCAAAATTTACTTCCTGTCATTATATAAATTCAGCCATTTTATCAGTTATATTTAATATTAATAATCCTATATTGTATTAAAAGGTTCCTATTCCCTTATTTTCTGGTAATTAATTGAATTAGTTGTATTCTGAAACATTATTCTGAAATATATGACTCCCATGTCTAAATTTCTGAGTTTAGTCATTTTATTTTCATTTATAATTCTGAATATAATTTATTAAAATCTCTCTAAATGGTATGTGCAATTATATGGCATGATCTCAAGTTTATTTTGTCTAAACCCCTTTTGTTTATTTGCTTTTAAATGAGTAATTTCTCTGTTTTGATGAAGTTTGGTTTCCATTCTTTTGGCCTATGATTTTTTTTAACAATTTTTCTTACAAAATAATTTACAAACAATATATGATGTGTGATACCCTCTCTGACTTTTTACAAATAGTATTATAAATTAAACATGTTTTCAAATTACACAAAAACAATTAGTATTGGTTACAATACAAACAATAGTTAACACAAAATAAAGAACATTTTTTTTTTAAATAAATGGTTGTCTTCAAATCAGACATTTTGCAACAAAATTCCCATTTCCAACATGGAAATATGGTTTACAACAAAGGTTTTGTACTAACTAACATCTTAATTACTCTCTACTATTTACAAGTGGTAATTATTTTTATAGTTCTGATGTTAGTTGTTTCAGACCCAAACAAATGGCCTTATATCTAAAACATTTTTAAACATTCTTGTACTATATACATTAAAACCTTATATTTATATTCTTATTTCTAACTATTATTATAAGTAGGATTCTACAGTTTTTATACAGTCTTTTATACCTTGTCTTTGGGGAATTGTACCCTGTCATTAACAAATAAATAGTATGAACCGTTCACAAAGCACTATGAAATCTGTTTTTCTTTTTTCATGTAAAACAAAAATGTTATTTTAAACAGATTCATGTCTTATGAACAACATATTGTCACCGTACATATTTTAAGTCATTGAAAAATGCATATTTCATTGCATCCAATGTTTGTGATTGCCAAGAATGAAACACAAGGTTCATTTTTTATAATACCCAAAACTATCACTGGTTCACTTTGCACTTATATATTATGTTAATGCTAAATGGTCGTATAGTCTTATTAACATAATAAATTGGTTAGCGTTTTTTCAATGGAGATATGTTCCATGGGTACTATATTATTGTTTCATCTTAGTTCACAGGAAACTTTTACTTTGTTCACTTCTCTTTCTTAAATTTATATACATGTGGTTTTTATTTCGTTATACTTTTGTTTTTTTAGATATTTATTTTGGGGATATAGGGATTTGGGTGTCTTTTATAAGAGCATGACGTCTTCTTCAGGATGCTGCCCTCTTCTTCTTTCTTCAGTCTTCTTTTCTCCTGCCTTCTGGGACTGGTATCTTCTCCATCTGTTCTTGATGCCATCAGGTTTCTTGGGATCTTCTCCATCTTCTTCTTTAATTCAGAAATACACAACCTGTATTGGTTGATCTTGGCTTATTTTAGGGTTTCTCTTTTATTTATTCTCCCTCGTTGTGGGTTTGGTCATATTGTGTACTGCTTTGTTATTTACTATTTTACCTTCCTGGGTTATACCTTGAAAACCTTTGGTTATGAGACTGGTTTTGGATGACTCATCACTAGTAACTCTTTTTATTTTAACTTGTATTTTCTTTATAATAATGATTTCTTTCCACAGTTGCTATGAATTAATCTATTTATATTAAACTTAATGCTTTCTTCCAAATTTAAATATTATAACTTCATTATTCTAATGATCAATTGCCATTCAATATTATGCAAACATCTGTCACGCTACAGATTGCTCTCCTCCAGAAGTAATTATTTCAGACATGTTTATGGATGAAATAATTTCTTATGATAATTTCATCATTTCTTATAATTCATTTTCTTCTCCATTTTTATATCGACTTTTTTATATTAGAGTTTTATTAATTTTATATATATGGTTACTTGTCTTACTACTGATCCTTTTCGGATAGTTAGTGTCTTCTGAGATATATTATAATTGTAATACATTTTCTTCCTATATCAACTTCGTGTTGTATCCTTGGGATATTTATTCCCTAACATTCCCTATCACGTGGGCTGGGGCAGATCAGAGGGGCACTGTACGCTACTTCTCTGCTGGCCATACACCACTTCTATAAATTGAGTACAGGGGCATATCCATCCCTGCTCAAAAAACATAATGCTGCTGGAATTATCTTCAGTCAGTCATCGAATAAATAAATAAAAAGTAGTCTCATTTTCGACTAATAAAAATATCTTCGGATTCTCCACTTCGTAGTCTCTCAGATTATCTCACATTTTCTATCTTAATAAATCTTCATAATCATTATTATACTCATTACATATATATTTTTTCAAACTCTTAACTTGTCTGATATATTTAATTTAATTATGGTTGAAAACCTTTCTTTTAATAATTCTGGTTACTGTTTACAGTGTAACTCTCTTTCTTCTCCATCTGAATTCTCTTTATACTTTCTTCTGGTTATTCATAGTATTAGCATGGTCTCTATATATAGTCTTTCTTATTCATTATTTGAATGGTCTTATTATATTATATTTAATTTTTTAAACATTGTATCTTTACATTAGATATACAGGTTGTTATATTGATCATTTTATTTAAACATTTTGGTTGTTTCCTTTCTCTTAGAAAGTTATTAATCCGTCTTCGCATTCATTATCATTAATTCATTTATATTATATTTCATGTGGTATTTCTTCTCTTTGCATTTCATATAGGTCTTATTATTATCATTTGTTCGAAATCATCTTCTCCATCTTCTTGGTATGATTTGTTCTTCTTTGCTCTTAATTAACTGTTTTCATTATCGTTTCATAGGTAATTAGTCTCTTTGCTTCCAAATTTTTTCCTTCTCTGGCATATTATACTCTTTTTTGTTAGTCTTCTCTACTCCTTCAAATGCTATTGTGAATGTCTAGCATTTATTCTGGATTAACGTTAATTCTCTTTTCTGAATTAACCACTTTATTTTCTTCTCAATTCAATCATAATTGACACATAATTATTTTTTGGAACTTGGTTAGTTTTAATGTAAAATTCAAACTATTCTTTTTATTTAATTGAAAAATATTTCTCATAAATCCTTGTAATATGTTGATCTTATCTTGTTTCAAAGTTCTGACGTTCTATCAACATTCAAATTCTGTTTAATTCATTTATTCCCA
This sequence comes from Magicicada septendecula, assembly GCA_034769895.1. Lineage (NCBI taxonomy): Eukaryota > Metazoa > Arthropoda > Insecta > Hemiptera > Cicadidae > Magicicada > Magicicada septendecula. The sequence continues at coordinate 2,428,791 of CM068371.1, forward strand.
GAATTGTTTCATTCAGAATTGTTTATAGTATTGTGATTTTACTATTATTTCTGAATGTTTTGGTATTTCTCCAAATTCAAATTCTTCTTAATTATTTACCATAAAGTTTTCTCATAAACTTAGTTATAATAAGTTGGTCTTACTTCATTTTTAAATTTTTTGTATATTAACTTCAAAATTCCTTTCTTCTTAATTCTTCCAAAATGTTTTTTCTCATAATTCAGTGGTAGTAAGCTGTGCTTGCTTAATTTTAAATTTTTTAAAATTAAGTTCAAAATTTTCTCTCTTTCTCTTTCTTCCATAAAGTTTTGTTCTAAATTATCAGGTTGTAGTAAGATGTTCTTACTAAATTTTAAATTTTCATAATTATATTTCAATTCAAAAGTCTTTCTTTTTCTTTCTTCCATAAAGTTTGTTCCAAAATTATTAGGTTGTAAGTTGTTCTTACATATTTTTGAATTTTTTCAAATTATTAAATTAAAATTTCTTCTTCTTTTAATTCTCCAGAATGTTCATCTCAAAATATTAGGTTGTAAGATGTACTTACATTATTTTAAAATTTTTATAATTAAAATTCTAAATTCCTTCTTCTTATAATTCTCCAAAATGTTCTTTTCAAAATATTAGGTTGTAAGATGTACTTACATTATTTTTAAATTTTTATAATTCTAAAACTCACAACTCATTCTTCATAATATTTCTTCATAGAAGCTTGATTGTACACTCCTTTGATTTTTCCTGAAATGATTTCCCTCAACTCATATGTATTGTTATGCTTATCATTTACCACAACATATGGGGTTATATTGTACTCTACACTGGCCCATATTATTTATATTTTAATAAGTTGATCTTCACTTTTTCTTTTCTCATAAATTTTCTTTTATATACCCAGGAAGATGGACGATTTTCTTTATGTCGTTCCATTGCTCATATTTTTATTTGTCATGTTCATTTTCTTACATAGTCTTCACTCATAAAACCCAGTTTTGTTTCTATGTTTATTCTCCATATCATTTCCTTTCAATGATATTTATTCCGTCTCCTTCACCGTTGTTTTTCGCCGTAGTCGGTTATCATGATCTCCGTCCCTTTTCTTGATGGTGTGTGGTATCTGTGTCAACCAGGGTCCATCATCTCAGTTGCTCTTATAAAATTTACCCTAGGGCGCGACACTCGGTTATTATTACTGTTATTGTTTTTATTACTAAATTTATCATGATAATAATTTCGGTTAGTTTGGTAAGGTTTGTCACCATTATTGTTGGGATATGGATTTCTCTGACTGTATGGGACATTATTATGTTGGTATAAATTGTTTCTATTGTATGGATAGGGGTAGTTATCCCTAACGCCGTTAGAATTACCGATAAACTGATTATTACGCGGCGGGTTGTTAGGGCCGTCGTAATTACTGGGCTGGTTCCCTCTATCATCGTATTGTATACACCAATACTTTTCTGGTCCATGTTTTGTGTTACTTGACAAATATCTGTGAGGATCTTCATCTGGGTTATCACTTATTATTTGTTTATCTGAAACACCATAAGTTGGTTTACCATCACATATCCACCCTGAAGGAATATTTTTTAGTCTAACCGTACCCTGGAACTGTCCTAGATGGTACGCTAATGGAATACATTCTGGTGATTCGCCTGTGCCGTCATTACAGTCTGGTACGATATCACATTTCCATCTTTCTGAAATCCACTGTCCAGTTCTGCGCTGATATTGATCTTGTCCACATGTCGTATTCTGTTTACCTCTGGTCCTTTCCCATTGGTACACTACTGTCTTGTGGTAAATTATTTCTGAAATTACTTCGATTCTCCTTCTATAATTCATAAAATTCATGATGTCTTTGTCATAGGTAATTGGGATATTATTGCCATCAATTAACCCATGTTTCATCATCTCCAACTCTTCCTTAGTTTTTATCAAATTTCTTGGATACATTTTCCTTTTCCTTGGTTTAATATCTTCCTGGCTTCGGTTAGTTTCAATTTCAGGTACTACCATTACTAGTTCCTGCGTTTTATCATTTATTACTTCTTCTGGTTCTGGTTGACTATCTTCCTGCGTTTTATCATTTAGTACTTCTTCTGGTTCTGGTTGGCTATTATTTTTTATTTCTTCGGTCTTCTCCTTTCTTAATTCTTCCTTTTTTAATCTGTCCTCTCTTCTTTCTTTAATCCATTTTTGATGCTCCTCTCCCCTTTTTAATCTGTTCTCTCTTATCTCCTGATTTACCTCCCTTAACTCTTCTCTTAGAATTTGATTGTCCTCTCTCAATTCTTCCAATTTCTCCCCCATCTTTTCTTCCAACTTCCTGTTATCTTCTTTCAACTCTTCCTTCAACTGTCGGTTGTTCTTCTCTATCTTCTTCCTGGTTTCATCTATTTTCTGATTGGTGTTTTCAATTTTATTAATCAATTCTTCTTTAGTCGCTTTGAATTCTTCTTTGAACGACTGGTTGTCTCCCTTCAATTCTTCTAACTTCTTCCCCATCTCTTCTTCCATCTTCTTGTTATCTTCCTTCAAATTTTCTATGTTCTTGTTCATCCCAGTCAACTCTTCTTTTGTGGATTGATTATCCTTCTTCAATTCTTCTATCTTCTCTTCCAGCTTCTTATTTGTTGTTTCGATTTTATTTCCTAAATCTTCTTTCAAAGACTGGCTATCTTCTTTCCTTTCCTTATTACTTTCGTCTATCTTCTTGTCCATTTTCTTACTCAAGTCTTCCTTCAATTCTTCCAACTTTTTATTTAATGTTATATTGTCTTCCTTCCTTTCCTTACGATTTTCTTCTTTTGTTGTTTGGTTGTCCTTCTTCCTGTTCTCGTCCATTGTCTTGAACATTTCCATTATTTTCTCCATCCTTACGTCTTCCATTGTTTTGGGTTTCTCCTGGATATTAACCTCTCCTGTCTGTGTGGGTATCTCCGGTTGTTCAGTTTGTTTGGACAACACCGATTGTAATACTTCTTCCACCTCTACTGGCGTTGCCTCTTTGTTGTCCATATCGTTTTCTATTTCTTTTTCGGCCTCCGCCGCCCGTTTCTTAGATGTCGCACGTCGTTGCATTTTCCCTTGAAATTCTCTGGCTTTGTAGCTGTTGCCTAGCTCCAACTAGTGATTGGGCAGAATATATTGGCCTTCCAATCGCTAATTAAAGCCCCTAAAGTTGTGCGCCAATTTGTAATAATACTAATAAAATAAGTATATAGATGTGTGTTGATGATAATAAGCTATTGTGGATTATGTGACTCCGATGTAATCAAGCCCCTCTGTTTGGACTAGCCAATTTGTAATAAAATAAATAAGATTGATGTGTGAATCTGTAAGTTGTAAGGTGTTTAATTGGTGTGTAATTGGTGTGGCTCTCGACGTCTTACTGGCCTGAAACACTTCCTTAAGTTTCCCAGCTGGTCGAGTCCCAATGGTAGCAAGACCGGTCGAGTAGCGTAAAGTTGATGAAGAAATATATATGCTTGGCTTCGCCGAACGTTTCAAAACAAAATTTATTGTTTTGAAGGAAATTTAAAAAAAATTGTTTATAAAAAAAAATTATTTTAATTTTATTAATTAATTAATTAGGATCAATTAATTAATATAGGGCTGTGAAGTTTTAAACAGTGTAATGCTCTTCTGAAAATTTTTATTAAAGTTTTAGTATAATTTAAATAATCTATCACCACTCATAAGACTGTCTGTAAACCAATCGATATTTGTTTACCTTTCTATTTTTTAGGTTATCTTCACTTACGGGTGGTAAAATCCTTGTAGATTATCAATTAGAATTATATTATTGGTAATTAGTATTATTGAAGAAATAAAGAACTATTAAGTATTGAAAAGTATTAATATTTTATTAAGTAATAGCAATATTGACTCTTATCGATTAGTATCGATTCTCAGGATATCGAAAAAAGTTACAAGTATATGATATAAAAATTATATAGGGTTCTTTAAACAGCCAGTTATTACCAAAGTCAGAGAAATCGGGCTTATATTTAAAAAGTATAACGTTACAATCAAATTAATAGTTATTAATAAACACAGACATTGAATAATAAATTGTAAATATAATAATTGTTTTCACCAAACAGCTGTGATGAACCAAGAAGAGGCACTGGGTTTGTCAAAGAAAGATGGCTGCCGTCAAGTCGACGAAAATGTTGCTCGTTACTGCTGCATTCCAAATAATGTATTTTGACGCAATATTTCTGTTCTCGTGTCCGCAAATCTCTTGTTATATGTTGTGTAGTGACTGGTGTAGTGATTCTGGGTTGTATTTAGTGTATCTGTATGATTATTAGTTCAAACACTTTCTCCGATTCCGTCACTAATTTGGTTTAATGTATTATACAGTTTTCTAGTGTTTTATGGTGTTTTTCGGAGTAGATTTATATTGTTCTGTGTTATGGAGTGTTACTTGATCGTTTCTGTTATAATATGATAGTTTCAGAAGTATTTTACAAGTCACTCGCGATTTCACAATAACTCACTATACACTCGCTTTGTATGACGATTATAGGTTAGGTTATTCACGTTTTCAAAGGTATGTCATGTTGACCGTTCAACTACCAATAATTAACTAACTGTTTCCTTCAGTTTCAATTAAACTCTTAGCCCATATAATATTATCCTTAACATTGTTCAAAAATATTTTCACATCCTGTGTACATTTTACTATTTCACTATATGAATGCCTAAACTTTGGTTATTTGTCAATTTTATTCACTAGATTTGATTTAAATTAATCTTTCAGTTCATTCTGGTTATTTTCAGATTAAATAATGCCATTTTATAGTGTTTTCTGTACAAAAAAATAGTAATTTCACTTTCAGTTTGGTATACTGTGAAGAGTCAAAACATCAAAATTTACTTCCTGTCATTATATAAATTCAGCCATTTTATCAGTTATATTTAATATTAATAATCCTATATTGTATTAAAAGGTTCCTATTCCCTTATTTTCTGGTAATTAATTGAATTAGTTGTATTCTGAAACATTATTCTGAAATATATGACTCCCATGTCTAAATTTCTGAGTTTAGTCATTTTATTTTCATTTATAATTCTGAATATAATTTATTAAAATCTCTCTAAATGGTATGTGCAATTATATGGCATGATCTCAAGTTTATTTTGTCTAAACCCCTTTTGTTTATTTGCTTTTAAATGAGTAATTTCTCTGTTTTGATGAAGTTTGGTTTCCATTCTTTTGGCCTATGATTTTTTTAACAATTTTTCTTACAAAATAATTTACAAACAATATATGATGTGTGATACCCTCTCTGACTTTTTACAAATAGTATTATAAATTAAACATGTTTTCAAATTACACAAAAACAATTAGTATTGGTTACAATACAAACAATAGTTAACACAAAATAAAGAACATTTTTTTTTTAAATAAATGGTTGTCTTCAAATCAGACATTTTGCAACAAAATTCCCATTTCCAACATGGAAATATGGTTTACAACAAAGGTTTTGTACTAACTAACATCTTAATTACTCTCTACTATTTACAAGTGGTAATTATTTTTATAGTTCTGATGTTAGTTGTTTCAGACCCAAACAAATGGCCTTATATCTAAAACATTTTTAAACATTCTTGTACTATATACATTAAAACCTTATATTTATATTCTTATTTCTAACTATTATTATAAGTAGGATTCTACAGTTTTTATACAGTCTTTTATACCTTGTCTTTGGGGAATTGTACCCTGTCATTAACAAATAAATAGTATGAACCGTTCACAAAGCACTATGAAATCTGTTTTTCTTTTTTCATGTAAAACAAAAATGTTATTTTAAACAGATTCATGTCTTATGAACAACATATTGTCACCGTACATATTTTAAGTCATTGAGAAATGCATATTTCATTGCATCCAATGTTTGTGATTGCCAAGAATGAAACACAAGGTTCATTTTTTATAATACCCAAAACTATCACTGGTTCACTTTGCACTTATATATTATGTTAATGCTAAATGGTCGTATAGTCTTATTAACATAATAAATTGGTTAGCGTTTTTTCAATGGAGATATGTTCCATGGGTACTATATTATTGTTTCATCTTAGTTCACAGGAAACTTTTACTTTGTTCACTTCTCTTTCTTAAATTTATATACATGTGGTTTTTATTTCGTTATACTTTTGTTTTTTTAGATATTTATTTTGGGGATATAGGGATTTGGGTGTCTTTTATAAGAGCATGACGTCTTCTTCAGGATGCTGCCCTCTTCTTCTTTCTTCAGTCTTCTTTTCTCCTGCCTTCTGGGACTGGTATCTTCTCCATCTGTTCTTGATGCCATCAGGTTTCTTGGGATCTTCTCCATCTTCTTCTTTAATTCAGAAATACACAACCTGTATTGGTTGATCTTGGCTTATTTTAGGGTTTCTCTTTTATTTATTCTCCCTCGTTGTGGGTTTGGTCATATTGTGTACTGCTTTGTTATTTACTATTTTACCTTCCTGGGTTATACCTTGAAAACCTTTGGTTATGAGACTGGTTTTGGATGACTCATCACTAGTAACTCTTTTTATTTTAACTTGTATTTTCTTTATAATAATGATTTCTTTCCACAGTTGCTATGAATTAATCTATTTATATTAAACTTAATGCTTTCTTCCAAATTTAAATATTATAACTTCATTATTCTAATGATCAATTGCCATTCAATATTATGCAAACATCTGTCACGCTACAATATATATTTCCTGGTGATTACATTTTAGTATCGCTACTTACAATAATCCATAAGTAGCACGACGCTTATGTAAAACTGATGACATAAAGAGAGAGAGAGAGAGTTTATATCGTGATCGACAACTGTGTCTAGAGACAAAGAGAGAGGAGGGGAGAGAGTTGATATCGAAGTCGTCAACAATTTACTATACACTATAATGCGTCTGCTAATATAGTTTGAATTTCCCACCGAAGAAAAATGTTGGCAGATCTGTTCTATACACACAATAATGCAGGATTGGTAACCCTGATCATATATTTTAATATACACTATAATACACACACATATCAAGTTTGAACCCATACGTAGGTTGGTAAACCTGATCATATAGATTTAATATACATTATAACACACAACAAATTTGAACTCATGCAAGGTTGGTAACCCTGATCATATATTTAATATGTACACTATAATGCATCAAGTCGGAACCCCCACCCACCCACCACCTTTGGGATGCCGCGGGGCCAGCTGATAGTAAGTGAAAGTGATCTACGCTCGCGAAAGGCGGCATATAAAAACTAACGCGGATGCTGTGGTCCAGATACGCGAAAAAGTCGCGGATCTTGACACAGATCAGCGAAAAAGTCGCGGATGCTGTGGTCCAGCTGATAGAAAGTGAAAGTGAGTCAGAACTGTCATTTTCCCTCTACTCATAGATGTTGCAATAGCAAATGTTAATGGATGAAGAGGAAGCAGTATATTTTTATCAACGTTTAAATAATGATCTCCTGCCGATGTTTTGCTAAAAGGAAAGAAAAAGGCTGTTTCAAATTTAAGGCATCTGATGGAAAATGAAACCAAGTTTAGTGAACATTTTAGAGTCTCCACAGTACTTATATACAAAATTTTTAATCATATTAAACATGATATAACGACTCTGCCTAACAACAAAATAAAGGAACCAATATCACCACGGCAGAAGCTGGGTTATCATGGAGATAAGAGGTGTTTTTTTTTTACATTAAAAGTATTATTTTTTGTTTAAATAATTATGTCTGTTTTATTAGGCTAATGCTATTAGAATTTCGAAAATGTTGAAACAAAATTAATACACATTCCATGATATACTGCGGAACAAAAATGCTGCGTGCCACGCATCCGTGTTGCGCTTGTGTTTTCTTGCGGCTATCACTGAAGCGAACTTAAAAACCGCGCCCATGTTGATATTCGCGGCAGACGTCAGCGTGATGATGTAATCACGCATCACTTTTTGCGGGTCCGTTCACAGCCTTGGTCCGTAGTGCATAGAAACCAGTAGTGTGGCGTCCATGTAACCTCTGTTGCCGGTGGCAACAGTACTGGAAATTAGAGACAATAATATTAATTATTTCACAGATAAATACTTTAGTTATTGAATAATTTGAAATCCGAACGATGTTAGTAGTGAAACTTGAAGAAAAGCGTAGCATTGCTTTCGAACTGCTGGGCACTTGGACCGTCTTGTGTGCCGCGGCTCACACATCGCCTGTTTTATTATTGACCTCGTAGTAGTTGTCACTTTACAAACTTCGGAGTGGGGGACATTTTCTCCGCCCAATGTGTTCCCGCAGTATAAACCGGCACAACGCTCACTTAGCAATTATGTTCGTTTTCGGAACCGATGTGCAGCAGGTACTACTTATCTATTTGTGTTTTGTTCGTTTAGTCATGTGTTTCTCTGTTTGTCTTTATTATTTTTAATTCGATTATTTGTGTTCCGATTTATTCTGTGTAAGTATAAAGAGAGTCAGATCCCGTTGAACCGGCTGAACCGGGACCCCTACTTCTGCCAGCGAATGATAGAAAATGCTCTAAAAAGAACACATGTTACAAGAAAAATTCTAATTAATTTTGAGGTCAAATTTTAGGCCTATCACAATCGGCAACAGGTGTTATGTACCCACGCCACGCTACTAATATAAACCAAGGCCTTAAACGTCACGACAGGCGTGAATGCGGAGCTGGCCGAAATCAATTTGATTCATACCTCTGTTAATTCCCTACAAAGCAAATGGTTTATTCCAACAAATATGGATATATGGCCATGCGTATTGGCCGCCTGAACAGTTATTAAATGTGGAGGCTAATCAATGAATTCTAGGTTTAAGTATGCATTAGGTCCTCTGCTTTCCGACATTCGACTTCCGCACATTTCGCTCTTTCGGACGTTCAAAATTGATACTCTTTATTCAAGTTTCGTATTACAGCTTCGAACTGTCGAACACTGACGGCAGTGACAGGAAGTGAATAAGCGTTAAGACAAGTACACATATTCGTTATTATTCAAGCTAGTAGGCCTACGGTTTTTTAATATTTAATGTTAGTCTATTATTATAAAAATGTAAAGTGTTAAAATGACCAATTTTTAATATAATAAGACTATGCTGTAGACTGTTTCACAAACACTGCTTTAGCATGTTACCAATATTTCATATATTTTGTAGTAAGAGTGGTCAACAGTAACGTATCTAGAATTTGGTCTTGGGGGGGGGTCCGGTCGAGACGACTTCATACAAAAGGGAAAACAAGTTAAGACTAACGCAAATGTTGTGTAATAAACTTGTTTATAGACCTATATTTAAAAAAGGTTACTACTGTATTAGCGTACTCAGCAGAGAAATTAATATAACAGCTTAAAAATTAAGAGATTAACAAAATTTCTCGTTAACTTTCGTACCTCTGGGTCCGGGGGTCCATTCTCGTTCATCCATCCACCCTCCCGTAAATACGCCACCGGTGGTCATATGATGTACCGGTAAATTTAATTGAGAGTAATAATCCGATTTCATTACAGTACAATGTATTAAGTTCACAGACCCGAACCCTATCAATTTAACGTCCACAGTACGCCTATACTCGATTAATACAGCCTACTATAGGCCTACATACTGTACAGTACTCGACTTTCGGACAATTCGAGTTTCTAACACGTTCTCGAGAATGCATTATGTTCGAAAGTCGAGGACCTAATATGTGTGGTTAAGATGGACAGAGAGAAGATGAACTGGGCTATCTCCCACCCTGGTTTGTTTGCGTTGTGCAGGCCGGAACCCGATGAATACAAAGTTCTAAAAGTGCAGCATGGTCGTTCGCTCAGCACAAGGAGTTAAGGTGTGGTCCATGAATACACGATGGGTGTGTATATCAAAGGGAGATCTCTAAGTGAATTTTGCTCCAGCCAGTCGCCAGACCTGAGGCGCGTCTCCGTGCCCCCCTTAAGGTATCGCCCGCAGGAGCTTAGAGGCACGCTTGTGTGCCCGAAGGCGAGTCGTCCGTAACGATGGATTGCTACTTCAGGGGGGAGGCTCCCCGAATCAGGCGTTGCACACCTCGCGGTTTCCCATGTTTCCCCAGCCGAGACAGCAAAGCAGTGGCTGACTGGGTGTTAGTTCTGTGCTGTCTGTAAGGCAGACGCTGTGCAACCCCAGCGACGGCAAGCCGCATTCAGTCAAGATGGATAGAGTTCAGAAGGTGGGGGTACGGTTCAGAGGTTTTGTGAAGAAAATTATTTTGGGGGGGATCGTTCAGCACTGCCCGAGGGCACCTGACGGCACGAGGTGGCGGAGCATTATCCGTACTCTTTAGTGGATGGAGATGCGGGTTGGAGGACTGGCGGGCCTTTTGCAAAGAAAGTAGTTGCCAAAGACCAAACGGTCTACGGATAGCATAATTTCTGACAAACTACGGAGTCCCCAAGAGGAATCTTAGAGTTCAGTCCCGGAAATTCTACAGCCTACGCCTGTTGGTGGCCGACGGGAGAAGTCACCAAGCGGGCGCCGTGTATGTAAGTACTGTTTGAAGGAACAGCAGATACAATTTGTTTGGTGCGGACAGCCAGGGACTGTTTGACGAAAGCATCGGGAAAAGTTTAGCTCTGACGCCACGAGCTTTGTTTTGGATTTCAATCATGTGCTCGTTGAAGTTTAGGCGACGGTCTAGCTGAACGCCCAGGTACTTCATCGACTCGGTCCACTGAATGGGTCTACCCTCCAAAACGAGTGATTGGCATCGAGAAGTGGATTTACGAGTAAACAGATCGCCTCGGATTTCTCCGTATAGATCGCTACCCGCCACTTCCTTAGCCAGTCCGGAGGTTTTTTATACTAATTTTGTGCTGTTTGTAATCTACAGATGTTACGTGAAATGGAGGTAACTCGTTTAGAATAGTTTTATTGTCTTCCTACTGTAGACAATGTATATACTATATAGTGTGGTAAAAGATGAACATTTACCATGAATTATTGAAAGGCGGATTAAGTGTAAAAGATTTAAAATTCTCATTAAGTGGGCACAAAAACAACCCCATTAAATGTATGCTAAAGGCTGCGCATACATTGAAGTTGTCATACAAATCACTTTAAGACAGAAGCCTTTCATAACTTGTTAAATGAGTTTCGAAAGCCGCGTTACTGTTACGGAATTACTGACACATTTTTACAACTTTAATTGTTGATTCGTTTTTAAAGTGGCAGTAGATACTAAATTAATAAATATTGTAACGAAACAGAACGCTGTAGGAATAATTATAAATGATAATCGCTGAAACCCTATTCAAGGATGGAACCAAACACTATGCTCAACAACTGATAGACAGAAACCCCAAATTTGAAGATAATGAAACAACCAAATTTAAGTCAACAACACCAACCATTGACCTGACTATGATGAACAAATATAACCAGACTTTACCCAGTAAGATAGGGCAGTAAATCAATAAAAACAACATAAAAAACTATAATCAAACATTAAATAAATAAACCTAATAAAACAATAAAGAGTACAACCATTTCATAATGTAAAATGTGTGTGAACTATATGTATAATAGGCCAATAAAAATCTGTCTTGTTATAAACTAAAGTGAAAAAAGAGGCACAATCCATTATAGTGCTATAAGTGATAATAAACACATAAAAGGTGGCCTAATAATAGTCACATAAACTACCGTCGAAAAGTGTGCTATTATTTAGATTAAGAAGTGGTCAATCATGATTGACAATAGTGATCTAGGAATTATCACATAAACAGTTGTTTAACAGTGTGCAATTACTAAGTTAATAATTAAGTATAATTAATATTTAAGTTATAATTGTTAATATAAGGAGTATCATTAAGAGTTTTGTTTTATATTATAAAAGTTTCATATTACCAGCAAATCAATTTAAAATAATGTAATATCAAGGGGTCATAGTTAACTGTCATCCATCATTATAAATTGTTTAATAAGATAAATGGAAAATCCACCAAATACTAAATTTTACAGGACTAAACCAGGACATGTTTAGTATCAAATGATTTGTAATTTTATTCTTATTAACCACATAGACATTGTATTAACTAGTATTGTATAATGATAAAAAAGTAAGTTAAAGGCAAATTATAAAATGTAATGTAATTGAAGGGTCTTCGTCATGTAACATTTGAACTTTGTCTGATGGGCCAATCAGAATCCAAGCAATTTTGGTCAGTTTCTATGACAAAAAGTAGAAATTAGACACTTGATTGTTAACTACGATTGAATACGGTTGAGGAGAGCTCGCAGAAAAATATTATGTAACAAATTTTGAAACCAGGAACCGAACTTAGAAAAATAAATTATAAACAAAAATCAGAAACATAATGAAATTATTAGCAAAAGTCATCTAACCAAACATGAACGACTATCAGTAAGAAAATAAGAAAATACCAAGTGATGAACAGAAGAAGCCTAAACTAAACTAACTAAGAACTGTAACGTATTCTACAAATATCTTAACCAAACAACTTTAGTAATCCAACATGAGCAATCACTAGTAAAACCATTAACTCACACCACAATTAATCACTGATGAACGTTTTATAAAGAAAAGAAAAAACAGTATATAAGAAGTAGTGTATACAAGGTGAACATATTTTATTAAAATACATTGGGAACAATTTTACACACAATAACTGACCACGAGGCGGCCATGTTTATGAAGTCATGCCATAACCAGAATGCATTGCGCACCTAATGAAACGAAATATTGCAGGCCACTTTATTCAACATTAATAATTATTTATAATATCACATTAGATCATAAGTATTAAGCTATTATATTGTAATGTACTCTATATTGTTTGTTATTAATTAAGGAAACCTTTCGTATCAGCCAAAAGAATTCACACTTTATATACTTAATTCATTTTTACTACTGACCCTGCGATAAAGTATCGATTATTGCTAGCGTGTATCTCGAAATGACAATTTTTCCTAAACTGAATTAATTTTGCAAAGATTAAATATTAATATTATCAAAATCATATCCACGTGTTTTACTTCTCGAATGTAAGGTACAATCAGGATTCGTTCTATATTCACGGAGATCCAGAAGACGTCTATGAGCCACAAGAATAATAGAAACTACGAAACCAAAATTAACCTCAACGAATAGGGTTAAGATAAAGATCGAATGTAAACGTTGAGAATTCGTTTTGGGACAATCCAACCGCTACATTCAAATTAGAACAGACGGACTGCACAATTCTCTTCAGTCAATTCTCGAACTAATAGTTAAGGAAGAGTCACTCAGAAATTAAAATCGTAATTTAATAAATTTAACAAATACGAGGAATAAACACGCAGCAACAGATACACTTAGAGCAAACGTTTTTAATTAACCAAACAAATTTTTATTAAATCTTACCATTTATTAATACCAGGAACGACGGTGTTATTATAATACGAAAATTATTAAAAATGATCAAAAAACCGAACAGGCCTACAACAATACGTACGTCTGTATAGGATTCGAATAGCAAGCAAAATAATGTTTAATATTGGAATATTTTAACTTATAGGCTACAAGAATTTTTACAGGAGAGGGACTGACGTTTGCAATGATGTCATCATCATGTTGCCACTTCGTAACGATGTGTTTCTGTTGAATGTCGCCCAAGCGTAAGTTTCGTTACTGCATCAACTCAAAACAGAGGCCTACTTCGCGCAGACTAAATATGTAGGCTATTCGCCTACATAAAAACGAATATTTATCCAGTTGTAACTACGAATAATTCATAAACTAAAAACGTTAATTCTTACGAGAATAATAATCTAGAACTACTTAACTAACTTCAGTGTTTTTTTTTTAATTAACTTCAAATGTCCAGTATCTTTAATTTTTTGATTTAATGGTAAATGTTACAATGTGCAGTCATCAACTTAGTGTATAAATATGTGTAAATAAAGTAAAAATTAACAATAATATAAAGTATAAGACAGCAAAATAAGAGTCAGTGTTTTGTTTTTGTTACTTTTACCACAAAAACAAAACTGAAAATAAAATTATTATTACCTGTCTGTAGTTTTCCGCCTTTGCCGTTAATCTAAAGGCGTTACACCACTTATGTCGCTACCAGACTCACTCGAGTCACTGGATTCTCTGCCCAAATTTATTGCCAGTTGTTCCACGGTGTCTTCTAATATTCCTTCGTTGCTCCATGCTTCGTCAATCACTTTCTTTGTATGCATCACTGCATTTCCCCAATCGTCTCCAGTAACATTCGTAGGCTAATACCCTCGCGTATCAGTTTTTCTTCTTCAGTTCCTGTAGAAGTCTTATTATTTTTTGCTACATATCCATTTACTTGTGCCCGAATTAACTCAATGGAGTTAAAATAACAATGAAACGGTGGTAATCTTACTACTTTATGGCCATGTTTTTGCGCTACTTTGTCAATTACGTATTCCGGAAATCGGGGTTTACAATCTGACACCAGCTCCAACAGCTCTGCTTTTTTCGTGCTAACAGTGGTAGAAATGTTATGTTCATGAAGCCAGTGAATAATTTCTTCTTTACATGTAGCTAATGTCGGCGCTTTGTCGTATATAACCGAGTGATAAGGGGCGTTATCCACTTCAATAATTGACGGCACTGTGAGGTTTTTTAATAACGAGCCTGTGAACAACTTGCTAAAGTTTTCAGAGTTCATTTCTTCGTGGAAGTCACTCGTTTTCTTTGTCTTAAAGGCATCAAACCAGTTAGGTATGAAACCTTTGGATGTCCCAGCATGTATAATAATATACCTACCCCTCGTCGTAAATAGCCTTTTCGTAAATTGTGACCTATATTTACCCATGTTTCGTCTAACCTGACTGTGTCTTCAACAGATTTAGATTGAATTTCTTGTAGAAATCTACAATGTAAAGCAACTACACTTTCACTTTCCATAAGAACTTTTCTGCCCGAAATATTTCTAAACTTGAAACCGATATTTTGCATTACTTTCCTAACAGACGATTTACTACCGGAAAAAGGAACAGTTTCTGCTAACTATTTATGAAGTTTATTTATTGTTGGGTGCTAATTTCTTCAATAGTAGCTATAAATGGGCTGTCGAATCGCATTTTCTTGGACAGAATTTAAGTTTGTAACTCTTTTGTCTATATTTCTTTTCTTTATTGGGGGTTTGAAACTTGGGCTCTGTATCACTAAAATCAGTAAGAAGATCGTCTTCCTCTTGTTTATACGTACTAGCCTATAAAGTTTTTCCCTACTTTGCATGCGGCAGCTGTACGCTCTAAAACTTTATCAACGGAAATTAACTACCCCCCGTTTGCTTTTTCTTTTTCAAAATATTCACGTGCTGAACAGATAAGTTGTCTTGCCTGTCCATTAAATACTTTCCTTTTTCTTGTCTTGCGTATATCTAAAGGACTCGTACTGGGGTCGGACATGGCTGAATGGATAATATTAATTATCACTATCAGTTAATACACTACATACTTAAATTTTATCACAAAATCACTTCTGAATATTAGACTAGCAATCACTAAATTTAAAAAATATCACTAAATCATCCGAAACGCACTAACATATGACAATATTCTACATTTTAAAACTGGTAAATTTCACTCACATCAAACAAAATTAAACGCATTAGGCCTACTATTTAATTTACTATGCGCACGTGGTAAAGCATAAACAGCAGAACAAATACGAATTGACAACACTGTGCAGTATAGTTTCGGCCAATCAGACCGGTCTAAACACCACTTCCCCACTCACTTGCAGATAAACGTCAATCCCTCTCCAGTAAAAATTTAACTGTAGTCTGGAATAAATTGCTACATTATAAATATCACCAGCAAGTTGAATACGGTGCTGGCTGAATAAACATTTTAAGGCTAGGAAGAGGTAATTTCAAAAACTAGATAACAACTTTAACCACCTCTCTACCACTAGACAACCAGCAATGTGTACATTAAGCAATTTCATGTTCTCTGTTAATAGGTGGCTATAATGGACTGCCGTTAAAAATATTCAAACTTACGGAACTAATTAGCATAATTATTTAATTTGACTTTTATAACAACATTTTTGCAGGCAGAATTTAAAAAAATATTTGGTATTTCCTTTCTCTTTATCCAGGGTTTGCGGGGGGTTAACTCCCCAAACCCCTTCGCTGTGTTACAGAAACTGCCAGTCACTATTCAGTTTTCTGCATCCTTCTTCCAGTTACTCATGTCAAATTTCTCAAAACCGCTGTCCTAATCTCTTTTAGTACCACTAGTCTGTAAAATATGTTAATAAGTATGATATTGATTGGAGACTCATTGGGTGCTTGAAACATAATAGTTAAAAGGGTTCAAAGAACACAAACACTTTGTAGTTTCACAATTTATTCTTAAAATCTGACAATTGTTTCAGCCTGTTAAGCTATTCTTAAAGAGCTGCTAAGAACAACTGAATACACAGAATGTGTTACAGGTTAAACGTGGGTGTTACGGCTGTACATACGAACATATATGTAGGGTGTGTATGGTTTGGGGTGTGGAGGAGCTAGTATAGGGAAGGTCAAGGGACTGTAAAAACTAAGTACTGTATAATTCTAAAATTAAATAAACTGGAGCTTTTAACTAGATAAAATGAATTGGTGTGTTCATTTGTTAATATTTCTTATTTCTTCTTAATTTCTAAAATTTCTAATAAATCAATCTTTTACCTTTTTCTGTGTTACACAGTAATATTAAGTTTGGCAATTGCATATAAAAAGTGGTTGTGTTTAAACAATGATCTGTGAAACCTGTATTTGCTGTACTATTTAAAATCGCTTACTTTATGTTCAGAAATGTGATGTTTCAGAGCGCGACCACATTGTCCAATATAAATAGCATCACATTTTGCAAAACGCATTTGATGAATTCCATTTTTTCAGTATGTGGGATTTTTCTTTATCGTTTACCAGTTCTGAGAAAAGATAACATTTGTATACTGACACCATGTTAAGCCCACACTTTTTTAACCGATTATTAATCCTGTCTGATGTAAACAGGATGTAATATTTGCTAAAAAAAAATTTTTTATTATTCTTATCTGGCTCTATGGAATTAACTTCTTTTAAAATAATGTTTGTTTCTGTTGTTTTTTTTTGTTTCTGTTTCTTTAATAATAGTATCATATGTTACTAAGCTAGTAACATAAAAAAGTTTTTTGTAAACATTTTTATTGTTAATAAGCTCTTAGTTTGATCTTATCGCTATACGCAACTGTCTGCAAAGCCGTACATTTTCCTGAGTAATTTTCTCTCCCATACATATAGTTAAGTGCCTTTTTTTTTGACACAATACTGTATACATAGCTACTAGTTAGATCACTATAATATAGAGTTTATCAAGAGTCGCCGACTGTCTTTAGCACCTTCTGTCATAAAAAAGAAAATTGTGATACTTATTTGTCATCATAATTTCAGATTTGACATTCTCAGCCTCATTCTTTTCTGTAGTAACTGTTTAAACCGGTCTAGTTTCTTCAAGTTTTACTATTAATTTTTGTTCCACAGCTACATTTATGCATTTTTGTAATGCTTTGTTATCTCAGTTACCATTAAAAAAAACTTGTTAGTTAATATGAATTTTTGAAATTAATTGGAACTCTACATTTTTATAATGCTTATATATATTTTTGCCGATTCGTGTGTATGTGTGTGTGTGTGTGTGTGTGTGTATGTGTTTTATTGTGTTATTCATAAGGTTACAGGTGAAGTGAGTAGTTAGTTACCTGACAAATTAAAAAGGAGCATTGTTACTATGAAAAACAACACATAAACAAAGATTTACAGCCATTGTAGTACGGGATTCGCTTCATAATGTTCCACATTTCAGTACTGTTATACTAACACATTATTTGAGAAATCTACACTTGATTCAGGTCTAAAGAGGAAAAACACTAAATTTTTATCTCCACTTCATGGTCTGAAGGCAACTTAAAGATGCCGTATCCCCAGGGCCGGCCCCAGCGCTTCTGCCGCCATGTGCAGTATTTATGAGAGCCGCCCCCCCATATTTTAACTCTCAACACATTCATGCACACTAGACCTACTCTAAAGATACGGCGATTGCCTTCAAATGACGACTAGGAATGTTTGCATTGGTGTGTTTATCAAATTACTAGAACTTTTTTGCGTTTACAATGCGGCGAACGGCTACAATAAAAATTATAGAGACAGTACAAGGAATCGTGAGACAATAAAAATGTATGCCTATGTGATGACTTAAAATTAAAATACTAACTAAAATTCATTATGATTGAAATATAACAAAAGTAGTGTATCATATACCTTAGTTAAAAAATACTCGTCTAGCTTTTGCACTGGTAAACTCTTTTATGACTTCGTTGTAATCAAGTGATTCAGCTAACTGATATTCTATAGATATAGTTGCCAGAGGGAATCTGCCGCCCTTTAAAATTTGCCGCCCTGGGCGGTGGCACGGTTCGCCCTGCCTGGAGCCGGGCCTGCGTATCACAAACACAATCAATCTACTAGTTCACAAAAACAACATTAACAAATGAATGTCAGAAGTCAAAAGTAACAATAGTACTAATATTTTATATTACAACAAAAAATTATTAATTATATTTAATCATCTTCTTCTTCTCCTCCTTCTTTTTTCCTCTCATATTACAAATCTCTATGCATATTGGTCTCCTCAATAAACCTATTATACTAGTGTATTCTTAACAATAGTGTATAGTATAATAGGTTAACATTAACCTATTATACTAGTGTATTAAGTCTTCTTTAACAATTTCTATATAACAAACACTTGTCTTGTCCTGACTTGTCTCTCTCTAGACCTAACTTCTATCACCTTCCAGTCAGTTATAGCTTTTGTATCTTTCTATATTCTTTCTGTAGACACATAGTCATTATGTAATCCTCTGCAACTTGGTGACCCTGCATTGTTCATACATACAGAGACCTCAAAATTCGTGTGTATTCTCCTATATTGTCTTAATAAGGTGTTATGTTATATTTCTTATCTCGCTGTCATTCCTGTATGTCACCATTACTTATTTGGCTCATATAGATTCACAGCTCTCAGCAATACACACCTCTCCAAACTTGCACAGACATGTACCTATTTGTAGTTTTGAAAACTTAAGCTAATACACAAATTAAATACAAATCAGACCTGTATGTTTGGAATATTTTAACTTAAATATCCTAATAATGATTGAACAAGTTAACAATCAATAAAATCTTGGTTCAAACAGAAACATATCTAAGTGTTCTGATTAGAGAGGTGGATTAAGAGCTTAATTTCACCTTTCTTCGTCTATTCCTCCCACATGCATGGCATGTGTTTAAGCATGTAATGTTTTTCAGTGTTTTTTCGCACTGTTTTTTGGTCTTCTCCTGTGTGTTGTGTACTGTGTTTTTGTTTTGTTTTTCTTTTACTTTTCAATTACAGTATTCTGTTTATTTACAAACTAACTAGATTCTGGAAGGTAAGTAATTTCAGTTAGTTATTTGTCAAAATTAGTATTTCAAGTAACTGACTTTCTAACATTGTAGTAGTAGAATAGTGTTTATGTTGTTTTCTTCTGTGTTTTTTAGGCTGAAGATGGTTAACAATGTTTCATGTAGCTAAAATATTACTTTAAAAATGAATTTATTTTTTATGATGGGTAATGTCTGTAGTTCAAATTTTAATATAAATAATCCATGACTGTTAATGTTCGAACATATTTTTATGACAAAGCACTCTCATGAAAACACTCATTTTATTACCTGCAGGTAAATGTTTAATCCAATTTCGCCACTCATTCACGTAAGGATAATAAAACATATAACAGAAGAAAAATACACCACATCAAAATCAGCAAAACGAACGCCCTTAATTCACAACCCACTTTGCAAAAAACCAATCTTTGATTGACTGAAGAAACATCAACTAAAGATCTAAAGTGAGTTGCTGTAATGTGTTATTTGAATATTCCTGATTACGAATTCATGGATGACACTAATTTTCAGATATCAGAAAAAAGAAGTTTCAAGGTCTTGATGATTTTAAAAGATGAAAGATGTGATGAACCTGAAGATGCAATCTACATTGGTACCCACATTTATCAGTATATGGTATTCAGCAAGGTTAGAATCACAGCAAAACAAATGTACGTACTGTTCTCATCACAGTTAACGCGTCTTGTGTGTGATAAATAAACACGATGTATTATGTTGACTAATGTTTTAAGAACTAAAATCATGTCACTGCCTTAAGTTGGCCAACAGCTTTCATCACATGATCTGTTCATTTATACAGTTGACTAGACTGTACGCTTCTTTGAATGAATGGATTGTAGTAGGATTGTAGGATTATTCATATTGAAATCCATTAGCCGTTGAAACAAATCTCACTTAACTTACTTTTAATAATGGTGTGTGTGTGTGTGTGTGTGTGTGTGTGTGTGTGTGTGTGTGTGTGTGTGTGTGTGTGTGTGTGTGTGAAAGAGAGATGAGATGAGATGAACAGTAAAGAGACAGACAAGAGAAACATGCATGTCTATAAGTGCATATAGCCTATGGAAAAAAGTGTAAATCAAATTATAAAAAATCTGCAACCATAAAATTCCTATTAAACTGTTCATAAAATGTGTGTGTGTGTGTGTGTGTGTGTGTGTGTGTGTGTGCGCACGTGCTCACGCGCATCCATGCATGTGTGTTCATACAGATCATTTTGTGTAGAGTCAAATAGGAGTTTATTATTGGAAAGTGTTCTAAAGAGTGAAGCTTGATGCTGAAGATCAAGATTGTTCTTGATGAAGGGCTGGGCAGTCAGCTGACCACTATAGGCTGCAGTGATGTGGTGACTAAGGTCACATGCCCCCATCCAACAACAACAATTTGGATGTGCCACCTCTGGCAAAACCTCTATTTGAAGTTACAACATATATTACTTTTGTTCCATTCATGTGCAGCCCTTCTGTAAAAACACTACTAACGTTTGATTATAAAAAATATTAACAGTAGTTGACCTTCGTAAAGAAAACTTGATTTCCTTGCAAACATAACTATTTATAAGAATTTTCAATTGATATCTTGAATTCATTTAATTACTAATTTTAAATTGTTAATTTTTGCAGCCTATATAATTTCTAATAGTTAAGAAAGTGAGAAAAAACAGTAGTAATTTCTTTTTATGAAGAGTAACATGCAAAATGTTTTTAGTCCAAGGAATAAATTAACTACTGATGAAAGAAAATGTGTATTCATTTCTTTTTTGTCATTTTTATATTTGTAAAAGCTTTAATAATAGTACTAGTTTGTTTAAAACCATCAGTGATGTCTATTTTGTAATCAAAACTAAATAAAGTAAATGAATTACTTAACATACAAAGTCTGCTGATTACTGCATATACGTAAAAAACAAAAATTGCAGATCTAAAGAATGTGAACTCATTTTTAAAAGTTGCTTTAAGAATACAATAATTTATAGATCTCCACTGATGTACAATTAAGGTTTTCCTACTAACAATATTAAAATACTCAAATCTTAGACTTATGTGCCACGAACATGACTTATTGACAGGGTAGACCATACACAGTGAATTATTTAATTCTAACCCGGCCTAGATTTGTCTGCTTTTTATGTTCACAAATTGTTTAATTAAATTATCGAAATATGTTCTCCGTGCTATATGGTTTTCAGTACTTAAAAGTGCTAGTCCACTTAGTATTGTGGATTCAATTTTGTTTCTTGAATAGCACTTTATAATTTTTAACTTTGAAAATGATCTCTCACCGGATGCAACTATGATGTGTAATGTGAAAATATTTAAAATGCTGTACACACAGCCACGCCTAACCCCATACTCAATGTTGTTTCAATTTAACTTGGGTTTGAAACTCAGCTCAATTCAAACACATGACGTACACATAATTTAATTTAAATTATTTTAAATCTAATTTAAACCTAAAAAACTTAACTGACAGAAAAAACGAAAGCCGGTTTTTGCAATAATCATTTAAAAATATTATTTTCTCTGCTTGTGCACGCTCCCAGACACTGTGCCCCCAACTCTACCTAAACACTGCAGGAGCGCTGTTTAAACGACTGGTAGGTTGCCAGTTGTTGTATTTAGTGCGGTCAAGTCTAATCGGTAAATGATAGTAGATAATCGTTACTTTATTTGTGCAGTTCCAAACAATTCTTGTGTGTATCTAGGTGATCAGAGCTGGTAGTATTGGAGCTGTACAATTGGGCTCCTATGAACTATTCAGTTTCATGTAGCAGTGGTTCCTCATTCCACATCCACATATGTATGCATATAAATATGATTATCTAATAACAATTATTATTATTATTATTATATAAAAAAAATAATAACAAGAAAAATGTTTGTTATAATAATCATATACTGAAATAAACTATAAGAGGTACAACTAACATAACTCACACACGCGCGCGCGCGCGCGCGCCCACACCGACACATGTTACGACGGTCTATTCGATCGTCGTAAGTAGAATGGAAAACAAAATACAAGACACCAATTAAGTGACACCAATCACCAGCTTTAATTTTCACAGTTAAACAGTTCGTAATTAACAACAAAATTGTATTACAATTATACCGCCCGATTATAAAGTACAACGCTTCACTAATAACCACTTGAACGCACACAGTAGTCACTTGTAATCGGCCGACAATAAACTCGAACCGCACTGTAATATGTCACAAGTATAACTGAAACTGAACGTCATTCAGTACTGGTATCTATTCCCCCCCCCCAAAAAAAACAAGAATATTCCAAACAACATATTAATAATAAAGGAAAACATTAAAGCGTAATTCATTGTAGCCTTGACACAGTTCGCGCGGCTTCTGGAACAGTTTAGCTAATGCATCGAGAATCACGTACGCCACACGCATTACATTCCGGATCCCTCTGGAACATTCGATAAAAACGTAGACTGTTCTACGTATTTATCGTAACAATATTGTTACAACAGTCTACTGATCGTCGTAGGTACAGTAGAAAACAAAATACAAGACACCAATTAAGTCACTAATCACCAGCTTTAATTATCACAATTAAACAGTTTGTAATCAACAAGATATTCTCTTACAACAAATCAAAAAAATTGTTCACACACAATAAAAATGTCAACAATAGAGTCCCGCACACTTATACAACTCATAACACTTCGCCACAATACTTCGAACCGCACTGGAATAAATCGTCATTTAAAATGAACTGACGTAACGTTCCGGGCTACGTTACAAATCCAGGGAACCCGTGATAATTGACGCTAGCCAATTATACAGGCTGCCTACGTTGTAACAAACTGAAAATCAACTCAACACATAGAACAATAATATTTACTCTAATTATTAGGACACAAGGGAAGGTATTTTCACTGATTTATGCACTCACTTCAACCTGTAATAAGATGACATCTCTTTATTAACAAATTATGTATATAGATCCCATTACATAAAAAAATTTATACTGAAATATTTAAAAAAGGTTTTCTGTCAAACAAGGGATCATATTTATCATGTAATTTACCTCGGATCCGAGTCTTTAAATCTAGTAAAGACGTCTGAATTTTACTTTCCTTATCAAGGAGCTTGCATGATTACATAAACCATTTGAAGAACGGTATTATTTAGTTAAGGGATTATAACTTATATTTCAAGATTAATGTTACAACGTATGATTTTAGAAATTACAGTTTACATTTATTTTTGTTTTACTTAATGCTTAGAGAAGATTATTGTCTTTTGAAAAGTCTCTGGCATGTATGAAAAGTTATATTTTAAATGTACATAATTCTCGGTAGGCAAGCCACCGAGTCACCTCTCAAATAAGCTTTTGCTGTCCGTGTCCTGGGGCGTGAATCTTCGGAACTCTGGTAGTCGCGGTAGTCATCTGGGTCGTGTTTCCGGTGAAAGTCTTCTAGGTGTATTAATGAGGAGATGGATGTTATGCTGCGTGAAGTCGGGTTGATCCTCGGCGGTTCTGGTAAGTGTTTTATAGGTGGTAGTCGTCCGTATATGCAGTTGAGCACGTCACATCTTCACTGGTTGAGTAGTACTGGAGTTTGCATCTTCTTCTTTTTACATTACTATCTGAATTACATCACTCGAACAATATTCGAGAGATCGTCTTTTAATTAACTTGAGACATCACCTTATATACGAGTTCTTTTTTTTTACATTACCACATTTCTTTAACAAATTCCTCACTACATTTTATATATAAATAGAACTAGCTCTCCACGTTTTTAGTGGTAGCTCACACTCATTTAAAAATTTAAAACAAACATTTTTGAAGGGCCCTCGCTTGGAGGTGTTTACAGTCTGAACGCCGCATCGTAACTCTTGCATTGCTACGACAGGTTGATTGCAACGAAGCGGAGTGAGTACTCCGCCATAATATAGTTCCAACTTTTTATTAAATATACATTCTTATAGTAAGACAAAACAAATTATCTAGACCTATTTAGTTTACAGGGATTATTATAACTACTACTTGTGACTTCAAATTATTAATTATTTACATTACGATTTTCAGATATTTCTACGTTACAGACGGTTCGCTATGCACGTTGTGTCCGGAATTAAGCAGGTCAACGCATGATAATTTACTAAAGGGTTAACTGTATTATTCTTAACTTTTTACATTACGATTTTTTTTTATTACTTATTTAGTTAGATTTTCTTAATTTAATTGTCATAACTATTCTGTGTTTAGTTCAGGGGTATTTGGTTTAATCGTGCGATTTAAAATACTTACTTACTTTCGTTTTCTCTTTTTTTTTATTATTAATTTTTTTTATTACCAATTTAAATCTTCACACTGACCGTCGCTAAATGCCTATATTTACACCCCGCTGATATTCCAGAATAATCCATATACTCATCAACACTACACTAGAGCGTAATTGCTTGTGGCCTTGAACACAGTGCATGCGGACCGTTGAGTCTGGAACAATCTCGTTGATGCCTGTTAAGAATCACATACGCACACAACAGCCGAGGTTGCACTAGAATACCCGAGAAACGGTAGAATGTTTTGTAATGTCGTAACAATATTATAAATAATATCACTATATTCATATTATGAATGTCTCATTCATATTATTATTATATTCATATTATGAATTAGCAACTGTATTTAATTGAAATACTTCAGTTGTCAAGTTACATAATGGTGAACCAGGACTAAACCCTTGTATTGTTAATCAATTTTGTTTGCAAGATAACTCTGTTTTAGGTTGTTCTGTCGACTGCTTTTATTTATTTACCAAACTGTGTACATTAATTTTGATTTTAATGTTATTCTGTTGTTCTTTTATTATTCCTACAAGTTTATCAAAATTCACGACAATAAGACAAGTTAGTTGTAACCCAAGATGTAAACAATACGTTTTTGTTAGAGTTTGGTTTAATGTTTGCACCAATTCAAAACAAATTTTAGATATTGTGATTGGCATCTGTTAACTTGGAATTTTCAAATTTAATAGGTAAGATTTTTATTACATACCCTTGCATGGCAGCCTTTAAGCGGTTGTGAAATGTGTGCACTGGACATGGGTGGGTAGAAAATCACACCGTCATTGGCATGTATAAGTTGGGTATTACCTACCTAATCTTAATTTTTTTATATATCTCAAAGTCTTCCAATTGCATCCATATCATACATTTCTCATACAATAGATTATATAACTTGTATAAACTTAAAAAACAAGACCCGGAAGTCCCAGAAAATTCGCCATGAAGACCTTTCGCCATGAAATGCGACGTTCTCTAATAGGAAGTTTGGACAAACTGTCAGTTGAAATTTCAAGCCGTTTCTCTAACGTAAAAGAGTTAGAAAAATTCTTTGGGTTCCTCTGTATATTTGAGGCATACGTAAATGATGGGGATATACATTTTAAGGAACAGGTTTCCCAAATCAGTATTAAGTGCACAGTGCTTGCAAAACTGTATCCACATGGCCTAAACAGTGAAGAATTGTTCAGTGACTTGAAAAGACGTCATACTTTTATTTAGAAGGGAAAAAGTTAATGGAGAACAAAAAGACTTACACCTTAGGGACTTCTACAATATTTATCTTTAATGAGATTAGAAGCCTACAAAACACTAGCAACAGCTTTAAAAATTTATCTTATTTTACCAGTGTCTGTGTCTTCTTGTGAAAGATTGTTTAGTAAGCATAAAATTGATTAAATGGTACCTACGATCAACAATATCTCAAGACAGGTTGTTAAATCTAGCGATACTTTCAATTTTGAAAACAACATTGCTTCGTCTTTAGATTATAGTGATTTAATAACCCACTTTGCAGCAATTAAGATCAGGAAAGTTACATTTTAAAATGAATCGTTTTAAATATTTATTAAATATTAAAAATAAATGTTAAGTGTTTATCAATAGAAGACGAAACCTTAATCTGTAATGGTAAGTGATTTATTTTATTATTTTTAATGTAGTTCTTTGTTTAAGTTTATGTTGCTTCAGGATATTGTTTCGACGATGCGCTTTAGACCTACAAGGAATTTGCATGTTTATTGGAACATTTTTACGTTATAAATTTTTTATATTACTACATTTTTTATAGTCTACATTTGTTAATATTAAATGTATATAAACTAAATACCGGTAATATTATAATATGTAATTTTGTTAATTTTGACTTAACAAATATTGTTAAGACTTTTGCTGGACGTGAATTAGTACAAAAATCTACACATTTGCATTTATTAAGTATTTTTTTCACTGGATGAGCCTTCATTTTTGCTCTTTTAATTGTGTATTTGTCCCCCTTTAATTGTGAAGGTGAGGCGGCTGACGATGTCCTGGCCTGGGCGCCAAAAAGCCTAGCTACGCCACTGATGGGTTTTCAACTTGATTAGCAGAATAATATTATTATAATATTTAATAATAATAATATAATAATATTCAACATGACGGTGAAGAATATTTTCACTTCCATCCTTGAGCAGTGAGATATTATGTATTTTAATTAGCCTTCCATTTAAGAAGTTTTAAGTCTACATGTAAAGAATGTAATTAGTACATGTTGATGTTTCAAATGCTGCAAGTTTTTTACTGCTTTTTATTCTCTTAAGATATTTTTTCTATGGTGAGGTTATTTTCTGGGATTTCGTTGTCCATGACGAGTCCGTTACTTAACTAAATATAATTATTTCACTACGACTCGGAACACAAAACTTTTTATTTGTAAAACGTAAATTTTTTACCTTATAACCTGAACCGGTTTTCACTTTTAAAAAGCTTCTTCAGGAAGAAGAAGAAGCTTTTTTAAAGTGAAAACCGGTTCATGTTATAAGGTAAAACTTTTACGTTTTTACCCATAAAAAGTTCTGTGTTTTGAGTCGTAGTGAAATAATATTATATTTGGTTATTTATTATTGAAAAAATAATTAAAAACCCTAATATTTTTTTGTAATCTGCTTTGTAAAACACTAGATTCCCTGGCATTTGTTTGCTTTTCTAATAAATTTTTTATTTTTATTTTTATTTGCTTGCTTCTACTTTAGTTTCTTGTTTGTTACGTTTTGTTGTTGTTATGTATAACTTGTATTTTTATTTTCCGTATTAGTTTTGCAATAGTATGTGATGTTTCTGCTCTTATTTATTCTTGATTGTCTTCTTTAATGTGTTAGTACCATAATCAACATTATTAAATTGATAAGTTTTTTTTAAGTTCACTCAACATGTAGGCCTATTCTTAAAATAACTAGAAGCCAATAGATTTGTAATAAAGTTAGTATTATCAAAATACTTGTTACACGTATATTTTTCTCATACTGTATTTAAAAAAAATGGTAGGACAATAAAATCGATAATGTAACTACACTACCGATGTTATTAGCACTTGTGACAGAAATAAATAGCAGTGGCAGATCCAAATGATTTACTGTCCCAAGCCGTTTGAAGTGAACAACCGTGAATCCAATTCCATTCCAACTGCAAGGATGGATAACAGGGAAAATGTTTGAAAATCGTGATCACAGAACACCATGAATTTGGGGATAGCTAGCCATATGTACCTTTGTTGCATCTGGTAATCTAATATATCTGTTGGTGTCTACTATATGAAAACACAAAAACCAAGTTGTACAAAACACTGTTACACCCAGTAATTGCATATTATCCCGATTATTGTTTATACCAATTTAGATACACGTGGTTGTATTTCATTAGAATATGCATGATATGTTTTATGTATTTCATAATAGTTTTCTACAAAGATTAGTTAACATTTACTGAAACTTACATATATCACGTAGAGTCGAACACATTCTTTTTAAATTGACATAAACAAATTAAAACACTGATGTTTATTATTATTTTATTAATTTTAAAAAATGCAATTTTTACATACAAAAACATTTTGCACAAGTTTTGAGTCAGTTTGTGTTTATAAATGTTACACAAAATTGAATTAAAATTAATTATATAATCTAAACCAGTCACCACATACGTATAAAAAATTTATGAATAATAACTTTACAATTTTCTGCAGAAAAATTTTAAAATAATTATAACAATAATCCATACTGGACACGTGTAAGTAACACTCGAGTTCATGAAACGGATTGAATGTTATTCAAGTGAACGTTGTAAGTTCTTAGTTGTCAGCTTATTAATGCAATCAACGTGTACTATCTGTAGTGTGGCCTCCTGGATCTTACACTCAATTAACAGCTGTGGGATGTTAATGTTAACAAATAATTTAAACAACATAGAAATTAAAATGTTCAAGAAGATTGACGAGGGTAATAGGTTTGATAAGATTAAGAGCAAAACAACTGGAAATACTCTGAAAGTGAAAAGTTGTGACTTAACAACTGATATGACTTGGGCAAGTAGTGATAACAAATTAAGAAGTAAAAACAGCAAAGGTGATTCAGGAAATGAGAATAGAAATCAAACAAAAGCATTGCTCACCTAGAAAATCATGTAAAAATAGGACAGCCAATGCACTAAAGAAGAGAAATGCACTACTTCAACTTGGGTGTATAACATAATGGAAGCAAGTGATAGGAATAGATGAAATCCATCTCTTAGCATCTCAAGTAGAAGAGGCTGAGAGAGAGGTAAGTAAGAAAATGTATGCAAGAGAATTTAGAACAAATTTTTCTCATTTTAAAAATTGTGTTTATTTTTTTAAATAATAATGAATATAATTAATTCACTACCGACTCAGAGCACAATGTTTTTATAGGTCTGATAATAACACACACACACACACACACAACATCGATCCTTCAAAAGTCGATACCGTCACCAACAACAAGATGGACAGTGCTCCCAACGGCAGCCTCTGGAGAAGCTTTTTAAAAGTGAAAACAGGTTCAGGCTATACGGTAAAACTTTTACATTTTTCCTGCTATATACACTTTTTCCTCGAACGAGGCCTTTCGGTTTCGCAACCATTATCAAGTTCTTCCTACAAGTTGTATATAGAACTTGTACAACTAGTTCTTCCTACAACTAGTTCTTCCTGGTTGTAGGAAGAATTTGATAATGGTTGCGAAACCGAAAGGCCTCGTTCGAGGGAAAAGTGTGTATAGCAGGGAAGTAACAATATTTGACAAAGTTGTTATAAGACTGCTAACATAGAGAAAATAACTGATTTTACATTTTTACCTATAAAAAACTTTGTCTTCCGAATCGGTAGTGAATTAAGTATATTTAGGTAATTAACAAACACGTCACGGACAACGAAATCCAAGAATAATAATGTTTAACTTTTAACAGTGTCACCGTATTAAAAATGTTTTAATTTGATTTGTTACTACATTACAGAAAATGACGACAACACATAAGCTAATATTGGCACATGCATGCAATACTTTGTACAATTTGACACAGATCAGATTAATGAAATTGGGCAAAACTGGTAGTACTTTTAATAATATTGTTCACCAATAGAGTACTTTGGCAAGTGTATTTTAATTTTTATCAGTATATATGAAAAACTATAGAAATAGAATTACTACTTAAACTTTCCGAAACAATTGTTTTTTACACCTAATAAGTAGGTTATAAAAATGAGTTACATAATTATAAAAATCAAATGCACTTTCAAAAGTAATTTAACATTAAATAATAACATATAAATATTGCAAGAAGCTTGATTCACAACTGTTACAAAGAAATGATGGAGTTGTTAATACATATATTTACATTGCACCTTTTGATAAAAAACAGTAATTTTTATCTAAACATTAATGTTCCATGTCAGAAAAAAACAACAAAATTGATACTCCGACACATCATGGACAACAAAATCATGATAAATTGTTATTTTAAAATGCCCTTACGAGTCGTCATATACAATGAAGTGGATATATCAATGTATGAATTTTAAATTAAAATTAATACAATCATATCATATAATAATATAAGTTATTTCAGTTAAAGAATCAATATTTTAGGTAAACATATATTATGTTCAACGTATATTTCCCTGAAGGGATTTCATAATTGTAGTGAATCAGTTCTTGCTACTTAGAAGGACTGAATGGTACATTAACATAATATACTCAGTTACTTTTTGTAATTCTGTGTAAAGATTACATGAGAACTTATAACAACTTTGTTAAACAGGGGATGTAATCTCATAAATTCACATGGTATTCCTTGCTTTTGATATTTTAAATAATGAACATGGAAATCCCTTACACAAGTGTCTGAAAAATGTTTTTAATAGCACCTGTTTGTTCGGTGTCATATCATCAGTTCATGTTTGGCATCTAGTTCCTCTTTCCCTAAAGAATTATCTTCTTTCATAAATACAACAATCTTATAGCCATTCTTAAGTCCTTAAATTAAGGCAGAAAAGTGCTGTTTAGTGCTCTTACAGGTCTTCATAATTGTGTCCAGTTAAAAGGTAGCAAGTCTTCAGTTCTGTTATAGTGTGACGATGCAATGTTGTTTTATGTTCATCGCAAATGTATGCACGAACTGAGAAAGTAATAACAGCTATATACCAGAAGTTGTCTCACTGAAGAGGATTTAATTAACATTAATTCCCAAACATTTATGCAGATTTGTACACTGCTTTGACTGTGGTGGTATCTGTTGCATCTCCTAAATAATAATGTTTTCAGTTAAATGGATCACAAAACATGTCTGATCAACAATTTATCAAATACACTGTTTTATTTTCATTTTTGTCCACGGACAGAGATATCATGACACAACTGCATTTTGTCTCTGTCAGTCAGTGTGTTTAAAAGTGGGAGAACCCTTTTATAACAGTCCCTCTACACTTATTACATTTTTTTAAATATAATTAATTCACTACCGACTCGGAACACAAAGTTTTTTATTGGTAAATAGTTTTGCATTATAGCCTGAACCGGTTTTTGCTTATAAAAAGCTTCTTCAGAGGCTGCCGTTGTGAGCACTGTCCGTCCTGTTGTTGGCGACGGTATGGACTTTTGAAAGATCGATATTGTGTGTGTGGGGTGTGATGTGTTCGAATAATGCGTGTGACTTGAATTGTGTCTGTTCGTTTAGGATGTTGTTTTTATGTGTTTTTGTGTGTTTATATATTTCCAATTGTTCTAAACAAGCGGTAGCCTCTGAAGAAGCTTTTTAAAAGTGAAAACCGGTTCAGACTGTAAGGTAAAACTTTTATACGTTTTTACCCATAAAAAACTTTGTGTTCCGAGTCGGTAGTGAAATAGTTATATCTAGTTAAGTAACGGACACGTCATGGACAACGAAATCCAAGAATATAACTATTTCTTCTTCCTCCTTGTTACTATAAAACTTCCTTGTTTATGACTGTATATATGCCTATATTTTTCAGTATTTGATTTTGATATTTCTATGCCAGGGGGCAGTGTTTCTTCACAACAGGGGGAAATTCTGCACACACACACACACACACACACACACACACACACACACACACACACACACACACACACACACACACACATAAATTTCTTATTTGTTGTTATGTCTTATTCCTACATACCATTAATATTGCTGGTGTGATCCTTTTTCTTTAACAGCTTTTCAACAATTTTCCATAATTTTGATCATATATTTCAAGATTTTTGCCAGTTTTAGGAGGTCATCGGTTTAAATTATTTTAATTATAACTTCTAATTTGTTCCCTGAAACA
Organism: Magicicada septendecula; assembly: GCA_034769895.1. Classification (NCBI taxonomy): domain Eukaryota; kingdom Metazoa; phylum Arthropoda; class Insecta; order Hemiptera; family Cicadidae; genus Magicicada; species Magicicada septendecula. The sequence continues at coordinate 2,460,960 of CM068371.1, forward strand.
CATACTGTTATTTCCTTTATCTACAGAAGTATAGTTTTTTATGTCCACCAACTTAATATTAATTTCTTTTTCGACACTATCAATGTAATATTAAAGCTCCCATTGCCAGAGTTACGTACAGTAAAATTATTTTACAGGCTGTTGGGCCGTGGTCCTCTTTTTGTAGATCCAAACCTTTCGACTGCAGCTGCAGCAGTGATCTTATGTTCTACTCCTCTGGTGACACCTTTGGGGTCACATCATTTAGTTACCAGAGGAGCACTGAGGATGACTGCCACAGCTGCAGTGGAAATGTTTGGATCTACAAAAGAGGACCACAACCCAACATCCCACAAAATAATTTTACTGAATACTATCGACATAAGTTTTAAGCATTCTGAAATGTCTTTTGTTAATGTGTTTTGAACTGCCTTTTTTCTGATGCAGTCAAAGTGATAACAACGCTGTTTTTTGGTTCAACACACATCTCTTTATTATTTTTGTGCCGGTTGTCTAACAACCGGCGCTGATACAAGAAATATATTCAAATAAATATATAAGTCGAACGGAAAAAGGTTTAGCAGTTTCGGTGTTTAACGGAACGGCGAAATTTAGTTCGCCGTGGTACATGCCACGCGATCTGGTGTTCGCCTTCAAACGCGGATTTGGTATTGCGTCCAACGAATGTTGTGTTTTGTCTTGTGCCCGTAGCCATTACGTGAACAGCTAAACCTCCGTCAGAGCGAAGTTTTTTTTGAAAGTAATACTATCACCCAAGGATGGGTAGATAATCTCGCACAGAACTGCGGTAAGTTACTGTAGCACATATATAATGCTTTTCATAAAAAAATAAAATGTGAATTTCAGTTTTGTAAGTGTGAATGGATGTTCATAGTTTTTACACCGCGTGGCGTACATCTGAAGTATTCAATATCCGAGCTTCTATATTGTTTAAACCCTCATGAAATAACGGACATCTTAATTAAGAACCAATATTTGCCTGTATCACTTTAGTGCTGTAAAATCTTGCAATTTTGGCTGATGTAATAGTTTTCAAATGTAGTAACACGTACGAGCGCACAAGTAGACAGGTTATAGTGTGTCAAACGTTTGCCCACATAGGCATAATCAATTGCTTAAAAACTATAAATTGGTTTTGGGAGAGTCTGTGAGTGAAACATAATGTCGAAAGAGAAAACGTACTTTTAATTATAACGAACAGAGTTAAAAGGGTCCAGGGGAGGCCTGTTCAAACTTGTTCAGTACAGGTTCTATCCAGTGTGCGTGGTGGTTTATAGTGTGAAAATAAGTGTTGGGACATCCCTCTAATTATTTATGTATGTTTAGGGTCCCCGCGCTTAGACGAGGACGCCGGCACAGGATGAACATCTCCGCCTGAACGTGTCACCAGAGGCTCTCGACTTCGTCTGCCGGAGGGAATAGCGAGATGAGCACACCAAACCAACACTACAGGCACTGGAAGTAGGAACTCAAACACCACCACATGTGATAAATAAGGTGACCTCAAACCAATTATTATTATTTTATTTTGACCTACATAGACACCCGGATTTGTGCCGATAACACTTCAGAAACGTGTGGCGTATGAGTGACACACTATCAAATTTCTTTCATCTTTTAAACGTTTTAGTTGGGCCCCAGTTTAACTGGACAGAATTGTGAGCGGATTTTTGGAGAATGTTGTATATTATGTACTAACTTGTATTAAGTGTAAGCCCGGGGGCTGGCATGTATCCAAGGCTTCTTACAATTTATTCACTAATATTTTCTTTCTCGTTTTCGGTAAAAGGGGGTGGTTCAAGTATTAGGGTACTGGTATTTCAAATATGTAAGGGGGGTTCCGTTGGTGACAGGATGAACCCCACCGGCTGGTAGGGTTCAGCTATAATTCCTGTCAGGTTAGTTCAGATAATTACGGTCATTTCACATATTTAAATTACGTTTTGGGGTTATGTAAGGGTAATAAGCTTTCTGATTCAGTAACAGTCCGGACGCCTGTTTAATCCTGTGTAGGCAGGTTTATATGCAGACATATGCATGCTCCATGCTTAGGAACATGTCGGCTACCGGGTCAATTCAGTTTTATTAAAAAGGTTATATACCAGTAGGTCTCCTCACAGTTGTAAAAACTCTTTAAATGTATTATTGTCAATTCAGTTTTCTTAAAAAAGTTATATACCAGTATGTCACTTCACTGTTGTAAATTTTTTTTATCATTATGCTAATCTAGATTTCTTACAAAAAAAAATTATAAATTATTATCTCACCAAATTCACAAACACAGTTCAGGTCACGGAAAGATTACCTTCTTTTCTATTTATTATTGTCAGTTATATTTTTACTGATTTATTGATTATAATTTTACCAAGTTTAAGCGCACTTTAAAGTTGTATCTGGCATTCTGGCCTACCCAGGTTCGTGGGAGCACTAGTGATATATATATCACTCCACGTTTGTGGTCAGACAACCTGCATACGAATTTTCGTCCTGTCTCACCTAGGTATACTTTGTTGCAGTTTTTACCTCTTAATTTATAAATTCCGCTTTTCTGTAATACTGGGATTTTTTCTATATTTTTATTCCTTATTTTATCAAATACCGTTTCACATTTTTTAATAGCTATATCTATATCCACAATCGTGGAGAATGTAATAGAACATCGAATTCATTATATGCAAGACATTTCATAGAAGACAACCACAATTTTGTTAAATCCTTTGGAAGACTACGAAATTGTAAAAGTAGTAAATAACACAGTTGAAAGGAAGCTTAGGGAGGAGTTAGAAATATTGAAAGAAAGAGAAAAAGGGTTAGACAATTTAATTAATACCAAAATTGAATTTGATAGTGAAGAAATATTTTATAACATAATTAAGAAGTAAATGATAGAGGACAGATAGATAAGATTAAGAATTAAACTGCATAGGACAAATTAGGTGTTTTTAAAATAAGGGTGTGTGACAGGCACACATGTGTGGATGAGAAAGACTAGGTTTAAAAGGAATGCACACACACACACACACACACACACACACACACACACACACACACACACACACACAACACTGAAACACAAGGAATTTGCTAGAAAAATATGTAACTGTCCAGATGGAGGGACAAGGCTGAGGGTGGGGAAGGGACATTGAATTATAGCTTGTTGTGTGTGAGCAGGGTTGGGTTGGGTGGGGGTGAAAGGTTAGTTTTCAGGTTATTTGTTTCATATCCGATCTGACGATGAGCTGTGAAGCTTGAAAGCGCTAATAGGAATAATTTTTATATAGTGGTGTGCAACAGTGACAATTCTGCTTGTGATTTTAACCACTAACACAACTTTCTTCATTAAACAGTTGTTATTCAGTTAAGTCACTTTGCAGAATTTGCCTTTCTATTATACTTAGTTTTTACTGACATTTGAACTTCCCTGTACAAGCTTCTCCACCCCGTCCGACATACACACCCCCACATACAAGTTCCCACCCTCACTTTTGTTGTTTAGTTGTTTCTATGACCTTTTTGAGAATAGATTAATAGTTGAAACAATTGTCAGAGGTAAATAATAAACTGCGAAACTTTCCAAGTGTTTGTATGTATTTAAAAACCTTAGTATAAGTTTCTTCTGTAAGCACAATGTACAATGATGCAGATATACCCGTAGTTCTGTGGAACTTGCGTTTGATGAAACAATTTTGTGCTTAGAGAAAATTACAAGGCTAATGGGTAATGGCTAATGGAAAACAGCTAATAAATTGGAAATAACAGTTATTCATAAAGTATCTGCTAAAATAAGTAACAGTAACATTATCTTGTAATAAGAAGTTTGAAGAAAGATTTAACTGTCATTTATCTGGGTGCTAATCTGTATATTCAGCTTAAGTGGGGGCTTAGTCTAGTGATTTTGGACAAGGCCTTTACAACTCAAATGATTGATCTCAGTTGGTTATCTGTTGTCAGCTGAACAACTACACTAGCATTAACAATGTTGTTGTACATTCCCTCTGCAACAATTCTGTGTACAATCTTAACACTTCAACATGTGATATCACAAACTCCTCCGTAAGTAGATAATTTTTGTTTATTTAAACTTTTTTTATCTTGAAAATTTCAATGGACAGTGTATAACTAAAACTTCATGAGTTCAGGTTTCTTGTGGTTTTAATGTACATATCCAATTCAATAAATTTATGTCTCTTGTATACTGGATGACACTCTAGAGCAATGGTTCCCAAAGTTTTCAATGTACTCCCCAAAAAAATTTTTGGACCCCGTCTGAGTTCTGAAATGAAACAAACAGTAAAAATGATATACACTCTTATATTTTAATTAAAATGTATTAAAATCAGTATTCTCTTAACTTGAACAATTTTAATATTAATGATACGGTATCAAACATAGTTTAATGTGAACAATGAAGCTCCGCAATATTGGGTTTAATGTCTGATAATTTAATATTAAGTCACCCTCGACGTCAAGTTTATTTCTTAACTTTGACTTCAAGTATATCAGCTGGGAGAATGCGGTTTCACACAAATAAGTAGAGGGAAACACAGTTGAACACTTCAAAGCGTTTTTAGCGAGTTCAGAATAGTCGGTCATTACATATAACCAGAAGTCAGCTAGCTGTAATTGCGAAAACTATAATTTTAATGAACTGTCAGTTGAAAGTTCTGCCAATGAATCTTCTTTTGATAGTGTAAGATAGATGTCTAGTCAGTTCAGCTGACAAACAGATCTGCTACACAACATGATTTAAAGACTACTGTAGCCATTAGTTTGAAATTAATTTTACAATTACAATTAGTTTGAACAAATAATATACAGAATCTTTTACTAATTGTTATAATATTCTAAAATTTAAATTTTACAGAATAAAAAATTGGAGAAAATTACAGTATATTCTATTTTTTCTTAAAAGTGTCTGCGGACCCCCTGAAACATTATTACGGAGCCACAGGGGTCCGCGAACCCTACTTTGAGAACCACTGCTCTAGACCAAACTCAGTGGTCACAATTTATTTATACTCATATTTATTAAATATGCAGCTTATTTAATGAGACAGTGCAAAAATAATTTAAAACTATACTCCATATTATTTTATTTTTTTATATTACCTCTGTAACCCCGCTTTGACTTAGACTGGTAAAAAAAAATTTTTTTTTTTTTGAAAACATTTTTTGAAAAATTTTTTTTTTTAAAGAGGGGCCACAAGTTAATTAAAACTAGACCAAAGCCTAGAGAAGCCAAAATTGCGCTGGATCCAGTGAGACGGGACTTGCAATTAAAACTCATAAAATTAACAATTAATAAAATCCGTTTATTATTCTATCTCCTTTCTGTTACCTACAAAAACAATAAATATAACATTCAGAATCTATTTTCCCCTTAAAAACTGTTAATTAAAAATAATTTATATTCTTTAAAAAGGTTACTTGAAATTATTAATAAATCCAAAATTTATTTTATATCTTCTCTAAATAAAATCAATTGAAACTTAATTGAGAGAAAATTTATATACATCTTGATAAGGTTAATTAGAATAACTAATTCTCTTTAAAAACAAATTAATTAAAATTAAATCGAGACAAATCTACATACTTTTTATTAAAGTTAATTAAAATAAATTAAATATCTTAGAAAAAATATTAATTAAAAATTAATAGAGATAGAATTAATTAATTGTCATCAAAATTAAATGTATATATATATATATATAACCCTATGTTTTATCTTTTCTTTTTATAAGCCCTATATCTAACTCCCCCAAAAATACACCCAAATGTACAATACATATAGAACCCCACAAAAAATTCACACACGAATATACAATACATCTATATGTTCCACAATACAGGACAATTATTACATAGATCTCTTGCCACACCCTTTTCTACCCCCACGAGGTACATCATTAATAATTTATGAAAATCCATGTCAGGTTTTAATTCTTGATATGTGCATAACACATTACATGTTTATCTGATTATATATGCAACTCCAGTAGTCCCCAGGACATAATAAATTCAAAAATTTGGCCAAGGGCCTAATACTATTATAAAATGCTGCCACACTGGGCACTTATACTGGGAGAAATAAAATTTAGAATACAGTGAACACCCCACTGATCATAATTAATTAGAAGAATTTATATATTGATAAATATTGTAAAGTTTTGAAAATAGTAATGTGTCATGAACCTTATAACCCTTTTAAAAGTAATTTTGGCCCAGAGACCGACATGTTCATGGGCCAGTCAGTGCATAATTCAACCTGTCTCAACAGCATGTTTAACACTGCATGAACATGCACCAGTACAGGATTAAACTTGTGACTCTACTTAACTACCACAGAAACTTCTATCCCTATATAATCCAAACTGAATTTAAAAATGAGAAATTAATACATAAAATGAACACTAAATTGAAACAGAGAAATTACAAGTTGATTGAATGAATTAGTAGCAGTGATGAAACCCTTATACTGAAAATAAGAAGGAATTGCACGTTTGAATGGTGAACAGCCAAATTTGCATGTCAGCCTCTGGGTTCACAGATTATACAAACAAATTAATAAAATTTACAAAAGATTTCCCTCCCAGTTCACGCACTATTCTGTCCCGTTAATCGGGGACCCAATTAAAATGTTTAAAAACTTAAAGTAATGTTGTTGAGTGATTGAATGTCCACTGGCTTTTTGAGTTACATTACCAAGTGTAAAGAATTTTATATATGGATTGAGTTCACCTTAATTTTTCCATGGGTGTGAAGAGATGATCATCTGGCTTTCAAGATAGGGTGTTTGTGTTAGCCATCGCCATTCTCCTCCGGCAGATGAAGAGAGAGAGAATCTAGGTGTTACATGTTCTGGTGGTGGAGCTGTTCCTCGCCTTCATCGGAGGACCCGCAGTTCTGTATAGATTTAACCTGCCATAGATGAAGATGGTGAAATAATTTTATTCTTCTCTACCGGAGAAAACAAAAGACGCAGCTAACAGCACGGCGGTCGGCCAGAGATCAAATTTTCTAGAAAACGTAGTTTCCGTTCTGACCTCGTAAACCGTGCTCACGCTAGGGTGCAGCACTAATCAAGCCGCTCTAAATGGTAAAACCAGTTACAGTACTTATCTTAACCGCTATCGCTAAATACCGTACAGCATTTAACGTCAATTTCTTGACGCTAAATACCGAACACGCACCGTATACTCGCCGATCTATTTTAGAACGGCACACCTCTCTTAAGATTGATAAATTTGATCCAATCATTTGCAAGGGTTTTGTATCCCTTCCATAAAATAAGGCATCTCCAAATCTGCAATAAGTGTTTGTTTCACTAACCACTTTAGAATCAAGTTCAAATTCCTCCATTAAAAACTGTTTTCATATTTGTAAATGAGTAATAATCAAAGAATGCCAAATCTGAAGCATACCATGGTTAACAAACAATTCTTTAGCATAATTTAAAGTTTTCTCACCCGAATCACAAACGAATAAGTTGGAACATTGGATTGATAGAAAACAGTTTTTCCACTAAACTTGACTTGCTTGTCTTAATTTCAATATGTAAATAACAAAATAAAGATGTGTACTATTCCCTTGTTATTATTTTGTCATTTTACAAGCAGTCAATAAACCATAGGCATCCCCCAAAAAACATTGGTCATTTCCTTTCCTGCTGATGGAAACACTTTGGCTTTCTTTGGTGAAGGTTCATATACTACGATCCAATTTTTTAGCTGCTTTCCTTTTTGACTGATAGTGATGTACGCTTATTTCATCATCTGTTGTGAAACAATGTAAAAGTTTTATGAGAACTTTGGCTTGTTGGGCTGTAAGGTCGTGGTCCAAGGTTGTTTGGATCTGCAAGCGTTTCGACCATGCCTTTGACAGCCATCTTAAATGAAGAACAACTTTGTCAAATTTTGTTGCTTCCCTGCTATATACACTTTTTCCTCGAACGAGGCCTTTCGGTTTCGCAACCATTATCAAGTTCTTCCTACAACAACATTAAAATACCTACTTCCCTTATATATTTACTAGCCCTCCCACGCATCACCGGTGACATTCAACCAATAGGAGGCAGTACTTACCGCCCAATCCTTGTAAGCCCCGCCCCTTGCTCAGTCAACCTGACCTCGTCATATACATTATCCTCTATAAATCTAGAGCTTTCTACGTTCTGAACCTATCCTGTAACAGTATTACACCTTTTATACACTACTGTTTCAAAATTGGTAAAATATATCTTCATTACTAAATTCAGTCTTTATGTTCATCAGCGCATTTCTATTCTTTTTCCTTACTTTTAATATTTCTAATTATTCATAAAATTTGCGTTTACTTATGTTATTCTCTAACCTTACTATTTCGACGTTCTCTGTTGGGTCTAAAAACCTATGCCCTGTTTCATTAAAATGTCTCGCATAAAGCGAATTCGTAGTTCTGTCTCCTTCTCCTCTCGCATGCTCTCTCAATCTAATTTCGAACTTACGTCCTGTTTCACCCAGATAAACCTTATCACACTGTTTACAGTTCAACTTATAAACACCGTTTTTCTGTAATTCAGGCGTTATTTCAGTACTACTATTCTTTATATAATCAAAAACTGTCTTTGCCTTTTTTACCACTACATCTATATTGTGTTTTTCAAAGCACTTGATTATTTCTTGGATTTCGTTGTCCATTACGTGTCCGTTACTTAACTAAATATAACTATTGTTTGACGACTCGGAACACTAATTATGTTTAAAATAACACTATATTAGTGTTCAAAGTCGTCAAACAATAGTGATATTTAGCACTTGATTATGTTCCTCGTTTGAAATCCCAGATACGTTATTGATCCTATGTATTTCTTTTCTTTCTTCTCTTCTTGTCTACTATTTAATTCTATTCTTTTTACAATTTTCTCTACTATTCCCGGTTTATAATTATTTTTTTTCGCCATTCCTTCTATTCTTTTTAACTCATCTGTTTTACATGAATCATCTTCTAAGTATTTTATTGCTCTATAAACAAATGAGTTTAGTGCAGCCATCTTGTGACTTACGGGATGGTATGATTCGTGAGGTATAATTAAGTCTGTATACGTTTCTTGTCTAAATACATCAAATTTAAAAACACCACACTCTATCTTTATGTTTAGATCTAGTTAATTTATTTGTACTCCACCTATTTCCTCTTAGAACTTAATTTTATTTTCAATATGATTAATTTCATTCGTTAGTTCTGCGAATTCTTCATTTGTTTCCTCCCACATCACCAAAATGTCGTCTACGTACCTTATCCATTCCTTTATTTTATCCTTATGTTTTCATTCCATTAGGACACGCCTCTCAAAACAATTCATATATATTTCCGCCATTACTGACGACAACGGACAACCAATTGGTAGTATAACGTGTCGGCTACGCTAAGCCAATTATACAGGCTGCCTACGTTGTAACAAACTGAAAAATCAAACACAACACTAAGAATAATTATAATCACTCTAATTACAGGAAACAAGGGGAGGGGATTTATCTGATTTATGCACTCACTTTAGTATGTAAGAAGATGACATCTCTTTATTAACATATGATATATAACCCATTACATATAAAAAATTTACTTATACTGAAATAGTAAAAGGGGTTTTCTGTCAAAACAAATGATCACACAGATCATGTATTTTACCTCGGATCCGAGTCTCTTTTAATCTAGTTAAGAAGTTTCAAATTTACTTTACTTATTAAGAAGGTTGCATTGTTACTTAAACACCATTTGAAGAATGGTTTTATTTAGTTAAGCGATTCAAAGTTATATCTCAAGAGTAATGTTACAACGTATGATTTCAGAAATTACTGGTTACATCTTTCTAAAATTTAATGCTTAGAGATTGTCTTTTAAAAGTCTTTTGCATTTATAAATACTTATATTTTAAATATACATAATTCACGGAAGACGAGCTTCCGAGTCACACATATCTAAATTTAATATCATGAAATAATCTTTCTAATAGTCTACTACTTCCTTGTGATATTCCAAAGGGTACTCTCGTAAATTGGTACAGGTTGGAAGGAACAGCAAAAGCGGTTAGACGTTTGGATTCTTCCGAAAGGGGTATTTGGTGTAATGCTTGATTCAGATCCATTATAGTAAAGACTTTCGCTTTAGTGAAATAATGAAAAGCACTGTGGATGTCGAGAAGCGGGATAGATTCAAATTATATTCGTTTATTTAATTACCGGTAGTCCACAACTAGTCTATGTTTGTCGTGACCTTTTGGTACTAAAAAGGAGGGTGATGAATACGGAGACGTAGAGGGTTCGATGACTCCTTGTTCTAACAACTTGTTGATATGGTTCCTCATTACTTCCATTTTGGGAGGCGATAACTTGTATGGGGGTAGGCGTATTACTTTGTGATCGTTCAAATTGATCTTGTATTCTATTAGTTTAGTTAGTCCTAGCTTAGGGGTAAGAACAGTTGAAAACTCTTTTATTAGTTTCTGCATTCTCAGCCTATCTCGACTTCCTAGACTCATGGTGTACTATATGTGCAGTAGATGATCCCTTACTTTCTTGTTCTTCAGTTTCATAATCAAAATTATACTTCCGTGTACGGTCGAATCTAAAATAACATTTCTTCTCGTGGATGTCAAGAATAATTCCCGTTTTACTTATGAAGTCTGCTCCCAATATTAATTCGGGTCCTAAATCATTACATACTAACATTGAAAAAACCAGGTTAGATTCTTAATTCTTACCTTAATGGTGATGCTGAGTTTTATCACTATATTTTGTTTATTGGCAGTAGCACATTTTATATTCACAGCTTGACTGCGTTTCACTAGGTGGTGTTCGAATAATTTATCTGCTAACCTCTGACTGATTAAAGTTCTAGTTGATCCAGAATCGATTAATCCGAGGGTGGATGTAACACCTAGGTCAACTTGTATTAATGGCAATAGACTTTTAGTCCAATCACTTTTAGTTATCGCATTACATTTCTCAATAAACCTTCTAACATAGGGATCTATTTTTCTAGTGTTCTTTTCTTTTTTTTTTTTATTCTCGTAGATTTCTTTGGGTTTACCGGTTCTCAAGATGCGGCGGAAGACACAGGATTTCGGGTCTCCCTGCCTTACATGTTTTTTGGATTAGGGTGTTTGCGTTCGTACTGCTTCCGATTTCAGTTTCTACTTATGTGTCCATACTTACCACAGTTAGAACACACATTTTTATTACGAGGGGTATAGCTTTGCTTCCGTTTTAGGTTACGTGTCTTTAGATTTACCAGGGCTGTGCAAATTGTTCGGTCTATTAAATAATCGCCTTTCACGCTGGGATTGCACATCGGGCACTAGGGCTTGCATTTCATTTCTACTCGGCTCGGTTGATTTCAGAGCACGTCTGTTCTGATCTGAGTACCCCATACATTCGAAGAGTGAATACTGCATTGTTCGAGATCCGCAAAGGTGTTCGGTATATTTATTAACGCTAAACGAGATCTTTCTTCTGGAGACAATCCTACTAAAATGGTGTCGACCATCTGTCTCTCATTCCAATCTACTTGCAGTAGTCGAGAAGACTCCCTGATGTCTGTGATGTAATGGGCCAATCTCTCATGATTTCCTTGTACTCGCAGTACGGTCTTTCTTTTTAGTTCCTCATAAATTCCGGTGGGAATAAAATATTTTATGATTGTAGTATGCAGTTCTTCTACTGGAAGGGTAGAGCTTAATGATTCTGGCACATGATTCTTTAACGGTTGTTTACATTTAGGTAGGAGGACTTGCAAAATTTGCCAGTCATTTAGCTGCTGTAAATCCTTAATCTGCAGGAGATATTTGATGAAATTTAGTAGTTTAGTAACTTTCAAAGCATCAGTGTATGGAATTTCAGCTAAGAGTTTTTCTACGGGGTGAGTGATTTTTCCGTAGGGATCAGCATTATAATTCACGTGTGGTATAGCTTTAGGAGGACCAGATGATGCGTTAGGGGTTGTCAATTCGTACATTCTGGGGCGAATTTGCGAACCACTGGGAGATGGGGCTTCGGATATAGTCTGGGTATTTAAATCTCTATTTGGGTTTCGCTCTCGCGTAGGTTGTATTTGCGATACGGCGGGTGAGTCCCGATCCGTGTTGGGGGGGGGTTCTAACGTAGGGGATTGAATTGGGGAGATGTATAGTTTCTTCAAGGATTTTTCAGTTTCATACATTCTGAACGAGTCGGACTTTCTTCGTAATTCCCTTATTATCGGGGGAAATTTCTGTAAAGCCTCATCTGCAAAACTTTGGACTTCGGGAGGGATTTCCGTGAGGTTAGGCCAGTTTAACAAGTTTTTCATTCGCCGGGTTAAATGTTCTATCCTTTGAGTTGTCCGCAATATTACCGCAGGAGATTTCTCGTCTTGAAGGGTTTGGGACAATAAAGTCAACTCACTATACTTGGCATAACAAGTTTCTCTCTCGCTCTCATAATCGAGTCCGCGTAGGTTACTTAACTCCGCGGGAGTATCAAATCCACTTTCGCGTATAGACTTGCGCAATTCCGCGACTGTTACATTCGCATGGGGTAAACCACGTAAAAGAACTTCATAAGACAGTTCGTCCTTTAATAGTAAATCTGGATTAAATAGGGCCATGTTTACCTTATATCTAACACACTAAAACTTATTTTACTACACTATACAATTATTGCATACACAATTTAATTCATGGTTAAAACATTTGCATTGGTTGTAAGAGTATTACTTCTCATCACAGAGAAAGAGAAAAAATTCACACAGACGTCAACTTTACTTTCAACGATCAGCTGTTACGCTGGAATGTGGGTCAAACTAGTTTTCTTTTAAACAATGGCATAGTTGTATGCGTAAGTAGGGGAGAATCACACTCGGGGTGAGAGAATGTTATTATTCTATTCAACAACAGCTGACTGCTTCCTTTACAGACTTGTATAGGCTGGCTTCAACGAGGGTGGCGTGTGCGATGCGCAATGATACACGTTTTAAACAAGTTACAGCCCGTAATTAAGCTGATATTTAGTTATTATTTAGTTTTACATACTAATTTTAATACTAATTTTATCTAATTCTGCTACTAGAGAGGAGTATAATTTCACTTACAATTAATTTACACGTAATTGGCTTGTTTACTTTTGTCAATCGTTTATATAACTCACCGTGGCAACAGAAATACAATTTACATTTTTATGCAGGCATATGCAGGAAAACCACAGGTCTCGAATTGTCGCTAAATAGACGTGTTAGATACTGAACATATTGACAACTACTAAAATTCATGTAGGGACTTGCATTGGTGTAATACAATTATCATACAATAATAATTCAAGCAATTATTTTCACGTATATTAAGTAAATGAGATATACGAGTTTGGTGCGTAATCTCACACAAAATTTACAATGGTAAATTAATATTGTCACTATTCCTTTGTGCCTTTGTGCTACTTAGCCTTTTTTTTTTTACATACAATACATAAACTGAGTGCATAGATCAGCAGAGTGCCGCATTTTATATGAGACACTACGTACACTATTAACCTTTTTTTTTTACAAAGCAGAGTGGCGCATTTTATTTATATGTGTCACTCTGTACACAATTAATATTTACACAATAGCAGAGTGGCGCATTTCATAACGTCGTTGTGACGAACTGAATAATCAAACACAACATTTAGAATAATTATAATTTCTCTAATTACAGGAAACACGGGGAGGTAATTTAGCTGATTTATGCACTCACTTTAACATGTAACAAGATGACGTCTCTTTATTAACATATGATATATAACCCATTACATATAAAAAATTTACTCATACTGAAATAGTAAAAGGGGTTTTCTGTCAAAACAAATGATCACACAGATCATGTATTTTACCTCGGATCCGAGTCTCTTTTAATCTAGTTAAGAAGTTTCATATTTACTTTACTTATTAAGAAGGTTGCATTGTTACTTAAACACCATTTGAAGAATGGTTTTATTTGGTTAAGCGATTCAAAGTTATATCTCAAGGGTAATGTTACAACGTATGACTTCAGAAATTACTGGTTACATCTTTCTAAAACTTAATGCTTAGAGATTGTCTTTTAAAAGTCTTTTGCATTTATAAATACTTATATTTTAAATATACATAATTCACGGAAGACGAGCTTCCGAGTCACCTCTTAGATAAGCTTTATCTGTCCATGACCTGGGGCGTGAATCTTCGGTCTCTCTTAGTCGAGGGTTGTCATCGGGGTAGTGTTTCCAGTGGAGGTCCTCTGAGTAAATTAATGAGGAGATGGATGTTATGTAGCGTAAAGTCGTCCTGATCCTCGGCGGTAATGGTAAGTGTTGTTTAGGTCTTAGTCGTCACTATCCACAGTTATGCACATCACATATTTAATGGCACCGTAGTACTGGAGTTTGCATCATCTTTCACATCATGTCGGAATTACTTTCTCGAACTATATTTGATCGTTAGTTTTTTAATGAAGAAATTTGTGTTAGTGGTTGAAATCACAATCAGAATGATCACAGTTGCACACCACTATGTAAAAATTATCCCAATTAGCGCTTTCAAGCTTCACAGCCCATCGTCAGATTGGAATAGACACAAAATAAGTGGAAACAACCCCTTCACCCCTCTCCCCCACCATGCTCACACACAACAAGCTATAATATGAATGACCCTTCCCCACCCCCTAAACCCTGTCACACCATCTGTAGAGTTACATATTTTTTCTAGCAAATTCCTTGTGTTTCAGTGTTGTGTGTGTGTGTGTGTGTGTGTGTGTGTGTGTGTGTGTGTGTGTGTGTGTGTGTGTGTGTGTGTGTGTGTGTGTGTGCATCCTTTTAAACTACCCACTTCCTCTCCACACACGTGGGTCAGTCAACACCCTTATTTTAAAGCATCCAAATAGTACTATGCAAAATAATTCTTAATATTATCTATCTGTCCTCTATCATTTACTTCTTAATCATGTTATAAAATATTTCTTCATTATCAAATTTAATTTTAATATTAATTAAATTGTCTAACCCTTTTTCTCTCTCTTTCAATATTTCTAACTCCTCTCTAAGCTTCCTTTCAACTGTGTTATTCACTACTTTTACAATTTCGTATTCTTCCAAAGGATTAACAAACTTATGGTTGTCTTCTATGAAATGTCTTGCATATAACGAATTGGTTGTTCTATTACCTTCTCCACGTTTGTGGTCAGACAACCTGCATACGAATTTCCGTCCTGTCTCTCCTAGGTACACCTTGTTGCAGTCTTTACATTTTAATTTATAAATTCCGCTTTTCTGTAATACTGGAATTTTTTCTATATTCTTATTCCTTATCTTATCAAATACCGTTTCACATTTTTTAATAGCTATATCTACTCCATATTTATTAAAACATTTTATAATTTTTCTAGTATGTGAACCTATGTATGTCAATGACCCTGCATAATTCTTTTGTTCTGGTTCTATTTTATCTTTTTGTATGTTAACCCATTTCATAACTTTATCCACTATGTTGGTGTTATAATTATTATTCCTTACAATTCCCTTTATCGTTCTTAACTCCCTATCTTTTGACTCGGTCTCTTTTAAACACTTCTGAGCTCTGTAACAAAATGAATTGATTGCCGCCATTTTATATCTATATGGGTGGTAAGACTCTCTTGGTATAATTATATCAGAATACGACTCTTTCCTAAATATCCCAAACTGTAGTTTCTCATTATCTTTAATTTCTATGTTTAAATCTAAGTAATTTATTTTCTTACCTCCTATCTCTTCTTTAAATTGTAAGTTTTTATCCTTACTATTTACCTCATTTATAAACTCATGCACTTCTTCTATGCTTCCTTCCCAAATTACTAATACATCATCAACGTATCTAGACCATAATTTTATATTGTTTTTATACTTAGTGGAAGTTATTAATTGCTTTTCAAAATCATTCATGTATATTTCAGCAAGAATAGGGGATAATGAAGACCCCATAGGTAAACCTTTTTTCTGTATATAAAACTTGTTATTAAACCTAAAATAGTTCTGATTTACACATTCTTTAATTACTTTCATCAACTGCTTTTTATACCTGTATTCTCCCATATTATTATCGTTTATTAACTTAATAACTTTATTTACTGTGATATTGGTAAACATGTCCTTAACATCCAGTGATATCAATTTTGTATTTACATTAATCCTAATATTTTCTAATTTTTCTATCAATTTTACATTATTCTCTATGTTGTATTTTGTCCCAAATTCATATTTCTCTTTCAGTACTCTGCTAACTTCCTTTGATAATTTATAAATAGGTGCATTAATAAAAGAAATAATCGGTCTAATTGGTTTTCCTTCTTTATGTATCTTAACCTGACTTTTAAAAGTTGGTGCTGTTGGATTACTTTCCAATAAATACTTTTTCTTATTTTCTTCTATAAATGTTATCTGTTTCATCATTTGTTTTATCCTTGACTGGTACTTACTTGTATAATCATACTTTATTTCCTCGTATGGTCCTTCCCTTATAAATTCTTCCGTTTTCTTTATGTATTCGTCCTTTCTCAGTAGTACCATTGTATTTCCTTTGTCCGCCTTCGTTACTATAATATCATTCTTCTTTATTTTATTCTTTAGTTTAGTTACAGTTGATTTGATTTTTTGTTCATTTTTTGAATTATACAAACTTCTCTTAAATATTTTATCTACTACATTCCCTACTTCCCACCTTATTCTTTTTTTATCATTTTCATTTCCTAGTTTTTGTACTATGCTTTCGCATTCAATAATCGTTTTTTCTTGATTTAATTCTGGTGGCGGTGCGTATTTTAAGCCTTTTGCTAACATTTCTTTTTCTTCTGTATTGAAATTTACCACTGTAAGGTTTATTACTCTTTTTTCATAGTTATTCTTAGAGAGGTGTTCCTTTTTTACTTCGTTCTTTTTTATTAACTTATTTAACTTATCTACCATTTTTTTATTTTTCTTTTCCAATTTCTTTTCTACGTACCCCAAACCAAAATTATATAATATTTCTTCTAACTCTACATACGAGTATATTCTTAACAATTCTATGTGTCTGTCATATAATTCCCTATTATATCTATTGATTAAGCCGTATAGTGACCTTATTTCCAGTTTTATCCACAACTTCTCGCTTTGTTCTTTTACTTTTTTGGCTACACTGTTCTTATTTTTAATTTTAACTTGAGCGTACTTTGGGATGACATTATTATCCAGACATTGTTTATTAAACCATATTTTACTTAAAACCCTCTTCAATTTAACTTTTAACTTAAGATATTTAAATACTTTACTTACCTTATTGTTGTCGTTTATTACCTCATTGTTGTTGTCCATTACCTGTAGTCGATTGCACATCTTAACAGACGTTTAATGAAGAAATTTGTGTTAGTGGTTGAAATCACAATCAGAATGATCACAGTTGCACACCACTATGTGAAAATTATCCCAATTAGCGCTTTCAAGCTTCACAGCCCATCGTCAGATTGGAATAGACACAAAATAAGTGGAAACAACCCCTTCTCCCCTCTCCACCACAATGCTCACACACAACAAGCTATAATATGAATGACCCTTCCCCACCCCCTAAACCCTGTCACACCATCTGTAGAGTTACATATTTTTCTAGCAAATTCCTTGTGTTTCAGTGTTGTGTGTGTGTGTGTGTGTGTGTGTGTGCATCCTTTTAAACTACCCACTCCCTCTCCACACACGTGGGTCAGTCAACACCCTTATTTTAAAGCATCCAAATAGTACTATGCAAAATAATTCTTAATATTATCTATCTGTCCTCTATCATTTACTTCTTAATCATGTTATAAAATATTTCTTCATTATCAAATTTAATTTTAATATTAATTAAATTGTCTAACCCTTTTTCTCTCTCTTTCAATATTTCTAACTCCTCTCTAAGCTTCCTTTCAACTGTGTTATTCACTACTTTTACAATTTCGTATTCTTCCAAAGGATTAACAAACTTATGGTTGTCTTCTATGAAATGTCTTGCATATAACGAATTGGTTGTTCTATTACCTTCTCCACGTTTGTTGTCAGACAACCTGCATACGAATTTCCGTCCTGTCTCTCCTAGGTACACCTTGTTGCAGTCTTTACATTTTAATTTATAAATTCCGCTTTTCTGTAATACTGGAATTTTTTCTATATTCTTATTCCTTATCTTATCAAATACCGTTTCACATTTTTTAATAGCTATATCTACTCCATATTTATTAAAACATTTTATAATTTTTCTAGTATGTGAACCTATGTATGTCAATGACCCTGCATAATTCTTTTGTTCTGGTTCTATTTTATCTTTTTGTATGTTAACCCTTTTCATAACTTTATCCACTATGTTGGTGTTATAATTATTATTCCTTACAATTCCCTTTATCGTTCTTAACTCCCTATCTTTTGACTCGGTCTCTTTTAAACACTTCTGAGCTCTGTAACAAAATGAATTGATTGCCGCCATTTTATATCTATATGGGTGGTAAGACTCTCTTGGTATAATTATATCAGAATACGACTCTTTCCTAAATATCCCAAACTGTAGTTTCTCATTATCTTTAATTTCTATGTTTAAATCTAAGTAATTTATTTTCTTACCTCCTATCTCTTCTTTAAATTGTAAGTTTTTATCCTTACTATTTACCTCATTTATAAACTCATGTACTTCTTCTATGCTTCCTTCCCAAATTACTAATACATCATCAACGTATCTAGACCATAATTTTATATTGTTTTTATACTTAGTGGAAGTTATTAATTGCTTTTCAAAATCATTCATGTATATTTCAGCAAGAACAGGGGATAATGAAGACCCCATAGGTAAACCTTTTTTCTGTATATAAAACTTGTTATTAAACCTAAAATAGTTCTGATTTACACATTCTTTAATTACTTTCATCAACTGCTTTTTATACCTGTATTCTCCCATATTATTATCGTTTATTAACTTAATAACTTTATTTACTGTGATATTGGTAAACATGTCCTTAACATCCAGTGATATCAATTTTGTATTTACATTAATCCTAATAATTTCTAATTTTTCTATCAATTTTACATTATTCTCTATGTTGTATTTTGTCCCAAATTCATATTTCTCTTTCAGTACTCTGCTAACTTCCTTTGATAATTTATAAATAGGTGCATTAATAAAAGAAATAATCGGTCTAATTGGTTTTCCTTCTTTATGTATCTTAACCTGACTTTTAAAAGTTGGTGCTGTTGGATTACTTTCCAATAAATACTTTTTCTTATTTTCTTCTATAAATGTTATCTGTTTCATCATTTGTTTTATCCTTGACTGGTACTTACTTGTATAATCATACTTTATTTCCTCGTATGGTCCTTCCCTTATAAATTCTTCCGTTTTCTTTATGTATTCGTCCTTTCTCAGTAGTACCATTGTATTTCCTTTGTCCGCCTTCATTGTGTGAATAATGCACCACCCCACCCCCTAAACCCTGTCACACCATCTGTAGAGTTACATATTTTTTCTAGCAAATTCCTTGTGTTTCAGTGTTGTGTGTGTGTGTGTGTGTGTGTGTGTGTGTGTGTGTGTGCATCCTTTTAAACTACCCACTTCCTCTCCACACACGTGGGTCAGTCAACACCCTTATTTTAAAGCATCCAAATAGTACTATGCAAAATAATTCTTAATATTATCTATCTGTCCTCTATCATTTACTTCTTAATCATGTTATAAAATATTTCTTCATTATCAAATTTAATTTTAATATTAATTAAATTGTCTAACCCTTTTTCTCTCTCTTTCAATATTTCTAACTCCTCTCTAAGCTTCCTTTCAACTGTGTTATTCACTACTTTTACAATTTCGTATTCTTCCAAAGGATTAACAAACTTATGGTTGTCTTCTATGAAATGTCTTGCATATAACGAATTGGTTGTTCTATTACCTTCTCCACGTTTGTGGTCAGACAACCTGCATACGAATTTCCGTCCTGTCTCTCCTAGGTACACCTTGTTGCAGTCTTTACATTTTAATTTATAAATTCCGCTTTTCTGTAATACTGGAATTTTTTCTATATTCTTATTCCTTATCTTATCAAATACCGTTTCACATTTTTTAATAGCTATATCTACTCCATATTTATTAAAACATTTTATAATTTTTCTAGTATGTGAACCTATGTATGTCAATGACCCTGCATAATTCTTTTGTTCTGGTTCTATTTTATCTTTTTCTATGTTAACCCTTTTCATAACTTTATCCACTATGTTGGTGTTATAATTATTATTCCTTACAATTCCCTTTATCGTTCTTAACTCCCTATCTTTTGACTCGGTCTCTTTTAAACACTTCTGAGCTCTGTAACAAAATGAATTGATTGCCGCCATTTTATATCTATATGGGTGGTAAGACTCTCTTGGTATAATTATATCAGAATACGACTCTTTCCTAAATATCCCAAACTGTAGTTTCTCATTATCTTTAATTTCTATGTTTAAATCTAAGTAATTTATTTTCTTACCTCCTATCTCTTCTTTAAATTGTAAGTTTTTATCCTTACTATTTACCTCATTTATAAACTCATGCACTTCTTCTATGCTTCCTTCCCAAATTACTAATACATCATCAACGTATCTAGACCATAATTTTATATTGTTTTTATACTTAGTGGAAGTTATTAATTGCTTTTCAAAATCATTCATGTATATTTCAGCAAGAATAGGGGATAATGAAGACCCCATAGGTAAACCTTTTTTCTGTATATAAAACTTGTTATTAAACCTAAAATAGTTCTGATTTACACATTCTTTAATTACTTTCATCAACTGCTTTTTATACCTGTATTCTCCCATATTATTATCGTTTATTAACTTAATAACTTTATTTACTGTGATATTGGTAAACATGTCCTTAACATCCAGTGATATCAATTTTGTATTTACATTAATCCTAATATTTTCTAATTTTTCTATCAATTTTACATTATTCTCTATGTTGTATTTTGTCCCAAATTCATATTTCTCTTTCAGTACTCTGCTAACTTCCTTTGATAATTTATAAATAGGTGCATTAATAAAAGAAATAATCGGTCTAATTGGTTTTCCTTCTTTATGTATCTTAACCTGACTTTTAAAAGTTGGTGCTGTTGGATTACTTTCCAATAAATACTTTTTCTTATTTTCTTCTATAAATGTTATCTGTTTCATCATTTGTTTTATCCTTGACTGGTACTTACTTGTATAATCATACTTTATTTCCTCGTATGGTCCTTCCCTTATAAATTCTTCCGTTTTCTTTATGTATTCGTCCTTTCTCAGTAGTACCATTGTATTTCCTTTGTCCGCCTTCGTTACTATAATATCATTCTTCTTTATTTTATTCTTTAGTTTAGTTACAGTTGATTTGATTTTTTGTTCATTTTTTGAATTATACAAACTTCTCTTAAATATTTTATCTACTACATTCCCTACTTCCCACCTTATTCTTTTTTTATCATTTTCATTTCCTAGTTTTTGTACTATGCTTTCGCATTCAATAATCGTTTTTTCTTGATTTAATTCTGGTGGCGGTGCGTATTTTAAGCCTTTTGCTAACATTTCTTTTTCTTCTGTATTGAAATTTACCT
Organism: Magicicada septendecula; assembly: GCA_034769895.1. Classification (NCBI taxonomy): domain Eukaryota; kingdom Metazoa; phylum Arthropoda; class Insecta; order Hemiptera; family Cicadidae; genus Magicicada; species Magicicada septendecula. Next base: position 2,482,573 of record CM068371.1, read on the forward strand.
CTGTAAGGTTTATTACTCTTTTTTCATAGTTATTCTTAGAGAGGTGTTCCTTTTTTACTTCGTTCTTTTTTATTAACTTATTTAACTTATCTACCATTTTTTTATTTTTATTTTCCAATTTCTTTTCTACGTACCCCAAACCAAAATTATATAATATTTCTTCTAACTCTACATACGAGTATATTCTTAACAATTCTATGTGTCTGTCATATAATTCCCTATTATATCTATTGATTAAGCCGTATAGTGACCTTATTTCCAGTTTTATCCACAACTTCTCGCTTTGTTCTTTTACTTTTTTGGCTACACTGTTCTTATTTTTAATTTTAACTTGAGCGTACTTTGGGATGACATTATTATCCAGACATTGTTTATTAAACCATATTTTACTTAAAACCCTCTTCAATTTAACTTTTAACTTAAGATATTTAAATACTTTACTTACCTTATTGTTGTCGTTTATTACCTCATTGTTGTTGTCCATTACCTGTAGTCGATTGCACATCTTAACAGACGTTTAATGAAGAAATTTGTGTTAGTGGTTGAAATCACAATCAGAATGATCACAGTTGCACACCACTATGTAAAAATTATCCCAATTAGCGCTTTCAAGCTTCACAGCCCATCGTCAGATTGGAATAGACACAAAATAAGTGGAAACAACCCCTTCACCCCTCTCCCCCACCATGCTCACACACAACAAGCTATAATATGAATGACCCTTCCCCACCCCCTAAACCCTGTCACACCATCTGTAGAGTTACATATTTTTTCTAGCAAATTCCTTGTGTTTCAGTGTTGTGTGTGTGTGTGTGTGTGTGTGAGTGTGTGTGTGTGTGTGTGTGTGTGTGTGTGTGTGTGTGTGTGTGTGTGTGTGTGTGTGTGTGTGTGTGTGTGTGTGTGCATCCTTTTAAACTACCCACTTCCTCTCCACACACGTGGGTCAGTCAACACCCTTATTTTAAAGCATCCAAATAGTACTATGCAAAATAATTCTTAATATTATCTATCTGTCCTCTATCATTTACTTCTTAATCATGTTATAAAATATTTCTTCATTATCAAATTTAATTTTAATATTAATTAAATTGTCTAACCCTTTTTCTCTCTCTTTCAATATTTCTAACTCCTCTCTAAGCTTCCTTTCAACTGTGTTATTCACTACTTTTACAATTTCGTATTCTTCCAAAGGATTAACAAACTTATGGTTGTCTTCTATGAAATGTCTTGCATATAACGAATTGGTTGTTCTATTACCTTCTCCACGTTTGTGGTCAGACAACCTGCATACGAATTTCCGTCCTGTCTCTCCTAGGTACACCTTGTTGCAGTCTTTACATTTTAATTTATAAATTCCGCTTTTCTGTAATACTGGAATTTTTTCTATATTCTTATTCCTTATCTTATCAAATACCGTTTCACATTTTTTAATAGCTATATCTACTCCATATTTATTAAAACATTTTATAATTTTTCTAGTATGTGAACCTATGTATGTCAATGACCCTGCATAATTCTTTTGTTCTGGTTCTATTTTATCTTTTTGTATGTTAACCCATTTCATAACTTTATCCACTATGTTGGTGTTATAATTATTATTCCTTACAATTCCCTTTATCGTTCTTAACTCCCTATCTTTTGACTCGGTCTCTTTTAAACACTTCTGAGCTCTGTAACAAAATGAATTGATTGCCGCCATTTTATATCTATATGGGTGGTAAGACTCTCTTGGTATAATTATATCAGAATACGACTCTTTCCTAAATATCCCAAACTGTAGTTTCTCATTATCTTTAATTTCTATGTTTAAATCTAAGTAATTTATTTTCTTACCTCCTATCTCTTCTTTAAATTGTAAGTTTTTATCCTTACTATTTACCTCATTTATAAACTCATGCACTTCTTCTATGCTTCCTTCCCAAATTACTAATACATCATCAACGTATCTAGACCATAATTTTATATTGTTTTTATACTTAGTGGAAGTTATTAATTGCTTTTCAAAATCATTCATGTATATTTCAGCACGAATAGGGGATAATGAAGACCCCATAGGTAAACCTTTTTTCTGTATATAAAACTTGTTATTAAACCTAAAATAGTTCTGATTTACACATTCTTTAATTACTTTCATCAACTGCTTTTTATACCTGTATTCTCCCATATTATTATCGTTTATTAACTTAATAACTTTATTTACTGTGATATTGGTAAACATGTCCTTAACATCCAGTGATATCAATTTTGTATTTACATTAATCCTAATAATTTCTAATTTTTCTATCAATTTTACATTATTCTCTATGTTGTATTTTGTCCCAAATTCATATTTCTCTTTCAGTACTCTGCTAACTTCCTTTGATAATTTATAAATAGGTGCATTAATAAAAGAAATAATCGGTCTAATTGGTTTTCCTTCTTTATGTATCTTAACCTGACTTTTAAAAGTTGGTGCTGTTGGATTACTTTCCAATAAATACTTTTTCTTATTTTCTTCTATAAATGTTATCTGTTTCATCATTTGTTTTATCCTTGACTGGTACTTACTTGTATAATCATACTTTATTTCCTCGTATGGTCCTTCCCTTATAAATTCTTCCGTTTTCTTTATGTATTCGTCCTTTCTCAGTAGTACCATTGTATTTCCTTTGTCCGCCTTCATTGTGTGAATAATGCACCACCCCACCCCCTAAACCCTGTCACACCATCTGTAGAGTTACATATTTTTTCTAGCAAATTCCTTGTGTTTCAGTGTTGTGTGTGTGTGTGTGTGTGTGTGTGTGTGTGTGTGTGTGTGTGTGTGCATCCTTTTAAACTACCCACTTCCTCTCCACACACGTGGGTCAGTCAACACCCTTATTTTAAAGCATCCAAATAGTACTATGCAAAATAATTCTTAATATTATCTATCTGTCCTCTATCATTTACTTCTTAATCATGTTATAAAATATTTCTTCATTATCAAATTTAATTTTAATATTAATTAAATTGTCTAACCCTTTTTCTCTCTCTTTCAATATTTCTAACTCCTCTCTAAGCTTCCTTTCAACTGTGTTATTCACTACTTTTACAATTTCGTATTCTTCCAAAGGATTAACAAACTTATGGTTGTCTTCTATGAAATGTCTTGCATATAACGAATTGGTTGTTCTATTACCTTCTCCACGTTTGTGGTCAGACAACCTGCATACGAATTTCCGTCCTGTCTCTCCTAGGTACACCTTGTTGCAGTCTTTACATTTTAATTTATAAATTCCGCTTTTCTGTAATACTGGAATTTTTTCTATATTCTTATTCCTTATCTTATCAAATACCGTTTCACATTTTTTAATAGCTATATCTACTCCATATTTATTAAAACATTTTATAATTTTTCTAGTATGTGAACCTATGTATGTCAATGACCCTGCATAATTCTTTTGTTCTGGTTCTATTTTATCTTTTTGTATGTTAACCCATTTCATAACTTTATCCACTATGTTGGTGTTATAATTATTATTCCTTACAATTCCCTTTATCGTTCTTAACTCCCTATCTTTTGACTCGGTCTCTTTTAAACACTTCTGAGCTCTGTAACAAAATGAATTGATTGCCGCCATTTTATATCTATATGGGTGGTAAGACTCTCTTGGTATAATTATATCAGAATACGACTCTTTCCTAAATATCCCAAACTGTAGTTTCTCATTATCTTTAATTTCTATGTTTAAATCTAAGTAATTTATTTTCTTACCTCCTATCTCTTCTTTAAATTGTAAGTTTTTAACCTTACTATTTACCTCATTTATAAACTCATGCACTTCTTCTATGCTTCCTTCCCAAATTACTAATACATCATCAACGTATCTAGACCATAATTTTATATTGTTTTTATACTTAGTGGAAGTTATTAATTGCTTTTCAAAATCATTCATGTATATTTCAGCAAGAATAGGGGATAATGAAGACCCCATAGGTAAACCTTTTTTCTGTATATAAAACTTGTTATTAAACCTAAAATAGTTCTGATTTACACATTCTTTAATTACTTTCATCAACTGCTTTTTATACCTGTATTCTCCCATATTATTATCGTTTATTAACTTAATAACTTTATTTACTGTGATATTGGTAAACATGTCCTTAACATCCAGTGATATCAATTTTGTATTTACATTAATCCTAATATTTTCTAATTTTTCTATCAATTTTACATTATTCTCTATGTTGTATTTTGTCCCAAATTCATATTTCTCTTTCAGTACTCTGCTAACTTCCTTTGATAATTTATAAATAGGTGCATTAATAAAAGAAATAATCGGTCTAATTGGTTTTCCTTCTTTATGTATCTTAACCTGACTTTTAAAAGTTGGTGCTGTTGGATTACTTTCCAATAAATACTTTTTCTTATTTTCTTCTATAAATGTTATCTGTTTCATCATTTGTTTTATCCTTGACTGGTACTTACTTGTATAATCATACTTTATTTCCTCGTATGGTCCTTCCCTTATAAATTCTTCCGTTTTCTTTATGTATTCGTCCTTTCTCAGTAGTACCATTGTATTTCCTTTGTCCGCCTTCGTTACTATAATATCATTCTTCTTTATTTTATTCTTTAGTTTAGTTACAGTTGATTTGATTTTTTGTTCATTTTTTGAATTATACAAACTTCTCTTAAATATTTTATCTACTACATTCCCTACTTCCCACCTTATTCTTTTTTTATCATTTTCATTTCCTAGTTTTTGTACTATGCTTTCGCATTCAATAATCGTTTTTTCTTGATTTAATTCTGGTGGCGGTGCGTATTTTAAGCCTTTTGCTAACATTTCTTTTTCTTCTGTATTGAAATTTACCTCTGTAAGGTTTATTACTCTTTTTTCATAGTTATTCTTAGAGAGGTGTTCCTTTTTTACTTCGTTCTTTTTTATTAACTTATTTAACTTATCTACCATTTTTTTATTTTTCTTTTCCAATTTCTTTTCTACGTACCCCAAACCAAAATTATATAATATTTCTTCTAACTCTACATACGAGTATATTCTTAACAATTCTATGTGTCTGTCATATAATTCCCTATTATATCTATTGATTAAGCCGTATAGTGACCTTATTTCCAGTTTTATCCACAACTTCTCGCTTTGTTCTTTTACTTTTTTGGCTACACTGTTCTTATTTTTAATTTTAACTTGAGCGTACTTTGGGATGACATTATTATCCAGACATTGTTTATTAAACCATATTTTACTTAAAACCCTCTTCAATTTAACTTTTAACTTAAGATATTTAAATACTTTACTTACCTTATTGTTGTCGTTTATTACCTCATTGTTGTTGTCCATTACCTGTAGTCGATTGCACATCTTAACAGACGTTTAATGAAGAAATTTGTGTTAGTGGTTGAAATCACAATCAGAATGATCACAGTTGCACACCACTATGTAAAAATTATCCCAATTAGCGCTTTCAAGCTTCACAGCCCATCGTCAGATTGGAATAGACACAAAATAAGTGGAAACAACCCCTTCTCCCCTCTCCCCACCATGCTCACACACAACAAGCTATAATATGAATGACCCTTCCCCACCCCCTAAACCCTGTCACACCATCTGTAGAGTTACATATTTTTTCTAGCAAATTCCTTGTGTTTCAGTGTTGTGTGTGTGTGTGTGTGTGTGTGTGTGTGTGTGTGTGTGTGCATCCTTTTAAACTACCCACTTCCTCTCCACACACGTGGGTCAGTCAACACCCTTATTTTAAAGCATCCAAATAGTACTATGCAAAATAATTCTTAATATTATCTATCTGTCCTCTATCATTTACTTCTTAATCATGTTATAAAATATTTCTTCATTATCAAATTTAATTTTAATATTAATTAAATTGTCTAACCCTTTTTCTCTCTCTTTCAATATTTCTAACTCCTCTCTAAGCTTCCTTTCAACTGTGTTATTCACTACTTTTACAATTTCGTATTCTTCCAAAGGATTAACAAACTTATGGTTGTCTTCTATGAAATGTCTTGCATATAACGAATTGGTTGTTCTATTACCTTCTCCACGTTTGTGGTCAGACAACCTGCATACGAATTTCCGTCCTGTCTCTCCTAGGTACACCTTGTTGCAGTCTTTACATTTTAATTTATAAATTCCGCTTTTCTGTAATACTGGAATTTTTTCTATATTCTTATTCCTTATCTTATCAAATACCGTTTCACATTTTTTAATAGCTATATCTACTCCATATTTATTAAAACATTTTATAATTTTTCTAGTATGTGAACCTATGTATGTCAATGACCCTGCATAATTCTTTTGTTCTGGTTCTATTTTATCTTTTTGTATGTTAACCCTTTTCGTAACTTTATCCACTATGTTGGTGTTATAATTATTATTCCTTACAATTCCCTTTATCGTTCTTAACTCCCTATCTTTTGACTCGGTCTCTTTTAAACACTTCTGAGCTCTGTAACAAAATGAATTGATTGCCGCCATTTTATATCTATATGGGTGGTAAGACTCTCTTGGTATAATTATATCAGAATACGACTCTTTCCTAAATATCCCAAACTGTAGTTTCTCATTATCTTTAATTTCTATGTTTAAATCTAAGTAATTTATTTTCTTACCTCCTATCTCTTCTTTAAATTGTAAGTTTTTATCCTTACTATTTACCTCATTTATAAACTCATGCACTTCTTCTATGCTTCCTTCCCAAATTACTAATACATCATCAACGTATCTAGACCATAATTTTATATTGTTTTTATACTTAGTGGAAGTTATTAATTGCTTTTCAAAATCATTCATGTATATTTCAGCAAGAACAGGGGATAATGAAGACCCCATAGGTAAACCTTTTTTCTGTATATAAAACTTGTTATTAAACCTAAAATAGTTATGATTTACACATTCTTTAATTACTTTCATCAACTGCTTTTTATACCTGTATTCTCCCATATTATTATCGTTTATTAACTTAATAACTTTATTTACTGTGATATTGGTAAACATGTCCTTAACATCCAGTGATATCAATTTTGTATTTACATTAATCCTAATAATTTCTAATTTTTCTATCAATTTTACATTATTCTCTATGTTGTATTTTGTCCCAAATTCATATTTCTCTTTCAGTACTCTGCTAACTTCCTTTGATAATTTATAAATAGGTGCATTAATAAAAGAAATAATCGGTCTAATTGGTTTTCCTTCTTTATGTATCTTAACCTGACTTTTAAAAGTTGGTGCTGTTGGATTACTTTCCAATAAATACTTTTTCTTATTTTCTTCTATAAATGTTATCTGTTTCATCATTTGTTTTATCCTTGACTGGTACTTACTTGTATAATCATACTTTATTTCCTCGTATGGTCCTTCCCTTATAAATTCTTCCGTTTTCTTTATGTATTCGTCCTTTCTCAGTAGTACCATTGTATTTCCTTTGTCCGCCTTCATTGTGTGAATAATGCACCACCCCACCCCCTAAACCCTGTCACACCATCTGTAGAGTTACATATTTTTTCTAGCAAATTCCTTGTGTTTCAGTGTTGTGTGTGTGTGTGTGTGTGTGTGTGTGTGCATCCTTTTAAACTACCCACTTCCTCTCCACACACGTGGGTCAGTCAACACCCTTATTTTAAAGCATCCAAATAGTACTATGCAAAATAATTCTTAATATTATCTATCTGTCCTCTATCATTTACTTCTTAATCATGTTATAAAATATTTCTTCATTATCAAATTTAATTTTAATATTAATTAAATTGTCTAACCCTTTTTCTCTCTCTTTCAATATTTCTAACTCCTCTCTAAGCGTCCTTTCAAATGTGTTATTCACTACTTTTACAATTTCGTATTCTTCCAAAGGATTAAAAAACTTATGGTTGTCTTCTATGAAATGTCTTGCATATAACGAATTGGTTGTTCTATTACCTTCTCCACGTTTGTGGTCAGACAACCTGCATACGAATTTCCGTCCTGTCTCTCCTAGGTACACCTTGTTGCAGTCTTTACATTTTAATTTATAAATTCCGCTTTTCTGTAATACTGGAATTTTTTCTATATTCTTATTCCTTATCTTATCAAATACCGTTTCACATTTTTTAATAGCTATATCTACTCCATATTTATTAAAACATTTTATAATTTTTCTAGTATGTGAACCTATGTATGTCAATGACCCTGCATAATTCTTTTGTTCTGGTTCTATTTTATCTTTTTGTATGTTAACCCTTTTCATAACTTTATCCACTATGTTGGTGTTATAATTATTATTCCTTACAATTCCCTTTATCGTTCTTAACTCCCTATCTTTTGACTCGGTCTCTTTTAAACACTTCTGAGCTCTGTAACAAAATGAATTGATTGCCGCCATTTTATATCTATATGGGTGGTAAGACTCTCTTGGTATAATTATATCAGAATACGACTCTTTCCTAAATATCCCAAACTGTAGTTTCTCATTATCTTTAATTTCTATGTTTAAATCTAAGTAATTTATTTTCTTACCTCCTATCTCTTCTTTAAATTGTAAGTTTTTATCCTTACTATTTACCTCATTTATAAACTCATGCACTTCTTCTATGCTTCCTTCCCAAATTACTAATACATCATCAACGTATCTAGACCATAATTTTATATTGTTTTTATACTTAGTGGAAGTTATTAATTGCTTTTCAAAATCATTCATGTATATTTCAGCAAGAATAGGGGATAATGAAGACCCCATAGGTAAACGTTTTTTTCTGTATATAAAACTTGTTATTAAACCTAAAATAGTTCTGATTTACACATTCTTTAATTACTTTCATCAACTGCTTTTTATACCTGTATTCTCCCATATTATTATCGTTTATTAACTTAATAACTTTATTTACTGTGATATTGGTAAACATGTCCTTAACATCCAGTGATATCAATTTTGTATTTACATTAATCCTAATATTTTCTAATTTTTCTATCAATTTTACATTATTCTCTATGTTGTATTTTGTCCCAAATTCATATTTCTCTTTCAGTACTCTGCTAACTTCCTTTGATAATTTATAAATAGGTGCATTAATAAAAGAAATAATCGGTCTAATTGGTTTTCCTTCTTTATGTATCTTAACCTGACTTTTAAAAGTTGGTGCTGTTGGATTACTTTCCAATAAATACTTTTTCTTATTTTCTTCTATAAATGTTATCTGTTTCATCATTTGTTTTATCCTTGACTGGTACTTACTTGTATAATCATACTTTATTTCCTCGTATGGTCCTTCCCTTATAAATTCTTCCGTTTTCTTTATGTATTCGTCCTTTCTCAGTAGTACCATTGTATTTCCTTTGTCCGCCTTCCTTACTATAATATCATTCTTCTTTATTTTATTCTTTAGTTTAGTTACAGTTGATTTGATTTTTTGTTCATTTTTTGAATTATACAAACTTCTCTTAAATATTTTATCTACTACATTCCCTACTTCCCACCTTATTCTTTTTTTATCATTTTCATTTCCTAGTTTTTGTACTATGCTTTCGCATTCAATAATCGTTTTTTCTTGATTTAATTCTGGTGGCGGTGCGTATTTTAAGCCTTTTGCTAACATTTCTTTTTCTTCTGTATTGAAATTTACCTCTGTAAGGTTTATTACTCTTTTTTCATAGTTATTCTTAGAGAGGTGTTCCTTTTTTACTTCGTTCTTTTTTATTAACTTATTTAACTTATCTACCATTTTTTTATTTTTATTTTCCAATTTCTTTTCTACGTACCCCAAACCAAAATTATATAATATTTCTTCTAACTCTACATACGAGTATATTCTTAACAATTCTATGTGTCTGTCATATAATTCCCTATTATATCTATTGATTAAGCCGTATAGTGACCTTATTTCCAGTTTTATCCACAACTTCTCGCTTTGTTCTTTTACTTTTTTGGCTACACTGTTCTTATTTTTAATTTTAACTTGAGCGTACTTTGGGATGACATTATTATCCAGACATTGTTTATTAAACCATATTTTACTTAAAACCCTCTTCAATTTAACTTTTAACTTAAGATATTTAAATACTTTACTTACCTTATTGTTGTCGTTTATTACCTCATTGTTGTTGTCCATTACCTGTAGTCGATTGCACATCTTAACAGACGTTTAATGAAGAAATTTGTGTTAGTGGTTGAAATCACAATCAGAATGATCACAGTTGCACACCACTATGTAAAAATTATCCCAATTAGCGCTTTCAAGCTTCACAGCCCATCGTCAGATTGGAATAGACACAAAATAAGTGGAAACAACCCCTTCACCCCTCTTCACCACCATGCTCACACACAACAAGCTATAATATGAATGACCCTTCCCCACCCCCTAAACCCTGTCACACCATCTGTAGAGTTACATATTTTTTCTAGCAAATTCCTTGTGTTTCAGTGTTGTGTGTGTGTGTGTGTGTGTGTGTGTGTGTGTGTGCATCCTTTTAAACTACCCACTTCCTCTCCACACACGTGGGTCAGTCAACACCCTTATTTTAAAGCATCCAAATAGTACTATGCAAAATAATTCTTAATATTATCTATCTGTCCTCTATCATTTACTTCTTAATCATGTTATAAAATATTTCTTCATTATCAAATTTAATTTTAATATTAATTAAATTGTCTAACCCTTTTTCTCTCTCTTTCAATATTTCTAACTCCTCTCTAAGCTTCCTTTCAACTGTGTTATTCACTACTTTTACAATTTCGTATTCTTCCAAAGGATTAACAAACTTATGGTTGTCTTCTATGAAATGTCTTGCATATAACGAATTGGTTGTTCTATTACCTTCTCCACGTTTGTGGTCAGACAACCTGCATACGAATTTCCGTCCTGTCTCTCCTAGGTACACCTTGTTGCAGTCTTTACATTTTAATTTATAAATTCCGCTTTTCTGTAATACTGGAATTTTTTCTATATTCTTATTCCTTATCTTATCAAATACCGTTTCACATTTTTTAATAGCTATATCTACTCCATATTTATTAAAACATTTTATAATTTTTCTAGTATGTGAACCTATGTATGTCAATGACCCTGCATAATTCTTTTGTTCTGGTTCTATTTTATCTTTTTGTATGTTAACCCTTTTCATAACTTTATCCACTATGTTGGTGTTATAATTATTATTCCTTACAATTCCCTTTATCGTTCTTAACTCCCTATCTTTTGACTCGGTCTCTTTTAAACACTTCTGAGCTCTGTAACAAAATGAATTGATTGCCGCCATTTTATATCTATATGGGTGGTAAGACTCTCTTGGTATAATTATATCAGAATACGACTCTTTCCTAAATATCCCAAACTGTAGTTTCTCATTATCTTTAATTTCTATGTTTAAATCTAAGTAATTTATTTTCTTACCTCCTATCTCTTCTTTAAATTGTAAGTTTTTATCCTTACTATTTACCTCATTTATAAACTCATGCACTTCTTCTATGCTTCCTTCCCAAATTACTAATACATCATCAACGTATCTAGACCATAATTTTATATTGTTTTTATACTTAGTGGAAGTTATTAATTGCTTTTCAAAATCATTCATGTATATTTCAGCAAGAATAGGGGATAATGAAGACCCCATAGGTAAACCTTTTTTCTGTATATAAAACTTGTTATTAAACCTAAAATAGTTATGATTTACACATTCTTTAATTACTTTCATCAACTGCTTTTTATACCTGTATTCTCCCATATTATTATCGTTTATTAACTTAATAACTTTATTTACTGTGATATTGGTAAACATGTCCTTAACATCCAGTGATATCAATTTTGTATTTACATTAATCCTAATATTTTCTAATTTTTCTATCAATTTTACATTATTCTCTATGTTGTATTTTGTCCCAAATTCATATTTCTCTTTCAGTACTCTGCTAACTTCCTTTGATAATTTATAAATAGGTGCATTAATAAAAGAAATAATCGGTCTAATTGGTTTTCCTTCTTTATGTATCTTAACCTGACTTTTAAAAGTTGGTGCTGTTGGATTACTTTCCAATAAATACTTTTTCTTATTTTCTTCTATAAATGTTATCTGTTTCATCATTTGTTTTATCCTTGACTGGTACTTACTTGTATAATCATACTTTATTTCCTCGTATGGTCCTTCCCTTATAAATTCTTCCGTTTTCTTTATGTATTCGTCCTTTCTCAGTAGTACCATTGTATTTCCTTTGTCCGCCTTCGTTACTATAATATCATTCTTCTTTATTTTATTCTTTAGTTTAGTTACAGTTGATTTGATTTTTTGTTCATTTTTTGAATTATACAAACTTCTCTTAAATATTTTATCTACTACATTCCCTACTTCCCACCTTATTCTTTTTTTATCATTTTCATTTCCTAGTTTTTGTACTATGCTTTCGCATTCAATAATCGTTTTTTCTTGATTTAATTCTGGTGGCGGTGCGTATTTTAAGCCTTTTGCTAACATTTCTTTTTCTTCTGTATTGAAATTTACCTCTGTAAGGTTTATTACTCTTTTTTCATAGTTATTCTTAGAGAGGTGTTCCTTTTTTACTTCGTTCTTTTTTATTAACTTATTTAACTTATCTACCATTTTTTTATTTTTATTTTCCAATTTCTTTTCTACGTACCCCAAACCAAAATTATATAATATTTCTTCTAACTCTACATACGAGTATATTCTTAACAATTCTATGTGTCTGTCATATAATTCCCTATTATATCTATTGATTAAGCCGTATAGTGACCTTATTTCCTGTTTTATCCACAACTTCTCGCTTTGTTCTTTTACTTTTTTGGCTACACTGTTCTTATTTTTAATTTTAACTTAGCGTACTTTGGGATGACATTATTATCCAGACATTGTTTATTAAACCATATTTTACTTAAAACCCTCTTCAATTTAACTTTTAACTTAAGATATTTAAATACTTTACTTACCTTATTGTTGTCGTTTATTACCTCATTGTTGTTGTCCATTACCTGTAGTCGATTGCACATCTTAACAGACGTTTAATGAAGAAATTTGTGTTAGTGGTTGAAATCACAATCAGAATGATCACAGTTGCACACCACTATGTAAAAATTATCCCAATTAGCGCTTTCAAGCTTCACAGCCCATCGTCAGATTGGAATAGACACAAAATAAGTGGAAACAACCCCTTCACCCCTCTCCGCCACCATGCTCACACACAACAAGCTATAATATGAAGGACCCTTCCCCACCCCCTAAACCCTGTCACACCATCTGTAGAGTTACATATTTTTTCTAGCAAATTCCTTGTGTTTCAGTGTTGTGTGTGTGTGTGTGTGTGTGTGTGTGTGTGTGTGTGTGTGTGTGTGTGCATCCTTTTAAACTACCCACTTCCTCTCCACACACGTGGGTCAGTCAACACCCTTATTTTAAAGCATCCAAATAGTACTATGCAAAATAATTCTTAATATTATCTATCTGTCCTCTATCATTTACTTCTTAATCATGTTATAAAATATTTCTTCATTATCAAATTTAATTTTAATATTAATTAAATTGTCTAACCCTTTTTCTCTCTCTTTCAATATTTCTAACTCCTCTCTAAGCTTCCTTTCAACTGTGTTATTCACTACTTTTACAATTTCGTATTCTTCCAAAGGATTAACAAACTTATGGTTGTCTTCTATGAAATGTCTTGCATATAACGAATTGGTTGTTCTATTACCTTCTCCACGTTTGTGGTCAGACAACCTGCATACGAATTTCCGTTCTGTCTCTCCTAGGTACACCTTGTTGCAGTCTTTACATTTTAATTTATAAATTCCGCTTTTCTGTAATACTGGAATTTTTTCTATATTCTTATTCCTTATCTTATCAAATACCGTTTCACATTTTTTAATAGCTATATCTACTCCATATTTATTAAAACATTTTATAATTTTTCTAGTATGTGAACCTATGTATGTCAATGACCCTGCATAATTCTTTTGTTCTGGTTCTATTTTATCTTTTTGTATGTTAACCCTTTTCATAACTTTATCCACTATGTTGGTGTTATAATTATTATTCCTTACAATTCCCTTTATCGTTCTTAACTCCCTATCTTTTGACTCGGTCTCTTTTAAACACTTCTGAGCTCTGTAACAAAATGAATTGATTGCCGCCATTTTATATCTATATGGGTGGTAAGACTCTCTTGGTATAATTATATCAGAATACGACTCTTTCCTAAATATCCCAAACTGTAGTTTCTCATTATCTTTAATTTCTATGTTTAAATCTAAGTAATTTATTTTCTTACCTCCTATCTCTTCTTTAAATTGTAAGTTTTTATCCTTACTATTTACCTCATTTATAAACTCATGCACTTCTTCTATGCTTCCTTCCCAAATTACTAATACATCATCAACGTATCTAGACCATAATTTTATATTGTTTTTATACTTAGTGGAAGTTATTAATTGCTTTTCAAAATCATTCATGTATATTTCAGCAAGAATAGGGGATAATGAAGACCCCATAGGTAAACCTTTTTTCTGTATATAAAACTTGTTATTAAACCTAAAATAGTTCTGATTTACACATTCTTTAATTACTTTCATCAACTGCTTTTTATACCTGTATTCTCCCATATTATTATCGTTTATTAACTTAATAACTTTATTTACTGTGATATTGGTAAACATGTCCTTAACATCCAGTGATATCAATTTTGTATTTACATTAATCCTAATATTTTCTAATTTTTCTATCAATTTTACATTATTCTCTATGTTGTATTTTGTCCCAAATTCATATTTCTCTTTCAGTACTCTGCTAACTTCCTTTGATAATTTATAAATAGGTGCATTAATAAAAGAAATAATCGGTCTAATTGGTTTTCCTTCTTTATGTATCTTAACCTGACTTTTAAAAGTTGGTGCTGTTGGATTACTTTCCAATAAATACTTTTTCTTATTTTCTTCTATAAATGTTATCTGTTTCATCATTTGTTTTATCCTTGACTGGTACTTACTTGTATAATCATACTTTATTTCCTCGTATGGTCCTTCCCTTATAAATTCTTCCGTTTTCTTTATGTATTCGTCCTTTCTCAGTAGTACCATTGTATTTCCTTTGTCCGCCTTCGTTACTATAATATCATTCTTCTTTATTTTATTCTTTAGTTTAGTTACAGTTGATTTGATTTTTTGTTCATTTTTTGAATTATACAAACTTCTCTTAAATATTTTATCTACTACATTCCCTACTTCCCACCTTATTCTTTTTTTATCATTTTCATTTCCTAGTTTTTGTACTATGCTTTCGCATTCAATAATCGTTTTTTCTTGATTTAATTCTGGTGGCGGTGCGTATTTTAAGCCTTTTGCTAACATTTCTTTTTCTTCTGTATTGAAATTTACCTCTGTAAGGTTTATTACTCTTTTTTCATAGTTATTCTTAGAGAGGTGTTCCTTTTTTACTTCGTTCTTTTTTATTAACTTATTTAACTTATCTACCATTTTTTTATTTTTCTTTTCCAATTTATTTTCTACGTACCCCAAACCAAAATTATATAATATTTCTTCTAACTCTACATACGAGTATATTCTTAACAATTCTATGTGTCTGTCATATAATTCCCTATTATATCTATTGATTAAGCCGTATAGTGACCTTATTTCCAGTTTTATCCACAACTTCTCGCTTTGTTCTTTTACTTTTTTGGCTACACTGTTCTTATTTTTAATTTTAACTTAGCGTACTTTGGGATGACATTATTATCCAGACATTGTTTATTAAACCATATTTTACTTAAAACCCTCTTCAATTTAACTTTTAACTTAAGATATTTAAATACTTTACTTACCTTATTGTTGTCGTTTATTACCTCATTGTTGTTGTCCATTACCTGTAGTCGATTGCACATCTTAACAGACGTTTAATGAAGAAATTTGTGTTAGTGGTTGAAATCACAATCAGAATGATCACAGTTGCACGCCACTATGTAAAAATTATCCCAATTAGCGCTTTCAAGCTTCACAGCCCATCGTCAGATTGGAAAAGACACAAAATAAGTGGAAACAACCCCTTCACCCCTCTTCGCCCACCATGCTCACACACAACAAGCTATAATATGAATGACCCTTCCCCACCCCCTAAACCCTGTCACACCATCTGTAGAGTTACATATTTTTTCTAGCAAATTCCTTGTGTTTCAGTGTTGTGTGTGTGTGTGTGTGTGTGTGTGTGTGTGTGTGTGTGTGTGTGTGTGTGTGTGTGTGTGTGCATCCTTTTAAACTACCCACTTCCTCTCCACACACGTGGGTCAGTCAACACCCTTATTTTAAAGCATCCAAATAGTACTATGCAAAATAATTCTTAATATTATCTATCTGTCCTCTATCATTTACTTCTTAATCATGTTATAAAATATTTCTTCATTATCAAATTTAATTTTAATATTAATTAAATTGTCTAACCCTTTTTCTCTCTCTTTCAATATTTCTAACTCCTCTCTAAGCTTCCTTTCAACTGTGTTATTCACTACTTTTACAATTTCGTATTCTTCCAAAGGATTAACAAACTTATGGTTGTCTTCTATGAAATGTCTTGCATATAACGAATTGGTTGTTCTATTACCTTCTCCACGTTTGTGGTCAGACAACCTGCATACGAATTTCCGTTCTGTCTCTCCTAGGTACACCTTGTTGCAGTCTTTACATTTTAATTTATAAATTCCGCTTTTCTGTAATACTGGAATTTTTTCTATATTCTTATTCCTTATCTTATCAAATACCGTTTCACATTTTTTAATAGCTATATCTACTCCATATTTATTAAAACATTTTATAATTTTTCTAGTATGTGAACCTATGTATGTCAATGACCCTGCATAATTCTTTTGTTCTGGTTCTATTTTATCTTTTTGTATGTTAACCCTTTTCATAACTTTATCCACTATGTTGGTGTTATAATTATTATTCCTTACAATTCCCTTTATCGTTCTTAACTCCCTATCTTTTGACTCGGTCTCTTTTAAACACTTCTGAGCTCTGTAACAAAATGAATTGATTGCCGCCATTTTATATCTATATGGGTGGTAAGACTCTCTTGGTATAATTATATCAGAATACGACTCTTTCCTAAATATCCCAAACTGTAGTTTCTCATTATCTTTAATTTCTATGTTTAAATCTAAGTAATTTATTTTCTTACCTCCTATCTCTTCTTTAAATTGTAAGTTTTTATCCTTACTATTTACCTCATTTATAAACTCATGCACTTCTTCTATGCTTCCTTCCCAAATTACTAATACATCATCAACGTATCTAGACCATAATTTTATATTGTTTTTATACTTAGTGGAAGTTATTAATTGCTTTTCAAAATCATTCATGTATATTTCAGCAAGAATAGGGGATAATGAAGACCCCATAGGTAAACCTTTTTTCTGTATATAAAACTTGTTATTAAACCTAAAATAGTTATGATTTACACATTCTTTAATTACTTTCATCAACTGCTTTTTATACCTGTATTCTCCCATATTATTATCGTTTATTAACTTAATAACTTTATTTACTGTGATATTGGTAAACATGTCCTTAACATCCAGTGATATCAATTTTGTATTTACATTAATCCTAATATTTTCTAATTTTTCTATCAATTTTACATTATTCTCTATGTTGTATTTTGTCCCAAATTCATATTTCTCTTTCAGTACTCTGCTAACTTCCTTTGATAATTTATAAATAGGTGCATTAATAAAAGAAATAATCGGTCTAATTGGTTTTCCTTCTTTATGTATCTTAACCTGACTTTTAAAAGTTGGTGCTGTTGGATTACTTTCCAATAAATACTTTTTCTTATTTTCTTCTATAAATGTTATCTGTTTCATCATTTGTTTTATCCTTGACTGGTACTTACTTGTATAATCATACTTTATTTCCTCGTATGGTCCTTCCCTTATAAATTCTTCCGTTTTCTTTATGTATTCGTCCTTTCTCAGTAGTACCATTGTATTTCCTTTGTCCGCCTTCGTTACTATAATATCATTCTTCTTTATTTTATTCTTTAGTTTAGTTACAGTTGATTTGATTTTTTGTTCATTTTTTGAATTATACAAACTTCTCTTAAATATTTTATCTACTACATTCCCTACTTCCCACCTTATTCTTTTTTTATCATTTTCATTTCCTAGTTTTTGTACTATGCTTTCGCATTCAATAATCGTTTTTTCTTGATTTAATTCTGGTGGCGGTGCGTATTTTAAGCCTTTTGCTAACATTTCTTTTTCTTCTGTATTGAAATTTACCTCTGTAAGGTTTATTACTCTTTTTTCATAGTTATTCTTAGAGAGGTGTTCCTTTTTTACTTCGTTCTTTTTTATTAACTTATTTAACTTATCTACCATTTTTTTATTTTTATTTTCCAATTTCTTTTCTACGTACCCCAAACCAAAATTATATAATATTTCTTCTAACTCTACATACGAGTATATTCTTAACAATTCTATGTGTCTGTCATATAATTCCCTATTATATCTATTGATTAAGCCGTATAGTGACCTTATTTCCAGTTTTATCCACAACTTCTCGCTTTGTTCTTTTACTTTTTTGGCTACACTGTTCTTATTTTTAATTTTAACTTAGCGTACTTTGGGATGACATTATTATCCAGACATTGTTTATTAAACCATATTTTACTTAAAACCCTCTTCAATTTAACTTTTAACTTAAGATATTTAAATACTTTACTTACCTTATTGTTGTCGTTTATTACCTCATTGTTGTTGTCCATTACCTGTAGTCGATTGCACATCTTAACAGACGTTTAATGAAGAAATTTGTGTTAGTGGTTGAAATCACAATCAGAATGATCACAGTTGCACACCACTATGTAAAAATTATCCCAATTAGCGCTTTCAAGCTTCACAGCCCATCGTCAGATTGGAATAGACACAGAATAAGTGGAAACAACCCCTTCACCCCTCTTCCCCACCCTGCTCACACACAACAAGCTATAATATGAATGACCCTTCCCCACCCCCTAAACCCTGTCACACCATCTGTAGAGTTACATATTTTTTCTAGCAAATTCCTTGTGTTTCAGTGTTGTGTGTGTGTGTGTGTGTGTGTGTGTGTGTGTGTGTGTGTGTGTGTGCATCCTTTTAAACTACCCACTTCCTCTCCACACACGTGGGTCAGTCAACACCCTTATTTTAAAGCATCCAAATAGTACTATGCAAAATAATTCTTAATATTATCTATCTGTCCTCTATCATTTACTTCTTAATCATGTTATAAAATATTTCTTCATTATCAAATTTAATTTTAATATTAATTAAATTGTCTAACCCTTTTTCTCTCTCTTTCAATATTTCTAACTCCTCTCTAAGCTTCCTTTCAACTGTGTTATTCACTACTTTTACAATTTCGTATTCTTCCAAAGGATTAACAAACTTATGGTTGTCTTCTATGAAATGTCTTGCATATAACGAATTGGTTGTTCTATTACCTTCTCCACGTTTGTGGTCAGACAACCTGCATACGAATTTCCGTTCTGTCTCTCCTAGGTACACCTTGTTGCAGTCTTTACATTTTAATTTATAAATTCCGCTTTTCTGTAATACTGGAATTTTTTCTATATTCTTATTCCTTATCTTATCAAATACCGTTTCACATTTTTTAATAGCTATATCTACTCCATATTTATTAAAACATTTTATAATTTTTCTAGTATGTGAACCTATGTATGTCAATGACCCTGCATAATTCTTTTGTTCTGGTTCTATTTTATCTTTTTGTATGTTAACCCTTTTCATAACTTTATCCACTATGTTGGTGTTATAATTATTATTCCTTACAATTCCCTTTATCGTTCTTAACTCCCTATCTTTTGACTCGGTCTCTTTTAAACACTTCTGAGCTCTGTAACAAAATGAATTGATTGCCGCCATTTTATATCTATATGGGTGGTAAGACTCTCTTGGTATAATTATATCAGAATACGACTCTTTCCTAAATATCCCAAACTGTAGTTTCTCATTATCTTTAATTTCTATGTTTAAATCTAAGTAATTTATTTTCTTACCTCCTATCTCTTCTTTAAATTGTAAGTTTTTATCCTTACTATTTACCTCATTTATAAACTCATGCACTTCTTCTATGCTTCCTTCCCAAATTACTAATACATCATCAACGTATCTAGACCATAATTTTATATTGTTTTTATACTTAGTGGAAGTTATTAATTGCTTTTCAAAATCATTCATGTATATTTCAGCAAGAATAGGGGATAATGAAGACCCCATAGGTAAACCTTTTTTCTGTATATAAAACTTGTTATTAAACCTAAAATAGTTCTGATTTACACATTCTTTAATTACTTTCATCAACTGCTTTTTATACCTGTATTCTCCCATATTATTATCGTTTATTAACTTAATAACTTTATTTACTGTGATATTGGTAAACATGTCCTTAACATCCAGTGATATCAATTTTGTATTTACATTAATCCTAATATTTTCTAATTTTTCTATCAATTTTACATTATTCTCTATGTTGTATTTTGTCCCAAATTCATATTTCTCTTTCAGTACTCTGCTAACTTCCTTTGATAATTTATAAATAGGTGCATTAATAAAAGAAATAATCGGTCTAATTGGTTTTCCTTCTTTATGTATCTTAACCTGACTTTTAAAAGTTGGTGCTGTTGGATTACTTTCCAATAAATACTTTTTCTTATTTTCTTCTATAAATGTTATCTGTTTCAGCATTTGTTTTATCCTTGACTGGTACTTACTTGTATAATCATACTTTATTTCCTCGTATGGTCCTTCCCTTATAAATTCTTCCGTTTTCTTTATGTATTCGTCCTTTCTCAGTAGTACCATTGTATTTCCTTTGTCCGCCTTCGTTACTATAATATCATTCTTCTTTATTTTATTCTTTAGTTTAGTTACAGTTGATTTGATTTTTTGTTCATTTTTTGAATTATACAAACTTTTCTTAAATATTTTATCTACTACATTCCCTACTTCCCACCTTATTCTTTTTTTATCATTTTCATTTCCTAGTTTTTGTACTATGCTTTCGCATTCAATAATCGTTTTTTCTTGATTTAATTCTGGTGGCGGTGCGTATTTTAAGCCTTTTGCTAACATTTCTTTTTCTTCTGTATTGAAATTTACCTCTGTAAGGTTTATTACTCTTTTTTCATAGTTATTCTTAGAGAGGTGTTCCTTTTTTACTTCGTTCTTTTTTATTAACTTATTTAACTTATCTACCATTTTTTTATTTTTCTTTTCCAATTTCTTTTCTACGTACCCCAAACCAAAATTATATAATATTTCTTCTAACTCTACATACGAGTATATTCTTAACAATTCTATGTGTCTGTCATATAATTCCCTATTATATCTATTGATTAAGCCGTATAGTGACCTTATTTCCAGTTTTATCCACAACTTCTCGCTTTGTTCTTTTACTTTTTTGGCTACACTGTTCTTATTTTTAATTTTAACTTAGCGTACTTTGGGATGACATTATTATCCAGACATTGTTTATTAAACCATATTTTACTTAAAACCCTCTTCAATTTAACTTTTAACTTAAGATATTTAAATACTTTACTTACCTTATTGTTGTCGTTTATTACCTCATTGTTGTTGTCCATTACCTGTAGTCGATTGCACATCTTAACAGACGTTTAATGAAGAAATTTGTGTTAGTGGTTGAAATCACAATCAGAATGATCACAGTTGCACACCACTATGTAAAAATTATCCCAATTAGCGCTTTCAAGCTTCACAGCCCATCGTCAGATTGGAATAGACACAAAATAAGTGGAAACAACCCCTTCACCCCTCTTCCCCACCATGCTCACACACAACAAGCTATAATATGAATGACCCTTCCCCACCCCCTAAACCCTGTCACACCATCTGTAGAGTTACATATTTTTTCTAGCAAATTCCTTGTGTTTCAGTGTTTTGTGTGTGTGTGTGTGTGTGTGTGTGTGTGTGTGTGTGTGTGTGTGTGTGTGTGTGCATCCTTTTAAACTACCCACTTCCTCTCCACACACGTGGGTCAGTCAACACCCTTATTTTAAAGCATCCAAATAGTACTATGCAAAATAATTCTTAATATTATCTATCTGTCCTCTATCATTTACTTCTTAATCATGTTATAAAATATTTCTTCATTATCAAATTTAATTTTAATATTAATTAAATTGTCTAACCCTTTTTCTCTCTCTTTCAATATTTCTAACTCCTCTCTAAGCTTCCTTTCAACTGTGTTATTCACTACTTTTACAATTTCGTATTCTTCCAAAGGATTAACAAACTTATGGTTGTCTTCTAT
Organism: Magicicada septendecula; assembly: GCA_034769895.1. Lineage (NCBI taxonomy): Eukaryota > Metazoa > Arthropoda > Insecta > Hemiptera > Cicadidae > Magicicada > Magicicada septendecula. Next base: position 2,504,867 of record CM068371.1, read on the forward strand.
GAAATGTCTTGCATATAACGAATTGGTTGTTCTATTACCTTCTCCACGTTTGTGGTCAGACAACCTGCATACGAATTTCCGTTCTGTCTCTCCTAGGTACACCTTGTTGCAGTCTTTACATTTTAATTTATAAATTCCGCTTTTCTGTAATACTGGAATTTTTTCTATATTCTTATTCCTTATCTTATCAAATACCGTTTCACATTTTTTAATAGCTATATCTACTCCATATTTATTAAAACATTTTATAATTTTTCTAGTATGTGAACCTATGTATGTCAATGACCCTGCATAATTCTTTTGTTCTGGTTCTATTTTATCTTTTTGTATGTTAACCCTTTTCATAACTTTATCCACTATGTTGGTGTTATAATTATTATTCCTTACAATTCCCTTTATCGTTCTTAACTCCCTATCTTTTGACTCGGTCTCTTTTAAACACTTCTGAGCTCTGTAACAAAATGAATTGATTGCCGCCATTTTATATCTATATGGGTGGTAAGACTCTCTTGGTATAATTATATCAGAATACGACTCTTTCCTAAATATCCCAAACTGTAGTTTCTCATTATCTTTAATTTCTATGTTTAAATCTAAGTAATTTATTTTCTTACCTCCTATCTCTTCTTTAAATTGTAAGTTTTTATCCTTACTATTTACCTCATTTATAAACTCATGCACTTCTTCTATGCTTCCTTCCCAAATTACTAATACATCATCAACGTATCTAGACCATAATTTTATATTGTTTTTATACTTAGTGGAAGTTATTAATTGCTTTTCAAAATCATTCATGTATATTTCAGCAAGAATAGGGGATAATGAAGACCCCATAGGTAAACCTTTTTTCTGTATATAAAACTTGTTATTAAACCTAAAATAGTTCTGATTTACACATTCTTTAATTACTTTCATCAACTGCTTTTTATACCTGTATTCTCCCATATTATTATCGTTTATTAACTTAATAACTTTATTTACTGTGATATTGGTAAACATGTCCTTAACATCCAGTGATATCAATTTTGTATTTACATTAATCCTAATATTTTCTAATTTTTCTATCAATTTTACATTATTCTCTATGTTGTATTTTGTCCCAAATTCATATTTCTCTTTCAGTACTCTGCTAACTTCCTTTGATAATTTATAAATAGGTGCATTAATAAAAGAAATAATCGGTCTAATTGGTTTTCCTTCTTTATGTATCTTAACCTGACTTTTAAAAGTTGGTGCTGTTGGATTACTTTCCAATAAATACTTTTTCTTATTTTCTTCTATAAATGTTATCTGTTTCAGCATTTGTTTTATCCTTGACTGGTACTTACTTGTATAATCATACTTTATTTCCTCGTATGGTCCTTCCCTTATAAATTCTTCCGTTTTCTTTATGTATTCGTCCTTTCTCAGTAGTACCATTGTATTTCCTTTGTCCGCCTTCGTTACTATAATATCATTCTTCTTTATTTTATTCTTTAGTTTAGTTACAGTTGATTTGATTTTTTGTTCATTTTTTGAATTATACAAACTTCTCTTAAATATTTTATCTACTACATTCCCTACTTCCCACCTTATTCTTTTTTTATCATTTTCATTTCCTAGTTTTTGTACTATGCTTTCGCATTCAATAATCGTTTTTTCTTGATTTAATTCTGGTGGCGGTGCGTATTTTAAGCCTTTTGCTAACATTTCTTTTTCTTCTGTATTGAAATTTACCTCTGTAAGGTTTATTACTCTTTTTTCATAGTTATTCTTAGAGAGGTGTTCCTTTTTTACTTCGTTCTTTTTTATTAACTTATTTAACTTATCTACCATTTTTTTATTTTTATTTTCCAATTTCTTTTCTACGTACCCCAAACCAAAATTATATAATATTTCTTCTAACTCTACATACGAGTATATTCTTAACAATTCTATGTGTCTGTCATATAATTCCCTATTATATCTATTGATTAAGCCGTATAGTGACCTTATTTCCAGTTTTATCCACAACTTCTCGCTTTGTTCTTTTACTTTTTTGGCTACACTGTTCTTATTTTTAATTTTAACTTAGCGTACTTTGGGATGACATTATTATCCAGACATTGTTTATTAAACCATATTTTACTTAAAACCCTCTTCAATTTAACTTTTAACTTAAGATATTTAAATACTTTACTTACCTTATTGTTGTCGTTTATTACCTCATTGTTGTTGTCCATTACCTGTAGTCGATTACACATCTTAACAGACGTTTAATGAAGAAATTTGTGTTAGTGGTTGAAATCACAATCAGAATGATCGCAGTTGCACACCACTATGTAAAAATTATCCCAATTAGCGCTTTCAAGCTTCACAGCCCATCGTCAGATTGGAATAGACACAAAATAAGTGGAAACAACCCCTTCACCCCTCTCCACAACCATGCTCACACACAACAAGCTATAATATGAATGACCCTTCCCCACCCCCTAAACCCTGTCACACCATCTGTAGAGTTACATATTTTTTCTAGCAAATTCCTTGTGTTTCAGTGTGTGTGTGTGTGTGTGTGTGTGTGTGTGTGTGTGCATCCTTTTAAACTACCCACTTCCTCTCCACACACGTGGGTCAGTCAACACCCTTATTTTAAAGCATCCACATAGTACTATGCAAAATAATTCTTAATATTATCTATCTGTCCTCTATCATTTACTTCTTAATCATGTTATAAAATATTTCTTCATTATCAAATTTAATTTTAATATTAATTAAATTGTCTAACCCTTTTTCTCTCTCTTTCAATATTTCTAACTCCTCTCTAAGCTTCCTTTCAACTGTGTTATTCACTACTTTTACAATTTCGTATTCTTCCAAAGGATTAACAAACTTATGGTTGTCTTCTATGAAATGTCTTGCATATAACGAATTGGTTGTTCTATTACCTTCTCCACGTTTGTGGTCAGACAACCTGCATACGAATTTCCGTTCTGTCTCTCCTAGGTACACCTTGTTGCAGTCTTTACATTTTAATTTATAAATTCCGCTTTTCTGTAATACTGGAATTTTTTCTATATTCTTATTCCTTATCTTATCAAATACCGTTTCACATTTTTTAATAGCTATATCTACTCCATATTTATTAAAACATGTTATAATTTTTCTAGTATGTGAACCTATGTATGTCAATGACCCTGCATAATTCTTTTGTTCTGGTTCTATTTTATCTTTTTGTATGTTAACCCTTTTCATAACTTTATCCACTATGTTGGTGTTATAATTATTATTCCTTACAATTCCCTTTATCGTTCTTAACTCCCTATCTTTTGACTCGGTCTCTTTTAAACACTTCTGAGCTCTGTAACAAAATGAATTGATTGCCGCCATTTTATATCTATATGGGTGGTAAGACTCTCTTGGTATAATTATATCAGAATACGACTCTTTCCTAAATATCCCAAACTGTAGTTTCTCATTATCTTTAATTTCTATGTTTAAATCTAAGTAATTTATTTTCTTACCTCCTATCTCTTCTTTAAATTGTAAGTTTTTATCCTTACTATTTACCTCATTTATAAACTCATGCACTTCTTCTATGCTTCCTTCCCAAATTACTAATACATCATCAACGTATCTAGACCATAATTTTATATTGTTTTTATACTTAGTGGAAGTTATTAATTGCTTTTCAAAATCATTCATGTATATTTCAGCAAGAATAGGGGATAATGAAGACCCCATAGGTAAACCTTTTTTCTGTATATAAAACTTGTTATTAAACCTAAAATAGTTCTGATTTACACATTCTTTAATTACTTTCATCAACTGCTTTTTATACCTGTATTCTCCCATATTATTATCGTTTATTAACTTAATAACTTTATTTACTGTGATATTGGTAAACATGTCCTTAACATCCAGTGATATCAATTTTGTATTTACATTAATCCTAATATTTTCTAATTTTTCTATCAATTTTACATTATTCTGTATGTTGTATTTTGTCCCAAATTCATATTTCTCTTTCAGTACTCTGCTAACTTCCTTTGATAATTTATAAATAGGTGCATTAATAAAAGAAATAATCGGTCTAATTGGTTTTCCTTCTTTATGTATCTTAACCTGACTTTTAAAAGTTGGTGCTGTTGGATTACTTTCCAATAAACACTTTTTCTTATTTTCTTCTATAAATGTTATCTGTTTCATCATTTGTTTTATCCTTGACTGGTACTTACTTGTATAATCATACTTTATTTCCTCGTATGGTCCTTCCCTTATAAATTCTTCCGTTTTCTTTATGTATTCGTCCTTTCTCAGTAGTACCATTGTATTTCCTTTGTCCGCCTTCGTTACTATAATATCATTCTTCTTTATTTTATTCTTTAGTTTAGTTACAGTTGATTTGATTTTTTGTTCATTTTTTGAATTATACAAACTTCTCTTAAATATTTTATCTACTACATTCCCTACTTCCCACCTTATTCTTTTTTTATCATTTTCATTTCCTAGTTTTTGTACTATGCTTTCGCATTCAATAATCGTTTTTTCTTGATTTAATTCTGGTGGCGGTGCGTATTTTAAGCCTTTTGCTAACATTTCTTTTTCTTCTGTATTGAAATTTACCTCTGTAAGGTTTATTACTCTTTTTTCATAGTTATTCTTAGAGAGGTGTTCCTTTTTTACTTCGTTCTTTTTTATTAACTTATTTAACTTATCTACCATTTTTTTATTTTTATTTTCCAATTTCTTTTCTACGTACCCCAAACCAAAATTATATAATATTTCTTCTAACTCTACATACGAGTATATTCTTAACAATTCTATGTGTCTGTCATATAATTCCCTATTATATCTATTGATTAAGCCGTATAGTGACCTTATTTCCAGTTTTATCCACAACTTCTCGCTTTGTTCTTTTACTTTTTTGGCTACACTGTTCTTATTTTTAATTTTAACTTAGCGTACTTTGGGATGACATTATTATCCAGACATTGTTTATTAAACCATATTTTACTTAAAACCCTCTTCAATTTAACTTTTAACTTAAGATATTTAAATACTTTACTTACCTTATTGTTGTCGTTTATTACCTCATTGTTGTTGTCCATTACCTGTAGTCGATTGCACATCTTAACAGACGTTTAATGAAGAAATTTGTGTTAGTGGTTGAAATCACAATCAGAATGATCACAGTTGCACACCACTATGTAAAAATTATCCCAATTAGCGCTTTCAAGCTTCACAGCCCATCGTCAGATTGGAAAAGACACAAAATAAGTGGAAACAACCCCTTCACCCCTCTTCCCCCACCATGCTCACACACAACAAGCTATAATATGAATGACCCTTCCCCACCTCCTAAACCCTGTCACACCATCTGTAGAGTTACATATTTTTTCTAGCAAATTACTTGTGTTTCAGTGTTGTGTGTGTGTGTGTGTGTGTGTGTGTGTGTGTGTGTGTGTGTGTGTGTGTGTGTGTGTGTGTGTGTGTGTGTGTGTGTGTGTGTGTGTGTGCATCCTTTTAAACTACCCACTTCCTCTCCACACACGTGGGTCAGTCAACACCCTTATTTTAAAGCATCCAAATAGTACTATGCAAAATAATTCTTAATATTATCTATCTGTCCTCTATCATTTACTTCTTAATCATGTTATAAAATATTTCTTCATTATCAAATTTAATTTTAATATTAATTAAATTGTCTAACCCTTTTTCTCTCTCTTTCAATATTTCTAACTCCTCTCTAAGCTTCCTTTCAACTGTGTTATTCACTACTTTTACAATTTCGTATTCTTCCAAAGGATTAACAAACTTATGGTTGTCTTCTATGAAATGTCTTGCATATAACGAATTGGTTGTTCTATTACCTTCTCCACGTTTGTGGTCAGACAACCTGCATACGAATTTCCGTCCTGTCTCTCCTAGGTACACCTTGTTGCAGTCTTTACATTTTAATTTATAAATTCCGCTTTTCTGTAATACTGGAATTTTTTCTATATTCTTATTCCTTATCTTATCAAATACCGTTTCACATTTTTTAATAGCTATATCTACTCCATATTTATTAAAACATTTTATAATTTTTCTAGTATGTGAACCTATGTATGTCAATGACCCTGCATAATTCTTTTGTTCTGGTTCTATTTTATCTTTTTGTATGTTAACCCTTTTCATAACTTTATCCACTATGTTGGTGTTATAATTATTATTCCTTACAATTCCCTTTATCGTTCTTAACTCCCTATCTTTTGACTCGGTCTCTTTTAAACACTTCTGAGCTCTGTAACAAAATGAATTGATTGCCGCCATTTTATATCTATATGGGTGGTAAGACTCTCTTGGTATAATTATATCAGAATACGACTCTTTCCTAAATATCCCAAACTGTAGTTTCTCATTATCTTTAATTTCTATGTTTAAATCTAAGTAATTTATTTTCTTACCTCCTATCTCTTCTTTAAATTGTAAGTTTTTATCCTTACTATTTACCTCATTTATAAACTCATGCACTTCTTCTATGCTTCCTTCCCAAATTACTAATACATCATCAACGTATCTAGACCATAATTTTATATTGTTTTTATACTTAGTGGAAGTTATTAATTGCTTTTCAAAATCATTCATGTATATTTCAGCAAGAATAGGGGATAATGAAGACCCCATAGGTAAACCTTTTTTCTGTATATAAAACTTGTTATTAAACCTAAAATAGTTCTGATTTACACATTCTTTAATTACTTTCATCAACTGCTTTTTATACCTGTATTCTCCCATATTATTATCGTTTATTAACTTAATAACTTTATTTACTGTGATATTGGTAAACATGTCCTTAACATCCAGTGATATCAATTTTGTATTTACATTAATCCTAATATTTTCTAATTTTTCTATCAATTTTACATTATTCTCTATGTTGTATTTTGTCCCAAATTCATATTTCTCTTTCAGTACTCTGCTAACTTCCTTTGATAATTTATAAATAGGTGGATTAATAAAAGAAATAATCGGTCTAATTGGTTTTCCTTCTTTATGTATCTTAACCTGACTTTTAAAAGTTGGTGCTGTTGGATTACTTTCCAATAAATACTTTTTCTTATTTTCTGCTATAAATGTTATCTGTTTCATCATTTGTTTTATCCTTGACTGGTACTTACTTGTATAATCATACTTTATTTCCTCGTATGGTCCTTCCCTTATAAATTCTTCCGTTTTCTTTATGTATTCGTCCTTTCTCAGTAGTACCATTGTATTTCCTTTGTCCGCCTTCGTTACTATAATATCATTCTTCTTTATTTTATTCTTTAGTTTAGTTACAGTTGATTTGATTTTTTGTTCATTTTTTGAATTATACAAACTTCTCTTAAATATTTTATCTACTACATTCCCTACTTCCCACCTTATTCTTTTTTTATCATTTTCATTTCCTAGTTTTTGTACTATGCTTTCGCATTCAATAATCGTTTTTTCTTGATTTAATTCTGGTGGCGGTGCGTATTTTAAGCCTTTTGCTAACATTTCTTTTTCTTCTGTATTGAAATTTACCTCTGTAAGGTTTATTACTCTTTTTTCATAGTTATTCTTAGAGAGGTGTTCCTTTTTTACTTCGTTCTTTTTTATTAACTTATTTAACTTATCTACCATTTTTTTATTTTTATTTTCCAATTTCTTTTCTACGTACCCCAAACCAAAATTATATAATATTTCTTCTAACTCTACATACGAGTATATTCTTAACAATTCTATGTGTCTGTCATATAATTCCCTATTATATCTATTGATTAAGCCGTATAGTGACCTTATTTCCAGTTTTATCCACAACTTCTCGCTTTGTTCTTTTACTTTTTTGGCTACACTGTTCTTATTTTTAATTTTAACTTAGCGTACTTTGGGATGACATTATTATCCAGACATTGTTTATTAAACCATATTTTACTTAAAACCCTCTTCAATTTAACTTTTAACTTAAGATATTTAAATACTTTACTTACCTTATTGTTGTCGTTTATTACCTCATTGTTGTTGTCCATTACCTGTAGTCGATTGCACATCTTAACAGACGTTTAATGAAGAAATTTGTGTTAGTGGTTGAAATCACAATCAGAATGATCACAGTTGCACACCACTATGTAAAAATTATCCCAATTAGCGCTTTCAAGCTTCACAGCCCATCGTCAGATTGGAATAGACACAAAATAAGTGGAAACAACCCCTTCTTCCCCTCCCCCCCAATGCTCACACACAACAAGCTATAATATGAATGACCCTTCCCCACCCCCTACAACCTGTCACACCATCTGTAGAGTTACATATTTTTTCTAGCAAATTCCTTGTGTTTCAGTGTTGTGTGTGTGTGTGTGTGTGTGTGTGTGTGTGTGTGTGTGTGTGTGTGTGTGTGTGCATCCTTTTAAACTACCCACTTCCTCTCCACACACGTGGGTCAGTCAACACCCTTATTTTAAAGCATCCAAATAGTACTATGCAAAATAATTCTTAATATTATCTATCTGTCCTCTATCATTTACTTCTTAATCATGTTATAAAATATTTCTTCATTATCAAATTTAATTTTAATATTAATTAAATTGTCTAACCCTTTTTCTCTCTCTTTCAATATTTCTAACTCCTCTCTAAGCTTCCTTTCAACTGTGTTATTCACTACTTTTACAATTTCGTATTCTTCCAAAGGATTAACAAACTTATGGTTGTCTTCTATGAAATGTCTTGCATATAACGAATTGGTTGTTCTATTACCTTCTCCACGTTTGTGGTCAGACAACCTGCATACGAATTTCCGTCCTGTCTCTCCTAGGTACACCTTGTTGCAGTCTTTACATTTTAATTTATAAATTCCGCTTTTCTGTAATACTGGAATTTTTTCTATATTCTTATTCCTTATCTTATCAAATACCGTTTCACATTTTTTAATAGCTATATCTACTCCATATTTATTAAAACATTTTATAATTTTTCTAGTATGTGAACCTATGTATGTCAATGACCCTGCATAATTCTTTTGTTCTGGTTCTATTTTATCTTTTTGTATGTTAACCCTTTTCATAACTTTATCCACTATGTTGGTGTTATAATTATTATTCCTTACAATTCCCTTTATCGTTCTTAACTCCCTATCTTTTGACTCGGTCTCTTTTAAACACTTCTGAGCTCTGTAACAAAATGAATTGATTGCCGCCATTTTATATCTATATGGGTGGTAAGACTCTCTTGGTATAATTATATCAGAATACGACTCTTTCCTAAGTATCCCAAACTGTAGTTTCTCATTATCTTTAATTTCTATGTTTAAATCTAAGTAATTTATTTTCTTACCTCCTATCTCTTCTTTAAATTGTAAGTTTTTATCCTTACTATTTACCTCATTTATAAACTCATGCACTTCTTCTATGCTTCCTTCCCAAATTACTAATACATCATCAACGTATCTAGACCATAATTTTATATTGTTTTTATACTTAGTGGAAGTTATTAATTGCTTTTCAAAATCATTCATGTATATTTCAGCAAGAATAGGGGATAATGAAGACCCCATAGGTAAACCTTTTTTCTGTATATAAAACTTGTTATTAAACCTAAAATAGTTCTGATTTACACATTCTTTAATTACTTTCATCAACTGCTTTTTATACCTGTATTCTCCCATATTATTATCGTTTATTAACTTAATAACTTTATTTACTGTGATATTGGTAAACATGTCCTTAACATCCAGTGATATCAATTTTGTATTTACATTAATCCTAATATTTTCTAATTTTTCTATCAATTTTACATTATTCTCTATGTTGTATTTTGTCCCAAATTCATATTTCTCTTTCAGTACTCTGCTAACTTCCTTTGATAATTTATAAATAGGTGCATTAATAAAAGAAATAATCGGTCTAATTGGTTTTCCTTCTTTATGTATCTTAACCTGACTTTTAAAAGTTGGTGCTGTTGGATTACTTTCCAATAAATAATTTTTCTTATTTGCTTCTATAAATGTTATCTGTTTCATCATTTGTTTTATCCTTGACTGGTACTTACTTGTATAATCATACTTTATTTCCTCGTATGGTCCTTCCCTTATAAATTCTTCCGTTTTCTTTATGTATTCGTCCTTTCTCAGTAGTACCATTGTATTTCCTTTGTCCGCCTTCGTTACTATAATATCATTCTTCTTTATTTTATTCTTTAGTTTAGTTACAGTTGATTTGATTTTTTGTTCATTTTTTGAATTATACAAACTTCTCTTACATATTTTATCTACTACATTCCCTACTTCCCACCTTATTCTTTTTTTATCATTTTCATTTCCTAGTTTTTGTACTATGCTTTCGCATTCAATAATCGTTTTTTCTTGATTTAATTCTGGTGGCGGTGCGTATTTTAAGCCTTTTGCTAACATTTCTTTTTCTTCTGTATTGAAATTTACCTCTGTAAGGTTTATTACTCTTTTTTCATAGTTATTCTTAGAGAGGTGTTCCTTTTTTACTTCGTTCTTTTTTATTAACTTATTTAACTTATCTACCATTTTTTTATTTTTCTTTTCCAATTTCTTTTCTACGTACCCCAAACCAAAATTATATAATATTTCTTCTAACTCTACATACGAGTATATTCTTAACAATTCTATGTGTCTGTCATATAATTCCCTATTATATCTATTGATTAAGCCGTATAGTGACCTTATTTCCAGTTTTATCCACAACTTCTCGCTTTGTTCTTTTACTTTTTTGGCTACACTGTTCTTATTTTTAATTTTAACTTAGCGTACTTTGGGATGACATTATTATCCAGACATTGTTTATTAAACCATATTTTACTTAAAACCCTCTTCAATTTAACTTTTAACTTAAGATATTTAAATACTTTACTTACCTTATTGTTGTCGTTTATTACCTCATTGTTGTTGTCCATTACCTGTAGTCGATTGCACATCTTAACAGACGTTTAATGAAGAAATTTGTGTTAGTGGTTGAAATCACAATCAGAATGATCACAGTTGCACACCACTATGTAAAAATTATCCCAATTAGCGCTTTCAAGCTTCACAGCCCATCGTCAGATTGGAATAGACACAAAATAAGTGGAAACAACCCCTTCACCCCTCTTCCCCACCATGCTCACACACAACAAGCTATAATATGAATGACCCTTCCCCACCCCCTAAACCCTGTCACACCATCTGTAGAGTTACATATTTTTTCTAGCAAATTCCTTGTGTTTCAGTGTTGTGTGTGTGTGTGTGTGTGTGTGTGTGTGTGTGCATCCTTTTAAACTACCCACTTCCTCTCCACACACGTGGGTCAGTCAACACCCTTATTTTAAAGCATCCAAATAGTACTATGCAAAATAATTCTTAATATTATCTATCTGTCCTCTATCATTTACTTCTTAATCATGTTATAAAATATTTCTTCATTATCAAATTTAATTTTAATATTAATTAAATTGTCTAACCCTTTTTCTCTCTCTTTCAATATTTCTAACTCCTCTCTAAGCTTCCTTTCAACTGTGTTATTCACTACTTTTACAATTTCGTATTCTTCCAAAGGATTAACAAACTTATGGTTGTCTTCTATGAAATGTCTTGCATATAACGAATTGGTTGTTCTATTACCTTCTCCACGTTTGTGGTCAGACAACCTGCATACGAATTTCCGTCCTGTCTCTCCTAGGTACACCTTGTTGCAGTCTTTACATTTTAATTTATAAATTCCGCTTTTCTGTAATACTGGAATTTTTTCTATATTCTTATTCCTTATCTTATCAAATACCGTTTCACATTTTTTAATAGCTATATCTACTCCATATTTATTAAAACATTTTATAATTTTTCTAGTATGTGAACCTATGTATGTCAATGACCCTGCATAATTCTTTTGTTCTGGTTCTATTTTATCTTTTTGTATGTTAACCCTTTTCATAACTTTATCCACTATGTTGGTGTTATAATTATTATTCCTTACAATTCCCTTTATCGTTCTTAACTCCCTATCTTTTGACTCGGTCTCTTTTAAACACTTCTGAGCTCTGTAACAAAATGAATTGATTGCCGCCATTTTATATCTATATGGGTGGTAAGACTCTCTTGGTATAATTATATCAGAATACGACTCTTTCCTAAATATCCCAAACTGTAGTTTCTCATTATCTTTAATTTCTATGTTTAAATCTAAGTAATTTATTTTCTTACCTCCTATCTCTTCTTTAAATTGTAAGTTTTTATCCTTACTATTTACCTCATTTATAAACTCATGCACTTCTTCTATGCTTCCTTCCCAAATTACTAATACATCATCAACGTATCTAGACCATAATTTTATATTGTTTTTATACTTAGTGGAAGTTATTAATTGCTTTTCAAAATCATTCATGTATATTTCAGCAAGAATAGGGGATAATGAAGACCCCATAGGTAAACCTTTTTTCTGTATATAAAACTTGTTATTAAACCTAAAATAGTTCTGATTTACACATTCTTTAATTACTTTCATCAACTGCTTTTTATACCTGTATTCTCCCATATTATTATCGTTTATTAACTTAATAACTTTATTTACTGTGATATTGGTAAACATGTCCTTAACATCCAGTGATATCAATTTTGTATTTACATTAATCCTAATATTTTCTAATTTTTCTATCAATTTTACATTATTCTCTATGTTGTATTTTGTCCCAAATTCATATTTCTCTTTCAGTACTCTGCTAACTTCCTTTGATAATTTATAAATAGGTGCATTAATAAAAGAAATAATCGGTCTAATTGGTTTTCCTTCTTTATGTATCTTAACCTGACTTTTAAAAGTTGGTGCTGTTGGATTACTTTCCAATAAATACTTTTTCTTATTTTCTTCTATAAATGTTATCTGTTTCTTCATTTGTTTTATCCTTGACTGGTACTTACTTGTATAATCATACTTTATTTCCTCGTATGGTCCTTCCCTTATAAATTCTTCCGTTTTCTTTATGTATTCGTCCTTTCTCAGTAGTACCATTGTATTTCCTTCGTCCGCCTTCGTTACTATAATATCATTCTTCTTTATTTTATTCTTTAGTTTAGTTACAGTTGATTTGATTTTTTGTTCATTTTTTGAATTATACAAACTTCTCTTAAATATTTTATCTACTACATTCCCTACTTCCCACCTTATTCTTTTTTTATCATTTTCATTTCCTAGTTTTTGTACTATGCTTTCGCATTCAATAATAGTTTTTTCTTGATTTAATTCTGGTGGCGGTGCGTATTTTAAGCCTTTTGCTAACATTTCTTTTTCTTCTGTATTGAAATTTACCTCTGTAAGGTTTATTACTCTTTTTTCATAGTTATTCTTAGAGAGGTGTTCCTTTTTTACTTCGTTCTTTTTTATTAACTTATTTAACTTATCTACCATTTTTTTATTTTTCTTTTCCAATTTCTTTTCTACGTACCCCAAACCAAAATTATATAATATTTCTTCTAACTCTACATACGAGTATATTCTTAACAATTCTATGTGTCTGTCATATAATTCCCTATTATATCTATTGATTAAGCCGTATAGTGACCTTATTTCCAGTTTTATCCACAACTTCTCGCTTTGTTCTTTTACTTTTTTGGCTACACTGTTCTTATTTTTAATTTTAACTTAGCGTACTTTGGGATGACATTATTATCCAGACATTGTTTAATAAACCATATTTTACTTAAAACCCTCTTCAATTTAACTTTTAACTTAAGATATTTAAATACTTTACTTACCTTATTGTTGTCGTTTATTACCTCATTGTTGTTGTCCATTACCTGTAGTCGATTGCACATCTTAACAGACGTTTAATGAAGAAATTTGTGTTAGTGGTTGAAATCACAATCAGAATGATCACAGTTGCACACCACTATGTAAAAATTATCCCAAGTAGCGCTTTCAAGCTTCACAGCCCATCGTCAGATTGGAATAGACACAAAATAAGTGGAAACAACCCCTTCACCCCTCTTCGCCCACCATACTCACACACAACAAGCTATAATATGAATGACCCTTCCCCACCCCCTAAACCCTGTCACACCATCTGTAGAGTTACATATTTTTTCTAGCAAATTCCTTGTGTTTCAGTGTTGTGTGTGTGTGTGTGTGTGTGCATCCTTTTAAACTACCCACTTCCTCTCCACACACGTGGGTCAGTCAACACCCTTATTTTAAAGCATCCAAATAGTACTATGCAAAATAATTCTTAATATTATCTATCTGTCCTCTATCATTTACTTCTTAATCATGTTATAAAATATTTCTTCATTATCAAATTTAATTTTAATATTAATTAAATTGTCTAACCCTTTTTCTCTCTCTTTCAATATTTCTAACTCCTCTCTAAGCTTCCTTTCAACTGTGTTATTCACTACTTTTACAATTTCGTATTCTTCCAAAGGATTAACAAACTTATGGTTGTCTTCTATGAAATGTCTTGCATATAACGAATTGGTTGTTCTATTACCTTCTCCACGTTTGTGGTCAGACAACCTGCATACGAATTTCCGTCCTGTCTCTCCTAGGTACACCTTGTTGCAGTCTTTACATTTTAATTTATAAATTCCGCTTTTCTGTAATACTGGAATTTTTTCTATATTCTTATTCCTTATCTTATCAAATACCGTTTCACATTTTTTAATAGCTATATCTACTCCATATTTATTAAAACATTTTATAATTTTTCTAGTATGTGAACCTATGTATGTCAATGACCCTGCATAATTCTTTTGTTCTGGTTCTATTTTATCTTTTTGTATGTTAACCCTTTCCATAACTTTATCCACTATGTTAGTGTTATAATTATTATTCCTTACAATTCCCTTTATCGTTCTTAACTCCCTATCTTTTGACTCGGTCTCTTTTAAACACTTCTGAGCTCTGTAACAAAATGAATTGATTGCCGCCATTTTATATCTATATGGGTGGTAAGACTCTCTTGGTATAATTATATCAGAATACGACTCTTTCCTAAATATCCCAAACTGTAGTTTCTCATTATCTTTAATTTCTATGTTTAAATCTAAGTAATTTATTTTCTTACCTCCTATCTCTTCTTTAAATTGTAAGTTTTTATCCTTACTATTTACCTCATTTATAAACTCATGCACTTCTTCTATGCTTCCTTCCCAAATTACTAATACATCATCAACGTATCTAGACCATAATTTTATATTGTTTTTATACTTAGTGGAAGTTATTAATTGCTTTTCAAAATCATTCATGTATATTTCAGCAAGAATAGGGGATAATGAAGACCCCATAGGTAAACCTTTTTTCTGTATATAAAACTTGTTATTAAACCTAAAATAGTTCTGATTTACACATTCTTTAATTACTTTCATCAACTGCTTTTTATACCTGTATTCTCCCATATTATTATCGTTTATTAACTTAATAACTTTATTTACTGTGATATTGGTAAACATGTCCTTAACATCCAGTGATATCAATTTTGTATTTACATTAATCCTAATATTTTCTAATTTTTCTATCAATTTTACATTATTCTCTATGTTGTATTTTGTCCCAAATTCATATTTCTCTTTCAGTACTCTGCTAACTTCCTTTGATAATTTATAAATAGGTGCATTAATAAAAGAAATAATCGGTCTAATTGGTTTTCCTTCTTTATGTATCTTAACCTGACTTTTAAAAGTTGGTGCTGTTGGATTACTTTCCAATAAATAATTTTTCTTATTTGCTTCTATAAATGTTATCTGTTTCATCATTTGTTTTATCCTTGACTGGTACTTACTTGTATAATCATACTTTATTTCCTCGTATGGTCCTTCCCTTATAAATTCTTCCGTTTTCTTTATGTATTCGTCCTTTCTCAGTAGTACCATTGTATTTCCTTTGTCCGCCTTCGTTACTATAATATCATTCTTCTTTATTTTATTCTTTAGTTTAGTTACAGTTGATTTGATTTTTTGTTCATTTTTTGAATTATACAAACTTCTCTTAAATATTTTATCTACTACATTCCCTACTTCCCACCTTATTCTTTTTTTATCATTTTCATTTCCTAGTTTTTGTACTATGCTTTCGCATTCAATAATCGTTTTTTCTTGATTTAATTCTGGTGGCGGTGCGTATTTTAAGCCTTTTGCTAACATTTCTTTTTCTTCTGTATTGAAATTTACCTCTGTAAGGTTTATTACTCTTTTTTCATAGTTATTCTTAGAGAGGTGTTCCTTTTTTACTTCGTTCTTTTTTATTAACTTATTTAACTTATCTACCATTTTTTTATTTTTCTTTTCCAATTTCTTTTCTACGTACCCCAAACCAAAATTATATAATATTTCTTCTAACTCTACATACGAGTATATTCTTAACAATTCTATGTGTCTGTCATATAATTCCCTATTATATCTATTGATTAAGCCGTATAGTGACCTTATTTCCAGTTTTATCCACAACTTCTCGCTTTGTTCTTTTACTTTTTTGGCTACACTGTTCTTATTTTTAATTTTAACTTGAGCGTACTTTGGGATGACATTATTATCCAGACATTGTTTATTAAACCATATTTTACTTAAAACCCTCTTCAATTTAACTTTTAACTTAAGATATTTAAATACTTTACTTACCTTATTGTTGTCGTTTATTACCTCATTGTTGTTGTCCATTACCTGTAGTCGATTGCACATCTTAACAGACGTTTAATGAAGAAATTTGTGTTAGTGGTTGAAATCACAATCAGAATGATCACAGTTGCACGCCACTATGTAAAAATTTTCCCAAGTAGCGCTTTCAAGCTTCACAGCCCATCGTCAGATTGGAATAGACACAAAATAAGTGGAAACAACCCCTTCACCCCTCTCCCCAACCATGCTCACACACAACAAGCTATAATATGAATGACCCTTCCCCACCCCCTAAACCCTGTCACACCATCTGTAGAGTTACATATTTTTTCTAGCAAATTCCTTGTGTTTCAGTGTTGTGTGTGTGTGTGTGTGTGTGTGTGTGTGTGTGTGTGTGTGTGTGTGTGTGTGTGTGTGTGTGTGTGTGTGTGTGTGTGTGTGTGTGTGTGTGTGTGTGCGTGCATCCTTTTAAACTACCCACTTCCTCTCCACACACGTGGGTCAGTCAACACCCTTATTTTAAAGCATCCAAATAGTACTATGCAAAATAATTCTTAATATTATCTATCTGTCCTCTATCATTTACTTCTTAATCATGTTATAAAATATTTCTTCATTATCAAATTTAATTTTAATATTAATTAAATTGTCTAACCCTTTTTCTCTCTCTTTCAATATTTCTAACTCCTCTCTAAGCTTCCTTTCAACTGTGTTATTCACTACTTTTACAATTTCGTATTCTTCCAAAGGATTAACAAACTTATGGTTGTCTTCTATGAAATGTCTTGCATATAACGAATTGGTTGTTCTATTACCTTCTCCA
This sequence comes from Magicicada septendecula, assembly GCA_034769895.1. Classification (NCBI taxonomy): domain Eukaryota; kingdom Metazoa; phylum Arthropoda; class Insecta; order Hemiptera; family Cicadidae; genus Magicicada; species Magicicada septendecula. Next base: position 2,522,248 of record CM068371.1, read on the forward strand.
CGTTTGTGGTCAGACAACCTGCATACGAATTTCCGTCCTGTCTCTCCTAGGTACACCTTGTTGCAGTCTTTACATTTTAATTTATAAATTCCGCTTTTCTGTAATACTGGAATTTTTTTCTATATTCTTATTCCTTATCTTATCAAATACCGTTTCACATTTTTTAATAGCTATATCTACTCCATATTTATTAAAACATTTTATAATTTTTCTAGTATGTGAACCTATGTATGTCAATGACCCTGCATAATTCTTTTGTTCTGGTTCTATTTTATCTTTTTGTATGTTAACCCTTTCCATAACTTTATCCACTATGTTAGTGTTATAATTATTATTCCTTACAATTCCCTTTATCGTTCTTAACTCCCTATCTTTTGACTCGGTCTCTTTTAAACACTTCTGAGCTCTGTAACAAAATGAATTGATTGCCGCCATTTTATATCTATATGGGTGGTAAGACTCTCTTGGTATAATTATATCAGAATACGACTCTTTCCTAAATATCCCAAACTGTAGTTTCTCATTATCTTTAATTTCTATGTTTAAATCTAAGTAATTTATTTTCTTACCTCCTATCTCTTCTTTAAATTGTAAGTTTTTATCCTTACTATTTACCTCATTTATAAACTCATGCACTTCTTCTATGCTTCCTTCCCAAATTACTAATACATCATCAACGTATCTAGACCATAATTTTATATTGTTTTTATACTTAGTGGAAGTTATTAATTGCTTTTCAAAATCATTCATGTATATTTCAGCAAGAATAGGGGATAATGAAGACCCCATAGGTAAACCTTTTTTCTGTATATAAAACTTGTTATTAAACCTAAAATAGTTCTGATTTACACATTCTTTAATTACTTTCATCAACTGCTTTTTATACCTGTATTCTCCCATATTATTATCGTTTATTAACTTAATAACTTTATTTACTGTGATATTGGTAAACATGTCCTTAACATCCAGTGATATCAATTTTGTATTTACATTAATCCTAATATTTTCTAATTTTTCTATCAATTTTACATTATTCTCTATGTTGTATTTTGTCCCAAATTCATATTTCTCTTTCAGTACTCTGCTAACTTCCTTTGATAATTTATAAATAGGTGCATTAATAAAAGAAATAATCGGTCTAATTGGTTTTCCTTCTTTATGTATCTTAACCTGACTTTTAAAAGTTGGTGCTGTTGGATTACTTTCCAATAAATACTTTTTCTTATTTTCTTCTATAAATGTTATCTGTTTCATCATTTGTTTTATCCTTGACTGGTACTTACTTGTATAATCATACTTTATTTCCTCGTATGGTCCTTCCCTTATAAATTCTTCCGTTTTCTTTATGTATTCGTCCTTTCTCAGTAGTACCATTGTATTTCCTTTGTCCGCCTTCGTTACTATAATATCATTCTTCTTTATTTTATTCTTTAGTTTAGTTACAGTTGATTTGATTTTTTGTTCATTTTTTGAATTATACAAACTTCTCTTAAATATTTTATCTACTACATTCCCTACTTCCCACCTTATTCTTTTTTTATCATTTTCATTTCCTAGTTTTTGTACTATGCTTTCGCATTCAATAATCGTTTTTTCTTGATTTAATTCTGGTGGCGGTGCGTATTTTAAGCCTTTTGCTAACATTTCTTTTTCTTCTGTATTGAAATTTACCTCTGTAAGGTTTATTACTCTTTTTTCATAGTTATTCTTAGAGAGGTGTTCCTTTTTTACTTCGTTCTTTTTTATTAACTTATTTAACTTATCTACCATTTTTTTATTTTTCTTTTCCAATTTCTTTTCTACGTACCCCAAACCAAAATTATATAATATTTCTTCTAACTCTACATACGAGTATATTCTTAACAATTCTATGTGTCTGTCATATAATTCCCTATTATATCTATTGATTAAGCCGTATAGTGACCTTATTTCCAGTTTTATCCACAACTTCTCGCTTTGTTCTTTTACTTTTTTGGCTACACTGTTCTTATTTTTAATTTTAACTTGAGCGTACTTTGGGATGACATTATTATCCAGACATTGTTTATTAAACCATATTTTACTTAAAACCCTCTTCAATTTAACTTTTAACTTAAGATATTTAAATACTTTACTTACCTTATTGTTGTCGTTTATTACCTCATTGTTGTTGTCCATTACCTGTAGTCGATTGCACATCTTAACAGACGTTTAATGAAGAAATTTGTGTTAGTGGTTGAAATCACAATCAGAATGATCACAGTTGCACGCCACTATGTAAAAATTTTCCCAAGTAGCGCTTTCAAGCTTCACAGCCCATCGTCAGATTGGAATAGACACAAAATAAGTGGAAACAACCCCTTCACCCCTCTCCCCAACCATGCTCACACACAACAAGCTATAATATGAATGACCCTTCCCCACCCCCTAAACCCTGTCACACCATCTGTAGAGTTACATATTTTTTCTAGCAAATTCCTTGTGTTTCAGTGTTGTGTGTGTGTGTGTGTGTGTGTGTGTGTGTGTGTGTGTGTGTGTGTGTGTGTGTGTGTGTGTGTGTGCATCCTTTTAAACTACCCACTTCCTCTCCACACACGTGGGTCAGTCAACACCCTTATTTTAAAGCATCCAAATAGTACTATGCAAAATAATTCTTAATATTATCTATCTGCCCTCTATCATTTACTTCTTAATCATGTTATAAAATATTTCTTCATTATCAAATTTAATTTTAATATTAATTAAATTGTCTAACCCTTTTTCTCTCTCTTTCAATATTTCTAACTCCTCTCTAAGCTTCCTTTCAACTGTGTTATTCACTACTTTTACAATTTCGTATTCTTCCAAAGGATTAACAAACTTATGGTTGTCTTCTATGAAATGTCTTGCATATAACGAATTGGTTGTTCTATTACCTTCTCCACGTTTGTGGTCAGACAACCTGCATACAAATTTCCGTCCTGTCTCTCCTAGGTACACCTTGTTGCAGTCTTTACATTTTAATTTATAAATTCCGCTTTTCTGTAATACTGGAATTTTTTTCTATATTCTTATTCCTTATCTTATCAAATACCGTTTCACATTTTTTAATAGCTATATCTACTCCATATTTATTAAAACATTTTATAATTTTTCTAGTATGTGAACCTATGTATGTCAATGACCCTGCATAATTCTTTTGTTCTGGTTCTATTTTATCTTTTTGTATGTTAACCCTTTCCATAACTTTATCCACTATGTTAGTGTTATAATTATTATTCCTTACAATTCCCTTTATCGTTCTTAACTCCCTATCTTTTGACTCGGTCTCTTTTAAACACTTCTGAGCTCTGTAACAAAATGAATTGATTGCCGCCATTTTATATCTATATGGGTGGTAAGACTCTCTTGGTATAATTATATCAGAATACGACTCTTTCCTAAATATCCCAAACTGTAGTTTCTCATTATCTTTAATTTCTATGTTTAAATCTAAGTAATTTATTTTCTTACCTCCTATCTCTTCTTTAAATTGTAAGTTTTTATCCTTACTATTTACCTCATTTATAAACTCATGCACTTCTTCTATGCTTCCTTCCCAAATTACTAATACATCATCAACGTATCTAGACCATAATTTTATATTGTTTTTATACTTAGTGGAAGTTATTAATTGCTTTTCAAAATCATTCATGTATATTTCAGCAAGAATAGGGGATAATGAAGACCCCATAGGTAAACCTTTTTTCTGTATATAAAACTTGTTATTAAACCTAAAATAGTTCTGATTTACACATTCTTTAATTACTTTCATCAACTGCTTTTTATACCTGTATTCTCCCATATTATTATCGTTTATTAACTTAATAACTTTATTTACTGTGATATTGGTAAACATGTCCTTAACATCCAGTGATATCAATTTTGTATTTACATTAATCCTAATATTTTCTAATTTTTCTATCAATTTTACATTATTCTCTATGTTGTATTTTGTCCCAAATTCATATTTCTCTTTCAGTACTCTGCTAACTTCCTTTGATAATTTATAAATAGGTGCATTAATAAAAGAAATAATCGGTCTAATTGGTTTTCCTTCTTTATGTATCTTAACCTGACTTTTAAAAGTTGGTGCTGTTGGATTACTTTCCAATAAATATTTTTTCTTATTTTCTTCTATAAATGTTATCTGTTTCATCATTTGTTTTATCCTTGACTGGTACTTACTTGTATAATCATACTTTATTTCCTCGTATGGTCCTTCCCTTATAAATTCTTCCGTTTTCTTTATGTATTCGTCCTTTCTCAGTAGTACCATTGTATTTCCTTTGTCCGCCTTCGTTACTATAATATCATTCTTCTTTATTTTATTCTTTAGTTTAGTTACAGTTGATTTGATTTTTTGTTCATTTTTTGAATTATACAAACTTCTCTTAAATATTTTATCTACTACATTCCCTACTTCCCACCTTATTCTTTTTTTATCATTTTCATTTCCTAGTTTTTGTACTATGCTTTCGCATTCAATAATCGTTTTTTCTTGATTTAATTCTGGTGGCGGTGCGTATTTTAAGCCTTTTGCTAACATTTCTTTTTCTTCTGTATTGAAATTTACCTCTGTAAGGTTTATTACTCTTTTTTCATAGTTATTCTTAGAGAGGTGTTCCTTTTTTACTTCGTTCTTTTTTATTAACTTATTTAACTTATCTACCATTTTTTTATTTTTCTTTTCCAATTTCTTTTCTACGTACCCCAAACCAAAATTATATAATATTTCTTCTAACTCTACATACGAGTATATTCTTAACAATTCTATGTGTCTGTCATATAATTCCCTATTATATCTATTGATTAAGCCGTATAGTGACCTTATTTCCAGTTTTATCCACAACTTCTCGCTTTGTTCTTTTACTTTTTTGGCTACACTGTTCTTATTTTTAATTTTAACTTGAGCGTACTTTGGGATGACATTATTATCCAGACATTGTTTATTAAACCATATTTTACTTAAAACCCTCTTCAATTTAACTTTTAACTTAAGATATTTAAATACTTTACTTACCTTATTGTTGTCGTTTATTACCTCATTGTTGTTGTCCATTACCTGTAGTCGATTGCACATCTTAACAGACGTTTAATGAAGAAATTTGTGTTAGTGGTTGAAATCACAATCAGAATGATCACAGTTGCACGCCACTATGTAAAAATTTTCCCAAGTAGCGCTTTCAAGCTTCACAGCCCATCGTCAGATTGGAATAGACACAAAATAAGTGGAAACAACCCCTTCACCCCTCTCCCCAACCATGCTCACACACAACAAGCTATAATATGAATGACCCTTCCCCACCCCCTAAACCCTGTCACACCATCTGTAGAGTTACATATTTTTTCTAGCAAATTCCTTGTGTTTCAGTGTTGTGTGTGTGTGTGTGTGTGTGTGTGTGTGTGTGTGTGTGTGTGTGTGTGTGTGTGTGTGTGTGTGTGTGTGTGTGTGCATCCTTTTAAACTACCCACTTCCTCTCCACACACGTGGGTCAGTCAACACCCTTATTTTAAAGCATCCAAATAGTACTATGCAAAATAATTCTTAATATTATCTATCTGTCCTCTATCATTTACTTCTTAATCATGTTATAAAATATTTCTTCATTATCAAATTTAATTTTAATATTAATTAAATTGTCTAACCCTTTTTCTCTCTCTTTCAATATTTCTAACTCCTCTCTAAGCTTCCTTTCAACTGTGTTATTCACTACTTTTACAATTTCGTATTCTTCCAAAGGATTAACAAACTTATGGTTGTCTTCTATGAAATGTCTTGCATATAACGAATTGGTTGTTCTATTACCTTCTCCACGTTTGTGGTCAGACAACCTGCATACAAATTTCCGTCCTGTCTCTCCTAGGTACACCTTGTTGCAGTCTTTACATTTTAATTTATAAATTCCGCTTTTCTGTAATACTGGAATTTTTTTCTATATTCTTATTCCTTATCTTATCAAATACCGTTTCACATTTTTTAATAGCTATATCTACTCCATATTTATTAAAACATTTTATAATTTTTCTAGTATGTGAACCTATGTATGTCAATGACCCTGCATAATTCTTTTGTTCTGGTTCTATTTTATCTTTTTGTATGTTAACCCTTTCCATAACTTTATCCACTATGTTAGTGTTATAATTATTATTCCTTACAATTCCCTTTATCGTTCTTAACTCCCTATCTTTTGACTCGGTCTCTTTTAAACACTTCTGAGCTCTGTAACAAAATGAATTGATTGCCGCCATTTTATATCTATATGGGTGGTAAGACTCTCTTGGTATAATTATATCAGAATACGACTCTTTCCTAAATATCCCAAACTGTAGTTTCTCATTATCTTTAATTTCTATGTTTAAATCTAAGTAATTTATTTTCTTACCTCCTATCTCTTCTTTAAATTGTAAGTTTTTATCCTTACTATTTACCTCATTTATAAACTCATGCACTTCTTCTATGCTTCCTTCCCAAATTACTAATACATCATCAACGTATCTAGACCATAATTTTATATTGTTTTTATACTTAGTGGAAGTTATTAATTGCTTTTCAAAATCATTCATGTATATTTCAGCAAGAATAGGGGATAATGAAGACCCCATAGGTAAACCTTTTTTCTGTATATAAAACTTGTTATTAAACCTAAAATAGTTCTGATTTACACATTCTTTAATTACTTTCATCAACTGCTTTTTATACCTGTATTCTCCCATATTATTATCGTTTATTAACTTAATAACTTTATTTACTGTGATATTGGTAAACATGTCCTTAACATCCAGTGATATCAATTTTGTATTTACATTAATCCTAATATTTTCTAATTTTTCTATCAATTTTACATTATTCTCTATGTTGTATTTTGTCCCAAATTCATATTTCTCTTTCAGTACTCTGCTAACTTCCTTTGATAATTTATAAATAGGTGCATTAATAAAAGAAATAATCGGTCTAATTGGTTTTCCTTCTTTATGTATCTTAACCTGACTTTTAAAAGTTGGTGCTGTTGGATTACTTTCCAATAAATACTTTTTCTTATTTTCTTCTATAAATGTTATCTGTTTCATCATTTGTTTTATCCTTGACTGGTACTTACTTGTATAATCATACTTTATTTCCTCGTATGGTCCTTCCCTTATAAATTCTTCCGTTTTCTTTATGTATTCGTCCTTTCTCAGTAGTACCATTGTATTTCCTTTGTCCGCCTTCGTTACTATAATATCATTCTTCTTTATTTTATTCTTTAGTTTAGTTACAGTTGATTTGATTTTTTGTTCATTTTTTGAATTATACAAACTTCTCTTAAATATTTTATCTACTATATTCCCTACTTCCCACCTTATTCTTTTTTTATCATTTTCATTTCCTAGTTTTTGTACTATGCTTTCGCATTCAATAATCGTTTTTTCTTGATTTAATTCTGGTGGCGGTGCGTATTTTAAGCCTTTTGCTAACATTTCTTTTTCTTCTGTATTGAAATTTACCTCTGTAAGGTTTATTACTCTTTTTTCATAGTTATTCTTAGAGAGGTGTTCCTTTTTTACTTCGTTCTTTTTTATTAACTTATTTAACTTATCTACCATTTTTTTATTTTTATTTTCCAATTTCTTTTCTACGTACCCCAAACCAAAATTATATAATATTTCTTCTAACTCTACATACGAGTATATTCTTAACAATTCTATGTGTCTGTCATATAATTCCCTATTATATCTATTGATTAAGCCGTATAGTGACCTTATTTCCAGTTTTATCCACAACTTCTCGCTTTGTTCTTTTACTTTTTTGGCTACACTGTTCTTATTTTTAATTTTAACTTGAGCGTACTTTGGGATGACATTATTATCCAGACATTGTTTATTAAACCATATTTTACTTAAAACCCTCTTCAATTTAACTTTTAACTTAAGATATTTAAATACTTTACTTACCTTATTGTTGTCGTTTATTACCTCATTGTTGTTGTCCATTACCTGTAGTCGATTGCACATCTTAACAGACGTTTAATGAAGAAATTTGTGTTAGTGGTTGAAATCACAATCAGAATGATCACAGTTGCACGCCACTATGTAAAAATTTTCCCAAGTAGCGCTTTCAAGCTTCACAGCCCATCGTCAGATTGGAATAGACACAAAATAAGTGGAAACAACCCCTTCACCCCTCTCCCCAACCATGCTCACACACAACAAGCTATAATATGAATGACCCTTCCCCACCCCCTAAACCCTGTCACACCATCTGTAGAGTTACATATTTTTTCTAGCAAATTCCTTGTGTTTCAGTGTTGTGTGTGTGTGTGTGTGTGTGTGTGTGTGTGTGTGTGTGTGTGTGTGCATCCTTTTAAACTACCCACTTCCTCTCCACACACGTGGGTCAGTCAACACCCTTATTTTAAAGCATCCAAATAGTACTATGCAAAATAATTCTTAATATTATCTATCTGTCCTCTATCATTTACTTCTTAATCATGTTATAAAATATTTCTTCATTATCAAATTTAATTTTAATATTAATTAAATTGTCTAACCCTTTTTCTCTCTCTTTCAATATTTCTAACTCCTCTCTAAGCTTCCTTTCAACTGTGTTATTCACTACTTTTACAATTTCGTATTCTTCCAAAGGATTAACAAACTTATGGTTGTCTTCTATGAAATGTCTTGCATATAACGAATTGGTTGTTCTATTACCTTCTCCACGTTTGTGGTCAGACAACCTGCATACAAATTTCCGTCCTGTCTCTCCTAGGTACACCTTGTTGCAGTCTTTACATTTTAATTTATAAATTCCGCTTTTCTGTAATACTGGAATTTTTTTCTATATTCTTATTCCTTATCTTATCAAATACCGTTTCACATTTTTTAATAGCTATATCTACTCCATATTTATTAAAACATTTTATAATTTTTCTAGTATGTGAACCTATGTATGTCAATGACCCTGCATAATTCTTTTGTTCTGGTTCTATTTTATCTTTTTGTATGTTAACCCTTTCCATAACTTTATCCACTATGTTAGTGTTATAATTATTATTCCTTACAATTCCCTTTATCGTTCTTAACTCCCTATCTTTTGACTCGGTCTCTTTTAAACACTTCTGAGCTCTGTAACAAAATGAATTGATTGCCGCCATTTTATATCTATATGGGTGGTAAGACTCTCTTGGTATAATTATATCAGAATACGACTCTTTCCTAAATATCCCAAACTGTAGTTTCTCATTATCTTTAATTTCTATGTTTAAATCTAAGTAATTTATTTTCTTACCTCCTATCTCTTCTTTAAATTGTAAGTTTTTATCCTTACTATTTACCTCATTTATAAACTCATGCACTTCTTCTATGCTTCCTTCCCAAATTACTAATACATCATCAACGTATCTAGACCATAATTTTATATTGTTTTTATACTTAGTGGAAGTTATTAATTGCTTTTCAAAATCATTCATGTATATTTCAGCAAGAATAGGGGATAATGAAGACCCCATAGGTAAACCTTTTTTCTGTATATAAAACTTGTTATTAAACCTAAAATAGTTCTGATTTACACATTCTTTAATTACTTTCATCAACTGCTTTTTATACCTGTATTCTCCCATATTATTATCGTTTATTAACTTAATAACTTTATTTACTGTGATATTGGTAAACATGTCCTTAACATCCAGTGATATCAATTTTGTATTTACATTAATCCTAATATTTTCTAATTTTTCTATCAATTTTACATTATTCTCTATGTTGTATTTTGTCCCAAATTCATATTTCTCTTTCAGTACTCTGCTAACTTCCTTTGATAATTTATAAATAGGTGCATTAATAAAAGAAATAATCGGTCTAATTGGTTTTCCTTCTTTATGTATCTTAACCTGACTTTTAAAAGTTGGTGCTGTTGGATTACTTTCCAATAAATATTTTTTCTTATTTTCTTCTATAAATGTTATCTGTTTCATCATTTGTTTTATCCTTGACTGGTACTTACTTGTATAATCATACTTTATTTCCTCGTATGGTCCTTCCCTTATAAATTCTTCCGTTTTCTTTATGTATTCGTCCTTTCTCAGTAGTACCATTGTATTTCCTTTGTCCGCCTTCGTTACTATAATATCATTCTTCTTTATTTTATTCTTTAGTTTAGTTACAGTTGATTTGATTTTTTGTTCATTTTTTGAATTATACAAACTTCTCTTAAATATTTTATCTACTACATTCCCTACTTCCCACCTTATTCTTTTTTTATCATTTTCATTTCCTAGTTTTTGTACTATGCTTTCGCATTCAATAATCGTTTTTTCTTGATTTAATTCTGGTGGCGGTGCGTATTTTAAGCCTTTTGCTAACATTTCTTTTTCTTCTGTATTGAAATTTACCTCTGTAAGGTTTATTACTCTTTTTTCATAGTTATTCTTAGAGAGGTGTTCCTTTTTTACTTCGTTCTTTTTTATTAACTTATTTAACTTATCTACCATTTTTTTATTTTTATTTTCCAATTTCTTTTCTACGTACCCCAAACCAAAATTATATAATATTTCTTCTAACTCTACATACGAGTATATTCTTAACAATTCTATGTGTCTGTCATATAATTCCCTATTATATCTATTGATTAAGCCGTATAGTGACCTTATTTCCAGTTTTATCCACAACTTCTCGCTTTGTTCTTTTACTTTTTTGGCTACACTGTTCTTATTTTTAATTTTAACTTGAGCGTACTTTGGGATGACATTATTATCCAGACATTGTTTATTAAACCATATTTTACTTAAAACCCTCTTCAATTTAACTTTTAACTTAAGATATTTAAATACTTTACTTACCTTATTGTTGTCGTTTATTACCTCATTGTTGTTGTCCATTACCTGTAGTCGATTGCACATCTTAACAGACGTTTAATGAAGAAATTTGTGTTAGTGGTTGAAATCACAATCAGAATGATCACAGTTGCACGCCACTATGTAAAAATTTTCCCAAGTAGCGCTTTCAAGCTTCACAGCCCATCGTCAGATTGGAATAGACACAAAATAAGTGGAAACAACCCCTTCACCCCTCTCCCCAACCATGCTCACACACAACAAGCTATAATATGAATGACCCTTCCCCACCCCCTAAACCCTGTCACACCATCTGTAGAGTTACATATTTTTTCTAGCAAATTCCTTGTGTTTCAGTGTTGTGTGTGTGTGTGTGTGTGTGTGTGTGTGTGTGTGTGTGTGTGTGTGTGTGTGTGTGTGTGTGTGTGTGTGTGTGTGTGTGTGTGTGTGTGTGTGTGTGTGTGTGTGTGCATCCTTTTAAACTACCCACTTCCTCTCCACACACGTGGGTCAGTCAACACCCTTATTTTAAAGCATCCAAATAGTACTATGCAAAATAATTCTTAATATTATCTATCTGTCCTCTATCATTTACTTCTTAATCATGTTATAAAATATTTCTTCATTATCAAATTTAATTTTAATATTAATTAAATTGTCTAACCCTTTTTCTCTCTCTTTCAATATTTCTAACTCCTCTCTAAGCTTCCTTTCAACTGTGTTATTCACTACTTTTACAATTTCGTATTCTTCCAAAGGATTAACAAACTTATGGTTGTCTTCTATGAAATGTCTTGCATATAACGAATTGGTTGTTCTATTACCTTCTCCACGTTTGTGGTCAGACAACCTGCATACAAATTTCCGTCCTGTCTCTCCTAGGTACACCTTGTTGCAGTCTTTACATTTTAATTTATAAATTCCGCTTTTCTGTAATACTGGAATTTTTTTCTATATTCTTATTCCTTATCTTATCAAATACCGTTTCACATTTTTTAATAGCTATATCTACTCCATATTTATTAAAACATTTTATAATTTTTCTAGTATGTGAACCTATGTATGTCAATGACCCTGCATAATTCTTTTGTTCTGGTTCTATTTTATCTTTTTGTATGTTAACCCTTTCCATAACTTTATCCACTATGTTAGTGTTATAATTATTATTCCTTACAATTCCCTTTATCGTTCTTAACTCCCTATCTTTTGACTCGGTCTCTTTTAAACACTTCTGAGCTCTGTAACAAAATGAATTGATTGCCGCCATTTTATATCTATATGGGTGGTAAGACTCTCTTGGTATAATTATATCAGAATACGACTCTTTCCTAAATATCCCAAACTGTAGTTTCTCATTATCTTTAATTTCTATGTTTAAATCTAAGTAATTTATTTTCTTACCTCCTATCTCTTCTTTAAATTGTAAGTTTTTATCCTTACTATTTACCTCATTTATAAACTCATGCACTTCTTCTATGCTTCCTTCCCAAATTACTAATACATCATCAACGTATCTAGACCATAATTTTATATTGTTTTTATACTTAGTGGAAGTTATTAATTGCTTTTCAAAATCATTCATGTATATTTCAGCAAGAATAGGGGATAATGAAGACCCCATAGGTAAACCTTTTTTCTGTATATAAAACTTGTTATTAAACCTAAAATAGTTCTGATTTACACATTCTTTAATTACTTTCATCAACTGCTTTTTATACCTGTATTCTCCCATATTATTATCGTTTATTAACTTAATAACTTTATTTACTGTGATATTGGTAAACATGTCCTTAACATCCAGTGATATCAATTTTGTATTTACATTAATCCTAATATTTTCTAATTTTTCTATCAATTTTACATTATTCTCTATGTTGTATTTTGTCCCAAATTCATATTTCTCTTTCAGTACTCTGCTAACTTCCTTTGATAATTTATAAATAGGTGCATTAATAAAAGAAATAATCGGTCTAATTGGTTTTCCTTCTTTATGTATCTTAACCTGACTTTTAAAAGTTGGTGCTGTTGGATTACTTTCCAATAAATATTTTTTCTTATTTTCTTCTATAAATGTTATCTGTTTCATCATTTGTTTTATCCTTGACTGGTACTTACTTGTATAATCATACTTTATTTCCTCGTATGGTCCTTCCCTTATAAATTCTTCCGTTTTCTTTATGTATTCGTCCTTTCTCAGTAGTACCATTGTATTTCCTTTGTCCGCCTTCGTTACTATAATATCATTCTTCTTTATTTTATTCTTTAGTTTAGTTACAGTTGATTTGATTTTTTGTTCATTTTTTGAATTATACAAACTTCTCTTAAATATTTTATCTACTACATTCCCTACTTCCCACCTTATTCTTTTTTTATCATTTTCATTTCCTAGTTTTTGTACTATGCTTTCGCATTCAATAATCGTTTTTTCTTGATTTAATTCTGGTGGCGGTGCGTATTTTAAGCCTTTTGCTAACATTTCTTTTTCTTCTGTATTGAAATTTACCTCTGTAAGGTTTATTACTCTTTTTTCATAGTTATTCTTAGAGAGGTGTTCCTTTTTTACTTCGTTCTTTTTTATTAACTTATTTAACTTATCTACCATTTTTTTATTTTTATTTTCCAATTTCTTTTCTACGTACCCCAAACCAAAATTATATAATATTTCTTCTAACTCTACATACGAGTATATTCTTAACAATTCTATGTGTCTGTCATATAATTCCCTATTATATCTATTGATTAAGCCGTATAGTGACCTTATTTCCAGTTTTATCCACAACTTCTCGCTTTGTTCTTTTACTTTTTTGGCTACACTGTTCTTATTTTTAATTTTAACTTGAGCGTACTTTGGGATGACATTATTATCCAGACATTGTTTATTAAACCATATTTTACTTAAAACCCTCTTCAATTTAACTTTTAACTTAAGATATTTAAATACTTTACTTACCTTATTGTTGTCGTTTATTACCTCATTGTTGTTGTCCATTACCTGTAGTCGATTGCACATCTTAACAGACGTTTAATGAAGAAATTTGTGTTAGTGGTTGAAATCACAATCAGAATGATCACAGTTGCACGCCACTATGTAAAAATTTTCCCAAGTAGCGCTTTCAAGCTTCACAGCCCATCGTCAGATTGGAATAGACACAAAATAAGTGGAAACAACCCCTTCACCCCTCTCCCCAACCATGCTCACACACAACAAGCTATAATATGAATGACCCTTCCCCACCCCCTAAACCCTGTCACACCATCTGTAGAGTTACATATTTTTTCTAGCAAATTCCTTGTGTTTCAGTGTTGTGTGTGTGTGTGTGTGTGTGTGTGTGTGTGTGTGTGTGTGTGTGTGTGTGTGTGTGTGTGTGTGTGTGTGTGTGTGTGTGTGTGTGTGTGTGTGTGTGTGCATCCTTTTAAACTACCCACTTCCTCTCCACACACGTGGGTCAGTCAACACCCTTATTTTAAAGCATCCAAATAGTACTATGCAAAATAATTCTTAATATTATCTATCTGTCCTCTATCATTTACTTCTTAATCATGTTATAAAATATTTCTTCATTATCAAATTTAATTTTAATATTAATTAAATTGTCTAACCCTTTTTCTCTCTCTTTCAATATTTCTAACTCCTCTCTAAGCTTCCTTTCAACTGTGTTATTCACTACTTTTACAATTTCGTATTCTTCCAAAGGATTAACAAACTTATGGTTGTCTTCTATGAAATGTCTTGCATATAACGAATTGGTTGTTCTATTACCTTCTCCACGTTTGTGGTCAGACAACCTGCATACAAATTTCCGTCCTGTCTCTCCTAGGTACACCTTGTTGCAGTCTTTACATTTTAATTTATAAATTCCGCTTTTCTGTAATACTGGAATTTTTTTCTATATTCTTATTCCTTATCTTATCAAATACCGTTTCACATTTTTTAATAGCTATATCTACTCCATATTTATTAAAACATTTTATAATTTTTCTAGTATGTGAACCTATGTATGTCAATGACCCTGCATAATTCTTTTGTTCTGGTTCTATTTTATCTTTTTGTATGTTAACCCTTTCCATAACTTTATCCACTATGTTAGTGTTATAATTATTATTCCTTACAATTCCCTTTATCGTTCTTAACTCCCTATCTTTTGACTCGGTCTCTTTTAAACACTTCTGAGCTCTGTAACAAAATGAATTGATTGCCGCCATTTTATATCTATATGGGTGGTAAGACTCTCTTGGTATAATTATATCAGAATACGACTCTTTCCTAAATATCCCAAACTGTAGTTTCTCATTATCTTTAATTTCTATGTTTAAATCTAAGTAATTTATTTTCTTACCTCCTATCTCTTCTTTAAATTGTAAGTTTTTATCCTTACTATTTACCTCATTTATAAACTCATGCACTTCTTCTATGCTTCCTTCCCAAATTACTAATACATCATCAACGTATCTAGACCATAATTTTATATTGTTTTTATACTTAGTGGAAGTTATTAATTGCTTTTCAAAATCATTCATGTATATTTCAGCAAGAATAGGGGATAATGAAGACCCCATAGGTAAACCTTTTTTCTGTATATAAAACTTGTTATTAAACCTAAAATAGTTCTGATTTACACATTCTTTAATTACTTTCATCAACTGCTTTTTATACCTGTATTCTCCCATATTATTATCGTTTATTAACTTAATAACTTTATTTACTGTGATATTGGTAAACATGTCCTTAACATCCAGTGATATCAATTTTGTATTTACATTAATCCTAATATTTTCTAATTTTTCTATCAATTTTACATTATTCTCTATGTTGTATTTTGTCCCAAATTCATATTTCTCTTTCAGTACTCTGCTAACTTCCTTTGATAATTTATAAATAGGTGCATTAATAAAAGAAATAATCGGTCTAATTGGTTTTCCTTCTTTATGTATCTTAACCTGACTTTTAAAAGTTGGTGCTGTTGGATTACTTTCCAATAAATACTTTTTCTTATTTTCTTCTATAAATGTTATCTGTTTCATCATTTGTTTTATCCTTGACTGGTACTTACTTGTATAATCATACTTTATTTCCTCGTATGGTCCTTCCCTTATAAATTCTTCCGTTTTCTTTATGTATTCGTCCTTTCTCAGTAGTACCATTGTATTTCCTTTGTCCGCCTTCGTTACTATAATATCATTCTTCTTTATTTTATTCTTTAGTTTAGTTACAGTTGATTTGATTTTTTGTTCATTTTTTGAATTATACAAACTTCTCTTAAATATTTTATCTACTATATTCCCTACTTCCCACCTTATTCTTTTTTTATCATTTTCATTTCCTAGTTTTTGTACTATGCTTTCGCATTCAATAATCGTTTTTTCTTGATTTAATTCTGGTGGCGGTGCGTATTTTAAGCCTTTTGCTAACATTTCTTTTTCTTCTGTATTGAAATTTACCTCTGTAAGGTTTATTACTCTTTTTTCATAGTTATTCTTAGAGAGGTGTTCCTTTTTTACTTCGTTCTTTTTTATTAACTTATTTAACTTATCTACCATTTTTTTATTTTTATTTTCCAATTTCTTTTCTACGTACCCCAAACCAAAATTATATAATATTTCTTCTAACTCTACATACGAGTATATTCTTAACAATTCTATGTGTCTGTCATATAATTCCCTATTATATCTATTGATTAAGCCGTATAGTGACCTTATTTCCAGTTTTATCCACAACTTCTCGCTTTGTTCTTTTACTTTTTTGGCTACACTGTTCTTATTTTTAATTTTAACTTGAGCGTACTTTGGGATGACATTATTATCCAGACATTGTTTATTAAACCATATTTTACTTAAAACCCTCTTCAATTTAACTTTTAACTTAAGATATTTAAATACTTTACTTACCTTATTGTTGTCGTTTATTACCTCATTGTTGTTGTCCATTACCTGTAGTCGATTGCACATCTTAACAGACGTTTAATGAAGAAATTTGTGTTAGTGGTTGAAATCACAATCAGAATGATCACAGTTGCACGCCACTATGTAAAAATTTTCCCAAGTAGCGCTTTCAAGCTTCACAGCCCATCGTCAGATTGGAATAGACACAAAATAAGTGGAAACAACCCCTTCACCCCTCTCCCCAACCATGCTCACACACAACAAGCTATAATATGAATGACCCTTCCCCACCCCCTAAACCCTGTCACACCATCTGTAGAGTTACATATTTTTTCTAGCAAATTCCTTGTGTTTCAGTGTTGTGTGTGTGTGTGTGTGTGTGTGTGTGTGTGTGTGTGTGTGTGTGTGTGTGCATCCTTTTAAACTACCCACTTCCTCTCCACACACGTGGGTCAGTCAACACCCTTATTTTAAAGCATCCAAATAGTACTATGCAAAATAATTCTTAATATTATCTATCTGTCCTCTATCATTTACTTCTTAATCATGTTATAAAATATTTCTTCATTATCAAATTTAATTTTAATATTAATTAAATTGTCTAACCCTTTTTCTCTCTCTTTCAATATTTCTAACTCCTCTCTAAGCTTCCTTTCAACTGTGTTATTCACTACTTTTACAATTTCGTATTCTTCCAAAGGATTAACAAACTTATGGTTGTCTTCTATGAAATGTCTTGCATATAACGAATTGGTTGTTCTATTACCTTCTCCACGTTTGTGGTCAGACAACCTGCATACAAATTTCCGTCCTGTCTCTCCTAGGTACACCTTGTTGCAGTCTTTACATTTTAATTTATAAATTCCGCTTTTCTGTAATACTGGAATTTTTTTCTATATTCTTATTCCTTATCTTATCAAATACCGTTTCACATTTTTTAATAGCTATATCTACTCCATATTTATTAAAACATTTTATAATTTTTCTAGTATGTGAACCTATGTATGTCAATGACCCTGCATAATTCTTTTGTTCTGGTTCTATTTTATCTTTTTGTATGTTAACCCTTTCCATAACTTTATCCACTATGTTAGTGTTATAATTATTATTCCTTACAATTCCCTTTATCGTTCTTAACTCCCTATCTTTTGACTCGGTCTCTTTTAAACACTTCTGAGCTCTGTAACAAAATGAATTGATTGCCGCCATTTTATATCTATATGGGTGGTAAGACTCTCTTGGTATAATTATATCAGAATACGACTCTTTCCTAAATATCCCAAACTGTAGTTTCTCATTATCTTTAATTTCTATGTTTAAATCTAAGTAATTTATTTTCTTACCTCCTATCTCTTCTTTAAATTGTAAGTTTTTATCCTTACTATTTACCTCATTTATAAACTCATGCACTTCTTCTATGCTTCCTTCCCAAATTACTAATACATCATCAACGTATCTAGACCATAATTTTATATTGTTTTTATACTTAGTGGAAGTTATTAATTGCTTTTCAAAATCATTCATGTATATTTCAGCAAGAATAGGGGATAATGAAGACCCCATAGGTAAACCTTTTTTCTGTATATAAAACTTGTTATTAAACCTAAAATAGTTCTGATTTACACATTCTTTAATTACTTTCATCAACTGCTTTTTATACCTGTATTCTCCCATATTATTATCGTTTATTAACTTAATAACTTTATTTACTGTGATATTGGTAAACATGTCCTTAACATCCAGTGATATCAATTTTGTATTTACATTAATCCTAATATTTTCTAATTTTTCTATCAATTTTACATTATTCTCTATGTTGTATTTTGTCCCAAATTCATATTTCTCTTTCAGTACTCTGCTAACTTCCTTTGATAATTTATAAATAGGTGCATTAATAAAAGAAATAATCGGTCTAATTGGTTTTCCTTCTTTATGTATCTTAACCTGACTTTTAAAAGTTGGTGCTGTTGGATTACTTTCCAATAAATATTTTTTCTTATTTTCTTCTATAAATGTTATCTGTTTCATCATTTGTTTTATCCTTGACTGGTACTTACTTGTATAATCATACTTTATTTCCTCGTATGGTCCTTCCCTTATAAATTCTTCCGTTTTCTTTATGTATTCGTCCTTTCTCAGTAGTACCATTGTATTTCCTTTGTCCGCCTTCGTTACTATAATATCATTCTTCTTTATTTTATTCTTTAGTTTAGTTACAGTTGATTTGATTTTTTGTTCATTTTTTGAATTATACAAACTTCTCTTAAATATTTTATCTACTACATTCCCTACTTCCCACCTTATTCTTTTTTTATCATTTTCATTTCCTAGTTTTTGTACTATGCTTTCGCATTCAATAATCGTTTTTTCTTGATTTAATTCTGGTGGCGGTGCGTATTTTAAGCCTTTTGCTAACATTTCTTTTTCTTCTGTATTGAAATTTACCTCTGTAAGGTTTATTACTCTTTTTTCATAGTTATTCTTAGAGAGGTGTTCCTTTTTTACTTCGTTCTTTTTTATTAACTTATTTAACTTATCTACCATTTTTTTATTTTTATTTTCCAATTTCTTTTCTACGTACCCCAAACCAAAATTATATAATATTTCTTCTAACTCTACATACGAGTATATTCTTAACAATTCTATGTGTCTGTCATATAATTCCCTATTATATCTATTGATTAAGCCGTATAGTGACCTTATTTCCAGTTTTATCCACAACTTCTCGCTTTGTTCTTTTACTTTTTTGGCTACACTGTTCTTATTTTTAATTTTAACTTGAGCGTACTTTGGGATGACATTATTATCCAGACATTGTTTATTAAACCATATTTTACTTAAAACCCTCTTCAATTTAACTTTTAACTTAAGATATTTAAATACTTTACTTACCTTATTGTTGTCGTTTATTACCTCATTGTTGTTGTCCATTACCTGTAGTCGATTGCACATCTTAACAGACGTTTAATGAAGAAATTTGTGTTAGTGGTTGAAATCACAATCAGAATGATCACAGTTGCACGCCACTATGTAAAAATTTTCCCAAGTAGCGCTTTCAAGCTTCACAGCCCATCGTCAGATTGGAATAGACACAAAATAAGTGGAAACAACCCCTTCACCCCTCTCCCCAACCATGCTCACACACAACAAGCTATAATATGAATGACCCTTCCCCACCCCCTAAACCCTGTCACACCATCTGTAGAGTTACATATTTTTTCTAGCAAATTCCTTGTGTTTCAGTGTTGTGTGTGTGTGTGTGTGTGTGTGTGTGTGTGTGTGTGTGTGTGTGTGTGTGTGTGTGTGTGTGTGTGTGTGTGTGTGCATCCTTTTAAACTACCCACTTCCTCTCCACACACGTGGGTCAGTCAACACCCTTATTTTAAAGCATCCAAATAGTACTATGCAAAATAATTCTTAATATTATCTATCTGTCCTCTATCATTTACTTCTTAATCATGTTATAAAATATTTCTTCATTATCAAATTTAATTTTAATATTAATTAAATTGTCTAACCCTTTTTCTCTCTCTTTCAATATTTCTAACTCCTCTCTAAGCTTCCTTTCAACTGTGTTATTCACTACTTTTACAATTTCGTATTCTTCCAAAGGATTAACAAACTTATGGTTGTCTTCTATGAAATGTCTTGCATATAACGAATTGGTTGTTCTATTACCTTCTCCACGTTTGTGGTCAGACAACCTGCATACAAATTTCCGTCCTGTCTCTCCTAGGTACACCTTGTTGCAGTCTTTACATTTTAATTTATAAATTCCGCTTTTCTGTAATACTGGAATTTTTTTCTATATTCTTATTCCTTATCTTATCAAATACCGTTTCACATTTTTTAATAGCTATATCTACTCCATATTTATTAAAACATTTTATAATTTTTCTAGTATGTGAACCTATGTATGTCAATGACCCTGCATAATTCTTTTGTTCTGGTTCTATTTTATCTTTTTGTATGTTAACCCTTTCCATAACTTTATCCACTATGTTAGTGTTATAATTATTATTCCTTACAATTCCCTTTATCGTTCTTAACTCCCTATCTTTTGACTCGGTCTCTTTTAAACACTTCTGAGCTCTGTAACAAAATGAATTGATTGCCGCCATTTTATATCTATATGGGTGGTAAGACTCTCTTGGTATAATTATATCAGAATACGACTCTTTCCTAAATATCCCAAACTGTAGTTTCTCATTATCTTTAATTTCTATGTTTAAATCTAAGTAATTTATTTTCTTACCTCCTATCTCTTCTTTAAATTGTAAGTTTTTATCCTTACTATTTACCTCATTTATAAACTCATGCACTTCTTCTATGCTTCCTTCCCAAATTACTAATACATCATCAACGTATCTAGACCATAATTTTATATTGTTTTTATACTTAGTGGAAGTTATTAATTGCTTTTCAAAATCATTCATGTATATTTCAGCAAGAATAGGGGATAATGAAGACCCCATAGGTAAACCTTTTTTCTGTATATAAAACTTGTTATTAAACCTAAAATAGTTCTGATTTACACATTCTTTAATTACTTTCATCAACTGCTTTTTATACCTGTATTCTCCCATATTATTATCGTTTATTAACTTAATAACTTTATTTACTGTGATATTGGTAAACATGTCCTTAACATCCAGTGATATCAATTTTGTATTTACATTAATCCTAATATTTTCTAATTTTTCTATCAATTTTACATTATTCTCTATGTTGTATTTTGTCCCAAATTCATATTTCTCTTTCAGTACTCTGCTAACTTCCTTTGATAATTTATAAATAGGTGCATTAATAAAAGAAATAATCGGTCTAATTGGTTTTCCTTCTTTATGTATCTTAACCTGACTTTTAAAAGTTGGTGCTGTTGGATTACTTTCCAATAAATATTTTTTCTTATTTTCTTCTATAAATGTTATCTGTTTCATCATTTGTTTTATCCTTGACTGGTACTTACTTGTATAATCATACTTTATTTCCTCGTATGGTCCTTCCCTTATAAATTCTTCCGTTTTCTTTATGTATTCGTCCTTTCTCAGTAGTACCATTGTATTTCCTTTGTCCGCCTTCGTTACTATAATATCATTCTTCTTTATTTTATTCTTTAGTTTAGTTACAGTTGATTTGATTTTTTGTTCATTTTTTGAATTATACAAACTTCTCTTAAATATTTTATCTACTACATTCCCTACTTCCCACCTTATTCTTTTTTTATCATTTTCATTTCCTAGTTTTTGTACTATGCTTTCGCATTCAATAATCGTTTTTTCTTGATTTAATTCTGGTGGCGGTGCGTATTTTAAGCCTTTTGCTAACATTTCTTTTTCTTCTGTATTGAAATTTACCTCTGTAAGGTTTATTACTCTTTTTTCATAGTTATTCTTAGAGAGGTGTTCCTTTTTTACTTCGTTCTTTTTTATTAACTTATTTAACTTATCTACCATTTTTTTATTTTTATTTTCCAATTTCTTTTCTACGTACCCCAAACCAAAATTATATAATATTTCTTCTAACTCTACATACGAGTATATTCTTAACAATTCTATGTGTCTGTCATATAATTCCCTATTATATCTATTGATTAAGCCGTATAGTGACCTTATTTCCAGTTTTATCCACAACTTCTCGCTTTGTTCTTTTACTTTTTTGGCTACACTGTTCTTATTTTTAATTTTAACTTGAGCGTACTTTGGGATGACATTATTATCCAGACATTGTTTATTAAACCATATTTTACTTAAAACCCTCTTCAATTTAACTTTTAACTTAAGATATTTAAATACTTTACTTACCTTATTGTTGTCGTTTATTACCTCATTGTTGTTGTCCATTACCTGTAGTCGATTGCACATCTTAACAGACGTTTAATGAAGAAATTTGTGTTAGTGGTTGAAATCACAATCAGAATGATCACAGTTGCACGCCACTATGTAAAAATTTTCCCAAGTAGCGCTTTCAAGCTTCACAGCCCATCGTCAGATTGGAATAGACACAAAATAAGTGGAAACAACCCCTTCACCCCTCTCCCCAACCATGCTCACACACAACAAGCTATAATATGAATGACCCTTCCCCACCCCCTAAACCCTGTCACACCATCTGTAGAGTTACATATTTTTTCTAGCAAATTCCTTGTGTTTCAGTGTTGTGTGTGTGTGTGTGTGTGTGTGTGTGTGTGTGTGTGTGTGTGTGTGTGTGTGTGTGTGTGTGTGTGTGTGTGTGTGCATCCTTTTAAACTACCCACTTCCTCTCCACACACGTGGGTCAGTCAACACCCTTATTTTAAAGCATCCAAATAGTACTATGCAAAATAATTCTTAATATTATCTATCTGTCCTCTATCATTTACTTCTTAATCATGTTATAAAATATTTCTTCATTATCAAATTTAATTTTAATATTAATTAAATTGTCTAACCCTTTTTCTCTCTCTTTCAATATTTCTAACTCCTCTCTAAGCTTCCTTTCAACTGTGTTATTCACTACTTTTACAATTTCGTATTCTTCCAAAGGATTAACAAACTTATGGTTGTCTTCTATGAAATGTCTTGCATATAACGAATTGGTTGTTCTATTACCTTCTCCACGTTTGTGGTCAGACAACCTGCATACAAATTTCCGTCCTGTCTCTCCTAGGTACACCTTGTTGCAGTCTTTACATTTTAATTTATAAATTCCGCTTTTCTGTAATACTGGAATTTTTTTCTATATTCTTATTCCTTATCTTATCAAATACCGTTTCACATTTTTTAATAGCTATATCTACTCCATATTTATTAAAACATTTTATAATTTTTCTAGTATGTGAACCTATGTATGTCAATGACCCTGCATAATTCTTTTGTTCTGGTTCTATTTTATCTTTTTGTATGTTAACCCTTTCCATAACTTTATCCACTATGTTAGTGTTATAATTATTATTCCTTACAATTCCCTTTATCGTTCTTAACTCCCTATCTTTTGACTCGGTCTCTTTTAAACACTTCTGAGCTCTGTAACAAAATGAATTGATTGCCGCCATTTTATATCTATATGGGTGGTAAGACTCTCTTGGTATAATTATATCAGAATACGACTCTTTCCTAAATATCCCAAACTGTAGTTTCTCATTATCTTTAATTTCTATGTTTAAATCTAAGTAATTTATTTTCTTACCTCCTATCTCTTCTTTAAATTGTAAGTTTTTATCCTTACTATTTACCTCATTTATAAACTCATGCACTTCTTCTATGCTTCCTTCCCAAATTACTAATACATCATCAACGTATCTAGACCATAATTTTATATTGTTTTTATACTTAGTGGAAGTTATTAATTGCTTTTCAAAATCATTCATGTATATTTCAGCAAGAATAGGGGATAATGAAGACCCCATAGGTAAACCTTTTTTCTGTATATAAAACTTGTTATTAAACCTAAAATAGTTCTGATTTACACATTCTTTAATTACTTTCATCAACTGCTTTTTATACCTGTATTCTCCCATATTATTATCGTTTATTAACTTAATAACTTTATTTACTGTGATATTGGTAAACATGTCCTTAACATCCAGTGATATCAATTTTGTATTTACATTAATCCTAATATTTTCTAATTTTTCTATCAATTTTACATTATTCTCTATGTTGTATTTTGTCCCAAATTCATATTTCTCTTTCAGTACTCTGCTAACTTCCTTTGATAATTTATAAATAGGTGCATTAATAAAAGAAATAATCGGTCTAATTGGTTTTCCTTCTTTATGTATCTTAACCTGACTTTTAAAAGTTGGTGCTGTTGGATTACTTTCCAATAAATACTTTTTCTTATTTTCTTCTATAAATGTTATCTGTTTCATCATTTGTTTTATCCTTGACTGGTACTTACTTGTATAATCATACTTTATTTCCTCGTATGGTCCTTCCCTTATAAATTCTTCCGTTTTCTTTATGTATTCGTCCTTTCTCAGTAGTACCATTGTATTTCCTTTGTCCGCCTTCGTTACTATAATATCATTCTTCTTTATTTTATTCTTTAGTTTAGTTACAGTTGATTTGATTTTTTGTTCATTTTTTGAATTATACAAACTTCTCTTAAATATTTTATCTACTACATTCCCTACTTCCCACCTTATTCTTTTTTTATCATTTTCATTTCCTAGTTTTTGTACTATGCTTTCGCATTCAATAATCGTTTTTTCTTGATTTAATTCTGGTGGCGGTGCGTATTTTAAGCCTTTTGCTAACATTTCTTTTTCTTCTGTATTGAAATTTACCTCTGTAAGGTTTATTACTCTTTTTTCATAGTTATTCTTAGAGAGGTGTTCCTTTTTTACTTCGTTCTTTTTTATTAACTTATTTAACTTATCTACCATTTTTTTATTTTTATTTTCCAATTTCTTTTCTACGTACCCCAAACCAAAATTATATAATATTTCTTCTAACTCTACATACGAGTATATTCTTAACAATTCTATGTGTCTGTCATATAATTCCCTATTATATCTATTGATTAAGCCGTATAGTGACCTTATTTCCAGTTTTATCCACAACTTCTCGCTTTGTTCTTTTACTTTTTTGGCTACACTGTTCTTATTTTTAATTTTAACTTGAGCGTACTTTGGGATGACATTATTATCCAGACATTGTTTATTAAACCATATTTTACTTAAAACCCTCTTCAATTTAACTTTTAACTTAAGATATTTAAATACTTTACTTACCTTATTGTTGTCGTTTATTACCTCATTGTTGTTGTCCATTACCTGTAGTCGATTGCACATCTTAACAGACGTTTAATGAAGAAATTTGTGTTAGTGGTTGAAATCACAATCAGAATGATCACAGTTGCACGCCACTATGTAAAAATTTTCCCAAGTAGCGCTTTCAAGCTTCACAGCCCATCGTCAGATTGGAATAGACACAAAATAAGTGGAAACAACCCCTTCACCCCTCTCCCCAACCATGCTCACACACAACAAGCTATAATATGAATGACCCTTCCCCACCCCCTAAACCCTGTCACACCATCTGTAGAGTTACATATTTTTTCTAGCAAATTCCTTGTGTTTCAGTGTTGTGTGTGTGTGTGTGTGTGTGTGTGTGTGTGTGTGTGTGTGTGTGTGTGTGTGTGTGTGTGTGTGTGTGCATCCTTTTAAACTACCCACTTCCTCTCCACACACGTGGGTCAGTCAACACCCTTATTTTAAAGCATCCAAATAGTACTATGCAAAATAATTCTTAATATTATCTATCTGTCCTCTATCATTTACTTCTTAATCATGTTATAAAATATTTCTTCATTATCAAATTTAATTTTAATATTAATTAAATTGTCTAACCCTTTTTCTCTCTCTTTCAATATTTCTAACTCCTCTCTAAGCTTCCTTTCAACTGTGTTATTCACTACTTTTACAATTTCGTATTCTTCCAAAGGATTAACAAACTTATGGTTGTCTTCTATGAAATGTCTTGCATATAACGAATTGGTTGTTCTATTACCTTCTCCACGTTTGTGGTCAGACAACCTGCATACAAATTTCCGTCCTGTCTCTCCTAGGTACACCTTGTTGCAGTCTTTACATTTTAATTTATAAATTCCGCTTTTCTGTAATACTGGAATTTTTTTCTATATTCTTATTCCTTATCTTATCAAATACCGTTTCACATTTTTTAATAGCTATATCTACTCCATATTTATTAAAACATTTTATAATTTTTCTAGTATGTGAACCTATGTATGTCAATGACCCTGCATAATTCTTTTGTTCTGGTTCTATTTTATCTTTTTGTATGTTAACCCTTTCCATAACTTTATCCACTATGTTAGTGTTATAATTATTATTCCTTACAATTCCCTTTATCGTTCTTAACTCCCTATCTTTTGACTCGGTCTCTTTTAAACACTTCTGAGCTCTGTAACAAAATGAATTGATTGCCGCCATTTTATATCTATATGGGTGGTAAGACTCTCTTGGTATAATTATATCAGAATACGACTCTTTCCTAAATATCCCAAACTGTAGTTTCTCATTATCTTTAATTTCTATGTTTAAATCTAAGTAATTTATTTTCTTACCTCCTATCTCTTCTTTAAATTGTAAGTTTTTATCCTTACTATTTACCTCATTTATAAACTCATGCACTTCTTCTATGCTTCCTTCCCAAATTACTAATACATCATCAACGTATCTAGACCATAATTTTATATTGTTTTTATACTTAGTGGAAGTTATTAATTGCTTTTCAAAATCATTCATGTATATTTCAGCAAGAATAGGGGATAATGAAGACCCCATAGGTAAACCTTTTTTCTGTATATAAAACTTGTTATTAAACCTAAAATAGTTCTGATTTACACATTCTTTAATTACTTTCATCAACTGCTTTTTATACCTGTATTCTCCCATATTATTATCGTTTATTAACTTAATAACTTTATTTACTGTGATATTGGTAAACATGTCCTTAACATCCAGTGATATCAATTTTGTATTTACATTAATCCTAATATTTTCTAATTTTTCTATCAATTTTACATTATTCTCTATGTTGTATTTTGTCCCAAATTCATATTTCTCTTTCAGTACTCTGCTAACTTCCTTTGATAATTTATAAATAGGTGCATTAATAAAAGAAATAATCGGTCTAATTGGTTTTCCTTCTTTATGTATCTTAACCTGACTTTTAAAAGTTGGTGCTGTTGGATTACTTTCCAATAAATACTTTTTCTTATTTTCTTCTATAAATGTTATCTGTTTCATCATTTGTTTTATCCTTGACTGGTACTTACTTGTATAATCATACTTTATTTCCTCGTATGGTCCTTCCCTTATAAATTCTTCCGTTTTCTTTATGTATTCGTCCTTTCTCAGTAGTACCATTGTATTTCCTTTGTCCGCCTTCGTTACTATAATATCATTCTTCTTTATTTTATTCTTTAGTTTAGTTACAGTTGATTTGATTTTTTGTTCATTTTTTGAATTATACAAACTTCTCTTAAATATTTTATCTACTACATTCCCTACTTCCCACCTTATTCTTTTTTTATCATTTTCATTTCCTAGTTTTTGTACTATGCTTTCGCATTCAATAATCGTTTTTTCTTGATTTAATTCTGGTGGCGGTGCGTATTTTAAGCCTTTTGCTAACATTTCTTTTTCTTCTGTATTGAAATTTACCTCTGTAAGGTTTATTACTCTTTTTTCATAGTTATTCTTAGAGAGGTGTTCCTTTTTTACTTCGTTCTTTTTTATTAACTTATTTAACTTATCTACCATTTTTTTATTTTTCTTTTCCAATTTCTTTTCTACGTACCCCAAACCAAAATTATATAATATTTCTTCTAACTCTACATACGAGTATATTCTTAACAATTCTATGTGTCTGTCATATAATTCCCTATTATATCTATTGATTAAGCCGTATAGTGACCTTATTTCCAGTTTTATCCACAACTTCTCGCTTTGTTCTTTTACTTTTTTGGCTACACTGTTCTTATTTTTAATTTTAACTTGAGCGTACTTTGGGATGACATTATTATCCAGACATTGTTTATTAAACCATATTTTACTTAAAACCCTCTTCAATTTAACTTTTAACTTAAGATATTTAAATACTTTACTTACCTTATTGTTGTCGTTTATTACCTCATTGTTGTTGTCCATTACCTGTAGTCGATTGCACATCTTAACAGACGTTTAATGAAGAAATTTGTGTTAGTGGTTGAAATCACAATCAGAATGATCACAGTTGCACGCCACTATGTAAAAATTTTCCCAAGTAGCGCTTTCAAGCTTCACAGCCCATCGTCAGATTGGAATAGACACAAAATAAGTGGAAACAACCCCTTCACCCCTCTCCCCAACCATGCTCACACACAACAAGCTATAATATGAATGACCCTTCCCCACCCCCTAAACCCTGTCACACCATCTGTAGAGTTACATATTTTTTCTAGCAAATTCCTTGTGTTTCAGTGTTGTGTGTGTGTGTGTGTGTGTGTGTGTGTGTGTGTGTGTGTGTGTGTGTGTGTGTGTGTGTGTGTGTGTGTGTGTGTGTGTGTGTGTGTGTGTGTGTGTGTGTGTGCATCCTTTTAAACTACCCACTTCCTCTCCACACACGTGGGTCAGTCAACACCCTTATTTTAAAGCATCCAAATAGTACTATGCAAAATAATTCTTAATATTATCTATCTGTCCTCTATCATTTACTTCTTAATCATGTTATAAAATATTTCTTCATTATCAAATTTAATTTTAATATTAATTAAATTGTCTAACCCTTTTTCTCTCTCTTTCAATATTTCTAACTCCTCTCTAAGCTTCCTTTCAACTGTGTTATTCACTACTTTTACAATTTCGTATTCTTCCAAAGGATTAACAAACTTATGGTTGTCTTCTATGAAATGTCTTGCATATAACGAATTGGTTGTTCTATTACCTTCTCCACGTTTGTGGTCAGACAACCTGCATACAAATTTCCGTCCTGTCTCTCCTAGGTACACCTTGTTGCAGTCTTTACATTTTAATTTATAAATTCCGCTTTTCTGTAATACTGGAATTTTTTTCTATATTCTTATTCCTTATCTTATCAAATACCGTTTCACATTTTTTAATAGCTATATCTACTCCATATTTATTAAAACATTTTATAATTTTTCTAGTATGTGAACCTATGTATGTCAATGACCCTGCATAATTCTTTTGTTCTGGTTCTATTTTATCTTTTTGTATGTTAACCCTTTCCATAACTTTATCCACTATGTTAGTGTTATAATTATTATTCCTTACAATTCCCTTTATCGTTCTTAACTCCCTATCTTTTGACTCGGTCTCTTTTAAACACTTCTGAGCTCTGTAACAAAATGAATTGATTGCCGCCATTTTATATCTATATGGGTGGTAAGACTCTCTTGGTATAATTATATCAGAATACGACTCTTTCCTAAATATCCCAAACTGTAGTTTCTCATTATCTTTAATTTCTATGTTTAAATCTAAGTAATTTATTTTCTTACCTCCTATCTCTTCTTTAAATTGTAAGTTTTTATCCTTACTATTTACCTCATTTATAAACTCATGCACTTCTTCTATGCTTCCTTCCCAAATTACTAATACATCATCAACGTATCTAGACCATAATTTTATATTGTTTTTATACTTAGTGGAAGTTATTAATTGCTTTTCAAAATCATTCATGTATATTTCAGCAAGAATAGGGGATAATGAAGACCCCATAGGTAAACCTTTTTTCTGTATATAAAACTTGTTATTAAACCTAAAATAGTTCTGATTTACACATTCTTTAATTACTTTCATCAACTGCTTTTTATACCTGTATTCTCCCATATTATTATCGTTTATTAACTTAATAACTTTATTTACTGTGATATTGGTAAACATGTCCTTAACATCCAGTGATATCAATTTTGTATTTACATTAATCCTAATATTTTCTAATTTTTCTATCAATTTTACATTATTCTCTATGTTGTATTTTGTCCCAAATTCATATTTCTCTTTCAGTACTCTGCTAACTTCCTTTGATAATTTATAAATAGGTGCATTAATAAAAGAAATAATCGGTCTAATTGGTTTTCCTTCTTTATGTATCTTAACCTGACTTTTAAAAGTTGGTGCTGTTGGATTACTTTCCAATAAATACTTTTTCTTATTTTCTTCTATAAATGTTATCTGTTTCATCATTTGTTTTATCCTTGACTGGTACTTACTTGTATAATCATACTTTATTTCCTCGTATGGTCCTTCCCTTATAAATTCTTCCGTTTTCTTTATGTATTCGTCCTTTCTCAGTAGTACCATTGTATTTCCTTTGTCCGCCTTCGTTACTATAATATCATTCTTCTTTATTTTATTCTTTAGTTTAGTTACAGTTGATTTGATTTTTTGTTCATTTTTTGAATTATACAAACTTCTCTTAAATATTTTATCTACTACATTCCCTACTTCCCACCTTATTCTTTTTTTATCATTTTCATTTCCTAGTTTTTGTACTATGCTTTCGCATTCAATAATCGTTTTTTCTTGATTTAATTCTGGTGGCGGTGCGTATTTTAAGCCTTTTGCTAACATTTCTTTTTCTTCTGTATTGAAATTTACCTCTGTAAGGTTTATTACTCTTTTTTCATAGTTATTCTTAGAGAGGTGTTCCTTTTTTACTTCGTTCTTTTTTATTAACTTATTTAACTTATCTACCATTTTTTTATTTTTATTTTCCAATTTCTTTTCTACGTACCCCAAACCAAAATTATATAATATTTCTTCTAACTCTACATACGAGTATATTCTTAACAATTCTATGTGTCTGTCATATAATTCCCTATTATATCTATTGATTAAGCCGTATAGTGACCTTATTTCCAGTTTTATCCACAACTTCTCGCTTTGTTCTTTTACTTTTTTGGCTACACTGTTCTTATTTTTAATTTTAACTTGAGCGTACTTTGGGATGACATTATTATCCAGACATTGTTTATTAAACCATATTTTACTTAAAACCCTCTTCAATTTAACTTTTAACTTAAGATATTTAAATACTTTACTTACCTTATTGTTGTCGTTTATTACCTCATTGTTGTTGTCCATTACCTGTAGTCGATTGCACATCTTAACAGACGTTTAATGAAGAAATTTGTGTTAGTGGTTGAAATCACAATCAGAATGATCACAGTTGCACACCACTATGTAAAAATTATCCCAATTAGCGCTTTCAAGCTTCACAGCCCATCGTCAGATTGGAATAGACATAAAATAAGTGGAAAACAACCCCTTCACCCCTCTCCACACCATGCTCACACACAACAAGCTATAATATGAATGACCCTTCCCCACCCCCTAAACCCTGTCACACCATCTGTAGAGTTACATATTTTTTCTAGCAAATTCCTTGTGTTTCAGTGTTGTGTGTGTGTGTGTGTGTGTGTGTGTGTGTGTGTGTGTGTGTGTGTGTGTGTGTGTGTGTGTGTGTGTGTGTGTGTGTGTGTGTGTGTGTGTGTGTGTGTGCATCCTTTTAAACTACCCACTTCCTCTCCACACACGTGGGTCAGTCAACACCCTTATTTTAATGCATCCAAATAGTACTATGCAAAATAATTCTTAATATTATCTATCTGTCCTCTATCATTTACTTCTTAATCATGTTATAAAATATTTCTTCATTATCAAATTTAATTTTAATATTAATTAAATTGTCTAACCCTTTTTCTCTCTCTTTCAATATTTCTAACTCCTCTCTAAGCTTCCTTTCAACTGTGTTATTCACTACTTTTACAATTTCGTATTCTTCCAAAGGATTAACAAACTTATGGTTGTCTTCTATGAAATGTCTTGCATATAACGAATTGGTTGTTCTATTACCTTCTCCACGTTTGTGGTCAGACAACCTGCATACGAATTTCCGTCCTGTCTCTCCAAGGTACACCTTGTTGCAGTCTTTACATTTTAATTTATAAATTCCGCTTTTCTGTAATACTGGAATTTTTTCTATATTCTTATTCCTTATCTTATCAAATACCGTTTCACATTTTTTAATAGCTATATCTACTCCATATTTATTAAAACATTTTATAATTTTTCTAGTATGTGAACCTATGTATGTCAATGACCCTGCATAATTCTTTTGTTCTGGTTCTATTTTATCTTTTTGTATGTTAACCCTTTCCATAACTTTATCCACTATGTTAGTGTTATAATTATTATTCCTTACAATTCCCTTTATCGTTCTTAACTCCCTATCTTTTGACTCGGTCTCTTTTAAACACTTCTGAGCTCTGTAACAAAATGAATTGATTGCCGCCATTTTATATCTATATGGGTGGTAAGACTCTCTTGGTATAATTATATCAGAATACGACTCTTTCCTAAATATCCCAAACTGTAGTTTCTCATTATCTTTAATTTTTATGTTTAAATCTAAGTAATTTATTTTCTTACCTCCTATCTCTTCTTTAAATTGTAAGTTTTTATCCTTACTATTTACCTCATTTATAAACTCATGCACTTCTTCTATGCTTCCTTCCCAAATTACTAATACATCATCAACGTATCTAGACCATAATTTTATATTGTTTTTATACTTAGTGGAAGTTATTAATTGCTTTTCAAAATCATTCATGTATATTTCAGCAAGAATAGGGGATAATGAAGACCCCATAGGTAAACCTTTTTTCTGTATATAAAACTTGTTATTAAACCTAAAATAGTTCTGATTTACACATTCTTTAATTACTTTCATCAACTGCTTTTTATACCTGTATTCTCCCATATTATTATCGTTTATTAACTTAATAACTTTATTTACTGTGATATTGGTAAACATGTCCTTAACATCCAGTGATATCAATTTTGTATTTACATTAATCCTAATATTTTCTAATTTTTCTATCAATTTTACATTATTCTCTATGTTGTATTTTGTCCCAAATTCATATTTCTCTTTCAGTACTCTGCTAACTTCCTTTGATAATTTATAAATAGGTGCATTAATAAAAGAAATAATCGGTCTAATTGGTTTTCCTTCTTTATGTATCTTAACCTGACTTTTAAAAGTTGGTGCTGTTGGATTACTTTCCAATAAATACTTTTTCTTATTTTCTTCTATAAATGTTATCTGTTTCATCATTTGTTTTATCCTTGACTGGTACTTACTTGTATAATCATACTTTATTTCCTCGTATGGTCCTTCCCTTATAAATTCTTCCGTTTTCTTTATGTATTCGTCCTTTCTCAGTAGTACCATTGTATTTCCTTTGTCCGCCTTCGTTACTATAATATCATTCTTCTTTATTTTATTCTTTAGTTTAGTTACAGTTGATTTGATTTTTTGTTCATTTTTTGAATTATACAAACTTCTCTTAAATATTTTATCTACTACATTCCCTACTTCCCACCTTATTCTTTTTTTATCATTTTCATTTCCTAGTTTTTGTACTATGCTTTCGCATTCAATAATCGTTTTTTCTTGATTTAATTCTGGTGGCGGTGCGTATTTTAAGCCTTTTGCTAACATTTCTTTTTCTTCTGTATTGAAATTTACCTCTGTAAGGTTTATTACTCTTTTTTCATAGTTATTCTTAGAGAGGTGTTCCTTTTTTACTTCGTTCTTTTTTATTAACTTATTTAACTTATCTACCATTTTTTTATTTTTATTTTCCAATTTCTTTTCTACGTACCCCAAACCAAAATTATATAATATTTCTTCTAACTCTACATACGAGTATATTCTTAACAATTCTATGTGTCTGTCATATAATTCCCTATTATATCTATTGATTAAGCCGTATAGTGACCTTATTTCCAGTTTTATCCACAACTTCTCGCTTTGTTCTTTTACTTTTTTGGCTACACTGTTCTTATTTTTAATTTTAACTTGAGCGTACTTTGGGATGACATTATTATCCAGACATTGTTTATTAAACCATATTTTACTTAAAACCCTCTTCAATTTAACTTTTAACTTAAGATATTTAAATACTTTACTTACCTTATTGTTGTCGTTTATTACCTCATTGTTGTTGTCCATTACCTGTAGTCGATTGCACATCTTAACAGACGTTTAATGAAGAAATTTGTGTTAGTGGTTGAAATCACAATCAGAATGATCACAGTTGCACACCACTATGTAAAAATTATCCCAATTAGCGCTTTCAAGCTTCACAGCCCATCGTCAGATTGGAATAGACACAAAATAAGTGGAAACAACCCCTTCACCCCTCTCCACCACCCTGCTCACACACAACAAGCTATAATATGAATGACCCTTCCCCACCCCCTAAACCCTGTCACACCATCTGTAGAGTTACATATTTTTTCTAGCAAATTACTTGTGTTTCAGTGTTGTGTGTGTGTGTGTGTGTGTGTGTGTGTGTGTGTGTGTGTGTGTGTGTGTGTGTGTGTGTGTGTGTGTGTGCATCCTTTTAAACTACCCACTTCCTCTCCACACACGTGGGTCAGTCAACACCCTTATTTTAAAGCATCCAAATAGTACTATGCAAAATAATTCTTAATATTATCTATCTGTCCTCTATCATTTACTTCTTAATCATGTTATAAAATATTTCTTCATTATCAAATTTAATTTTAATATTAATTAAATTGTCTAACCCTTTTTCTCTCTCTTTCAATATTTCTAACTCCTCTCTAAGCTTCCTTTCAACTGTGTTATTCACTACTTTTACAATTTCGTATTCTTCCAAAGGATTAACAAACTTATGGTTGTCTTCTATGAAATGTCTTGCATATAACGAATTGGTTGTTCTATTACCTTCTCCACGTTTGTGGTCAGACAACCTGCATACGAATTTCCGTCCTGTCTCTCCTAGGTACACCTTGTTGCAGTCTTTACATTTTAATTTATAAATTCCGCTTTTCTGTAATACTGGAATTTTTTCTATATTCTTATTCCTTATCTTATCAAATACCGTTTCACATTTTTTAATAGCTATATCTACTCCATATTTATTAAAACATTTTATAATTTTTCTAGTATGTGAACCTATGTATGTCAATGACCCTGCATAATTCTTTTGTTCTGGTTCTATTTTATCTTTTTGTATGTTAACCCTTTTCATAACTTTATCCACTATGTTGGTGTTATAATTATTATTCCTTACAATTCCCTTTATCGTTCTTAACTCCCTATCTTTTGACTCGGTCTCTTTTAAACACTTCTGAGCTCTGTAACAAAATGAATTGATTGCCGCCATTTTATATCTATATGGGTGGTAAGACTCTCTTGGTATAATTATATCAGAATACGACTCTTTCCTAAATATCCCAAACTGTAGTTTCTCATTATCTTTAATTTCTATGTTTAAATCTAAGTAATTTATTTTCTTACCTCCTATCTCTTCTTTAAATTGTAAGTTTTTATCCTTACTATTTACCTCATTTATAAACTCATGCACTTCTTCTATGCTTCCTTCCCAAATTACTAATACATCATCAACGTATCTAGACCATAATTTTATATTGTTTTTATTTAGGATATAATTATACCAAGAGAGTCTTACCACCCATATAGATATAAAATGGCGGCAATCAATTCATTTTGTTACAGAGTTCAGAAGTGTTTAAAAGAGACCGAGTCAAAAGATAGGGAGTTAAGAACGATAAAGGGAATTGTAAGGAATAATAATTATAACACCAACATAGTGGATAAAGTTATGAAAAGGGTTAACATACAAAAAGATAAAATAGAACCAGAACAAAAGAATTATGCAGGGTCATTGACATACATAGGTTCACATACTAGAAAAATTATAAAATGTTTTAATAAATATGGAGTAGATATAGCTATTAAAAAATGTGAAACGGTATTTGATAAGATAAGGAATAAGAATATAGAAAAAATTCCAGTATTACAGAAAAGCGGAATTTATAAATTAAAATGTAAAGACTGCAACAAGGTGTACCTAGGAGAGACAGGACGGAAATTCGTATGCAGGTTGTCTGACCACAAACGTGGAGAAGGTAATAGAACAACCAATTCGTTATATGCAAGACATTTCATAGAAGACAACCATAAGTTTGTTAATCCTTTGGAAGAATACGAAATTGTAAAAGTAGTGAATAACACAGTTGAAAGGAAGCTTAGAGAGGAGTTAGAAATATTGAAAGAGAGAGAAAAAGGGTTAGACAATTTAATTAATATTAAAATTAAATTTGATAATGAAGAAATATTTTATAACATGATTAAGAAGTAAATGATAGAGGACAGATAGATAATATTAAGAATTATTTTGCATAGTACTATTTGGATGCTTTAAAATAAGGGTGTTGACTGACCCACGTGTGTGGAGAGGAAGTGGGTAGTTTAAAAGGATGCACACACACACACACACACACAACACTGAAACACAAGGAATTTGCTAGAAAAAATATGTAACTCTACAGATGGTGTGACAGGGTTTAGGGGGTGGGGAAGGGTCATTCATATTATAGCTTGTTGTGTGTGAGCATGGTGGTGGAGAGGGGTGAAGGGGTTGTTTCCACTTATTTTGTGTCTATTCCAATCTGACGATGGGCTGTGAAGCTTGAAAGCGCTAATTGGGATAATTTTTACATAGTGGTGTGCAACTGTGATCATTCTGATTGTTAGTTTTTTAATTAACCTGAGATGTTACCTTATACACTAGTTTTTCTTTTTCACATCCTTGTTTAACAAATTACTCACTACATCTTCTTTATTTATAACTAGCTCTCCACGCTTTTTGTGGAAGCTAACACTCAATTAAAAATAAAAATAAAACATTTTGTGAAGAGCCCTCGCTTGGAGGTGTTTACAGTTTGAATGCCGCATCATTAGTCCTGCATTGTTACAACAGGAAAATTGCAACGACGCGGAGTGAGTACTCCGCCATAATATAGTTCCAACTCTTTATTAATAATACAATCTTACAGTTTGACAAAATAAGCTATCGAGACTTATCTTGTCTACAGGAATTATTACAACTACTACATGTGACTTTAAATTATTAATTATTTACATTATGATTTACAGGTATTTCTTATTTAATGCCGGGTCGGTATGGAAGTCGGATCCGGAATACACAGGTCATAGCATGATAAATTTACTAAAGGGTTAACGGTATTATTTTTAACCTTTACTTTCAGGGTTTTAATTACTTATTTTAGTTAGATTTTCTTAATTGATTCTCATTACTATTATGAGTTAGTTCAGGGGTATTTGGTTTAATCGTGCTATTTAATGTTCTTACTTACTTCCCGTTTTATATTTTTATTATTAATTTTTTTTTAATTTAATTTACAATTTAAATCGTCACAGTAGCCCCTCCTTTTGAATGTAGACTAATACTTATTATTAAACCTAAAGTAGTTTTGGTGTACGCAAACTGTCAGAACTTTTATTAAATCACTTTTGTACTGATACTGTCCTAAATTGTTATTTTTAATAATTTCTACAGTAGCCTATGTTCAACCTTTATATTTTTAAACATATCTGAGACGTCTAAAGACATAAGTTTCGTATTTTCACTTATTTTTACTAACTTCAACCGTTCTATTACATTTCTACTATTTTTTATACTATATGTTACCTCAAAATTGTATAACCTCCTAAGCAACTTGCTCACTTCTTTCGATATCTTCTAACTAGGCGAATTAATAAACGAAACTATTGGCCTAAACGGCATACCTTCTTTACGTAATTTTGGTTGACACCTCAACCTTGGAGCTTCCGGGTTTGATTCTATAAGTAATTTCTTCTTCTTATCGCTTAGGAATGTTACTTCTGTAGGAGATTTCTAGAGGATAATGTATATGACGAGGTTAGGTTGACTGAGTAAGGGGCGGGGCTAACAAGGATTGGGCGGTAAGTACTGCCTCCTATTGGTTGAATGTAACCGGTGATGCGTGGGAGGGTTAGTATGTATATAAGGGAAGTAGGTATTTTAATGTTGATGTAGGAAGAACTTGATAATGGTTGCGAAACCGAAAGGCCTCGTTCGAGGAAAAAGTGTATATAGCAGGGAAGCAACAAAATTTGACAAAGTTGTGATGTAGACTGCTAACATAGAGAAAATAACTGATAAAAGCAGAACGCTGCAAAACACTGACAAAGGTTTCGTAGTCAGTGACCAACTGAACTATGGTTAAGGCTAGTGGCTGTGAGTAGGACACCCATATTTATAAACTTTTGGTGTCCGCACAAAGTTGTTGTCTGACACCACCAGCCAATCAGAAGAAAGGCAAATTCTTATTGGTTCGCCACAACTTCCGTACACAGAGCACTCAATGAGAGGGACTCACCCTTCCGATTCATTGCAATAGATGCACGTTTCTGAATCTGGTTAGACAGACAGACAGACAAATGTAAAAGTTTATCTGGATTTCTTTTAAACAACTTCAAATTGTGCTTTGAAATGTTCACTTATTAAGGTTTAAGTCAGTTGTTAGAAACTATACCACTGTTGAGCCACCGTTGCAGCACAGTATTTACATTTTCTCATATTCAAATATCCATGCAAAATATTATGTACTGTATACTGAAAATATGCTAATAACCTTAGAAATATTGTCAACTTTTAATTCTATCCTTCTTCACCAGACCATTGAGGTGTTTAACAATTTATGCCCTACTGATCCCTAGATGAGTGCCAAAATATTCACCATGACTTCTGCTTGTTCAGCCACAGTAAAAATCAGCAATCCACATATAAATCATTCTAAGTGATGGTCCAGACTTCTATAATATTCAGCAAGCCTAGATTTAGTTTCTGCTGTATTTGCACCTTACAAAGTAATGTTTCTCCAACA
Source organism: Magicicada septendecula (assembly GCA_034769895.1). Taxonomy (NCBI): domain Eukaryota; kingdom Metazoa; phylum Arthropoda; class Insecta; order Hemiptera; family Cicadidae; genus Magicicada; species Magicicada septendecula. The sequence goes on from CM068371.1 coordinate 2,561,224, forward strand.
TGCATAACTCTTTTATTTTGTCTATTGTGTCAGCAGTAACAAGAACTGGCCAGATACAGTGGCTGCCAATCATAGACTGACCATTAAATCTGTTGACAATTTGGTGTTGATAAATGTGAAAGCACTAACGATGTCAGTGCAGTTGTGCTCTCTCTCTCTCTCTCTCTCTCTCTCTCTCTCTCTCTCTCTCTCTCTCTCTCTCTCTCTCTCTCTCTCTCTCTCTCAACAGTGATACAAGTTTTTTATTTTTATTGCTGCCAAGAAGACGACAATGTGTTACATTGTTCTATTATATTCATTGTAATTATTGATTTATTGCAACAAAATAGGTATAAACACTACTATACCCTTGTCTCATTTAATTATCTGTCAACACTTATTTGAATCTTAATTTTTATAGCATACCTCTCTTACTCCAAATACATATAAGGAACCTTTTACACGCTGAATCAGATCACTCGACAATGAAGTTCCCCCTTATGGCATTAGAAGCGGTCGTGGCGTAGTGGCTAGCGTGTGACGCTGCTACGCTGTCGGCGCGGGTTCAATTCCCGCCAGGGGCCATCTGATTCAGATACGACCGTTCCCCCTCGCAAGGTAATGGCAACCCAGCGAGAGGTATCCTGCCTAGTAGAAACCCTCCCCGAAAAGAAAGGAAAAAAAAATTGCCGTTCGGATCCGGCGTTAAACTGTAGGTCCCATATATCTGTGAGAGACTCAGTATCACACGCACCACGGGTATATGAGGGGAGGGTACAAACCAGTCGAAAGACTGAAGGACTACGAACTGAACTGAACTTATGGAATTTGTCTCAAAGCAAATATTTTTTGCTACTTGATATTTCTGAATAATTCTGATCTCCAGTAATATTTATTTTTTGTAAAATCATGTTATAATGATCTCATTCATTTACTTGTCAATTTATTTATATACTCTCTATGTACTTAATTCACTTATTATTCAATAGTGATATAACACGTTTATTATAGAAATTTGTAATAAGGCTTTTAAAATATTTTGCACTAGAGAAAAATATAAATATAATTATTTCACTATCGACTCGGAACACAAAGTTTTTTATAGGTAAACACATAAATGTGTTACCTTATAGCCTGAACAGGTTTTCGCTTTTAAAAAGCTTCTTCAGAAACTGTCGCTGGGACCACTGTCCATCTTATTGTTGGCGACGGTATCGACTTTTGAAAGATCGATATTGTGTGTGTAGGGTGTGATATGTTTGAATAATTGCGTATGATATGATTTGCGTCTGTTCGTTTAGGATGTTGTTTTTATGTGTTTTCGTGTGTTTGTATATTTTCAATTGTTCCAGAGTGTCTAGTTTTTGGCCTTTTGTGTGTACGTACATTTTTTAATACATTAAGTCATCATTTATGATATTGTTACGACATCACAGAAAAATCTACTTGTTTATCGAACGTTCCAGAGGGATCCAGAATGTAATCCGGTGGTGTACGTGACTCTTGACGCATTCGCGAGACTTTTCTCGAACTCGCCAGCCGCGAGGACTGTGTCAAGGCCGCAATTAATTACGTAGTACACACTGGCGCTAAGACGCAGTTTGGAACCTTCTGGTCTGTGCGCGGATGTATAAATTACAAGGCGGCAGCGACCTTAGTTTTGAGTATTAGTTGCGATATATTTACTGTGCGGTCCCGAGTTTATTGTCGGGCGATACAAATGATTATCTGGCGATATTACAGTGTACGTTCAAGTGGTTATTAGTGAAGTGTTGTGTTTTGTAATCGGGCGGTATATTGTAATAAATTGTGTTTTAATGTTAGTTGACATTTTATTGTGTGTGAACAATTTTTATTTGATTTGTTGTTAATTACAAACTGTTTAACTGCGAAAATTAAAGCTGGTGATTAGTGGCTTAATTGGTGTCTCGTACTTATTTTGTTTCCACTGTACCTACGATGATCAAGTAGACCGTCGTAACAATATCCATTCATTGGAACAAATAATTTTTAAAAAGTTACATTCTGCATAGATATGATAACTATGCAATAATGTTTCTACTAGTAATTTTATACAAACCACTATGTTGTCTTTGGTAAATCACCTCAGGTTGGTAAATGACCTGAAGATGGTTTGACTGCCGAAAGCGATCGTCAATACCAAAGACAACATAGTGGTTTGTATACAATTACTAGTAGAAATATTTGAGACCACTAACACTCCAATAAAACAATAAAAAAATATGCAATAATGGTATGAACCTATTTTACAACTAATGATAATGTGATGTATTTATAATATACACACACTTATTGTTTACTAATGGTACCTATAATCTCAATTTTCTATTGTATTGTATGTATTGTTCGTAGCCTACAGGTACCGTACATACGATTTGCAATAAAATATTCTATTACTCACATTATTAAAAACGATCGATTTCGGTCACAGACCATCGTCAGGTCATACACAGCACATTTGCGGTCACAATATATTAAAACAGCCACTATTTACAAAAACGAATTCGTAGACATTGATTAATGAACTTGATACGTACGTCGTTGTTCAAATGACGTAGTTCTCGGAAAACTTTGAACAACGACGTACGTATCAAGTTCATTAATCAATGTCTACGAATTAGTTTTTGTAATAGTGAATGTTTTAATATATTGTGATCGCAAATGTGCTGTGTATGTCCTGACGATGGTCTGTGACCGAAATCGATCGTTTTTAATAATGTGAGTAATACAAAATTTTATTGAAAATCGTATGTATGATACCTTTAGGCTATGAACAATAAATACAATACAATATAAAATTGCTATTTTGCAAATCGTAGCATTCATGGATACTCTTTGTGATATTCAGGACTGTGAAAACATCTCTTGGCTTAGTGAGTGGAGTCAAGGAAACTTTGCCTGTAACCTACTACAGTTATAGAGGAATTCCGTACGCAAATGTAACTGCACGGTTTAAGGTAAGTATATGTGAACCAAACAGAATATTGAACAACACTGTTTCCCTCTAATCTCATCATGTACAATGTGAATGTTGAATTGTTACTTCATATAATGTATTGGTGGTCTTGAAGAAAAGCTGCTTCTTTATTTCAGTAGTGCGTATTTTATATTGCCTAACCCTCAATAACTTTATGACACACTCTCTCCATTGTCATTGTCATTTGTCTTTGGCACATTTACTATATTTTCCTACATTCAACAGATTCTGAATTAATGAAAGTCATTTACTATTATTATATATCATTCTGCCTAAGCATGAGCTATCTATTATCTAATTTGTCATTTGAACCTAAAGCTTTTTGCAGACCAAGAATCTACTACATTGTGTATGTGTGTGTGTGTGTGTGTGTGTGTGTGTGTGTTAGTGTGTGTTGAGTACACATTATTGTATATTACACATATATTCTATGTATATAAAACTTTGTAGGATATATATAAAAAAATGATAGTGTGACGTCATGTTCATAAAACTGGGACAAAAACACATAAACAAACCCTAAATTCCTTATCAAAGAAAATAAAAATCAAATAATTCCTGTAATTTGTTACAATTAAATGTAACTTCAATTTAAAAAATAAACAATAGTTTGAGTATGATGCAAAGAAATGTCTATGGCATTCACAGCAGAGTGTGTTAAAGTTGTGTATGAAATTAATGTATCTTTTCGTATTTTAATATTTAAAATTAAAAACAAAAGAGAGGCAATGTGAATGTAAGGAGACAAAATCTTTTTAACAAATTTATTGACAAAGCTCTGATGCTGTTAGAAAATTAGTGTTATAGTAAAATAAACATTAGCAAACTAGTAAGGGAAACAGTTGCATTTTGGAAAACTTATTCTGAATAAAACAAGTAAATATATAATAATGAAGATCAAAGTACACTTAGGTAAAGTGACAACAATTGTGCCTAATAAAACTTATAACTGCTTCAATTTTTAGGGATCTAGATAAATTTAAACTTACGATTTTCCCATTAGCATGGGCCTAAGCAGAGAAGAATTTTGGAATATAAACTCCACGAAATTTCACATTCAGCTAAAACCAGTAATATTGTCTTTCTATGCTTCATGTAAGAAGGTCTAAGTGTTATGTACAACAAGGAATAATAATTCATTCTGTGTATCTGCAGGAATGTTGTTAGGAAATGGGTAATCACAATATTTATACCCTCCACCTTTTGTAGAACCTCCACCCACCCAAAATTCTACACAACTCATACCACTTAGAGAATGAGGTAATTTTATCATTATTCAGATAATACAGAGTGGACCATAAAAATGTTTTTTTATTATAACTTCAAGTAAACAAACGTTTTGAGGTTTGGTCATTACTATTGTAACGTATCAAGATTGTCGTTACATAAAAATAATATCAAATAACCAGAATAAAAATTTACCATGTACATGTCTAAGCCAAAATGACCAAAAAACACTAAAATATTGAGAAATCAATCGTATATCCATGGATAAATAATGTCGAAGTAAATAAGCACCATAGAAGGAAGAAATATAATTAAATGCATCATCAATATTATTAGAAGAGAAAAAATAAACCAAACAACTACGTTAGCAACCAGGACACAATAGATCATATAAGTGAGGGAACATATCACATAAGTGAGGGAACATATCACATAAGTGAGGCAACATATCATATAAGTGAGGGAAAATATCCAATAAGTGAGAAACCTATATATAAGAAGAGGAAGAAACCTATATATATATATATATATATATATATATATAAAGAAGAAACCTGTATATAAGAAGAGGGAGAGTTTATATAATTTAGAAGAGGAAAAATATATAACAAACAATGAAAAATATTTAACAAGGAACAAGACAATAACATTACCAGTGTGAGGAAGACACAATAACTAAGGAAGTAATTTTAGATGGAACAAATACCCAACTAATAAGAAGATAATTATACAAGTATGGAGAATACCAGATAAGTGAATCATGATACCCCAACAAGGAAGAACATGAAGAAAAAACAAAGTGATCAAGAACAAAGTGTCGACAAAAGAATAAGCAGCCACAAACAATAATAGTGAGTGACTTCTAAATGAATCGATTAATACCAAAATATCACAATCCCAAACTAAACAACACAGACAATAAAAGTGCAATGTTTATGGAAGATGAAGATAAGAAGTGATAACAAAAGATATATAACAACCTCAAATAAAAAACACAAACATTTATTGTATTATTTATGAGACAAGAATATAATAAAATAAAACATAAAAAGACCACAAATGTACTTATAATAAAGAGAGAAATAATTGCTCAATAATGACTGAAATTGAATGTAAAATCCTTAACAATATATGTTTAAATATCAGGAGAGTGAAGGGTAAAATCAATACAGAATGTAATTACTAATGTATCAAAGATAAGACAACCTGTAGTAGAAAAACAAAACAGTTTACCCAAACCCAAATGTAAACACATAATATGTATGACAATAACAAGTTAGAATTAAATAATAATGTGTGAACAAATAGTATATAATTCAAATAAAATAAGGAAAATATTGTAGTAGATAATAGAAATAACATATCATAGTAAAAATATAAGAATTAAGCAAGAAACTAAACAAATCCATATAAGCATTGTTGTCAATTCAGTAGGATACACATAACCTCAACTGAACAGAATCTGCAACACAGAATCACAAATAACTATTAGAAAAATACAGACAAAAGTAATTACCTGAGTCAACAACCGAACTAGAATAAATGTGTAACATAATAAACCCAGTATGAATTAAGAAACACAAATATATACTCTATATTGTTTAACCAAATCATAGCCAAATTACCAAACCACAAGGTGACTATCAGAATTACATAAAATACTCACTTAAACTTAATAAAAGAGAGGAAAGTAGCATGACAGTAGTTACTAGAATACTCTATACCTCTTTGAGAACCATTAACAGACATTAAATACATAAATTTATATGAAAATAATAATAAACAAATATACATGTCAAATGGGACTAGATGTAAATAGCAATCCTACAAAGAATTATGAATCATTAATACAGCAGGGAATATTATATACACAAGACAAACTGTAGACAAAGTCTAAGGACACAATAATGGATGAAAATACATCCCTAATACACAAATAATAATAAAACTTGAATATCAATATGACAAGAAATTATGACATGGTGTATTAAAACCATGCAGTGTAAATAAATGAAGCAACATTAATGGATACAAAGCTTCACAAAAAGATGTACTAATCTCGAATGTACAAAATAAACCCCAAGGAATTGTATTATTATAAGATATATGTTAGAATTAATATGTATTAATGAAAGGACATGTAGGGCCTACACGCCTGAAAATGCATTAGGAAAAATTGTACATAATTTAGTATTTAAGGAGTAGTTAATAAGAGATAATGACTCTAAATATCTACAGTGAGTGTTAGAAATAACATGTATTATAATAAAGTGGAACAAACTTATGTATAATTAAGAACCACGAAAAGTGCATCATCAAAAAGATAGTTAGGTTAATCATGGACGGATTTATAGCTTGAGTAGACTCAAAATAAAGAGCCGAGCATCCGTACAATAGTGATACCATTAATTTCTTAGTCCGAAATGTACTAAAAAGTTATAAACAATAATAAATTTTCCTTCAATTCAAAAAGAATTGATAGCATCATCTCCGTACTCTCAAACCCAAAGCTAGATGCTTAGAAATAAAATGTCTTAATTTACTAAGGCATATGGGTACGAGATTAACAGATTTTCAACCAATAAGAAGAGCTGATTTCAACAGACGGCGAGTGCGGCATCGAAGGAGAACACTACTAGTAAACTGACCACCAAAGCATACGGAACGAGTCTTCGACGGGAGTAAATTTTAAAAATTTGCGCGCTCCCTAGTATAAACAAATACATCTAACCTAACTAAAGTGTTTTTGACCTCTATCGAGTGAAGTGCAACGAGTGATGTGAGATAATAAACAAAACATTGCCAGTGTGTAATATCGACAATGATGAGTTGGAAAATAAGGGAGAAACTAGTTTTAGCGACATTTTAATGAATATTAATGTTTATCAAATAATAACATTTTTACGTTGGTACTACATTAGTCAAGTACAGTTGTACATGGCTAAAATAAATAATAATTATTAATTAACCAGTAATTGAACAGAAGTTCTCAATTTTAATTATTCAAATAAAATATTATCAATTATAGAAAGAGATGACAATCGAATTTAATATTTTAACAAACATTGATGTAAACAAGGCTAAGCCTAGATGCTGACTTGACTATAACCAATACGAAAGTCAATTCATTTATAAATAATAACCGAGAACTATCAATACAGTTAATGAATAATGAACGTACCATGAATATATATTATGTATAGTTATAAGATTTCAATGCCATCAATTTAAATATTTTAATAATTCACTTAGAGTAAATGGCACTCTAACCTACCTGTTACGAAAAGGTATAACAACCATACAGAGCTGTGCTTTAAAATTAAGCAAGCTTAAATATACTCAATTGTAATGACATTATGAATTAATTATTATATTTTGTTATTAATAACCATTCAAGGAATATTATTCCGACACACAGCAATTTTAATCGTATCGTACTTTCCATAACATAACCTACGAAGTTGATAGCAGGTGGACCAGACACAATAATTTTCAATATTATAATTAAACTTGTTTTCTTGATTTTGTAATCACTCTCTATAATACGTTATTGTCGTATTTTAGCATTTTTGTATCCAGTATCTTGTACACTAAAAGGATTCACGATTTTTGGTAATTATAAACAAAAATCTAACCAAACCAGGTTAGCACAATACAATATAAATAATCAGTGTTACCAGCCCTGAGCTTTAAGAACCTCGGTGACGAGTTGAATTACTTTTGATGTTTATAAATTGTTTTAAAGGGTTTTAATTGAAATTAACTTATTGTTAATAAACTACAAATTTACTTACACTTGAATCAGTCTTTCATTTCAAAGTAGATAATAACGACAGCATTAACAGAGCAATTATTTTACAAAGTGGCAGTACAGCGAACGAGCGGCCAATATTTGAAACTTCAAAACAGTCTCAAAAATAAAAAATAATTTTATTTACTATGCATATACATATACACTTGTGAAGAATCTTATAAACTGTGTTGTGTCATTTTAGTGCATTACAGGATCTACTTTGGAAGGGCGACAACAATAATAAGTGGTAAGTGAAAGGTAAATCTACCAGTGTACTGGGAGAGAATTAAAACATTACTTATCAGCTTTTAAATCTTTTGAACCAATAAACCATAAACAATAATAATAATGAAACATCTCTACACACATAATAAAACGTTTGACCTATTACACTTCAACTCATAGTAATTACAACGTGATTGATACAGGGTGTCATTTATTATTACTACTATTATACTACACATCCTAATAATCAAAAGTAACTCGTTGTATTATTACAACGTGGCGCCCAACGTTTGAGCAGCGAATTAGGCCGATTACACCTAATTAGATAAATAAATATCAGCTATTTTACACCTAATTCGAACAGCAGTTACAATACTAGGCTACAAAGATTTATAAGAGAGCGACTTTCAACAAGCGAGCGGCGGAAGCCGAAAGAGAAACTAGGATGGAGGAGAAGGAAGCGACATCAGCTGAAGATGTAGAAGAAATTCTGACCACAGTTGAACATAGACAACCCGAACAGGTGGAGGAACTTCAGCAACCAGAAAACCAACCAGAATGATCCAAACTTAGAAACCAATGCAACCAGGAGGCGGAAAATTCATGGAAATACTGAGGGCGATAAAGAAAATGGAAGACTCCAGAAAAAGATGGAAGACACTCTAGACCAAACCAATAAGAAAATAGAAGAAGGCCAGAAGAAGAACACAGAATCTTTGAAGGAAGATTTAAATAATAAAATAGACGAAACCAATAAGAAGACGGAAGAATTATTGATTAAAAATATAGAAATAATCAAAGAAAATTTATCGGAAGAATTGGGAAATAAAATTGGTAAAACCAAAAAAGAAAATTGACGAATTAAATAAACAAATCGACAAGAAAATCGAAGCAATCCAATTCGATAACCAGAAAATATAGCAACAGATGGCCGATGATAACAGGAGGACAGAAGAGATTGCCAAGACGACCACCGAGACAATAAATAAAAAGATGGAAGAAAATAAGGAAGCAACGGAGGAACAGATGGAGACGGCCGTGACGGAAATCAGAAAGGAGACTTCTGAAATACAACAAGAATGCGAACAAAATAAACAAGAAATCACGCAGACTGAAGAGGACATCAACGCCAGGATAAATACTATTGAAGAAATCCGAATGAGACAACTAGAATCAGTCGAACTTAGACAAGCAGACCTGACTCTAACAAATACAACCCTGGGAGGGAGATGCGAAGCTATAAACACAACAGTAAATGCAGTAAAAGACCAGGTAAACAGTGACAAAGAACGGCTGACCGAACAAAAGCAGCGAGAGTTCAACAATCTCCGAGATGAAATAAATAACATTAGAACATACCCAATTACGATGACAGGAATACCACACATAGAGAGCCGGGAGAGCATCGACTTCAAGTCATACAAGAGGAACCCAATAGAATTCCTGGAAAGGGTCGACGAGACATTAACCAGAAATAGAGAAAGTCGATGGACGGTCATCAAGGGAATGCTGGATGAATACTTCAAAACGTCTACGATAACTGGTGGACGGTGACCAGGCACGAAGTACAAAGCTATGCAGCGTTCAAAGCGGCCTTCAAAACAAAGTCCTGTTTCGAGTCAATTCAAAATATTGTCCGGGACAACATCAGTAACGGAAAATACGATTACAGTACTGGACTATCAATGACAGCGTACTTTTTAGGTAAGATATGCCTTGCTATAAATCTCGAGCCAATAATACCAGAAGAGTGGCTAGTGACCAAATTGGCATATCACTTCCATGAAGGAGTTTCACAAGCTAGGTTAACTGGACAAATAAAAACAATTCAAGCAATGTCCGCACTCCTGGAGAACCACGAGCAGGAACGATACTACCAAAGGAATCGACAGAGGCCAGGACCATATTATGACCGGAGTGGACCCGGTAATACTAACCACAACAATAACAATGATAGGCCCAACTATCGGGGAAATTTTAACAACCCGAACAGGTTTAATAATGACCAGAATCCGCGGCCAAATAATAATAGCAATAATACTAATAACAGTGGTCGTGACAATAATAACCCCAGGCCAAATAACTATAACGGTAATAATAACAATTACCAGCCAAATAATAACAATAACAATTACAGACCTAATAATAATTATTACTGGCCTAATAATAATAATAGTGGCAATTATCGGGCAAACAATGGGCACAACAACGGTAACGACAATTACCGAAGAGTGCATTATGCCCATGCTAGTCGTGATAACAATGGGAGACCATATTACCAAGTTCGTCGAAGTTACCATGGACATAACAGCAGAAGCAGCAGCGACGGTGAGAGACAAGAATCCGGGTATAATACTAACAGGAGCCGTAGCAGTGAAGACACTCAGTGGGGACCAGACCATGGAAACGACTATCACGCTGGAAACAGGTCAGAACCACGGGAGCAAAACGCACCCAACTCGACAGACAGGAACACTGAAGATGGTGACCTGCATTTAAATGGACAACGGCAGTTAAAACCATAAGATCACCCTCACTGAACCGATCTATTGGGTCTAACGTAGTAAACAATAATGAAAAACCAATTGTAATCATTCGAACTAATTATCTGAAGGACATCAGAAAGGATTTATTAGAAGAAAAGAACAATAATGTCGACGATACAATTAACAATGAAATCGCATATGTCAATACACGTCAATGGAATACATACGACTGCAATGATTAACACTGGAGCAAACGTCTCGTTAATAGATAAAGTCGAACTAAATCGTATACAGGCTGAGAATAAGACCGTAATACCAACATTGCCAATCAACAACATAACATTAATTGGAGCAACAGGTCGACAAAACAAGACCATACGCAACCAAGTTCAGCTAGAAATATCCAGCAATGGTGAAACAATACCCATGATCTTTTTGGTAGCAAGCGGGCTACCTTTTAACTTATTGATTGGCTGCGACATATTAAGAAGATATGCGGCCGTAATTGACATAAGCAGAGCCAAAGTATCTCTGAGCTCAGGTGATAGTAAATGGACGGCGGAATTAATTGGAAGCAGAGAAGCCCATCCCGACCGTGTAATATATTATATCAGAGAAGATTATGACCATAGGGGACAAACTTCAAGCAATGGAAAAATTCACCAAGACAAGGGAGACACATTATGGGCAGAAAAATGAGATGAAATAAAAAAGTTCCAATCAGCCAGGGTCGACAGAAATTTAACGGATGACCAAATTGCAGAATTAATAAACATCTATAACCAATATAGACATGTGTTTTCAGACACACCAGGGAAGGTGAAGAACTTCCAGTGTGAAATAAAATTCAAAGACCAAGCAGAGTTTAGAAGGAAGTCATATCCTATAGCTTTTTCTTTAAAGGAAGCAGTACGTCTGGAAATACAACGGCTAATTGAAGATGATATAATTGAACTGAGTAACTCCCCATACACAAATCCAATCGTGGCGGTACCTAAGAAGAACGGCGCAGTAAGAATCTGCCTAGACGCCAGGGAGATTAATAAAACAATAATCAATGACAGGACATCGCCTGGAGAAATCGACGAAATACTCAAGAAATTTCATGGAATAAAATATATCAGTATATGGGACACCGTATGTGGGTATTGGCAGGTGGAATTACACCCCAATAGCAGAAAGTATATGGCCTTTATCTTTGAAGGGCGTAACTATCAATTCAAAAGGTTACCCTTCGGCCTAGTAAATTCCGTAGCCGTATTTGTCAAATGTATGGATGATGTTTTAGGACAAAATACACTACAATTTACAACAGTGTATGTCGATGATTTGCTCATCACCTCCAACAATTGGGAGGAACACTGCACCAGGGTGGAACAAGTATTGAGGAAATTAGATGAAAATAACATTACCCTCAAATTAGAAAAGTCCAAACTAATAGCTGATGAGGTACAATTTCTTGGGTTTAATCTACCTGAATCAGGCATAACACCATCCCAAGAAAAAATGGAAGCTATACAGCGTTTTCTCACACCCAAGAACAAGAAACAATTACAATCATTTCTTGGTATATGTAACTACTGAAACCCCCCTTTTATTTTATAAGTTTTTATGTATTTTTTTTTTATTTGATTTGATTTTATTTTATTTTATTTTTTTTAAAGGGGAGAGACATAATATTTAAAACTAGGTGAAGAACCTAGAGGAAGCGTAAAGTGTGCAAAGGCCTAAGCTACAATCACAGACATGTCCACTGGATGGATGACAGGACTTGCAAATGACAAACTCTATTAACAAAACAAGTGTGAACTTTATTTAGCGTGCAGTCACATTATTGATATAACAAGGCATAATTTAATAATAGCCACTGAGTAAAATTGAAATACTTTCACCACTATATGTTATACATCACTTCATCACAGACTGATAATAATTGACTATAATCAACTCAGGGGGCATCCACAATCCACTTAAATCAAAATTGACTGGCATACATCATTACATACATATCGTTATTCTACACAGTATAAAATTGTGAGTGACTGCTTAATTCAGTGGCCGTAAAAGAGTGGATGCAACACTATGTGAAGATACAATTTCAATTCTTTTAATATGTGATATTTAAAGTTTAAAGTTAAATTTGCTACCCCCTGCAACACTATGTCCAAGATAAACATTATAATAATTTTGTTTTAATATGTAATATTAAAATTTTAGAGTGATATATAAAGTTTAAATTAGAATGGGCTAGCCCTTCCTATAATTCCTTCAGCACATGTGCTATCACATCATTAATTTTGTCACATTCCCCCCCCATTGAAAATTACACACAAACACATACATAATACATATAACACACACCCACAATTCCTGTACCGACACTCTCACAATAACCCTTCGCATTAAACGTACAAAATTTGTATATACACATACAAACAAAACCGAGCTTAGGAGTTCACACAGATAAATCACCTCTATGATGAGAATTCAAATAACACAAGAGACACAATTGCCCCCAACAGAACAAATGACTCAACATTTTATAAGTAATACAACTTCAATAATTTTGAAGCAAAACTCCGAGTATTAAGTCAAGATAATAGTTTAAGCCACAATACATGAAGAAATCAGACACCCCCAGTCTTGAATTATGCCCACACGGCGGGACATGACCAAGCAGGACATAACTAACTCTCAGATACATAGAACGCATTAAAAAAAGGAAAAACTTAGAGCGGTTCATGCAGGTATATGTGTGTGTGCAATTCCCTTACATAGTATAAAAAAGTTATAAAAGATCACATAAGGCTTAGTTGTATGCAAGGTCCACACATGCAGGCACAAAACTTAACGTGTGTGTGTTTGCAGATCTTGTGCAATTTAAACGCGGGGTATCATAAGTCTGTTTCTGGGAGCGTCTGCCGATTTACAGTATTGTGGTATATGAAATAGTATAATGTAAATACAGAAAGATCACACCTGCATAGTCCGATGTAACTAAGTGGCATGTGGCTAAGCTGTAGCGTGTAGTTTGAACTGGTAACTCCTGGGGACAGAATTCCTCCACGTGTGTGTCTGTGTCCCAACCGACTGCATCTCACGGCTCATGTAACATCTCTGCACGAGGGGTTGACAGATGTTCGTCCAACCCCGACACCCATCTCGCCATTGGTCGAGCACCTGGAACTGACTCTATTATAGCTTCTCATAGTGTAGTACTTCGAACAGGCAGAACAGATTTGGTGCCGTCAATTGAGATCAGAAACTTCCTTGATTAGGGTTGGAACAGAAATGAGAGCGATTACATGGTAATTTCCACCGATGAAAGCTTGCCTTAATGCAGGTTAGCGCACACCACAGCTGGGCCGGCCAACTGGATCTCCGTCACCGCTATTAACAAGCCGTTTACATACACTCAGCGACGACGCGATACAGAGGCATTGCATGACGTCGGAAACGCGCCAGTTTTTAAAAGAAAGTTACCTGCTCCTGCAACCGAGCTTCGCATTTGCCGAGCCGAACAAAGTACGGCACACTACTATGGAAAATGTCAATGTAATTACTCTGAACTAACTTCTAAATTCGCACAACAACTTTCATCCAAAGATAAGTGGAAATGGGGACCCGAACAGGACACCACATTCCAAATGATAAAGGAGAAATTTCTAAACACTGTGATGTTACACCACCCAAACTTTAACAAAGCCTTTCTTATGAACTGTGATGCAAGCGATGTAAGCCTGGGATGCATATTATACCAGAAAGATGAGGAAGGCAATCATCTAGTAATCAGTTTTGCCAGTAGGACACTTAATATATGTGAACGCAATTACCACACAACGGAGAAGGAACTCCTAAGCATAGTATTCGCATGTGAGAAATTCCGAACATACATTCTAGGATACCAGCTGACAGTAAGAACCCAGCTGACAAATCAATCTCATTTTTGAAGAACTGCCGATTAAAACATGGAAGGCTAACAAGGTGGACACTAACACTTCAAGAATACAACATCCAATGAGAATATGTTCCTGGAAAAAGCAACATTGCAGCAGATGTATTATCCAGGGTGAACAGACAGGACCAAACGTTCGATGGAGAGAAGATGGAGATGGAGAGAAATAACATGTATTATAATAAAGTGGAAAATCCTTATGTATAATTAAGAACCACGAAAAGTGCATCATCAAAAATATAAGTTAATCATGGACGGATTTATAGCTTGAGTGGACTTAAAATAAAGACAAAACAGAGTTAGCAAATATCATAACGAACCTTAAACTACACCAACAAAATGATCCCAAAATCAAGAATATATTTCAAAGTGTAATAGAACAAGATGACAAAATTACTCCGTATTATTGTGTGCATGACAACTTACTGTTCATAAAAACAAGACAGTCAAATAACCAGTGGAAGATCCTAGTACCAAAAAACATAGAGAAAGAAATTACTATAGACTATCACATAAGGTATGGACACATGGGAGCCATAAAGGTGGTTAAAGCATTAGAAGAGCATGTGTACTTCAAAGACATGAATCGCAGAGTAAGAAAATATATCAAGCACTGTCATCTATGCCAACTGGTAAAATGCAATAATGAGAAAAAAGAGAGAGTCATGATACCTATTACCTCTGCTGAGAAACTAGAGAAAGTGTTTGTGGATATTTGTGGACCATTCCCACGTAGTGGCGGAAGACATCAGTATAAATTCATAATAATAATTTTTGACCACTACACCAAATTTACCAAGCTGTACGCCATAAATAGAGCCACTACAAACAAACTATTGGAAGTAATCATACTAAAATACATCCCGGAAGTTGGAAAACCTAAGTCCATAATCACGGACCATGGGACACAGTTTAGAGGAAGAAAATGGAAAGATACATTACTAAACCATGGTGTAAAAACATACAAAACCTCTGTATACCATCCAAACAGCAATCCTGCTGATAGAGTCCTAAGAGAGGTGGGAAGAATATTGAGGACATATTGCTATAAACAACAACGGAAATGGGAAGAATATTTATCCCCCGCAGAAGATTTTATCAACTTAGCATGTCATCAATCGACAAACGAAACACCTTACACAGCTATGTTTGAAAAGAGACCACCCAGAGAAATAACCGAGATGGATAATTTTCCTCAAGGAAATGAATACAAGTTTGATCAATTAAAATTCTATAATAATGCAGTGGAGCGAGCAGAAAAGCTCAGAGTTAAGTACAAAAAATTGCAACCTAAAATAATCACATACAAAGTGGGAGATAAAGTATTATTGAGAAACAGAGAACTCCCAAGTGCTATTGAAGGAATTGCCAAGAAATTATTACTGCTTTACACGGGCCCAAATACTGTAACAAAAGATAACATGAATAATACCTATGAAATACAAGACCCAATGACAAAAAGAATCAAGGGAAATTACATGTAAAATTTCCATGAAATTTCCATGTATTACATACATTAATACATTTGTTTACATTAGTGTAAACAAATACATCTAACCTAACTAAAGTGTTTTTGACCTCTATCGAGTGAAGTGCAACGAGTGATGTGAGATAATAAACAAAACATTGCCAGTGTGTAATATCGGCAATGATGAGTGGGAAAATAAGGGAGAAACTAGTTTTAGCGACATTTTAATGAATATGAATGTTTATCAAATAATAACATTTTTACGTTGGTACTACATTAGTCAAGTACAGTTGTACATGGCTAAAATAAATAATAATTATTAATTAACCAGTAATTGAACAGAAGTTCTCAATTTTAATTATTTAAATAAAATATTATTAATTATAGAAAGAGATGACAATCGAATTTAATATTTTAACCAACATTGATGTAAACAAGTCTAAACCTAGATGCTGACTTGACTATAACCAATACGAAAGTCAATTCATTTATAAATAATAACCGAGAACTATCAATACAGTTAATGAATAATGAACGTACCATGAATATATATTATGTATAGTTATAAGATTTCAATGCCATCAATTTAAATATTTTAATAATTCACTTAGAGTAAATGGCACTCTAACCTACCTGTTACGAAAAGGTATAACAAGCATACAGAGCTGTGCTTTAAAATTAAGCAAGCTTAAATATACTCAATTGTAATGACATTATGAATTATTTATTATATTTTGTTATTAATAACCATTCAAGGAATATTATTCCGACACACAGCAATTTTAATCGTATCGTACTTTCCATAACATAACCTACGAGGTTGATAGCAGGTGGACCAGATACGATAATTTTCAGTATTATAATTAAACTTGTTTCTTGATTTTGTAATCACTCTCTATAATACGTTATTGTCGTATTTTAGCATTTTTGTATCCAGTATCTTGTTCACTAAAAGGATTCACGATTTTTGGTAATTATAAACAAAAATCTAACCAAACCAGGTTAGCACAATACAATATAAATAATCAGTGTTACCAGCCCTGAGCTTTAAAAATCTCGGTGACGAGTTGAATTACTTTTGATGTTTATAAATTGTTTTAAAGGGTTTTAATTGAAATTAACTTATTGTTAATAAACTACAAATTTACTTACACTTGAATCAGTCTTTCATTTCAAAGTAGATAATAACGACAACATTAACAGAGCAATTATTTTACAAAGTGGCAGTACAGCGAACGAGCGGCCAATATTTGATACTTCAAAACAGTCTCAAAAATACAAAATAATTTTATTTACTGTGCATACACATATACACTTGTGAAGAATCTTATAAACTGTGTTGTGTCATTTTAGTGCATTACAGGATCTACTTTGGAAGGGCGACAACAATAATAAGTGGTAAGTGAAAGGTAAATCTACCAGTGTTCTGGGAGAGAATTAAAACATTACTTATCAGCTTTTAAACTTTTGAACAAATAAACCATAAATAATAATAATAATAATTAAACATCTCTACACACATAATAAAACGTGTGACCTATTACACTTCAACTCATAGTAATTACAACGTGATTGATACAGAGTGTGATTTATTATTACTACTATTATACTACACATCCTAATAATCAAAAGTAACTCGTTGTATTATTACACTATGCATACTTTTAAAACATTTTTTGTTGGTTTGACATGTACAAAGACATTACAGAAGTGACTGATACATACATAATAAGTCTAAATATATAAATTTTTTTTTATATAAAATGCACATACATACACAAAACTCATTTTACGTGTCGCCTATTAAGTAATATGCTACCTGAACTGCACAACTTGCTCATTATTTTGAACGATGTACATTTGTTAACTTGGATATATTTACATATTAGATAAATCTTCAATTATCAGAAAAATTATAAAAATCATGATAGCCCTACTATTTTTAATTTAATAAAGTAACAATTGAAGAGCAATCATACAATAAACACTAAAAATTCCAACACTCACATTTGTGTTAAAATTCTCTTTAATCTGAAACCAGGCTAGATTTTTACAATTTTATCAAACCTTTCCCCACTTTTTTCCCTCGGCGTACCAAAATTTAATTTTCACAAATAAAAACTAAATTCCTATTTTAGTTTAAATTTACCCCCATTGGGGACTATGGCACGCCATGTGGACTTTGATCATTTTTCAAAATTTTTCTCCTTCACATTTTAGCCTCCCCCCATTTTTGGGGGGGCTCAGTCTCAAAAACAATAGGGTTCTGTAGAGTAAAAGTACGGAGATGCATGTCATGTTTTACAAAAATCCATTGATGTATTCAAACGGTATAGCGACATACACCAAATAGATAGATAGATAGACAAATGTCAATTTAAAAGTGAAAACTCGTTTTGAACATTCCTGTATTTCCCGTTTATGGGTCCTGATAATGACAATAAATTTAATCAAGATGCTAACACAAATGCTTTAAAATTGTCTCTAGTTAATGGTTGTATCTTACAAAACCTTTCGTTGTTTATTCATTCACAATCACCACAGAACTCAGGAAAATTTCTAGTATCAAACAACTCATGTCCCACTCTGTATCTATTTCAGCTGTACTAATTATTGACAACAGATTGTTTTCTTAACACAAGAAAAGCAAATTTTTGTTTCATATCAAAATAGTAAAAAAACACGATTATTCTTTACTTACATTCAAAGATAAAAAAGAGAAAGAGATACGTAAGGAAATACTGCATGAACATTTGTTTGAATAAAATAATGCGTATGCCGCAGAACAATATTAAAATTTTGAAATATTAACAATACCAACTAAAACATATGTAATGTTTATACATATGAAAGCGCATAATAAATACAGATTAACTTTGAACAGAGGAACCTGATGAATTATAAGTATATAAATTACAACAAATATGTAAGAATCGAGTTTAACTCATATCAGAGTCACAAATGGATGAGAATACTGAAGTAATATTGAAGCAAGTCAGATACTTCAACTGGACATACAGTTAGGAGCAGATCTGCATATACGAAATGGATAAACATTTTTTTGAATTACTAGAAGGACAGTAAAAAAGCTTTGCCATTGCATTCATAACGCTGTAGAATAATTTTAATTTATCTATCCAGTAATACTGCTTGCAAAATCGTTAGTTTGTTTTTCATTTTTAAGTATTCAGCATGTCCTGTGACTAATCAAAATAATTTTGTTATTGTTCAATTCAATTTATTAATAACTTAGTTCAAGTATTGCTTTAAGAATTATCGTACTAATCAGGTATACATTGTCTAGATAAATATTATTTTAACTGTCATTTCTTAGCTAACATGAGATGTGCTATCAGACATTCAATCATCAACAAATTTTTCAATGTGTAGGTATATATTTCCTTTTCATAAAAAAAATTGAATACGTCGGCCCTGAAAATATGTATAGGACTATTACGAATATTTATTTTTCATCATATAACCGTCAGAAAACTGTTAGACCATGTTTTTCATTTTAACAATCAATATCTGTAAAATCTTGTTCATCTAATTTCTACAATTATACAATTTTTTTAGACAGTAATCAATAAAATTGTTATTTATATTTTAAATATGATTTATATCTTTTTGTACATGCTGTTAATTGTAGTGTTGAAGATTCTTGCAAACACATGACAATAATTAATGAAATAATTCTTTTTATTGCAGTTGTAGATTGCCTATAACAATCACAATAATTATAATAACTGAAGGTAAAAGTAATTTGCCATTCCCATTTATTACATGTATCACAAAACTTTGTAAAAACAGGTGTAACTCAGAAAGGATGGTGGTTTGTGGTGACGATAAAGCACAATTATAAATTAAATTATAGGCCTACATTATACACAAACAAATAATTTAATTATATGCACATTCATAATCTTTTATTATTTTTAATATAAACTCAATTTAATTTTTTGCTATTATATTTTGGTTTTCACACATATTTCACGTTAAGGGAATATTAAATAATGAACCATGGCACAGAAGTAAATAAAATAGAGTGTACTTTAGGATTCAAAAGAACAAATAAGAAAGAATGTAAAAGGATAAGGAACAGAAATGGTCAAGTTATTGTCATAAGAAGCTATTGGAGAAGTTTTGTTGATGCTCTGTTTTTAAGAAATAATGAAGTCGTGGATAGGATAAATTTGGTGGCATACAACTGTTACAAAGTTCACACCTATTTATTACCATTTTCCATTTCCTTACATAACATGGACGTATGGTGATTACAAAAAAAATCATGTTCGAGATAACAGCATAGTCTTTATACTTGGTGAATTGTAAGTATGCAAGTATTATAGAGAAGTGTATACAAGTCGAGTACACTTTGATAAAATTTGATGATTGCTGTAGAAACCTAAAAAAGTAGAGTATAATTGCTGATGTCTCATATTAACTGTGGAGATAATACATCATGTTTTTCTGTCTCGTAAGGGCTGATTCTGATTGTCTACCCTCAAAACATGAAGAAAATTCATTTTCCAAAATTGTGTGTGTGTGTGTGTGTGTGTGTGTGTGTGTGTGTGTGTGTGTGTGTGTGTGTGTCTGTTTATAGAATATTTTCTGTGGCAAGCGATAACTGCCGCAAATTCAAGCAGAATCAAATCCTATTGATTTAGGTGAAGATTAGTTAAGAGGAAGGGGTAGTTTACCTGCAACGTTTTATGTTTCAACAAGAGTATTTAAGTATTAAGTACTTAATTTTGATAAATAAAGTATCCTGAAAAGAAGGTCATAATAATCCACTGTAGAAAGGTAGATGAAATATCTACAAATGAAAAGGGTAGTTGAAGGGGAGAGGGTAATTTTCTATAAATAAAAATGGTAGTTGGAAGGGGGAAATTTAATTTGAAAAATACCTTTTTCATGTCAAATAAACTAGGGCTACTTCATTTTGAAGGATAAGATACCTTAGTAATTACATATAATGAAACTATTACTCAATAAAAGTGTAAATATCAAAAATGGGGTTGTTCAGTAAGGGGAGTCGTAAAGCCCTATCTTACCAATGTTAAAACCGCTATATAAATGCCCCGTTTTCTCAGAAACTATTAGGTATAGAAACATAATTTTTTTACACAATATTTATTGATTCCTTGTGGATTCACTGATCGTCAATCACTTTAAAATATTGATTAGGGAAAAAGTAATGATTTTTTTTACACACCTCTATTTTTTTCATAAAGTTTTAGCACTTTTTTTTTAATAAACTATTTAAGTAAATTCAGCACAAGAGGATCCACGACATTATTATACCATGTGAAGTATGTGGTAAAAATTTTATGGAGATATACTTAGTAGTTCCTGGGGAAACGGGTCATTTATGTTGAAAAATGTAGTTTTGAGTAAATCGCGTTTAAAGTACAAAATTTCTATAAAAACACCTACTGCAGAAGAAATACTTTAAAACCCTCCTGGTTGGTAGTCTTCATCTTTCTCTCTATCTTGGTCACCCAATGCTGCCCTCCTCCTTTTAGATCTTGCTTCTTTAGTCATATTTGACACTGCTATCTCTACTTTCTT
This sequence comes from Magicicada septendecula, assembly GCA_034769895.1. Lineage (NCBI taxonomy): Eukaryota > Metazoa > Arthropoda > Insecta > Hemiptera > Cicadidae > Magicicada > Magicicada septendecula. Next base: position 2,582,926 of record CM068371.1, read on the forward strand.
GATTCGCTCTTTGTCCAAGGCCATCACGCTTTTCATGGTATTGAATCCTATTTGAAGTCCAAGGTCCTCCAAAACCTGTAGTCTCCCAGAATAGCCATCATCGAATGTAATAACAACATCTAGCACACCAAGTTCCAAGGTTGACATACCAACAACCTCTACATCTACAACTTTACCATTGTCGACACTAATGGCTGACGCACTGGAATTCTTAGATTGGAACCCTCTTTTTTGCCAGGATCCGTCGAAGGATATGGCAATGTCAGAGATTCCCTCATTCTCTACTACAGCTTCTCTTGTAGCAGCTTTCATTGATTTTTCAGCAAAGGTTTTCACACTACTTCCAACTAAAGATATGTAGCGAATGGTGTTCGTTGGTGGGTTAGATAGGTTGAGCATTCCACAAAGAACCCTACCAGTTGAGTAGCCTTTTCCAGTATGCATCGAAGTCCATAGTAATATCTCAAATTTGTGTCAAAAAGATTGTTTTTTTCACTTTTCTCTGAAGTCCAGAAAGTTTTTGTGCTCTTACAGTTCACACACTTTATTGACAGGTTACACACCAGTCCATTCCGTTGGGACACATCTTCAGAAATTGTTATTTTCACTCCACAAATATTACAACAAACTATATCACACAAAACTGAATTCAAAATTTTAAAATTAATTATTATATTTATGTCTAATTCACTTTCACCTGTTTCACAGTATTTGTCTTCTATTTTCTGTAGTTTTTTTTTTTTTTTTTTTTTTTTTTTTTTTGAAGCACTTGGATGAGTAGTAACACTTTCAGTATTTACAACTATGTTTTCACTGTTCAAACTAACCTCATTTTGTAACACTATATTTGTTCTGTAATGTTGATTACCTTCGTTCTTTCTTTTTTTAAAAATTCCCTTTGGTTTAGTAATTGTGCAAATTATATAGATGGACACACAATACACCACAACATCAAAACAACACAAAAAATTTGAAAAAGTTACTCTTGTTGACAAACATACACATTATTTACCACAACAGCTGTCCCAATCTAGGTTAGTGTAGTGTAGCCAACATATGAAATAGAAATTCTGTACAAAACAAGTCAAACCACAGCCTTCTAGATCAAATACTTCCTAAGATAAGTGCTATTTTGTGAAATGTTGCACTACGTATTCTTAAAAGTAGGAATGCACCAATAATTTTAAAATTAATTAAAACTAGTAAATATTCGAATATTTTAATAAAACAAACACCAAACTAACCAGAATGATCCATATATCCACAATATGTAAAAAAGTAAAAATGTCAAAATTTTTAATTTTTGACCTTTACGACTCCCCTTAAGGGGAACGGGTAGTTACCTGCATTGTTTGGTGTTTAAGAAATAATAAATTATTAATTTTTATAACTAAGTGCCCCGAAAATAAAGTCATATTAATCCACTATAAAATGGTAAATGAGATATCTATAAATGAAGAGGGTAATTGAAAGGGAGGGGGTGATTTTTTGAAAATCATTTTGCTGATACCAAGTAAAGTATGAGTATTTAATTTTGAAGGATAAGATACCTTAGTAATTACACATGATAAAACTATTACTCCATGAAAGTGTAAACATCACTAATGGTGGGGATTCGTTGAGGAGTAGGGATCATTATCTGCGTAGTTCAGTTTCTTTATAAGAAAAACCTACCAAATTTTTATAGATAAAGTGACTCGAAAATAACATTACATTAAACGACTAACCCATAATAACAAAAATATCTATAAATAGTGAAAGCAGTTTGAGGGTGGGAGATATGTTTTAGAAATTATCAAACCGAATTCAAGTAAATGATTTTAAATATAAATCTTAGAACATGGAAGTCATGTATGGTTCTCCATACCGACATTTACATGCAAAAGTGTAGTAAAATATATTAATTAAAACTAAAGTTAATGGACATTTAGTTTTCCACGTTCAGTCAATGAAATTGGGAAACAGTGTGTACTCTGATGACAGTGCAGTATGCTGTTAATGTTGCTTGACACCTATAATAACTTGGAAGATGCAGATGGATAGTACCGTATTTATGTGTGTGCACAGTAAGTAAGTATCTAACAAAAAACATCAGCGACATGATTGTACCAGTGCTAATTGCTAAGTATATTTTATACGCAGCCTACATGTAAAAAAAAATAAGCTCAGCAGTAAAATATGTTTCTGTCAAAAATAAAGATGTTTCACTTACAATCCACTGGAGGATCTATTCAACAGAGGATATAATTAATATGTTTTGTGCTAACATTCCTTCCAAAAAGTTGTTATCAATTCTGGCCACGTACGAGCGTATTATATTACCGAAATCTTATAATGTGATTAAGTTCATAAGAAATAATGGAATAACTTGATCATGAAAATTATTTGGTTAATAAGAAATTTTATTTATGATGCTAGTAATTTTACCACTTTTATTAATTCACTAAAACTACATCACTGGACACCTTACTTTGATAATCAACTGGTCCATGCCACATAGTATAACACACACCTCTTATCAAAGATGACATCAACAGTTTTGCCATCTGTTTCCTTTGTTATAATTGCTTCTGTCAAGTAAGCATGACTGACTTCTTCAGTTTACATGACATGCTCTGCTATTAGTAGGTAATGCTGATATTTTATTATTAATATGAATCTCACTTCACTATAGGCTCGTTTTAAACTAGGATCTTTCAATCAATTGTGAATAATGAAGCCTAACATTTTGTTCTTTTAACAGCACAAAATAAAAAAGTAATTATTATTATTATTAAGTTTTGTCAAATTTTGTGAGTGTGAAGCCATAGCCACACACTTTGGCTAAATTATGGTAGTCCTCTCCAGCGCCTGTTTGTATTGACAACTATGACAATGCAATGATTTCAGCAGTTGTATTCCAGCAATTATAAACCATAAAAATGAGCACTGCTAGTGAATAATTTTGGTATACCTATAATATTCAGTATTTTTTTCTTCTCTTAGACAAAAATTATTTTCCTTTTCTTCTGTTATACATTAAGTAACAGAACTCACCTACCTTCAGACAACCAGCATTTTTAGAAAAAAGTGTAGATTATTTTTAATAATTATACATTAATGTCCACTTAACAAGAAATGTATACTATAGCTTTCCTAATTGTCTAGGGCACATGCTTTTGACAGAATCTGAAGACTTTTTTCCAAGTCAGTAACAATTAAACCAAGTATTTGTCACATATGTAACAACTGAATTATTCTGTAATATATTACTATTGTTGCTAAAGTGGTCAAGTCAACTAGCACTGAAAAGGATTGTCACAGATGTAGAAAAAACATCTGGCTGAAGAATAACATTGGACTATATATCATGGCCTTCCACCTAGAAACTTAAAAAAGTAGCAGAGTTCAATATTATCAGTTTACAATAAGAGCTACTCATAAATATCTAAATTTGTTGAACCCTTTAAATTTATAACTACATGTACTAACATAAAGAACTTAACAAATATTGATTTTGCTACTGAAATTCTACCAAAATTACATTCCATTATTACTGACATTCATGTTTACAGAAGATTGGACTAACTTGTGATTTTCTTGATAAAGGAAGCCAATTTACTAATATAATTGTTTTAAATACAACAGGCACCTACACCAATCACTGCATGGATGGGCACTCTTGTGGCTGACAAGAATGGTCCAATTTGTCCTCAGCTAATAATACCCTTTGAAGATAAAGGAGCAGAACTAAGCGAAGACTGCCTCTTCATAAATGTTTACACCCCACTGGAGGTCAGTATAATATAATACACAAGGTGCTGCACAAAAGTTTGAGGAATTTTAACTGGATAGAGCATGACCTTCTGCTGCTAGACGTGGTGAGCAGTAGGCCTACACATCCCAAATCAGTGTGACAGTTAACTTTCTTTTGTTCAATGTAATTTTGTGAAGTTATGGTTCAGTAATTTGGTGATTTTCTTTTCAACCAATATGATGGATTTTAAGAAGAGCAAAGAAATTGCATCAAATTTTGTTTCAAACTTAAAAAAATTGGTACAGGAACCCAGCACCAGTAAGCCACACGAATCCTTTGGAGTAATCCCATTATCAAAAGCAGAACTTTTTTTGTGGTAAAAACACAAGGATGGACAAACATCTGTCAACAACAAAGATCGTTCTGGATGACCACTGACAAGTAGAAAACTGGAAACCAAATCAGAAATTCATGGCGATGGTTGAACTATCAGTGGTAGATTTACTGTCAAGTTTTGAAGCACCTGAGAGAGGCCGTTTGGCATGAAATTGAAGGGGAAGAACAACAACTAACAATATTGATTTCTCCACCACTATGACAATGCGTCTGCTCACATATCACTCATTTTCAACAAATCCTGATTTCCGAAAACATTACAGTGATTCTAACACCCCCTCCCCTATTCACCTGACCATGTCCCCTGTCACTTTTTCCTGTTTTATAAGATAAAATTGTGGCTTAAAGGGCGCTGTTATAATATAGTTGAGGAGCTACATGCAGAAATACAGAAGGTACTTAACACAATCACATTTGAAAACTTCCAGAGATGCATGGAATCATAAGAGAAATGCTGGAATTGCTGTATATATGCTCAAGTGACTACTTCAAAGGAGACAGTGAAAACTAGAAGTTACAGTAAGCAACTATTTTCTTGCAGTCAAATTCCCCAAACTTTTAGGTAGCACCTCGTAATGTACACATTTTTCATTTATTGTTCCTAAGTTAAATTCACATGAAATAAAATTATGAATATCCAACAAACAAATATTTTTCATTGCAAGATACTTTATTGCGTTTAATTACTTGTGTGCTATATTTATGTTGTATTCTCTAAGTTTTCTTATCTAACTCAATTCTTCAATGAAAATTTACTCGTAAATTTCAGCCAGGTTCTGCTTCATCAAATCTTCCAGTTCTTGTATGGATTCACGGTGGTTCCTTTATGTATGGTTCAGGAACGATTGGACCTCATTTCTTCATGATGGAAGGTGGAGTTGTTTTAGTTTCACTAAACTACAGACTTGGACTCTTAGGTACGTACCGTGTGCAGGTGTAAAACACACACACATATATATATATATTACAACGCTACCTTTTATCTAACACACTTATATAATATATTTAATGATAGATAAAACGTTACTTACCCGTGATTTTACTTTACCTGGACGCCAAAACAAATCCCAGATATAAATGACACGGTTTCAGCTTAGCTCAGAGCATAGAGACACGCTTTCTCAGGATTCGTTCAGTGAATGTGGAATTCAAAGGGAATCGTTACAAATAACACTTTAAAATTTGCTTGAGTTTGTTTAATTAAGGTTTTAATTATTTTGTTAACTTCTTGAAAAATGCTAATTGTAGGACTTATTCCTACCCTAACTATTATAATTAATGGGTGTGCGTGAAAAGTGAAGATTAAAACGTCCAAACGACCTATTGCTCTTATCTGGTTTAATTTAGAAAATGTATATCTCCCAAACCAGTGCTAAAGAACAGGACTGCAGTAATTTGCACGTTCAATACTACACCTCACTTTCCATTCAACACTCCTATACTATGTTATAACTAACCTTACTAATTAAATACAAAGTGTGAAATTCTTAGTGTCTTTTAAAATTGTTTATTATTTCTTTATTATTTATTTATTATTTATTTCATTGATCAATGAATCTATTTCTTACTGTTTGATGCGTCGACCGTAGATAGGAATGCGTAGAGATCCTCTTTTGATGGTTCAGCATAGAAGAAATAATGTTGACCAATCCTGTTGAACGATGATCTGGGCAATTACAGATGCTGTAGGTCTCTGTTGCACCAGTCACTTCACAATTGATTATTAATTAATTAATTAATTAATTAATGTGGTGTTACACAGCGAGAGTTGTTGTCGAACTGTACTAGTTCCTCTGCAACTGCGGACTACTTCTTGAACTTTTTACTTAAATGAAACTTTGCGTGTTTGTGAAATTAAGCACGTAATTTACACACGTCTAGCCCATTGAAGATCCGAACGAAGAGTCCCGCTAGTCCCGCTACCCTCCGTCAGAGTTGGCGTCTGTTCTAAATGCAGGATTCTGGTGGTTTTTCAAATACTGTAAATCATGCGTTTTTCCAGTTGAAACAATATCGGACAGGTCGAGCAAACGCCCCTTAACAGTTCTGAGACGGCACAGAATTACTGGCTAAAATCGTACTTCCTTTGTTTGCAAATCGTTTGATTACAGGTATTTGCAAACGTGTTTTCAATGATCTGACCACAGAATATTGTTGCTTAGGTCTTTATCTCTGTGTGTGTGAAAACACCTAATTCGTACCTAGCCTAATTCTCGAGTTATTTCGCTTGGCGTTCTTCTTCTGTATATCTTCTGTAAATGTTAATTATATTGGTTGATACTTTGGCTACTTATAGAGCTTTAATTGCTGAACACTATGCTGTTTTTAGAATTGCTGTATATTTATTGGTTTTAAAGATATTGCAGTTTTAACACATAAATTTAATTGAGTAAGATTTCCTGTCTGTACCGGCATTTGTCGTAGCAGTGACGAGGTTAGACAAAGATGGATGCGATTATACGCTCTCTCTCTTGCTTACGTCGCTGTACTCGCTCCGTTTGACACTTTCATATAACGCTCAGATAGGACGACAATATGAATCGTTATAATATATATATTATAACAACACAAATTAGCAATTTAAATTGTAATTGTAATTTAAATTGTGTGGCCCCACGTTTTTGGAAGACAATTTATACAACGGTATATCTTTGTGTATATAGGTTGCAAATACAAATTTATTTGTGTTTAAGGAGCCCCACGTTCCTGGGACGTCAAAATTTTAGAAGACTACAAATTGATATTTATTTAATGTAATTTAAATGTGTGCCATATAACATAATAAATTCAATTTAATTTATTGAATTGATTTCATGAGTGTAATCGTAATAAGAAGATGATACGTTATTTAAGTTAAATTGTTCCATAATTTATTTATTAAACAAAATCTTTCATATCGTATATTAAACATTGACTCATTATTATATCGTTTGTACGAAGTTTTCGTACATAACTTATTGCTAACAAATTACATACACATGTTATAAAAAAATCTAATTATCTAATTCTAATTACTTTAAAATATTTATTTTGCTCTCGGTTTACTTATTGTGTGCTCATCTTTTTGCAATTGCTGATTCATTAGCTTCAAATCTGAATTTTCTTCTATACAAATTTCTTTGATATTACTTTGTTTTAACTTTCTACTGCATATGCATTCTCCTTTATCATCAAAGACTTTACTAATTACGTTAATTCAAAATTTAAATATTTCTCTTATCATTTACGTTACTAATTACTAAATTTGATACAAGAAATATTATTCTAATTTTTATTCTGCTTTTACATTTATGTATAATTTATTTATTTTAATATTGGTTGAATGTCTTTCATTCCAACTTTAATTAGTGTCTTTCAAATGTTTATAATTACAATGGGTTTTTATCACCTCGTTTGACGTGGTTATTTATCTGTACGTCCTCCATCTGGTCCTCTGGTCGTGTCCTTCGTGTCCTTCTGGTCCGCTGGTCGTGTGCTGATTAATAGTCGTCTCGTCTCACGTCATATGCTGCCGGTGTGTCCATCGACCTCATCGTATGTATTCCGCGGCTCTGGTTGGACATCTAGTTTGTCCTGTGACTCTCACTGTAGATGTGAATTGGCGTCGTCGACCGACATAGCCTCCTGCGGCAATGGTTGAATCGAGAAGAAGAAACTATATTAGTGCGACCTGGTATTTATAGTCAGGTCGTGCAAAAATTCCTGTCTGAACAATATTTGACCTGTCACATTCTGTCAAGCGTCACTTTCCCCACTCTGGTTTAAGTCAAAATTTTCGCCTATCTTCGCGAATTACGATGTTTGTTTCACATCACTCGATGCTCAATATATCACTAATTTTTATGTGATTATTATACGTAAATTGCACTTCTTTATGGTACTCACAAAAACAGTTATCATTTTTTTACGTATAGTAATTGCACTTTTCGTCACATCGATACGGTTTTTTAACACTTTATTTATCTATAATTTCTATACACTTTGGCGTCTCTTGTTTTATCTTATCGTACGTAGTTTTCTTATAATTAAAATAAACATACGACTATTTCACTTGAAAAGGGTTGGTTACATTTTAGGAACGGACAGGTTTCACACACACCAACAAAATACGCGCGTACACAACGCTAGCGACAGGTGTGTCGAAAATGCATGTCCACGCATGAATTCTGCGCTCCCTACTTTTACTAAAATCCAGCTTATGCAATCTGAATCATGTTTATTAATTTATATTTATTTATTTTTATTATTTATTTCATTTATTTTGGCAATGCACACTACCGTTAATGTTTGTACTGTTGCGATATATATATATATATATATATATATATATATATATATATATGCGACAATACAAGCAAAGGCTGTAATGCGCACACATAATAAATTATAAATATTTAAGTTAATTTCAATAATATATAATAGACGCGCAGGTGTGAGATTGGAAGCTGGCTTTCAAGTAGGAACCAACAGGTAAACATCACGCGATTACCACTGCATGTGTGTATACAAGTAAATAATGTGTGTGCGTGAAGCCTGTCTGATCCTGAAAGTTGCAATCTCACCCCCCAAGTCAATGCTAAATTAAGAAAATAATTATTCTTAAGAAAACCATAAATGTTAGGAGAAGGTAAAAACTTCTAAAAATATGTAAAAATCGGACATGTGTGCAGTGCGAATTTTACGTAATTCGGACAATCAGTGCGAGTCCAGTGCGATTTTTAATGCATCATAATTACACTAGTAGTGTGAGCATCATGATAATTGCACATCTCATAAGTCTTTAAATGAGACAATATTTTATCGCCGTTAAATCCGTGTTAGACAGTGCGATTGGCGAAAAAGTGCAATTATATGAAATGAGACGAGAGTGGGGGCTAACATGCGATGTTTCAAATGTCGACAGGCTGATTCCTGAATCGGCATCTGCAGTTTTCTGGGTGGATATAAATAGAAGCCCAGGAGAGACGAACTTTCTTCTCTAACAATCCACAGTCGCGGCGGTACGCTATGCCTGTCCGAGACGCGAATTTTTAAAACTACTTTGGACGAAGTTAGACGAGAAATCTAACATCAGTACGATTTTTGTAGCTGAACTTATAAAGTATTACGGTAATGTTTTTAATTTAAAGTAATAAAAACAAGAATAAAAAAGTACCATAACGAAGAAATCGTCGGACGTCTACGAGCAGTCGACAGCTAAGAACATCAACTCCTGACAGAGTACAAGAGCACGACTAGCAGAGGAAGGAGATGCAGAGGACTAGAGACGTTTCTATAATAACAGCTACAGATCCAGAGCAACATGTCATCATAGTCTACAGCAGCCAATGTACCATGGAGGACGAGAGACGAGAGGAGGAGCAGTGAGGACAAGATGACATCCAGGATGATCGAACCGAAGGAATCACTGGAGGACATGGGACAACTCTGCGGAATTTAAGGTGACGAAAACCCAATACATAATTTTCAAAGAGAAAGACATTAAAAGACTCTAATAAAAAAAGAGAAACAAAGACAAAACATTTTGGTAAGCGTAAATAATAAGTATGTAGATAGAGATAAAATTCAATATAATTCATATGTAATCAGAAAATTACTTAATTATTTTTCGTAATGAACATAACGTAGAGTAATTGAAATTAGTAATTAAATTATTTAACTTTTCTTAATAAAAGCACATAACGTAGAGTCATTGAAATTAATAAATTAAATGTGTTAAAATGATTTTAAAGCCATGGAAAGGTATGAAGAAAATATAGAATAAGAATGTAGTAATAAATTTTAAAGAAGCACACATTTAGACTGAGCAAGCAAGAAATCTTAATATAATGAAGAAAAGTTTAAATACAATTAATAATATTATATAGAATTTAAGATATGTTTGTAATGTTAACACGAATAGTAAAGACACTTTGGAAACCATAGATAATGGATATCATATGGCGTATTGATCATGATTTTTATATTATTATTTTTTTATGTTTGTTTCAAGTAATAAATGAAGCACATTACGATTCATAAAAAGAGTAACTCTTATTATAATTACACCTGAACCCCAATTATACACACACGTTTTTAGTAATATTATATATAAATGTTATATAAGTATAAACACATCACTAATTCAAAATACATTAAATACAGCAACGTGTACCGTCGTATAATTTTGGCGTCCCAAAGAACGCGGGGCTCCACAAACTTAAATTACATTTAAATTTGTACACAAAATTATCGTTGTAATACATATATATTATATTTATTATTTATACTGAAATTACCTCAAGATGTTTTATTTTCCTTACTAGGAACATGTATCGAGAGCTTTCATCCTCTCATCCGCAGCCTTCGCGATTCTACTTCTAGTGAAGTACCTTTGTGTTGGTCTGTCGCCATTGTGGTCTCCTGTTGGTTTCTGGTATCTGAAAGTGGTATTTGTGTGTGTAATCGTGGTGTGTCTATTAGTATTTTGTGTATTTTCGATGTTGAGTGCTTTGAAAATTTGTCTTGTTTGTATTGATTTGTATTTGTTTCGATGGGTATGTTTGGAACAAATACACATCAATACAAAACGAGACACAATTTTCAAAGCACTCAACATCGAAAATACACAAAATACTAATACACACACCACAATCACACACACAAATACCACTTTGAGATACCAGAAACCAACAGGAGACCACAATGGTGACTGACCAACACATAGGTACTTCACTAGAAGCAGAATCGCGAAGGCTGAGGATGAGAGCACAATAGCTTTCGAAACATGTTCCTAGTAAGGAAAATAAAACATCTTGAGGTAATTTCAGTATAAATAATAAATATATTATATAAATAAAGAAACGGACTGTAGCAAAAAGAGTTTGAATTTATATTGAGACAACACAATTGAATTAATTCTTGCGCATAGGAATATGGTGTGTTTTATAAATCAACAGTCTATATTGGAGGTATTATAATTATTTATTTATTGCACACCAATTGAATAATAGTTCACACGATATATTTTTAAACATAAACAAATGTTATGAATTTTGAAATATTGTTTGAAAACAGTTTATATAAAGTTCAGATCTGAATTTGTTACTTGAGTGAAGATATTCCAATTTGATGCGGCGAGATTACTGATGGCGATGCGTATATCTCACGTGTCCTTCCCTCGTGGATTCTGCTTGGATGGTGTCCTGATGATACACACGCTGAACTTTCTCGACGAACTGCAACACGGCCTCGCTGCGATAACACTGATTGTGATTGTTAATGGTTTTTAAAATGTTTTAATATTGTTATAGTTTTTTTACGTATCTCAAGGTGTAACGTGGGTGTTTAATGAAAAACGGTGTATAGGCGTACACCTTCCGGCACGTCTTCAAGTGTCCTCGCGTCACACAGATATACCGCAGTCAGTAGATCTCTCTATGAGGATATCTTGACTAACATGGATACTTGTAAATCACAATATTATTTATTAAAACTGAATTACTTGGGTCTGTAGAATAACTCACACAGAGTTCCAAGTTTTCTTACACCTTTCGCACTGTTAACGTGTTCACGGAAGAGAAACTTCTTGAACGCGAACCGCACGTTTAGTAGACGAATGCTCAAGATGAACTAACTCGATCTGCTCATGGTAAAAGAAAATTTTCAATGATTTTATGCGTTCTAATTGGCCAATTATCGGTCACATGATAATTTATGCACACGGCACTAATAGTTCTTCATGCAACATTTTCCATGAAATTGGCAACGCCTGCACAGATAATTATCTGGGATTTTATTACTTCACGCCTGAGTGAGTTTTACATAGAGATTTCATGTAACAAAAATTCACACTTAACAATTTTTTGACGATCACAGAATATAGGGAAAGTGTAGCTAATATTAAATTTTATGTCTTGTTCAAGTCTCATGTAAATCGGATAATTATAACGGACACAATAGAGAAAAATTATAATAACTCGCGCACCCGCGCACACTTCCACAAACACATTACGTAGAAAATGACGAATAAAGTGTTTAAGAGTTTGACATATTCTAAATTCTTATCGGTAATACAATACAAAAACTATAGCTAAAAAAACCAATTTGAACAGAAACAAATTTAAACATGAGAATGTTCGTCATCCATGCATAAGACATAGTTCATTTCTTATCATTATCCTGTGTTCTATCGCAATATATATATATTTTTTTTAATCATTTTCTGCTACAGTGATTAAATACTGTAGCAGAAATACTTTTATATTATTTATTAAAATATGTTTTCTACCATATAAGTATTTATTTACTCTACTGATTTCTGCTTTTGTATATATTTAATCACTATTAGCTATCTAATGCATAGCTATCTTCAGAGGATAACTGTCTTTTTTAGTAAAACTGACATACCAAAGATTACAACTGGATGCTCGGTCTCAGTCTTGTGCATGTCTGCATCTGTCTATAACTCCTTCAATGTCTGTTGCCATCAAGCATTCCAACCTTTCTTTTCCCCCTCCTTTTTCTTGCAACTTTTCCCTCTATGATCGTTAGCTTCAGACAGTTTCTATCCAATATGTGACCCAATCAAGATGTTTTTCTCTTTCTATTTACTTTCAGCAGTTTTCTTCCCTCTACTATTCTTGTCAGTACTTCATCATTTCTCACAATATCAAACCATTTCACCTTAATGATTCTTCACCACAACCACATTTCAAAGCACTCTAGCTATTTTTCGTCTTTCTTTTTTTATAGTTGATGTTTCACTGCCATACAAAACCACACCGTAAATAAAATATTTAGTGAATCTCTTTCTCACCAAAAACAGAATTCTTCTCGCTGTCAGCAGTGCTATCACTGTTTCGAAAGCTCTCTTACCCATGAATGTTTTCTGAACAGCTTCCATGCCATGTCACCGTACTCCCCAATTACTTAAACGAGTTCACTTGATCTACAGTTTTTCCTTCCAAGGATATGTTAACAAAGCCTTCTTCTTGCTAATTCCCAAGACTTCAGTTTTCATGACATTTATGTTCATTCCGAACTCTTTCCCTACTTTTATAATACTCTCCATCATAATCTGTACCTCTTTCTCTGATTCCTCTTTCTTGTTCACCTGCATATTTAATGGTCTTCATTCTTCCTCCCATTGCAATTCCCATTGCTTTCTAAAATGGTAAAACATTTAATTATGTTGAGTAATATTTGTACATGCAGCCTGTGTGATCAGTAGTTACATATTATGATTCAGATTTATTACGTTAAAGTTGTTTGTTTTGTAGTATTATGTTACATTTTTTACTTCATATCACTAAAGATGAAGTTTAAAATTTTAAAGGGACTGTCATATTTTGAATTAGTGTGTCAGATTAGTCTGTCTGTATAATTGGAAATATAATAATTTTCTGAATCTCTTCAACTTAATATACAGATACAGACTGCAAAATTCAATATAAAACATTTAAATTTAATAATTAATAAGTTATTTTAACATAACAAATGCACAAATATCATATAATTTGAAACAGCTGATCAACACATAACATAATATGTGTACATAAATGTATAACTACACACAAAATGTATTATTACATTTCCTTAAATGTTGGATGTTCCTTTGTTTGAATATTGAAAAGTGGCTAATAATTCTTATGAAGTGTACATAAATCACTAAGTCAAAACTTCCAGAGATGAAAACATAAATAAAATAAATAAGAAAATCTCAACAAATAATTTACACACATACACATTTAAATTTCATGTTTACAACTCATATCTACAAAGTGACAGTTTTGGCAATCTATGGCCTGATGCTTAATCAAGTTTTGAGGAGTCATTACAACGTATTAAAGAACCAATTTGTTTACTTATTTATCTGTAGATACCAACACTCGACAGTGTTTCTGCACATGACCTTGGATATTTCAGTAATTTACTTGTCAGTCAAGTGAGTTGCTTTGCGTGACAAAATCCACACTTTCTATACAATCGATACACAGTAATCATGTCAATAAATACAGATAATCATTTACAGTTACCTTCAACCACTTAAATAATTCTTTTGTTTAATAAACAAGTTTTTATATCAATTCAAATTGGAAACCTCTTGAAAATTACCTGTCACATTAAATAATTATCTAAACAAATAAATGTTATACACTATTATAATAAATGTGTCAATATTAATACTGGTCATATATAACTAATGCTGTCTGTTTTTGTTATGCAATTAACACCACATTGACATTATGTCAAATCTGTTATAACAACAGATTTTTGAAAAATTTGTGAAATATCATTCTTCTTCTGATAGTTCCTATCCGTTTCGGATGTTGGATATCATACAGACTATTTTAAATTTCTGTACTACTGCACAGAATAAGTCAGTTGTATTCATGCTAAACCACGTCCTTAAATTTCTCATCCATGATGTTCTCGGTCACCCAACTTCTATTTTTCCAAATACCTTTCCCTGTACTATGGACTGCAATAAGTAAAATCTCTGTTCATTTCTCATGAGATGTCTTAGATACTGAAACTTTCTTATCTTCACTGTGTTAACAACTTTCCTAGCTTTCTTTATCTTTCTAAGAATTTCAACAATAGTTATATGTGCTGTCAATGGAATGCTCAGTATTCTACAGTAAAACCACATTTCGAAAGATTCCAATTTTTTTGAAATATCGTAGTGTACGAAATTACTCGAAAATTTTTAGAAATAAAGGATCTGTACATACAAGTGCAAACATACACTCTTGTTACTTTATGATGGCCAGAAACTTAGGTGACAATGCCATGCGCAGCCCCATGTTTTCGTCAGTACAACCAGACATTACACTGAGTCTCCCCAACACGTCAGCTACTCTCGCAGCACTGAATCAGGCACCATAAAGTAACGTGATTGTAGTCACCAATGTAAATAATGAAATGTTCTTTATGAATAACTCTACATATAGAATTAAATTGAGCAAAGCACCGTACAGAGAAAGAGAAGAATTTAACAGAAAATGTAAACACATGTTGTAACTTCCGGAGACAAATTGTCAGTCCAATAAAATAAAATTTTATTCTATAACTAGACAGTGAAACGAAGTTTGTTCATATGGGATATTTCTGGAAAGATGTTAAACAAAGTAACGTACTCTTACAGGACAAAAGACTTGCCGCATGACAAATGGCGCCACCTCCTCGGCCATCCAATCTCGACGAGTGCAGCCGGCGACTTCAACGCCAAACATCCTTCATGCAATAGTAGGGCTACCAACGCCTACGGCAATTCGCTTCGCCGGTTCGTCCTAGACGACCCGGAAACGCATGTCATCGGCCCTGATGATCCTACCCAATACCCCTATGCCGGTCATCGACCGGACGTTCCTGGTGTAGTTGTAGTCAGGGACATGGCCTACAACATCCTGGTCTCGTCTATGTCAGACCTCTCGTCTGATCACAAGCCCCTACTAATAACTGTTCGAGATGTGTCGGCTTCACTCCGACCTCCCGCTGGTCCTACTAGGAGGGTCAACTGGCGCTCCTATCATGGCGAGCTCTCTCAAAGGCTACCATCTGTCCCAGCGGACCGGATCGCCACTCGTGACGATCTGGATATCCGTGCCACTCATCTTCAGGAGTTGGTCCAGCGTGTCATGGATCGGCACACATACAACGTTGAAGTGAACAATCGCAAATCGACCTTTCCTCCGGAAGCTATCCACGCCATCTGGCTTTGGCGCAAGCTCCGTCGCAGATGGCAACGCACCCGATATCCCGCCGTCAAACGGCGTTTTCAGGCCCAGTCTCTTTACGTCCAGCAGCTTCTGCGGGACGTAAACTCTGATCAGTGGGACTCATATCTTAAGTCCCTTGAAGTCGACCACGCCTCCGTCTGGAGAGCAACGAGTCGCCTTACCCGCGAGAAGCGTACTCGCAACCCATTGGATACCCCGAACGGCATTGTTTCTTCACCGGAAGGCGAGGCTGAGGGTTTCGCCGGCTGCATAGAGACTCAATTCACCGTTCATCGAGGCGTCTCGGACCCTGCCCACTCGGTAGTGGTTCGGAAATTCCTATATGGTTATTTTTCCCGCTCTCCACTTGACCCTCCCGCTCTCTTCGACAGGGACGAACTAGTTTCGTCTATCTCTCGTGTGAACCGCCGTCGCGCCCCTGGTCCTGATCGGATCGGGACAGCAGCTTTGCAGAAACTCCCGGCCTTAGGCGTTGAAGTGGTCCTGGAGATGTTCAACTCTAGTCTCCGGCTGCACTACTTCCCCCGCCTGTGGAAAAATGCCAAAATCTGCAGGAATCCCAAGCCCGGCAAGCCTAGAATGATTGCAGACAGCTTCGTCCAATATCGTTGTTGCCAGTCAACTCAAAGGTGTTTGAGCGTCTCCTACTAGCCCGCATCTGGCCGCTGTTGGATAATTTATTCGGAGCGAACGGTTCGGGTTCCGTAGAGAGCACTCGACAACTTTAAAACTCATCCGATTTGTCACAGATTGTCCGACGCCGCCAACAATAAAAAGTCTACGGGCGCTGTCTTGTTGGACGTGAGTAAGGCCGTCGACAGTCTGGCACGAAGGCCTTCTCTATAAACTCGCTCACTCCCCATACCACCGACCATTGTGCACTTCTTGCGGTCCTACCTCAGCGATCGCACTTTCAGGGTTAGCGTCGAAGGGTCCTGTTCATCAGTTCGACCCGTCGCCGCTGGCGTTCGGCAGGGATCTGTCCTCGGTCCCGTTCTGTACCTAGTGTACACGGACGACCTGCCTGTTATTCCTGGAGTCACGTTATCTTTATTCGCTGACGATGCAATGTATCACTGCAGCTCCCTGTCCCCGCGTTTTGCGAGTACAAAGCTGCAGCGTCAGTTGAATCAGCTTCTGGACTGATTACGGAGTGGCGGGTGGTGATCAACGCGGAGAAATCAGAGGCGATCTGCTTCACCCGTAAGTCCAATTTCCGGTGCCTGTTCCTCTCCCTCTCCTCTGCCTATCGCCTGGCAGAAGTCGGTGAAGTATTTGGGCGTTCGGCTTGACCGGCGCCTTAGCTTCAACGCCCACGTGACTGATACCCTCAATAAACATCGAGGCGTCCGAGCCAAAATATTTCCCATGCTCTCGTGCCGCAACCGCCTGGCTTTGCGCACTAAAGTAATCATCTATCTCTTGTTTCTCCGGTCAGTGTTGACCTATGCTGCGCCCGCATGGTGGTCGCTTTTGTCGACCACTTACAAGTGTAGGCTGGAAACCTTTTAGTCCCGTACCCTCCGATCCTTGTCGGAGTCTCCATGGTTTGTGGGGAATAAGGTTATTCGTGGAGACCTTCGAGTTCCTACCATCGCCGATTTTGTCCGGTCGCTTGCCAAAACTCTCTTTGCTTCTGCAGCGACCTCGTACTTTCCCTACCTACGTACTATTATCACGTCAGCACCACCTCCCCCTATACGAGTCAAACGCCCTCGGGCGATTTTATACGACCCCTATAATTCTGTTTGCTGTAATTTAGGTTCCCCAGCAACTTGACTTCCTTGTTACCTTCCTTTTACGTTTTCTCGCTCCCCAAGTATGTTGGCACACTGCTTGGCGCTGTTACCGTTTGCCACCGACACGGAGGTTCCCTGCCTCGCGGGGAGCGACCGGCGCCACAAGGCGCCTGCCTACCGGGCCGGGAGCGTGCGGCATCTACCGTTCGCCCCGTCACCGGTGGCAGTGTTACCATGACCCGATAAAATTAAAGTTGTTTGAAAAATTTCCGCAGTTGACTGGTTGGCGTGTCCCTCCTGATTTTTAGGCCACCTGTCATGTGAAAGTCCAGCACTGTTTTGATCTGACAGCCATCGGGCACGTCCCGGAAGCTGTAATTCAGCCATTGGTGCAAGGACGCCCTACTACATAATGCAATGCCAATGGCGCCAATCGTACACTCTAGTGTTTTTGGTGGCCCTAAAAAGGACCGTGTGGCGAGAAGGCTGATGTTGGTAGTGCCGCGCAGACATGTTCGGCGGCTGCGCCCGCTGTTCGTGGCGTACTGCAGTTTCCTCTTCTTTCGGCATCGGTTGTAGAGGCGGCTGCCGGTCCAGCGTCATCGTATCGCTGGCGCGGAACTGGAGGGAGAAGTCGCAAGAACGCCGGTTATATTCTTCGGCCGTTCCTTCCGCCTGACTCCGCGTCGATGTCGTCCGAGAGAGGAGAGGAGATGAAGTGCGTCCGATGGCGTGGCGTAGCATGTAGCACTGTGGTAGCGGGGCGTCTTTGTACCCGGTGCATGACTGCAGCATCTGGGTCGAGCCCAGTGGCTGCCTGTGGATTGACATAGTAGTGTTGGTTCATTCAACAGGTTCCTAAAAAACTGGAATGGACAACCGCCAACCAGTTAACTGAGAAGGCGGGGGAGAAAGGTTTAAATTTATTTATTTTTTAAAATAGTTGTAATCGTTGGGCACTGCCGCATGAACGTGGTCAGGTGACAGATGTCACCCGTCCCCAGTCCAGCGTGCAGACGCCATGAGTCGTTGGTCGCTCCCCGCGAGGCAGAGAGCCTCCGTACCAGTGATAGCGCGTGGCAGCGGCAATCAGCGCGGTCGGCGTACTGGGAAGAGAGGAAGGAAACAGCTTTACAGGTAAACTCTGGGGCAGGGTCAAATGTTAAAGATGCAATTTTTTGTAATTAATTTAGTTACATTTATGGCGGGTCATCGAGAATCGCCAGAAGGCGTTTGACTTGTATAGGGGGAAGTGGTGCTGACGTGCTAATAGTACGTAGGTAGGGAAAGGACGAGGTCGCTGCAGAAGCAAAGAGAGTTTCGGCAAGCGACCCGACAAAATCGGCGATGGTAGAAAATCGAAGGTGCTGATGGTCCTGAGGTAAAGAAAGAAAATGGTCTCAGCTAGGGTAAAGAGAGTCGCAGCTAACGACCTGACAAAGGCAGAGAGAGTAGGAATTCGAAGACCTCCGCGAATACCCTCGAAGATCTATTTCTCATAAACCAAGGAGATCCCGACAAGGAACGGAGGGTTCTGGATTGGAAACTTTCTAGCCTACGCCTGTTGGTGGCGGAGATAAGTGACCACCAAGCAAATGCTGCATTGGTCAATACAGGCCGAAGAAACAAAAGATCGAGGGTGATTTTCGTGATTAGCGCCAGGGGGCTGCGGCACGCGAGGTATGGGTAAAGTTTGGCTCGGACGCCGCGAGCCTTGGAGAGGATATCGGTCACGTGGGCGTTGAAGCAAAGACGCCGGTCGAGCCGAACGCCTAGATACTTCACAGACTCTTTGTAGGCGATAGCCCTCCCTTCCAGTAGGAGGGGCTGGCAACGGAATATGGACTTACGAGTGAAACAGATCGCCTCGGATTTCTTCTTGTTGATCGTCACCCGCCATTTCCGTAGCCAATCCGGAAGATGGCCCTCCTGACGCTGCAGCTGTGTACTCGCAAAACGCGGGGACACAGAGCAGTAATGATAAGTAGCATCGTTAGCGAACAAAGACAACGTGATACCGGGCATTACAGGCAGACCGTTCGTGTACACAAGGTACAGAACGGGGACGAGGACAAATCAACGAGGAACGCCGGCGGCGACGGGACGAACTGCAGAGCAGGTTCCGTCGACGCTCACTCTGAAGGTTCGGACGCTCAGATACGACCGGAAGAAAAACACTATGGACGATGGTATGGGGAAATTGGCAAGTTTGAAGAGAAGACCTTCGTGCTAGAATTTATCGAAGGCATTGCTCACATCCAAAAGTACGGCGGCCGTAGCCGCTCGCCTGTTGGTGGCGTCAGAGAGTTGCGTAACCACCCGGACGAGTTGAAGAGTGGTCGAGTGCTCTCTGCGATACCCAAACTGTTCGTTTCGGATACATTTTCTAATAACGGCGAGATGCGGGCTAGCAGGAGACAGCGGGCCAGCTGTTCCATTATGGATGTTTGGCGTTTATTTCGCCGGCTACAATGGTTGAGAGGGGACGGTTGGGGAGGGCGTCCCACTCCTCGGGCGGTAGCCGAGTCCGCCGGCCAGGCCGGAGGTACGCAGAAACAACGCGCAACTCCGATCCGCCGGCGTCCACCGCGACTGCGTAGCCTTCAATCATAGATGTGTCTATAGGAGGCAAAGGCCTGTGGGATATGCACCTGTGGACTAAGACAGCTCTACCCCCGGAGGGGGGACAGCGAAGCCGTAGGGGACGATTCTGACGATAACAGACGTAGGCAGGAAGGGAAAATGTAATAATGAGACAGATGAGCCTCGGAAAGAAGTTTGACATCAACATCATACTCCATTACGAAAGTCATCAGTTCAGATCGTCTGGGGAGCAACCCAAAGGCGTTCCACGCAACGATCCTCAGGCTATTAGCCATTTAGG
Organism: Magicicada septendecula; assembly: GCA_034769895.1. NCBI lineage: Eukaryota > Metazoa > Arthropoda > Insecta > Hemiptera > Cicadidae > Magicicada > Magicicada septendecula. The sequence continues at coordinate 2,603,404 of CM068371.1, forward strand.
GGAAGTAGGGGAAAAAGGGTAGCCAGATACTGGAAGACCAAGGCAAGCACTGTGGTCGTGTCGCGAGCAGTCTTTACCGATGCAACAAGACTGTCTGCTCAGGCAGTCAGGGTATCAGCCGACACCCGAGAAGATTCCCGGGACACCGGGATGGCGTGGCGATGAAAAATGCGTCTAAAGTTTCTGCCGGCTCGGGTTTTATGCATTAACCGGGATCGCTGATTCACTCGCTCCGAGCACGTTAGTTGGTCACGTCTCGGCTGCTGATCACTGATTAGCTCGCCTCGTCTTCTTCTCGTGTCACGTGCCGTGCCGCTGGCACCGGAGAGCAGACGCAATGACTCGCTGTTGCCAGAGCTCCCCAAGGTCTTGAATGCTCTCCGGTAGCCAGCCTACTGCTTTTCTCCGTGTGTTGTAGAGGTGTCTATTGGGCGCCATGTTCATTGGTTTGCCGGCTGGTAGCTCGCTGGCGTGGCTGGATCTTGCATCCGCCAAAAAAAATGATCGTCGCCCCACGTTGGGCGCCACTTGTCACCGCACAAAAGGCTTGCCGCATGACAAATGGCGCCAATCGTACACTTTTGTGTTTTGGTGGCCCTAAAAGGACCGTGTGGAGAGAAGGCTGATGCAGGTAGTGCCGCGCTGAGATGTTCGGCCTGCAGTCCTTCTATTCTTTCGGCATCGGTTGTAGAGTTGGCTGCCGGCCCAGCGACGTCCTATCGCTGGCGCGGAACTAGAGGGCAATGAAGCAAAAACGCCTGTTCTATTCTTCTACAGTTCCTTCCGGCTGACTTCGCGTCAATGTCGTCCGAGAGAGGAGAGGAGGAGAGCAGATGAAGTGCGTCCGATGGCGTTGCGATGAAGAGTGCGTCAAAAGTTTGCATTGCGTTGCATTGCGGGTGCGGGGTGTCTTTGCGCCTGTGGCTTGATTGCAGCATCTGGAACGTCTCCAATGGCTGTCAGTAGTTAAACGTAGTACTAGTACAATTCGACAGGTAGCCTAGTACTGGAAAAGGAAACCCCAGTTAAATGAGAAAGCGGAGAAGTAACAAACTTTTTCATTTTAAGCATTGACGCTGGGACCGATTCGAGCAACAGATGTTGCCCGTCTCAAGTCCAGTCAGCAGACGCCCTGAGGCGTCGGTCGCTCCCCGCGAGGCGGAGAGCCTCCGTGCCAATGATCGATGACAGCGGCAAGCAGCCGACTCAGCGTGCTAGGAGGTAGTCAGGAAGAAGAGGAGGACAGTTTCGTTGATAAACACTGGGCTGGGCTAGGGCTGATGGTTTTATTTTTACTTTTATTTAGAGAGGATGGCGTTATGGTGGAACATCAAGAAGCGCTTGAGGGCGCTTGACCCGAATGGGCGGTGGTGGTTCTGATGCACTGATGGTTCGTAGGTATGGGAAGGTGGAGGTCGAGACTTTAGCAAAGAGAGTTAAAGCCAGCGACCGGACAAAGGCAGTCAAGGTAGGAACGCGGAGACCCCTTCGAAGAATCACGTCGTTACTTACAAACCAAGGGGACCCCTTCAAGGATCGGAGATTTTGGGACTGGAAAGCTTCCAGCCTACACCTGTTGGTGGTGGACAAAAGATACCACAAAGCGGGAGCCGCATAGGTCAGTACAGACCTGAGAAAAAGTTGATAAATTGTCAATTACGTGCGCATGGCCAGGCGGCTGCGACACGAGAGGGACGGAGATAATTTGTCTCGGACGCCGCGAGCCTTGGCAAGGGTTTCCGTCACGTGGGTGTTGAAGCAAAGGCGCCGATCGAGCCGAACGCCTAAGTACTTTCCCGACTCTTTGTAGGCGTTGGGACTTCCTTCCAGGGAGAGGGGCTGCCATCGGTAGATGGACTTACGAGTGAAGCAGATCGCCTCGGATTTCTCCGTGTTTATCGTCACCCGCCATTTCCGTAGCCAGTCCGGAAGCTGGTTCAACTGACGCTGCAACTTTTTACTCGCAAATCGCGGGGACAGGGAATTTCAGTGATACATATTGTCGTCAGCGAACAAAGATAAGGTGACACCGGACAGTACAGGCAGGTCGTTCGTGTACACAAGGTACACAACTGGGCCGAGGAGGAAAAATCCCTGGGGTATGACGGCGGCGACGGGTCGAACTGATGAACAGGACTCGTCGACGCTCACCCTGAAGGTTCGGTCGGTGAGATACGACCGGAGGAAAAACACTATGGACGATGGTATGTGGGAATTAGCAAGTTTGAAGAGAAAACCTTCGTGCCAGGCTTTATCGAAGGCCTTGCTCACGTCTAACAGTACGGTTTTGGTGGCGTCAGAGAGTTGCGTAACCACGCGGACTAGCTGAAGATTGGTTGAGTGCTCTCTGCGAAACCCGAACTGTCATTGCGGATAAAATTATCCAATAACGGCGAAATGCGGGCCAGCAGGTGACGCTTGAGTACCTTCGAGATAGAGAGAGAGATAGCCCGATAGCATTCAGGAAGCATGAGTGACTTGCGGGGTTTGGGAATCATTACGATGTTGGCAGTTTTCCACAGGCGGGGAAAGTACTGTTGCCGGTGACAGGAGTTGAACAGCTCGAGCACGAGGTCTACGCCTCAGGCCGGGAAATATTGTAGTGGAGCGGCCCCGATCCGGTCCGACCGGGGGCTCGTCGGCGATTTAGTCGGCAGACAGACGAAACGAGTTCATCTCTGTCAAACGGGAGGTTTGGGCCAGCGGGAGGGTGAGAAAAATAACAAGATAGGAAGTCCCGGACTTCTGCATTGTGCGTAGCCTCCGGCCTCTCCAAAACATCGCGTTGTCAGTCACTTTCACCTTCACTTTTGTAACCCTCTTTTTATTTGTCGCCCGGTTTCTTTTGGAAACAGCGACACACCCCCACCCCAAAAAGGCAACATGGTTGCCAACCACTTGAACTTGGGTACCCTGCATAGTACCCCCAATCTTCTAGACCACAGAGCTTCTCCGGGGAATCTCAAGAAAACTTGCACTTAGGAGAACAGAGGCTCAAAAGGAAAACGAAAGATATGGAAAGAAGAAGTGTAGTGGGTATATTTGTGTGCATGTAAGTACTTGTGTAAGTGTGCGGACGTGGGCGGACACTGCATGCTAACTTGATCAGGGTCAGCATACAGCAAGAAGGGACAGAAGAAGAAAAGAAGAAAGAGAAGTTCGGGAGCTCCCTGAGTTCTGACCACCTAAGGCCAGCCAACTTACACTTTGAGACACCAATGAATGACTTGCCAACTTTAACGAGGCCTTATGCCCCATAGTTACGGGGGGGGGGAGCTAACCAAACAACCGAACAACTCCACACTATCAATCCATCATACACTCTCAAGACCGGGGGAAAATGATGACCTCCATGAGACTATAATCTAAGGTAAATGACCCGAAGGTGTGGTAAATGACCTGCAGACGGCTTGACTGCCGAAAGCGCTCGTAAATACCAAATCAAAATAGTGGTATATATAACATTACTAGGTTGTATAATCCAAGGGTATGCCAAAACTCAAAGAGTGGTCGAAGTTCACAACCGACCTCGTCAACTCTGTAGGTTTCACTCCTCTCTCTAACTCCTTTTTTTTCTAAGGGGAGCGTTAGGAAGAGCAGGAAGATGAAAAGGGCAAGGATCATTGAAAGGTCAAGAGCTAGGACTCAAGATAAGGACATGGCTCCCTCCGGAAATAAGGATGAATGGAGAAAACCAAGGCTCGCGCAGGCAGGGGCGCGTCCCTGAAGTAGACGAACACCACTGGGACTGTGGGGAACATCTACCCGCTACCCGTTTTTCTCACTTCAAGGCACCCTTGTACAACACTCTACTCCCTGAATGATAACTTCCTCTACACACAACGGGGACCATCTAAATTCCCCCCCCTCCATACCAACCTGTCTATCCCCTTCGACAGAGCTTCAGTTTAGAGGTGTGAGTCGTTATCTTTTCCGAATCTCTCCCAGGTTCTCCCAAACTAGCCGTTACCAGCGATGCGAAACCCAGAATGCGATATGGCCCCGACCAGCGATAACACAGTTTTGCGGCTCTCTTGTTCGCAGCCGAGCTGATCGGATGGCTTTGGCAGTAGACCCAGTCCCCTGGCTGGAAAGGGGTTAGGAATTCCCCCCCGATTATATCGATGACGGACACGCTCGTGCGCTCGCAGAAAATTCTTCTAAGCCTCCTTCCACCTCTCCGCTGTTCCACTATCTGGCTCCCGATGCAGATCTTCAATGTTCCACAAGTTAGTCAGCGGGAATGCGGGCGAGAATCCAAACATAATTTAAAAGGGAACGGCCTGGTGACTGTCATGTAGGGCCGTATTAAAGGTTAGCTGTAACCACTTAAGTTTCTTGTCCCAGGTGTTCTGTTGCTCAGCATGATAGGCAATAAGCGCGGACCTGAGATTCCTGTTGAATCTCTCCGCGTGAGACGGCTGTGGGTAATAAGGGGAACTGGTTACATGCTTGATTCCACTGGTAAAACACATTCGCCGAAACTCACCCGAAATAAACTGTGGACCATTGTCGGAGACAATGATTGTCGGAAGACCGAAATGCTGAAAGACATGGTTCTGAAGCGCGAGAACGGTCAAACGAGCCGTTGCCTGCCGTAAGGGCAATAACCAGGCAAACTTTGATAAAGCATCCACACAGACAAGTAGGTAAGCATTACCAGGCTTGCTACGTGGGAAAGGTCCCACGTAGTCGATGAATAGCTTCTCCATCGGTCTGCTCGCCACATCAGATGGCAACAACCCTAACTTGGTGTTCTGGGCACGCTTACTCAAGCCACAGAGATGACAATTCTTAACGCGAGTCGCAATATCCCTATCCATGCCCTTCCAGATGAAATGTCGCCTAACACTGGAAATGGTCTTCGAAATTCCCTTATGACCCCCTACCGGGGAATTGTGATAGTAACTGAAGACCATGGGCACGAGTTTGCTAGGCAGCACTACCTTCGGGGCACGTCCTTTCCTTTCTCTACAACACAGGACGCCCTTGGACAAGACGTAAGGGGCCTGTACGTTATCCTCTTTGAGATTCTGGATGATCGGACCCAGCTCTTCGTACTCTAACTGATGGGGTAACACATCAGTGAAGGCTAATGGAAAATCTAGTAGAACTGCACAGGGTTGCTCAGATTGGGCTTCACTGGGCTGGGAAAACATGCGTGATAAAGCATCTGCAACCACATTTTGAGCCCCCGGATGCGTTGCACCTTGAATTTGAAGGATGAGATCTTGACCACCCATCTATCAATTTTACCCAGTTGCCGGGGATGAGCAAGAAGTCAAAAGAGAGCCTGATTGTCGGTCTCGAGCAGGAACTCAGCATGTTCCAGAAAACGCCTGCATTTGTCTAGAGCGTACACTACTGCTAAACACTCCAGCTCATACACTGAAGAGTTTCTTTCTTGCTGGGTCAAAGTTCTAGAAATGAAAGCCACAGGCTGCCTAGCACCATCAACGACCTGGGATAGAACCGCCCCGAACGCCACCGAACTAGCGTCCGTCTGAAGAAAAGAAGGTTTGGAAAAATCGGGCATCCGTAACACCGGTGGGGAGATGATGGCTTCCTTAAGGGTGTCGAAAGCCTTCTGTTGGCTCTCACCCCAAGTGAATTTAATTCCTTTTTTTCTCAGTTCGTTCAAGGGTGCAGCGATTTCCGCAGCATTAGGAATGAATCTGCGATAGAAATTGACCACTCCCACGAATCTAGCTATCCCCTTTGCATCCCTAGGAGGGGGAAAGTCACGGATGGTCTGGGTCCTCTCGGGGTCGACAGTAACACCCCGGTGTGAAACTAGATGCCCTAAGAAAGAAATGCTTTCCTGGGGAAAAAGAACCTTCTCTGGATTGACAGTGAGGCCAGAACTTCTCAATCGACACATCACCTCTCGCAGATGACATAGGTGTTCCTCGAATGTTTTACTATAGACCAGCAAGTCGTCCAAGTAATTGAACACAAACTTGAATTTTACGTTGTGAAAGACGGTGTCAAGTAGACGATTGAGTGTTTGGGCCCCCACAGCCAAGCCCATGGGAACCCTAATATATTGATATAGATTCCACGGTACACAAAATGCCGTGTACGATCTACTCTCCTTTGCCAAGGGAATCTGCTGATAAGCGGCGTTAAGATCAATAACCGTAAAATACCTGGCCCCACTGAACCAATCGAAAGCCGAATGTAGATCCGGAAGGGGAACGGAATCCACCTCAATATTGGCTTTTAATTTTCTATAATTTATCACCATTCGGTGCTTACCCCCAGGCTTGGGTACCAGAAACGCTGGACTGGCATAGCTGGAATTAGAAGGTTCAGTCACCCCTTGCTCTAATAATTCTTGAACCTTCTCTCTCAGAACGGCCATTTTCGGAGGAGCGAATTTGTATGGGTGTGGCCTCACTATTTTAGAGTCAGTCAGGCGTATTTTATACTCCAACAAATGTGTGAGCCCCAAGGTAGGAGTTAACACCGAGGGAAATTCTTCACACAGTTGGTCTAGGGCCTTCTGTTGGGACTGAGTGAGATGGTCTCGTGAAGAATCGGGACACTCCACCTCTTGGATACCTTCCTTAGCTCCCTGATATACAAGGAAAGGAATAACGACTCCCCGATTGAACTTAAAATAACATTGGTGCCCATGGATGTCTAACACGAGACCACATTTAGCGATGAAATCGGCACCAACAATGCAATCTACTCCCAGAGCCGGAGAAACCAGATAAGGCCACACCCAAGAAAAAACAGCGATTTTGAATGTGAAGGAAATCACCCGGGAGATGGGAGTATTTCCCGTGATGCAGTCCAGCATACCACCGAAGACAGATCCGATCCCTTTTTTAAGCCCTGTTTCTCAAGGTCCGCACATACTCGAGATGAGACGATAGATCGGGCTGAACCGGAGTCAACCAAGGCTCTGAGCTGACTCCCCTTTAACTCGAGCGATAGAAAGGGGCATATGGAAGTATGTTGAGGGATGGTAGTCAGGACCTTGATGCCAGAAGAGTCAGGTCCTATCACTGGCCTGGAGGTAATAGGATATGGAAAAGACCTAGCTCGAGGGGAAGACATCCTCCGACATATCTTCCCCTGGCTGCCTAGTTTTTTGGGGAGGGTCCCTGCGATGGAGATGTTGGACGCGCACGCTCTCGAGGACAGAATCGAGCCACATGACCCAGCCGATTACAATTATAGCATATAATGCTACCCCTGTCTTCGCGCTCTCTTCTGGGCTGGACCTGTCAGGGGTGAGAAGGGCTGCCGCGTCCTTCTCCTGTCTGAAATTCCGGGAGATCACAAATACTACCTCCCCTCGCCTCATCGTTAGTTTGAATAGCTTTTGACATCACACATAGTTTGTCCAAATCGATAAACCGGCGCGGGCGTTCGGCAAATACCAGCCTTAATCTCTCCTTTGGGGACACTCCTTCAAGAATGATTTGGACCACCTCCTCCTCCGACAAGCCCAGACCAAGTATCCGCGCCGCGTCCCTTATGCTGTGTACAAATTGGGCCAAACTGTCACCCCTGGACTGCACTCGGTAGAAGTGTCTATGTCGTACTTGTTCAAGAAGCCTCCCAGGCACAAACGCCTCCAACACCTCCCGGTGGAACTCCGCCACGCCACCCCCACATCGAATTATGCCAGCCACCCTCTCAGTCATGGGGCTGCGACAATATGGAAAAATGAGCTCGAGGAGAGCGCGATCCGACATGCCCGAAAAATCGGCTATCTGAAATATTATCTTGAAAAACGGTATCAATTTGTCAACGTCCAGACCATCCACAACCGGCAGCTGCTGGATGATCTGGGAGAGGGGATTGGACAGCTTGCGGTATGATGCCGCCACCATACCGGAAAAGGCCGGAGCATTCATTGTAGGCTCCCGGGGACACTCTAAACCCGAGACGTCGGACGCAGGAACTGCCTCCGGGGTGTGTACCTGACTAGGTTGAGACACCTGTAAGGTCGAGGTGACCTGTTCAATTACTGCTTTAATGTCGTTTACATGTTCCAGAGTGCCCCACTTTGCTTTAAATGATTTATGCTTTAAATTTAACATAAAAATAATAGTTGATGCCTAGGATAAGAATCAATAAGAAAAATTCTGGAAAACTATATGTCTCAAAAATTTCTTTAGCTTATCAAACTTTCCACAGCACACTATCAAGCTTGTTCTGACACAGTAGCATAAACATTTTGTCTTAGTGTTATCCACAAAAAGTACCACACTGTACCTGGAGCTGTATGGATTTAAGTTACCACCTGATATTATTATTTAATTTTCAGTTCACCACCTGCATTATCTTCTGGTGTACAAAATTAAAAGAAACTGACATATCTTCAATTTAATTTCAATCTTAATTCGTAATTGAGATTCATACTTTAGCCTGTAAATTTATACATTTGTGCAAGTGTAAAGCAGTGAAACTAACTTACTCGTAAGCTTATAAAGTAAACTACAAGAACAGTTTTAGATAAAACAAGAAACTTTATCAATTATTCTATCTGTTGACTTATCATTGTCTGTTGTCATTCATCATTATGTTGTTTGTCGTTTTATTTTTTTATATTTGCGAGTTTTAAGACACGTGTCTGATAATCATCATGTATCACTCCTTGGATATTGTTGATGTGAAATAATTGTTGATTTTATTTTATTCATAGAAAGTGACTTGGATACCAATACCGAATCCTTTAAACTGTTTTCGGTTTTAATTCACATTTCAATTCTTGAGATACCCTTATCATGGAATATCTAAATTTTTTGTTGACAATATCAATAAAATATTTGGCACATTAAAAAAAACTATTGTCCAGAATAGCAAAGAAATTTAATTTGGCGATAACATACTATCTATAATTACTATTTGTTGAAGTAAAATCTGGAACACAATATATATACAATGGTCAACTGTAATTCATGCATTACATTGTTTAGCAGGAAATGTAGGTACTTTGCACTGGTGAATAATAGTGTCTCATGCTTCAATTCACATGAATCTATGTTTTAAATTTACAAGATGTTATAAGGATTAGATTTATTTATTTATAATTTTTGGCAGATTATTATGAAGCCTGCTTTAAAAAGAAAGGATCATCTCTTGACTAACAATAACAAACAACATTAAAATTGTAATCTTCAAATAAAACCTAGATGTAGTGAATTTTATGTATTGTTATATTCACTTAGCACATATTTCATATGCTTCCACTAGCAACCAGTGCTCTATTGATTCTGAATTACTAATTACTGGTGATTTGAACCATACCACCACTACAAACAGATCTCATTAAAGTTACAATCAGGTTATACATTACATTCAGATCTCTTTGATGCAAACCACTGTTTAATATTCAGAAGGATTCACACTCGACACATGTTTGGAGCTACAGTACTTAACACAGTTGTAGAGCCACAATCACTGAAACTCTTGCTTGAAATATTTCATTTTTTGCATGTGGCAGAGCACTATTGTGAAAAACACTCAATGGATATCATCCCGTGCCTTCTTGTTTGAGTAATTGATCAAAACTTTTAAATACTTGATCAGTAACACATTACACTCTATTTTTATAGTTCCATAGTATGCATCTGCACTTTTTTGTATTTTCGTGATAGCAAAACTTGAGAGGAAATATAAAATAAAGCAAAAGTTTTCTGCCAAATGTTTTTGCTTAAATTCTGGATCCTTGGGGATGATGAATGTTCTAACTATATTAACTACTGCTGTCTTCTGTCCAATCATAATGTAATTAAGTAGCCCATCTTATTTATTTTGACAGTACCACAAAATTGTCTAAGCTCTAGCCAAGACATTTCTACTTGAATTCATAGGTTAACTTTTGTGGCACCCATCTGGCAACAACTGTCTGTAACCAAGTCTTTCAACGAAAACATCAACAATTTCTTATGAAAAAAAGCATTTGTAAATGTAGCTGACAATTCTGAAATGTAAAGTATCAATAATTAACAAATTCTTTCTTTTACGTTTTTTAACAAATTGGCTATGACTTGTGTCACGATGTTCTTCATCATAAAAATTCTTTGTGCTCTCTTTATGAAACATTCTTTTGTGGTAAAACATTGGCTGCCCTTACTATCATTCATAACGTTCAGTTCTAAAATATCTAATCATAACTATAATACCATTGACTCGGAACACTAAGTTTTTATTGGTAAAAATTTTACATACAAAATTTAGGCTTACAGCCTACAAAAAATTTTACATTTTTACCAATAAAAAACTTAGTGTTCTGAGTCAGTAGTATTATACTTATAATTAGTTAATCAACAGACATTGACATGGACAACAAAATCAATTAATCTAAAATAACATTAATTTGCTTGTGAAGATTTGCAGTAGTGTTCTTTTTCTTTCCTATGTTTCTTTGACATTTTGAAAGAAATCACTCAATTTCACGGTCGATGGAATTGATTATTTTTACGCTTATTACTTCCATGTTCCATAAGGAAATAGAATGGTCATGGCCAGAGGCGTACAAAAGCGGGGTTACCGGGGTTTACCGGTGAACCACCCCCTTGAACGTTTAACCACTTTTTTTAATATTATATAAAATAAAAATAAAAATTGACGTATTTATATTTGAGTATCTTTTTAAAAATCCATAATCGTTTTCTCTCCTCTAATTTCTCACTGTCAGAGTAACAAAATCTATCGACATAAGGTACTCCGGCAAGGTAACCCTTAGGTCAACTTTATAGTGTGAAATTTGACAACTGGAAGGATGCCTTCGAGCAATTTTCAGAACATGAGAAGTGTCTGTATCACAATCAACGTTTTAAGGTAGCCGGTACATTGGCCGATATTTCATGTGGAAAAAAATTCTATCGATGTGCTAATAGATACTGCAACTGCAACAATACAAAAGAAACTGGAGAACAGGAAAAATCTTATTCCTCTTACTGAAAGTATTTTGTTCTGCGGGAAACAATGTATCGCACTGCGAGGCCACAGGGAATCGGGACGAATAGAGGTCGACCGAAAACCAGAAGAAAATGATGGCAATTTCAGGGTACTTCTTCGCTTTCGAAGTAAGACTGATTCTGTATTAAGAAATATGTTGACGTGTAGTGTTGGAAATGCGCAGTACACCAGTCCTAAAATACAGAATGAAATAATTGAAGTGTGCAACGACCTGATTGTTCGAAATCTCGTGAAAGAATTTAATGCCTCCAGTTGCTTCTCTATTCTCGCCGATGAGACGTCTGACATATCAGGCTTAGAACAACTATCACTGTGTGTTCGTCATGTTGATAGAGAAAATTTTACTGTGAAGGAAAACTTTCTACAATTCGTACCATTATATGATGTGACCGGAAAAGGAATCGCAACGGCGATATTGGACAAGTTGCGTTCATTAAATATAGACATAAATAAGATTCGTGGCCAAGGGTATGAGGGAGCTATGTCCATGTCAGGAAAAGTAAACGGAGTAGGCACATGTAAAGGAAATAATTCCGTCAGCTTTATATGTCCACTGCTCAGCACACAGCCTCAACTTAGCTGTATCCAGATCCTGTGAAGTAGCTGCCATTAGAAACTGCATGGGTACAATATCGAGTCTGTACGAATTTCTTAATACACCTCAAAAGCAACATGTTTTAAAATCGGCGATAAGTGGAATGGAAACTACAACTTCACGCCGTGAAAAACTCGTTGAACTTTGTGCAACACGTTGGTTGGAAAGGTATAACTCCGTGGCCGCGGTGGTGGAATTGTACGACCATATTATTGCAACCCTTAAAAGCATATCAGAATGGAAAAACAAAACTCGTCCTCACAAGCAAATTCACTTTTATGTGCTCTGACTGACTGTCAATTTATGATATCGCTGTTTTGTATTCAGAGACTGTTTTCTTTAAGTCTCCCATTGTGTAAATTCCTGCAGAATTCAACTATTGATCTCGTGGAAGCAGTAAACCTTGCTGAAGATATTAACAATGAAATGAAATCTATACGCGAAAATGTCGATGAAGAATTTTCTAAAATTTCCATTTGTGTTTCTGAAGTCTTGAATAGGTTGGGGTCTTCCATTCAAATCCCTCGCATGGCAGCGCGACAAAAAACCGTGTGAACTTGGACTTATTATCAGTGACGCCAGAACTTTCCTTTCGTGTCTCTACTTTTGTTCCATTTCTGGATACCTTCATGTCCCAACTAGATTCGCGTTTCTTGAAACACAAGGAAATATTGAAAGGCTTTCAGTGCCTTTTACCTACGAACCAAGTCCTTCTGCCCCTGCCGTCTCAAGTTTCTGCTTTCACTTCGCTCACAGAGTTCTACGCCAGTGACATAAGCAGCGGTTGTCAAGAAGACCTGAATAATGAATTTAAATTATGGTACAGAAAAATTGCACGTCTTTAGAAGGGAGACCAACCGAAAACGGCCGTAGATGGGTTAACTATTTGCAATCTCAACATAATGAAAAATATATTTACTTCGCTAGAAATACTAACTGCGCTCCCAGTGTCCACATGTAAAAATGAACGATGTTTCTCAACATTACACCGTCTGAAAACATATTTGCGTAATTCTACTGGAAATAGACGATTGAATGGATTAGCACTCCTCAACATACATAAAAAATACACTCCAACTGCAGATGTGTTAAATGAACTAATGAAAAAAAACGTCGTTTGGACATTGTACTGTGAATGCTGAAATTTCCGAAGTGTAGTGACGTTATATACTGTAGGCTACGTACATTATAATATATACTGTATATATTAATTTAATTACCGGTACTCGTTTTAAACAATGATTTTTCAAACAATAATAGACTACAGTAGAATATTGATTTGAACATTTGAGACAACTGCATTCTATTTTTTATTCAAATTCAAATTCCTTCATAGAGTATGGATTCATCATGCCATTTTCATTCTTCAACCTTGGTGAGTTCCATATTGACATATTGTGTTTAATTAAATTTATTTCAATATATTTGATTGCTTCCATGGATTTTCCTGTTATGTAAAGTGTCTTACCTATCGTATACAAATAACCGTTGAGTAAAATATATGATTATTGTGTAGCCTATGTGTAATAATGGCATGTGGCACTGGCACAAACATTTTTATTATACAAAATGAAACAGATGTTAAAATTTGTTAAAAAATTGTAGCCTAAGGGTGTGAAAAGAATACGTTTCGAAGATTTTATTAGGGTATTTATGAATAGGCCTATGTTCTATTCGAACATAGTATAATAAATATACCGTAACATGATATAATAATAATAATAATAATAATAATAATAATAATAATACACAAAATTTAAAATACCGATAATGTCAATTGTAAACAATTTTAATAATGACCCCCCTTAACAAAATTCTGCGTACCCCACTGGTAATGGGAAAAATCGTGTTCGAGATAACGGCAGATTCTGATTGTACTACCATCAAAACATGAAAAAAATAATGTTAGCACTCGTGGGAGTGCCGACAGAAGTGAAAACTTTTATACTCGGGCCTGGAGAAACGCTTTTTGCATGGAAAAAACATTTAATTTAGTGGTATTACAAAATTGCTATGAAATATCTACAACTGAAAATTATGAAAAATATTTTTGTTTAATAAAATTTAATTAAAACAATGTAAAATTTAATCTTAATCAATTATAATTTTCAAATAATAATTAATTTAAATATAAAAATTAAATATTTGTTATGATAAATTTATATTTTAAAAAAGTGTTTCTCCAGGCCCGCGTATAAAAGTTTTCACTTCAAAAATGATTGTGAAAAATAAATAAATATCAAAATAATTTATATAATTAATAATACTATATTATATAATTTTTTATGATGAAATATAAATTAACATTTCAAAATTAGTACATTTTTAAATTATGCACTATTAAAATCTATTTGATCATTAGCATTAATATCATTATTATCTATTTCAATAATATTCACATCATTATTATTTGTATTATCATTACATTCTAAAAATGATACAATAGGTTTATGGTAACTGAAGTAAGAAATAAATATTTTAGAATGAAATCTATTTAAATATCTAGAAAATACTGCATCTATCGTTGTCTCATATCTTGTAGTGCTTACATTTCGATCATTTGACATTTTTAGTCCTAAATCATCATTTAAGAACTCAGTTAATGGTTGAGATGAATCTTCTGCAAAATTGACATTGAAATCTCCACTCAAAATTATTGGTATTTTATCATATTCAATTGATTTATCTCGAAGTAATCTTGAACCTGCTATTGTGTATATAAGCAAATGTTTTTGTAAAAGTTTATAGTAGTATTCATTCAATTATTTTTCGTATTGTTTAAATTAGCAGCCATCCTTACTATTTCTTTTATGAATTTGCTAACTGCTATAATTTTTTTTTTTTTTTTTTTTTTTGTTCGACTAAGCTTTTCGTCATTACTGATATCTTCAGGTCTTAAACAACGATGTCATCGTTGTTTAAGACCTGAAGATGTCAGTAATGACGAAAAGCTTAGTCGAACAATAAAAAAAAAAAAAAAAAAAAAAAAAAAAAATTATAGCAGTTAGCAAATTCATAAAAGAAATAATTCAATTATTTGGTGAAATATAAACTCCAACCATCATTATTGTTTGTTCATTTTCCGAAGTGCAACGAGCGATGCATATTTCACCAATTTCAGATACGTTGAATCCAAATTCTGGAGTGTTTCTTACATGTATATCCATGTAAGAACTAACAATATTCGTTGTATGTTGTACATTGTGATAAATAGCCACTCCGGCCGCTTTAACTTGAGGTCTTTTATATTGTACAATGCAATTGAAATTTGGAATATCTATACTCTGTTCATTTGCCATATGAGTTTCTGTTAAAATCAACACATTCGATTTTCCCAAGATAGTACCATTTAGATCAAGTGCATGTGCATTTAAGCTTTGGCAGTTAAGTGAGAAAATAGATAATCCTCTTCTGTTTGAAATAAAGTCAATTATTGTTTTGGTTGCGGTTTGCAGTGGATTGAAAGCCAATCTTTTAAATTCATCTTGTAAGTTTTGTACTGATGTAGAGTTTCTTCTACCATGGTGAAATGTTTTGCTATTGTCTTTAGTAACTATGTACAATCCTTGAATATTTGTAACTCTTGATAAAGCGACGTAGACCAATTCCAAATTTTGACTTTTTATCATATTCATAAACTATTTCATCAAACGTACCTCCTTGTGATTTATGAATTGTGATTGCACACGCAGAAAGAAGAGGTAAATGTTGTTTTTTTGCAACTATTGTTTTGTTGTTATTGAGAGGTATGGTCGAAGTACGAGGAGTAATTGGTACAGCAGAAGGGTTGATATTATGCCGTCTCATATAATCTCTGCATTTGTTTCTGAGTTTTCGTCCAACTTTTTTAGGAAATAACATCCAAAGTTTGGTTATATCACCATTCTCATTTCTATCAACATGGCATAGTTTTCCTACAGTGCCATTTGCTAATCCATCCGAAAGATCAATATTAGTAGTTATCATGTAATACTTGTCTATTACAAATATTAATTCATATGGCAATCCACCTGTATCTATTGTAGACATTTTGTGCAACTTCTGTCTAACAAAATTTTCCTGCTCAGCATTGCGACAACCAATGAAAATATCTTTTGCTACAGAAACCACTTTATCTTCTGCACTATTCAAAATTTCATTGTTGTATTTCTGTACCTCATCGTTTGTGAAGAAAAGTCGAACACTATTCGGACATAATTGTCGAGCTTCTTCTTTTGTAAAATATCTTGATTCAAAGAGTTCTAATTCTTCATTTCTAAGTTTTATCCCATTACAAACTTTTGTGAGAGCTGTTGAAAACATGACGTTATTTTGCCTTACTACTTCGGTCAATTAAAAAAAAAATTTTAAGCTTTGCCATAAAGTTGGCCCAGTCATTCTTCTTTTAATCTGCTTGTAAGTAGAAGTTGCTCTTACTGGAGGTAATTGTCTCAAATCTCCGGTAAATATAACATCCAAACCTCCAAAATTTTTCGAAAAATTTTCAGTTATTTGCTTTAAGCGTGAATCAATTTGCTCCAGCAGTTCAGCTCCAATCATGCTAACTTCTACAATTATAAGAACTTTAACAAATTTAAATAGCGCTCTGTACTGATGGGCAACTTCAATACTTAATGGAAGCAGTTTTGATAGTGAAATTTTTAATGCAGTGTGGACTGTAGTACCATCGATAGCTACAGAAGCTTTTCCAGTAGATGCACAGGCTATGTACGCATTACAGTATCCATCAGTACCTGTAAATCTATTGTATATTTCCATTATTAATTTGATTACAAAAGTTTTTCCACAGCCAGCTGGGCCTGTGAAAAAAATTTGTAATTGATTTTCATCAACAGATAACAAGTGGTGAATTGTATGTAAAATAATTTCCTGCTGTTCCTCGTTGGCCATGCGCATAGTTTGACAAAAATCTGCATTAGACATAATATTTTCTTTTTTTTGCAATCGGGCCAAGCTTATTAAGCATCGCCATGCGCAAATCACTGTTTACATCTGAATTTGGGTTACTGTACAATTCTTCAAACGGATTTGGTTCAGGAAATCTACTGGCAACATGTTGTACTTCCTCATCATCATCTGTAATTTCTTCACGGCATAACTCTCGACATATCTGCATTGTTTTTTTGAATATCAATGTTTGCTTCAAATTCTTTTCTTCTTTGTAGTATAAATTCTTCATTATCATCATATATTTTATTAAACTTTATTTCAGCTAGAACTTCTTCCTCTTCATTGCGAAATGGAATATGAAGTGCAACCATTTCTCTTCTATATTCATTATAGTCCGTAGCCATATCGTAATTACGATAAGGTATAATTCTCGGTTCATCTCGTCGGACATACTCTGCCTTATTATTTTTATAAAACTTAGAAACAAACTGAGCGAGAGAAATATCTTCTAAATGGTCTGGTCTCTTCTCATACTTGTCGAACCAATTTTCCTTCCAAATATCTGTGCAATCACCGCTTAATTCGTTTAATTCCTTCATGGTCTTCTTTATTCTTCGCCTTTCGATAGACCAAACTGTTGGAATGTATACAATGATCGTAAAAGGTTTAGACATAGGTTCTCTCAATAAATACCAAGCAGCTTCTTGACTTGTTACTTCATTGTGATTCAAAATATTAATACTTACATTTTTAGTTATTTCAACTACATCAAATTCAGGATGTTCGTTCATTGTTTCAATAATTTTCCTTTGTAGATTACTAACACCTCTATTAGTTTTATTCACTTATTCTACAACATAAGCAGCGCATGAATATACTTCTGTTATAAATTGGAAGTCTGTATTTGATTTGACTACGTTCAACAAAAATGACTTAAACGGATTGTGCCATTTTTCATGAGGTTGGCGTTTAACAAAATCTCTTGGTCTGTTTATACCTGCACGAATTATGTTAGTATATTCCTCGTCTGTTTCAATATTATTATCTGAATAAAATATTTCAAAATCATTGTAATCTTTATTTTCTAAGTTTTACGAATTGCAGTATATTTTTTCTTATAAATCGCAAATCCATCTTCATTGTTTTTCATAGGAGTCAAAATCATTGTTTTTTTATGGCATGAAAGGAGCCTCGAATCTACAATTTTGAGTGTAAAAGTAAAAGTAAACAGACAACATATAACAGTGTGCTTATGTGTCTGTAATTTAATGTTACCAGATGCTTCTGATGTGGAAACAGCAATCAAAGTATCTATAAGTTCTATAGCTTTGTCGTAGTCATCCTGAATAGCATTTGTGGTGTAACCCCTAATTAAAATTTGTATGCTTTATTGTGTCACAAAATACCCCACAAGTTTTAATAATTGTTATCTGCACAAATCGGTGGTGTCTATGTAGGCCAGAAATAATAAATGGTTGAATATCACCTTATTTAAATTAAGCTGTGGTCCTGAGTCCAACGTCTAGGTTAAGGAGTATTGCCGGGGCATAGTGATCTTGCCGTTCCTCTCCGACAGGTGAAGCAGAGAGCCTTTTGGTGAGTTCAGGAGCAGATGGACATGCCTGGGCCGGGTCCTCAACTTGGGCGCAGGGACCCTAAGCATAAATAGATAATTAGATGGATGACCCAACACTTATTTTCACAGCATAACTCACACACCCACCCTCGATTGAAACAGTCCAGAACCAATTTGAACAGGCCCCGCTAACCATTTAAACAATGCTCGTTTTAATTAAAACATAACGTCTTCTCTTATACTATACTCACAGACGCCCATAAATCAATTTACAAGTTCCAATTACTCAATTAGGCCTACATGAGCAGAAAGTCTGACACACTATAACCTGTTCAGTTTTGTACACGACCACGTGCTAATGCATTTGAAACCTTATAAGTCTGCCGAAATTACATAATTTTACTGCACTAAAGTGATAGGCAATTACTGTATTTTAATTAAGATATAAATTAATTACATAAGAGTTTAAATAATTTAGAATTCTATGATACTGAATACTTCAAGTTTACGCCACGCGGTGTGCGTGTTCAAAAGCTATCTATCTCCATCCATTCTCACCATACCCAAATTCACATTTTACTTTATGCAAACCATTATATACATTCTAAAGTTACTCACCGCAGATCTGTACTAGTTTATCTAGCCATTGGATAGTGAAACAAAACGACCAAAAAAGACTTCAGCTCTGTCGTAGAGAAGCAGGTGTACACAGTATGGCGGGCGGAGCAAGACAACGTAATTCAGTACCGGTCGGCACCGAGACGAATCACGCATATACCGCCCACTAGAATGCGCTGGCAGGTACTACGGCAAAATAGATTTACCCCTTTAAATCAAGATACCGCTAACAATTTCGCGTTTGACATAAATATTATTTTTATTATATATAATTTTCATATATAAGCGCCGGTTCGTTGACAAACGGGCACAGTGGGAGCATTATCTAGCCAAGCTAATATGTGTGCATGAGGGCTACCTCTATGTTGAAATTCTATTCTTTTGAAATAATGCAAAACTCTATACTTTTTAAAAGGGCTGAATTTTTTTGATTGTAGTAATTTCATAATGATATTGACCAATGTATTGAAATAAATAGCACATGTAACTGCATCTTCATTAATTAGTGTACTTTTTTCCATGTAATATAATTGTAATGCCACTTCAGGTGATATATCCTTATTATTTTTCAATTTATACAAAATTCGAAGTAATTGCGGCCATCCAATTTCATTAGCACTTATTGTAAAAAAACTGTTGGCTTTCCTAATTGTCTTATCATCGCAAAAAGATCTCTTTTCCTCTCTGACCAATAATACTTTGAATTAGGAATTGAACGTAAAAAAGCTAAATTACTTTCAATGCAACCTTGAATGTAATTTTCAGATTGTATTTGTTTTTTAGTGATATTAGTGTCTTTGCCAACATGTTTAAATGCAACTGTGAGGGAATCCCGTACCCTGAGTCTCATAATCTTCATAGCCATGTACAATAAATGATGAGGGGTGACTCCTCGCCTATCTGATCGTCTAAGCTCACTTGTGGCCATCATAAACGGTGTAACTGAAACTCCTTCTCTGAAATTCCTGAATTCACCTAAGTAAATTTGTGGAAATGAGAGTTCTTTTGCATGTTCATGAAATAGTAAACTGACTGGAACATTTTTTTCTCCAGGAGCTAATCTTAAGTACATGTCGTCATTCCACATTAACGTTTGTTGCTGTGGTATTAAGCTTTCATCCATTGATACATCTTCTGTGATCTCATTACTTTCCTCGTTTTCATGATCGTCAACTACATTTTGTCTTTGATTATAGTTATTGAAAAAATTATCATCAACAGTGATATTATAGGTCATGTAAAGATGGGTTGTTAGTAAATACCTTAACCAAACTTTAACTACTCTTTTGTTGACCATTCCATAAACATAGCTAGATTTGTCGATATTTTTCTTTTTAGTATGAACAGTGATGCAATGATCATCATCCACATTTCTTGGCAACCTATTTACCATAGTATCAACTTCTATTGGAACATTTATTACCTGTCCGTAAATACCGCATTGTCCATTAACATGCCGGAGTCTTCGAATTTGCATAAATGGTATCCTTGGAGAAATCAGCCTCTCTGTTACCAAGTCCAGCTTGAAATTTTTAGATTATCTGGAACAGTTGGATACTTGAATCCATTGTAAACTGAAAGAGGCGGAATATTATTTTTGTTGATCGATGTGTAGCAAGTTGAACATATTTTTATCTCTGATAAATTAATATTTGTAAGCATTGTTCTTATAAATTGTATATTAGGAGTGTTGACATCGTTAATTATCCTTTTTAAATCACTTTTAAACCATAATCTATCGCAAATATCACAAGCATGACCAAAATCATTTTCAAGAAACTGTTTTTGAAACTCCCGATGTGCACTGGTATGGCTATTGAAAGATGTATATGTATGTGACTGTAAGTTCAATGGGCGTCCAATAAAATGTTCATTTTCAATATTTTGCAAATTATCCATTTGTGAAATATTATTATCTACATTTTCATAATGCAAATCACCTATTTCTTCCACATGTGCAATATTTGTAGTGTTGCTATTATGAACATTTTGTGTGTACGTTTCATTCCCAGAAATTGAAATTTGCGAGTTATCGATTGCATTAATATGATTTCTTGATATATAAGGTACGTCTAATCTTGATGGTCCTGAAATTTGCGAGTTATGAATCACATTTCTTTGTCTATCAACTAATTTTTTAGCTCTTAATTTACAGTATCTCTGTAATTTTTACTATATATTTTTGATAATTCTTTTCTATGCTGTAATTTTTCTTCATTTGTAGTTTCCGTTTCTCGTCTAGGTACGTTTAATGTTAAAGGCCCTGCTATTTGGGAATTATGAGAAAACATTTTTTTTCCAGCAACTAATTTTTCTTCATGTTCCAATACTATTTCTTCCTCATTTGTCAAATCTATGTCGCTTATTTTATTATTCTTGATATTTTCTCTACATCGACGCATACGCTTTCTAGCTAATTCTTTAGCATGTTCTTTTTTCTTAAATTAATCTCTTATTTCGCTATTATTGATTTTTTTTTAATATTTTCTCTATATCGACGCATTCGCTTTCTAACTAATATTTTTTCAGGTTTTTTTGATTAAATTGTTTGCTTATCTCATGACCATTGCCAGTGTCATCATTTTCATATTCTTCATCATCTTCTCTTTTTCTTTTACCACTTGAGTCAGAATGATTGTCTGCCATTTGAATTTTTAATCTAAACAAGAAATAATTAATAAAAAACATTTTACACATGCAAAAAAATAACTATACTGTATGTATATTATAATATAGATGTTTGCGATTGTTCAAGAAATTTTAAAAAATATTATTTATTCTCAAAAATTAAATTCTATAAAATAGTACATTACGTAACGAGTGCGAAATTATTTGTCTAGGCGAGTGTGACGTTTGTCGCCCGAGCTAAGCGAGGGTGACAATCACCCGAGTCTAAAGTACTTTCGCACGATTGCTGTAACAATCATTTAGCGGCTGAGTGCAAAATCCTTTATTATTTATAACTGTAAATACTATAATGTTTTGAGATATGATGTACGCCTATTAACCTATACATTAAATATTTAAAATCGAAAAATAATTTTTTATAAATGAACCCTTTTTATATTTTTATTTATATTTCCTGAGATATGTTGATACTTTTGTAATTGATAAATTTTTATATTTTATAAATCATTCTATGACACTTATTCTTTAGGAAGGAAATGATTATTATAAGATCTATAGTATATACATAAGTTAAAGTTTTTTTATACTATACAATATAATTTCTGTTATAATCATTTCTTTTTTGCTAAATTTATTTTTATTTTTTTAATTATTTTTAAATTTTAAATACTTTTGTAGTAAGTATTGATGAATATGTGAAATTATTATTTAAAGTATCCATATTTATACCAAAAGTAATAACAAATTAAACATGATAATGTGCATATAATATAATGTAAAATATATCCTGATATATTTTGATAATTTTATATTTGATATAGTTTTGATAGTTTATGAATCATTCTATGACACTAATTGTTTTGGAAGGAAATGTTAAAGTTCTATAACCAAATACACTGCACTCACCGTCTATGGCTTTTTTCCGTGATGTTTTGTCCAGTTTACATGTTTCAAGGCACTTGCCTCATCATCAGAACTTATAAAATCAATCTATGTCATAAAAAATGACATTTGTCAAAATATTAAAACACAATACGGTAATTAAACTATGTACATAAATTCGTTTTAAAAAAACTATGTACATAGTTTAATTACCGTATTGTGTTTTAATACGTAATTAAAATTACGTACCATTAATTATTGGTAAATTAACTATGTACATAGTTTAATTACCGTATTGTGTTTTAATATTTTGACAAATGTCATTTTTTATGACATAGATTGATTTTATAAGTTCTGATGATGAGGCAAGTGCCTTGAAACATGTAAACTGGACAAAACATCACGGAAAAAAGCCATAGACGGTGAGTGCAGTGTATTTGGTTAACAAACACGTGGCTTGGGACTACAATAGGATTTATTCCGTTTAATTTAAAGTTCTATAGTATATACATAAGTAAAAGTTTCTGATAATTTTACAGTTTAAAAATTTTGAAATAATAAATGATTATATAATATAATAATAGAAATCAATGTATAATCATTAATTTTTTTCTCTAATAACGTTGATATACAAAGACAAAAAAATCTTACTATATATCCTGATATATATCTTATTTTATTATAAAGCATATACAGTAAGTCCTCCATTAACGTCGTAGTTACGTTCCGGAAAACCGCGACGTTAACGACGAATCTTAAGCGACTTAGTCTATGTCAAACACAATACTGGAACCTAACCTATAAAAGTTACGTCTTTTCTTATGGGGAAAAATGTTTCGATTAACGTCGTTTCGGTTAACGTCGCGGTTTTCCGGAACGTAACAAAGACGTTAATCGAGGACTTACTGTACTTGATAGCGATATAAATTCGAAGAGAGGGGGAACCGCCTATACTCTCTGTATATGTATAAGCTGATGACTCACCGTAACGAAAAAAACCGATGAGATGCTGACGCGAAACTCTATGTTTTTCTCCATACAATAAAAAGTGTTTCTCCAGGCCCGCGTATAAAAGTTTTCACTTCATAGTCATCTCGTCTTGGCCTGTTCTTTTTCATAATACTCTCTCTGTCTCTCACTCCCCTCTTCTCCCTCTCTTCCGTTCTTTCTCTTTCTATACCGTATAAATTCAAAGAGAGAGGGGACCGCCTATACTCTCTGTATATGTATAATCTGATGACTCACCGTAACGAAAAAAGCGTAACCGATGAGATGCTGACGCGAAACTCTATGTTTTTCTCCATACAATAAAAAGTGTTTCTCCAGGCACGCGTATAAAAGTTTTCACTTCAAAAAGTCATTTTTCGAAAAGTGTGTGTGTGTGTGTGTGTGTCTGTCTGTCTATCTGAATGTGTGTAGAATTTTTTCTATGGCAAACGATAACAGCCGCAAATTCAAATAGAATCAAATAATTTTTCGCATACAGCCCTAATTTGTAGAGGACTGAAGACATATTGTTTTTGGTGAAGATCAGTTAAAGGAAAGGGGTAGTTTACCTGCAACGTTTAACGTTTATAAATTGTTATAAGTTTTATATGT
Source organism: Magicicada septendecula (assembly GCA_034769895.1). Classification (NCBI taxonomy): domain Eukaryota; kingdom Metazoa; phylum Arthropoda; class Insecta; order Hemiptera; family Cicadidae; genus Magicicada; species Magicicada septendecula. The sequence continues at coordinate 2,627,139 of CM068371.1, forward strand.
GTACTACGTTATTGACAACAAAGAAGTAGTTTCTATGGAAACATTTAATTTCACTTTAACAAAATTCTATATTTTTCATTTTAATTTAAATCACGTATGAGTGAAAATATATCGTTTCTGGCAGGCAAGCATATCTCAATTATGTAATGTTTACTTTTCCAAAGTTTTATTATTGTGATTACCGTAATAAAAAGGCCGGCAGGACACACAAACCCACACACACACACACACATGTCATTTCTGGCCTCACTCATGTTTATTTTCTTATGTTTGCATGCTTTTTAAATGGAAAGTGCCGAAACCCACACCAACACAACGCGTGCAAGCCGAAAAGATGGACATGGATTTGCTTTAAACATTATTATTTGTACGGTCCAAGTCACTTTATATAGTAAATAATTTACCTTAATTGAAACCTTCCAGTGACTTCAAGGATGTATGTTTATGACGCGTTTCGAGTCATATGACCCTTCATCAGATAATTATCACTCACGAGGAGATCACCAAATATTAAAATTCACATGAAACGCACATATGTATAATTGTAAAACTTATAAGAGCGTCCGACCCACTGGACACTGAGCAAACGCGTGTCTCGCAGTGTATTATCTCATGATCGATTTTAGCGCGGTGTCATATAACAGGTTTGATTTGAAATTTAATTTATCATTAAGTATGCCATCCTGAGTATCTGGGTTATTATGTCCACTATATATTTCAAATTCTTCTCATGCATCCATATAACGACCTTTACTACAATAATGTAAGGGTATTAAGTTCGTATTAAAATTCGTGTATGAATGGTTGCATGTAATTAAGTGTCGTGTGAAATTAGATTTTATATTATCAATAGAAACACCTTTATTGATGAGATTATGTGGAGTGTGTTCCCGAAATCTTTTAATAAAAGGTGTCCCGTTTGACCAATGTAAAAACATTCACAATCATCGCATATCAACTTGTATACACCCGTCCTTGACTCTATTTGTGTGTGAACAGCCCGGCGAACCGAATTCCAAAGGCTATTATTGGTTTTGAAAACGGTGGTAAAACCAAGCCTATAAAAAACGGACGTTAGAATTTTGGGCATTATCTCCGTGTATGTGGTTGAGATGTACTTATTGTTGGTTTTTTATTATTTAATTGTTTGTATTTCTTAGCCTTTAGCCTTGTGTTTCCTAAGGATGTTATCCACCATCCGGCAATCATAACCATTAGCAGCAGCAATATGTTTGATTGTATTTAATTCATCATTGAAATCGTTAGCATGGAGGGGGACACTTAAAAACCTGTGTACGAAACTATTATACGCTGCTAATAGGCCGACAATAAAAAATAATGTTATTAGTGAACTTGTAATTATTAAGAAAGTAATTGTTCTCATAAGAGTTCAAATAATTGTCGGCCAACAAGCCGGACAATGGTGAGCCCATAGCAAGTCCGTCTCTTTGAATATAATAACGTCCATTAAAAGTAAAATAATTCTGTTGTAAGATAACTCTCAGTATGCAGATTAATTCGTTCGTGGATTGTGCATCTAATTTATTGGATTTGATTAAGTTATTATACAAGATGTCCAAGGTCTAATTTACGGGAATATTAGTATAACGATTGACGATGTCGAAAGATGCTAATTTGTAAGTGGGTAACAATTGTATATTTCCAACTTTGTTTATAAAATCCTTGTTATTAATGATGCTACGATTATTTTGTAGTTGAATATTGTCACTTATTAAAGCAACCAATTTCTTAGCCGCCTTAAAACCCGGTGCTGTGGTAAAGTTAACCAGAGGCCTAATTGGGACATTGTCCTTATGGATTTTAGGTAGGCCAGTAAGTTTCGGTGCATGGCCATTGATAGGTTTTAAATGGCGACGCGTATGGTCGTCAAACAATTTGGTACAGTTATTAATTGTGTTATTTAAAATTTTTGTAAATGAATCAGTGGGGTCAGTGTTCAGCATGATAATATTGTTATTGGAAATAAACTCGTCGACATTACGTGTGTATACATCATTATCTATGACCACCAATGTATGTCCCTTATCTGCCTTCGTTATAAGTGCGTTATTATCTATTAGGTTTGCTTTTATTATCTTAAGAGTTTTGATCTCGGTTCGAGCTCTTAACTGTTTCTGTGTATTCTGAGTATTAGAAATATAAACGTTTATGATGTTATTAAATTTATTGTTTATTAAGTAGCGTGATTCCTGTGACGTCTCCCTTGTTAAGATATCACAAATGTCGGGAACCAGTTCAATTTGTTATCTGTTAATTGAACTAGCTGCCGTTGTTAGTAAACCTTAATCACTAACAAATTATAACACTTTATTATTCAGGAATTAAGCAAGGATTGTATAAATTTATTCACTCGTTGGGTGTTAGCAAAAACATCTCTTTATTAACATATTTACCTCTCATACTTTACTTTACTTTTAAAACTCAGATTCTAAAAATTTCTGCATTAAATATTTTGTATATTTTACTCTTTATTTTTTCTATATCAAAATCATTCAGCTAGATATTGTTTAATTACCCTGGATCCGGGTAGCGAATTTGTTATGTTTTTATTACAACTTCAACCAAATTATTAGAAGAATAATTTTGGTTGTAAATTTTAAAATTAATTTAAATCTACTACTTCATTACAGTGATTACAAAAATCTATATATTAAACTTTAAATTATCAAAAGTTCTTTACTGTTCTTTTTTTTACTGGTCTTTTTGTTTTACAGTGAATATGTGTTACAAATATTATGTTTTGATATCACCTGAATATAACAATGTGTATGCTGTGGGGTCCATGATGGTCATCTTCAGTCCTCTTCTAGGATGTGATCCACTTTTCCTGTTGAGGTTGATTGTTTCTGGTAGTCTCTTCCTAGACGATTAGATTTTGGTTGTAGAAGTTCATCCGGTTGCTGTTTGTGTTATCTTCTTTCGGATTCGGTAGTTTACATTTTACTTTTGGTTACAGTTCATATTTTATCAGCACTAAAGTCTGGTAATTAACATTTCTCACCATTTACAGCTTGCTAAGAGATGTGTCGGCTAAGTTTCTTTTTATTTTTTATTATTTACATGTTTCTTCACGCACTATATTATAATTTTGTTTTTATTATTATTATTATTATTATTATACTACATAGGTCAAATCGAACTCATTATAAACTTGATTAAATATTGTTTAACGGTATACACCTATGTGTATGTTCACAACACAGCAGCTACATCCTTACATCTCGGAGTCTATCGGACGAGTGAATGCAATGTTTAGCGGCAAGGGGTCAGTAGCTGGCGCGGTTTTACGCACTGAGAAAATAGTTCGTTCTTTTAAGTTATATTAATTATTTACTAATTAAGTCGTAATACATTATTTTACCTTTTGGTTACGAATTATGAATTTCTTTATTTATTTTGTACATATTTTATTTAATTAAAGTAATTATTATTATTAGCTAAATAACACCGTTTTTAACGTGTTGGTACGGGACAATTTGCACGTTGTTGCATGAATCTAGGCATAGCTAAGTGGTGGATAATACTCTTACTTATATTGAAAGCAATTTTTTATTTGTGCGATTTAAATATTTTTTTAAAATCGTCACATCCTCCTGCACTTAACGATGAAATTGGGGTGGTGGGGTAATAATAGAAAATTTAATAAACACAATTACATTTTTATCTTTCGTGAAATTCCCTTTCTCTCGTTTCTTAACATCTACCTTACTATTATTTACATATAAGCACATATTACTTATTTACCTATGTATTACTCTTAGTTAATTTCCGTAACTTCACAATAAAGTGGCCCGACTGATTACATTGCATACTCTAACTATATTGGTTAGCTTTCTGCGCTTTCTTTAACCCTTGTAAAGAACTTTCTTTAACCTTGTAAAGAATTTTTCAGTGCGGCCCCATTGTGACTGTGTAACGTATTTATCCCTATATCTCTTAATTCTACTACAGTAATCTAAAGTCAATCCCATACTTGACCTCAGATCCTATCTTAACACTAATTTCTTATTCTACTGAGAAACGCGGAATTTCACAAAGGGAAATCTTTATTTATTTTTAAACAATCGACTTTTACAATCTAAGAGGGGCGGACACTTTACTAGAGGAATTGTATTATACACACGGAGGTTTACCATTGTTTACTTCGGTACCAATTCAAGACAATAGGGGTGGCTTATTACAATATTTCCTGCACGAACGAGTTTGTCTCTTACTGGCAAGCTGGGGAATTATTTTGAACAGGCCACGACCGGGCGTTTACACGACTCAAAATATACTTTTATTATTATTTTCTCTTTACTCGTTTTACTTTTACACTTTACACTTTCATTTAAGCTATTATTAAACCTATTTTATTTAAAGTACTTATTATTTATTTTAATTCAAACACTTATAAAACGTGAATTCATTTAAGCACGCACATATATCTCTTATTACATATAGAATCTTCTATTAATTAATCAAAATAAACTTATTTCACAACAATTCAATTTTCTGTAATCTCATATATAATTAGTCAAAACAAAACGCTAATACCATTGTATAGTAGAGAGAAATTTCATATACGATGTTTCATTGCTTTAACAATAGCACAAAGGGTCAGCTGTTTTGGGGAGCCTCTTTGTTCGCATAGGGTGGTAACACAGGTAGGACAATTCAGAACAGGAAAAACTCGTGTCTAGGATTGTCTGTTAGGTCAGCGAGGGGAGGTTTTGAATGAGATGCGTGCATACAAAAGGGGAGAGTTTAAATTCCTCAACACGTATTTAACATGAACCAGCTTGTTCATACCGACAGGTTTAGAATGGAATATTTACCAGCGATGACTTGTTTATTACGGCAATCTCACGATACTAATATTATTATATCTTAATTAAAACTTTACTCAATTATTTGTTCCCGATTTCAGAGTGAATACATTTATGTTTGTCAAAGTTATTGTTAAAGAATTATAACCCCATGTACACAACCATTTTTCCCTCCTTTTTTTTTTTTTTTTTTTTTTTTTTTTTTTTATTTTTTTTTTTAAAGCAGAGTATTTTTACACAATAGCAGAGTGGCGCAATTTTGTGTGACACTGTTAACAATTAACTATCAAAACAACAGCACAATACACAATTATTTTTTTAACGAAGCAGAGAGGCGCAATTTTGTATGCGTCACGATGCTTACAACCTTTTATATAAATCAGCAGAGTGGCGCAATTTTGTGACGTCTCCCTTGTTAAGATATCACAAATGTGGGGAACCAGTTCAATTTGTTATCTGTTAATTGAACTAGCTGCCGTTGTTAGTAAACCTTAATCACTAACAAATTATAACACTTTATTATTCAGGAATTAAGCAAGGATTGTATAAATTTATTCACTCGTTGGGTGTTAGCAAAAACATCTCTTTATTAACATTATTACCTCTCATACTTTACTTTACTTTTAAAACTCAGATTCTAAAAATTTCTGCATTAAATATTTTGTATATTTTACTCTTTATTCTTTCTATATCAAAATTATTCAGCTAGATATTGTTTAATTACCCTGGATCCGGGTAGCGAATTTGTTATGTTTTTATTACAACTTCAACCAAATTATTAGAAGAATAATTTTGGTTGTAAATTTTAAAATTAATTTAAATCTACTACTTCATTACAGTGATTACAAAAATCTATATATTAAACTTTAAATTATCAAAAGTTCTTTACTGTTCTTTTTTTTTACTGGTCTTGTTGTTTTACAGTGAATTTGTGTTACAAATATTATGTTTTGATATCACCTGAATATAACAATGTGTATGCTGTGGGGTCCATGATGGTCATCTTCAGTCCTCTTCTAGGGTGTGATCCACGGTTCCTCTTGAGGTTAAATGAGGTTGATTGTTTCTGGTAGCCTCTTCCTAGACGATTAGATTTTGGTTCTAGAAGTTCATCCGGTTGCTGTTTTGTAACCCCTCTTTAAGTATTGTATTGACTCATAAAATTTTTTTTTTTTTTAGGGGAGGGGTGGGAAAATCGGGAAGATGAAACGGGGCAAGGATCATTAAAATGTCAATAGCTAGGACTAAGGGTAAGGACATGGTTCCCTCCGAGAATAAGGATGAGTGGAGAAAACCAAGGCTCGCGGAGGCAGGGGCGCAACCCTGAAGTAGACGAACACCACTGGGACTGTGGGGAACATCTACCCGCCACCCGTCAACCGCTTCTTCTGACCTTTTTATGACGAACTTTAGGTACTCTTTCCTTTTGGACACCTCTCTCTGAGAAACTATCTCGTGTTGAGCTGTACTGATTTGTTTCTTCTGAATTAGAATCAAGGCAACTTACCTGACTACTTTTACCCCGATTTGGATTATCCTCAACCTCTAACTCCTCTGCTTCTACCTCCCCTGGTTCTCTTTCTTCCATCTCTTCCTTTTCCTCCTCTACATAATGCAAATCACCATCACGACACTGCACCTCTTCATCCTCTAGTTGCTCACCTGGCCCGCATGAAGCTTCTTTCCATTCCTCGGAATCCTCAACACTACTTACAGAAGCCACCCGCAAATCTGCACACACTACATCATCCTCACTCACACACTCCACAACGCTGCAACCCACTTTCTCCTCAACTTCTACCTCATCTACTTCTACCACACTAATTCATGGACATCCCCTTGTCCATCCGCAAACTCCGACTCTTCAGTCTCCCTAACACTCACAACCATACTCCCCTGCGCAGCATGTGCAGACCGCTCTTCTGCCTTTTCTTTGATTCCTCTTCTTCACCCCTCTCAGCAACTACAACTTCCTCAACATTTCCCAACCTGGAATCCAGCTGTCCAGGTCCATGTGCAATGTCTAAATTAAATTCTACTGACGATGGTAAAACTCCACCATCAAGTGACTTCTCATCTCCCGGCGTAGGCGATGATGATGTTACCGGATCTGGATCCGTCATGAACCGAGATGGAGATACCGGAACAAATTCTGCGGCATCTGGATTCAACCATGACGTCCTCTCAGAGTCCTGTAATTCAATATCAACAGACGTGTTCTTGTCGTCTTGTATTGATCCACAGAAGTTACTTCGCTTTTCTTCTTTCTCCTCACCTTCTTCATCCACTACTCTATTAGGCACTGGTAATTCCTCTGGAAGCTTTAAAGTTTCCTTTCTCTCCAAATAGGAATAAAGACTTCCTACAGGATCCCTACTTGCCGATGTTTGTTCTCTAATATAACTTCTTCTTTCCCTGTTAAATTCATACTTATTTCTTTTCTCTGCTGTAACCGTTGCTACCGCCTTCTCACTTGCCACCCCCTTGTAGCCTCCATTACTTCCGGAATATTCAGTTTTTCTGACAGTCTCTTGTGTTCTTCTCCAACCGCCATGTTTGTCCTTTTTAGAGCTTCCTAACAGCCCACTGGAGTATTCGACATCTGTAGAAGCTCTTCCCCGGGACTCGTCCCCTGCCTGGGCAGTATTAGAAACCACACACAACCGGTACAGATTCGCAAAACAACGGGGACGGTCTGCGAATATCAAACTGGATCTCTCTTGGGGATTCAGTCCTTCCAGGATTGCTTGTATCACTTCCGTCTCGGGCAACCCTAATCTTAATACCCGGGCAGCTTTCCGTATGTCGTGCACGAAGTCCCCCAACGCCTCCCCGTTGGCCTGTAGGCGACAGAATAAATCTAACTTAAGCTGGGAACGTCGTCGATGGGGTATGAAGAAATCCAACACTTCCCATGAAAAGCGTCGACACTGCCGCCCCGACGCAGAGTGTTGGTGACCAAACCTGCCAATGAACCCCGGCAATACGGGTATATAAGGGACAAGACCTCCCCATCGGACACACCCGGGAAATCTGCCAACTGCAGGACAAGATCCAAGAAGACCAGCAACCCGTCCTCATCTATTCCATCTACCACCGAAAGTTTCTGGAGAATTCCTGAAAGCGGGTGGGGCAATTTCTGATAGCATACCGCTGCCAGAATTGCACAATTCACAACACACAATCAACAAAACATTACTTCCCACAAAACACCTAACACCCTACAAAAATTGATAATCAGAACACAGGAAATACTTGAGTACTGTCCTTCCTTCAAGCAGACTGCGGGTCCCCCTACCGTTGCGAAGACCCAGCCCACTTACCTGAACTAGCTCTCAACGACATTACACACTAAGGAACGCAACACACACACTAACACCCTACATGACAAAATTACCGACCAACGAACAACAACAAATTCTCATAATTTGCAATAACTTCGGCTCCCGTATCTCGGAGGAGACCGACTGCCGATCGGGCCATACCGCATAAATGAAAACGCCTTCCCTATTATTGGCAAGGTAATACGCGAAAACCATTTCTCCACCTCGGCCCAGATCTGCGATAATTCGAGTTTCCAAGGAATTTCCCCCCTAAAATTTCACACCGCGTGGCGACCTACAGTTCAACAATACCAACAGGCGGGCATTGATACACACATATAATTCACAAAACCTTAAACATAACAAGACATAGGTACTTATAGATATAGGGACTTCTAGTAATTATTCCAAGTCCGATTCGAACCCCAAAATGTTTCCTGAGTTTGCAAGCCCCGTCACACCCAAAGGACCCAAGGGTTGGCCCTAACCTCAACCACGCTCTGCTACCAAATGTAACCCCTCTTTAACTTTGACTTGTACAAAAAATTTATTTTTTTTTTGAAAAAGATTTTTTAATTTTTTTTTTCCTAAAGAGGGGCCACACGATAATTAAAACTAGGCCAAAGCTTAGAGAAGCCAAAAATGCGCTGGATCCAGTGAGACGGGACTTGCAATTAAAACTCACAAAATTAACAACCAATAAAATTTTGTTATTATAAACAAACTTTAAATCTCTTTAACCCAACAAAATCATTATATTCTCCTTTAAAATGTTTTGCTTGAAAAATAAATATAAAATTTAAATTCTCCTTAAAAATGTTTTTGCAAAAAAATTAAAATATAAAATTTAAATTAAATAAATATAAAATGTTCTTTTCAAATCGGGGTTACTTTTCCCCACTTAGCCCTATACCTAACCCCCAAAAATACACATGAATATACAATACATATAATGGACATATAAGTAAATATGTCTACAATATACAACACATACACACGTTCCACATCACAGGACAATTACAACTTTTATCATTAAAATCTTGCCACACCTCTTTCACCCCAGGAGGTACATAATTTACAATTCATAAATATTATTGCACGCAACACCTATTGCAAGGTCTTAATACCTAATAACTCATAGATATATGTGTGTAACACCAGTGCTCCCAGGGCATACTAAAATTCAGGAGTTGGCATAATGCCTGATACTACTATAAAGTGCTCCCACATTGGGCACTTAGACTTGGAGTAAATATAATTATAATTCAGTAAACACACAAGTGATCATAATAAATAAAAAAGAATTTAAACATGATAAATTTCGTGAAATATTAAAAACAGTAATGTGTCATGATGCTTTATAACCTTTTAGAAATTACTTTGGCCCAAAGGCCGACATGTTCCTAGGCAAGATCGTGCATAACTAAACCTGTCCCAGGAGCATGTTCAAGTCTGCATGAAAATCCGCCTATACAGGATTAAACTGGGGACCCGACTGAAACTACCAAAAGAAACTCCTATCCATTATATGACCCAAACTGAATATAAATATATGAAATTAATGCATTAATTGAAAACTAAATTTAACCTGTGAAATTACATGATGAATGATAGAATTACTAGCACTAAGGTAACCCTTCTACTGAAAACAAGAAAGAAATTTACATGCCTGAATGGTAATCAGCCACAGATACATGCCAACCTCTGGGCTCACATTTAATATAACAGTGTTACAAAATGTACAAAAGATTCCCCCCTCCCCCAAGTCCGCGCACTATTCTGTCCCATTAACCGGGGACCCAATTAAAATGTTTAAAGCTTAAAGTCATTGTATGTTGTGTAGCTATATGTCCACGAGTTCTAGTGGGTTACATTCCCTTGTGTAAAAGTAATATGGTTTGGTGTCACCTGATTTATTCCGTGGTGTGAAGTTTGGTGTGGTGGTCTACAGCATTTTAGTGTGGGTGTGGCCTGTCCTCGCTGTTCTCCTCCGGCAGATGAAGTTGAGAGTCTAGATGGTCATTTGTTCAGGCTGGGGCTGTTCCTCGACGTAAAGCGAGGGACCCGCAGATCTGTTTTAATCTAGCCTGCCATAGGTTGAAGATGGTACAATTAAAAAACTTCTCTCTGTCGGAGAACGCGGCCAGGCGTGGTGTTTGATTCAGGACCAGAATAAGACAGGCTTAGAATCGTTTATTCTGGCCTTTCTCAACTCGCGATCAGCAGCGATCGCAGAGTGCAGCACCAATCACGCGCATCATTATTACCTTATTACAGATTGGTAGAACGCCACCGCTAAATATAGTACGGTATTTTTCTTCAGCGTTCTCGTTAAATGCAGTATACGCGCCGATCTTAATCGACTCGGCACAGTTTGTGTTATCTTCTTTCGGAGTCGGTAGTTTACATTTTAGTTTTGGTTACAGTTCATATTTTATCAGCACTAAAGTCTGGTAATTAACATTTCTCACCATTTACAGCTTGCTAAGAGATGTATCGGCTAAGTTTATTTTTCTTTTTTATTCTTTACATGTTTCTTCACGCACTACATTATAATTTTTTTTTTATTATTATTATTATACTACATAGGTCAAATCCAACTCATTATAAACTTCATTAAATATTGTTTAACTGTATACACCTATGTGTATGTTCACAACACAGCAGCTACATCCTTACATCTCGGTGTCTATCGGGCGAGTGAATGCAATGTTTAGCGGCAAGGGGTCAGTAGCTGGAGCGGTTTTACGCACTGAGAAAATAGTTCGTTCTTTTCAGTTATATTAATTATTTACTAATTAAGTTGTAATACATTATTTTACCTTTTGGTTACGAATTATGAATTTTTTTATTTATTTTGTACGTATTTTATTTAATTAAAGTAATTATTATTATTAGCTAAATAACACCGTTCTTAACGTGTTGGTACGGGACAATTTGCACGTTGTTGCATGAATCTATGCATAGGTAAGGGGTGGATAATACTCTTACTTATATTGAAAGCAATTTTTTATTTGTGCGATTTAAATATTTTTTTAAAATCGTCACATTCCATTTGGAGATTGGGGTTCTTGATAGTTTTTATAGCGGTTTCAGCACTGATAATTTCACGTGTAACGTGACGTTTATTAGCATGCGGAAAATTATAATTTAAACCCTTGTTGGGAAGATTTAATTCATCTTCATCAATTATTATATTAGAAAGGTTAGAAGTATGTGGGTAGAACTGATATTTACATTCAGGGATGGGATGTCGGTTTTGTGATGCCATCAAATTTTGAAATTTTCGGGTCTGTCTTCTTTTTACATCACCCATGATATCAGTAATGTAAATATTTATCTTATCCATTACGTTATCTATGATGGCAGGATGTATCTGTTGGTATAATTGCAAATGTAATTTCAATAATGTCGTGTTAAGTATGTCTTTCTTAGTGTACAGCGATTTAATTTCCTGTTTGATACGGAAGAATTCTGCGTTTTTTTTCGTGTTTAGTGGTGGATCTGTTATGTATGGTGGCATACTTAGGAATTAGTTTGTGTTTAATACATGATTTGTTAAATTTAATATGCGCGTTTGTTTTTAATAATCGAATTTTAATATTTTGGTATTTATATACCGTGCTAGCTTGACATGCATCTAATTTAAACATTATTATTTGTACGGTCACAGCAGATTTCACATGATGTCAGAACTCTCCTGACCATAGACAAATGCTACTTAATTTCTTTCCACACACACACACACGCACACGCACACACACGCGCGCGCACACACACACACACACACACACACAATAGCACAACAAGACTAAAGCCAAACTAGAATGAGAACGCTAGTAGTTCGCTCAATGCCAGACAGAAGCAGTTCTGTGGAAAGTCTGCCTTTCATTCTTTGTTTTCGCATCTACATGAGACTGCATTACAAATTGGGTTCATAACAAAAATACCATTCTGATTCGATTACATATAGTAATTTAGCAAGAGGACAATCACATGAGAGTGATGAAAGATGAAGTTGTCAGTGATCAAGAATATTGAAACGTCAAAAATTTATTGGGGAAGAAAAACAGCTGTGAAGGTCAAGCCCATCCATAGGCTATAGAGCAGAATGTATATGTGTATAACGTAACGAAAATATGGTCCCCTACGTTACATAAAAGTTTTATAATTTTCAAACTAAAAATAAAAATAATAATTGCCCGTAATAATAAAAGGTCAGAAACATAAACCATTATTAAATGAATGAACAATCCCCTAATAAGAATACAAGGTAAAAGGAAAAAATTAAGAATGTTTATAAATACAAACTTAAGTGTTCAGTGAAAAGGGTAAACAATAAACATTGACAAGTAATGTAAAACATAACTTAGACAGTTTTAGAATGATGGATGAATTAACTGAGAGGAGAATAATTAATTAGTGCTAGATTTATTTAATAAAAATGTACATGTTATTATGTTCTATCATGTTGTGTTATTATCATGATATTTATGTTGTTTTTTTGTATATAGCAAGTGAAGTAATTGTTTTAAGAGAATATCAATTAACTGATGTTAATTTCATTTTTTATGTTATCAAATATATCATTATAGAACTGGTGTAAACATTATAAAATAAATGTTTTGTATACATGTACTTATTTAGTATGCGGATTATAATTGTAAACTTGGCCAGAAAGGCAATAATTGTTAATGAGATACAAAAGGGTTTGTTATAATTACATCATAAACAAATGAAAGATTCTATAATAATATAGGTAATAATAAATTGAAAGCAGAATGAGATAAAAATGTAATGATAGACCACAAACCAGTAACATTGTATAGGAAGTCAGGTCAGAAATGTTAGGTAACAAAATTTGTAAAAAACACTAAGTAGAAGGTAATGAGTTAGGAGAAATCAATAATAATTACTGATAGCAGATAAGTAAATTCCATTTAAATAAGATCTCAAAATGTAATAGTGCAATGATACCGAAAGGTAATATTTTATAACAAGAAAATAGTACTTGTTAGAATAAGTAGATTAAGAGGAAACGACAGCAAAATGTATATAATTTAATAACAAACCATATGTAAAGGTATAATATGATATAATGTAAATTTAGTAAGGGAGTATTTTAATAAGTGCAAAAACATTGTATGATTATGGTTCTGGGATTATAAATATTATCCAATACGAGAAAACAAACTGGTTGTCAAGGACGACAAAATGGGATAAAATTTGTTTTTTCGATTATTGAATTGTTATCCATGAACGAGGACAGATTAGTTTAGATGACATTAGAAAAAATAATAAAATTAAATTAAATAAATTAATGAGTAAACAAAGTTAAATAATAAATAACTAAAGGAAAGTTCACTGACTTTTGACGGTCACATATAACAGAGTACTATTAAGCCTATCAATCAAAATTGACGAAAATCTATGGGAAGAACTTTACCAATAAAACTCAGTATAATGAGCAATCCTTAAATTTAATTAATAGACCAATAAAGAGAAATAACTACCTGAATGAAATAAAATAATCCAGTATTCTAAAGAACGAAAGCAGAACTCAAAATTTTACTCGAACCTCACTTTCCACGATTCGATAGAGAAAGCATATTTTGACACAAAATACAGTGAAACCCGTAACCACAAGAACTGGACATCGGTGAACAGTAAGGATCGGCATTTCTGCGTCATCCCAGGACCAAGACATCAACTTTTATTTCGAACTTGGAGTGAAGACTGGCGAGGATTTATTCATCTGTATCCTGTTGCTGATCAAACATTTCGAACGAGGTTAGCTGTGCACTGCCCTTACAAGTAACGATGTCATCGGACGGTAAACTCCACTTATTTTAAATAATAATTAATAAGAAATTAGTAATAGTTTGTAATACCTTGTAATCCTATTTTTGCATTTTCTGACCTTACTAATAGTTGAAAGAACCTTCATACTCTGTGCTTAAGAAAAACAATAATAATTAAAAATAATATATAACCCTGAATTCGATAATTAATCGATTAAGTCCAGTACGATCGATTTTTGTATCTTCGTAAAGGAAGAATCTTTGTTTTCAAGGAAAAAATATAAATAAAGAATCATTTTTGAAATTGACGATTTCTTATCATTTATATAATATTTAGTGCATGTTGAACAAGTTGTAATTTATATAGAGAGTGTGACATGGGAAGTATTGTGAGCGGAACAACTAACCTACAATACCCAGCTGACTGTGAACCACAGCGCTAGCTCGCGGACCGCTGTTGAATTACAAGAGAATGAGAACGGATAAGGAGTTACTCTCCTCTCTCAAAACGCAGTCTAGGCTTGAATAAGAACCTTAGAATTACACAATATATCAACTGGTATTGAACGTTATTATTACAGAAACTACTGAATTAATATAGAATATTGAGATATTTTTAATATTTGATTAAGCTCACCCGTTAAAAGATATTATTTCTTCACAAATAACCGGACATTGCGGTTCTTAAGAGAAACCACTTAACACTTAATAAATAATTTAAATCACAACAATACACATATTACTAGAATTTATACGAGGAAGGGTTACTATAATATACACATGAGGGTAAAATTAAAGTTTACAATGTATGCTATTAAATTATAATTCTAAATTCTGTAGTTCTTGCCTTTACATTGCAATTGAATCAGTGAGTGCACAAAAAAGTAACTACTGGTACATGTTTTGATAGATTAAACTGAGGTAACCATTTTGTTCATCAATGATAAGCAATAAGAGTGGGCCAGAAAAGGAAATGTTATTAACATTTCTAGCCAGTCAAACCTTCTTGGTTGCTCAGTATTGAGTGGAAGAAGGGAATAACTTCCAGACTAGTTCCCTTTACCATTAAGGTTGTGCCAGCGGCTAGCACCACAAAGTCTGAGGTAACATTCTTGCTACTTTGTACACAGCTTTATCTCACTATTCTGTGGAAGTATTCAGTTTTGTTAATGAGTGGTATTCAATATATTCATGTTTATTCACGCTTTTTTTAGTGTGGTCAGTCTGTTTAATATTATTCAGTGGCGGCTGGTGCTATGGCTGCAGCACTGCACAGCTACCAAAACAGAATAACTAAACTGTAAAATCTTCTTCTTCAACGGCGCGACAACCCATTACTGAGTCAAGGCCTACTTTAGCAGCCTCCACCAGTTGTCCCGGTCAAGTGCAGACAACATACTGGCTGAAAAACTGATAGGTTTCTGCAATAAAAGTTTCACAGATGGGATATGTGAATTCTCCGATCCAACCCCCAACCTGGAGGTCAAGGAACTTTGATTTCGGGATGTGCTTCCCCTAGAGAGTTGCTTCCACCTCAGCTGATGAGCTCTCTCCCCCCGGTCGCAGTAGGCTAACAAACTGTAAAATAATATATAAAACCATTGAGCAGTTAAAAGTGTTACAAATTTCAATGAAGAACTTATTCTCTATGGGGTAATGTTCGCGTACAATTCAAATGTGGCGCGCAGGCTGGTTGGTGGTTGTAGGCCGCTTGCAACTTGAAGAGTAAGTGGCAGAGCTTACTGCACAAACATATGGGAGGCCGTGGCTACTCTTCACAATTGCCCTATGTTCCCTGTGTTAGCTAGGCGGTTCCAAAAGCTTCTGCAACACTCCACTAGTAGCGTTGTAGTTCATCCTTAGTTGTGTCATAAGTAGCACAGCCTTCTTGATTTGTAAGCTGTGTCAGGTTTACATTGCTTCAAGGTAAACCTTACCCATAGTTTGAATTTATAAATTTATAGTAATAATTTACCATAGCTGTGATTGTGGTAATAAAATGTGAATTGACTTTTTATTAATTAAACTGTGTGTTAAGCATTATTTTTCTTTGTTTAGTGCTGCTGCGTGCTTTTGTGTTTGTCCTTTTTGAAGTTACTGTTTCTGCGTGATTTTAAATATGTTTATTTTTAGTTTAAATGAATAGCATTAAGAACCAATAGACTAGGATGCCAAGTGTCCCTCTTAACAATAAATCAAATTGTAAAATCAAGAGGTCGACAATTTAATCTATCATTTAAACTAGAATATTATGAAAATACTAACTGGTTATGTGGTTGTGACAAAAGAAATTGTATACTCCATTTTCCATGTTTATTGTTTAGAGGGGAGGGCCCCTGGAAAAGTTCAGAATGAAAGGTATTAGTCATCTAACCAAAAACATAAGAAATCATCAGGTGTCAAGTGTACATATAAAGAATGCTTTTCAGTTTCCTTTTTTTGGGACGTATAATACAGCAGCTGCACAGTGAATATAGACGAAATATTGTTTTACACAAAAAAAGAGCACGCAATAATTGTCTTAAATATAATAATAAACTGTATTTGATTCTGTGGAGCTTTTGAATTAGCTTTTCGGGGTAATAATGAGCCTGAATCTTCACCAGATCCTGGTGTATTTCGAGGTTTATTTGGTTTCAGTTCTGAGCTTGACACAGCAATGACAAATCGTTTAGAGGAAGCAACTGTATTTAAGGGCACCTCAAAAACCATTCCAAGTGATTTTTTAAATATAGTGTTAGAAATATGCTACGAAGAAATAATGAGTAAGAAGCGGATTATTTGGCTGTAATTGCTGATGAGACTACTGAATAGCTAATGTTTTACAAATGGTCATAGTGTATCGTTATATAATTAAAGGTAAACAGGTTAAAAGATTTTGGGGTTTCATTGCTCCCCCTAAACATGATGCTCTGTCGCTTGTATAATGCTTGTTAGATGAACTGTCTTGACACAACTTACTTGGAATTTCCCACAAATTAACTGCTCAAACAATTGGAAAACAGTAATTTTCTATTTTTTCCATACGACAGCATTATGTATGATCCACATATATAGTAGCTCTGCCTCCTGTTTAATGTGTTCTTTTAACACCCCTCCCCCACTCAACCGACTACTCCAACCACAAAATTTGAAAAAACCAGCCGATAATAAAAATTTGAAACCTCTGATATTATTCATTAGTGTTAGGTGATAAGCCTGCTACACGACATGGCCATAATCAAAAAGATAAAGATAGGATGGCTTACATGGACAGGCCAAGTTGTCAGGATGGAACCCGAGGATCCTATAAAGCGCCTCTTCCTATATGGCCCAGATGGCAAAAGGAAAGTGAGAAGATCAAAGCAAAGGTGGCGAGATGGAGGGCAGCAGGGTGCAGAAAGGGAAGGAATCTGCAAATGGAGGATGGTTGCATTAGACAGAGACTGCTGGTGAGGTCTCCTTTGGCAGGCCAACACCTGCCCAGAGTTATAGGTGATGCCCTGAATGACTATAGTGATGGTTGTGTTATGCGATAATACACAAATAATAAAAAGTGAATGATAATATTTTTTTACTGGGCATTGTATTTACTGATACTTAATGTAAATGATTTTAACTTTCCAACTGATAAACTGCATGATGGCTCAATGTCTATTGTAACGGCACATATAACACCACATCCACCAACGTACCGAAAATTAATTTAAAAGCCACCACTAGTAAGAATACATAAAAGGTCTAGAATACCGCCAGGGATACAGAAGAAGAAAGTACCATAAGTTTAAGTATGTGAAGCATCATTAAAAAGAAATCACTAGTAAATGTACCAATAAAGAAGAAAAGAAGAATAAGGACGAGACGACTGACATACCCTACCCAATAGATCAGTGAGAAGGACAAAAGAAAACAAAAGAAGAAAGGAGAATCAGTGAGAAGGACAAAAGAAAACAAAAGAAGAAAGAAGAATCAGGGAGTAGAACAAGAGAACAAAAGAAGAAAGAAGAACCAGGGAGAAGAACACAACAATAACGACCTCAAGAAAGAAGAAGGAAGAAACTATGTGAAGAAGACAAGTGAAAACCACATCATGTATAAAATGAATAAGAGTGAGAAAGAGATCAGTGAAGAAAGAAGAAGGAAGATATCCAGACCAGACACAAGAAAAAAGGGAAGGAAATTGAAATATAACAAACTAACATAAACCTTTAAAAGAATAATTGTACTAAGAAGAATGAAGAAATGTTAAGTAATTACATGATATAAATCCCTAAGCTGTATGGTAAAGTCAAAACTGACCACAAATCATTTAATGAATACATTCCTTGTCTATGTAAAACACATTATTATCAATAAGGACTAAATATTGTAAATAAAGAGCCACAAGTAAACTAAATAAGAATAAGATAAGTTTGTTGTAGCTAAATGATGTGTAGTTATAAAATAAACAGCAGACTAGGTTCCAAAATATGAATGACCAATTGTACAGTGGGAGTGATGTTAGTAAAAACCCACTAATTAACAATAAATAAGACAATACAAGAGTAAATTAAAGGTGCAATAATAATAACCAATGTACAAACATTGAATGAAAACCAGTCAACAAGATTAATGTAGAAAAACACAGCCAGCAGCAACACATTACTGCTTACTGAACCTACAACATAACCTAATCTGGGCATCCAGTTTTCAATAAAACTTAATGAAAACAAAATAAAAACAATATTAAACCAAAATGTATTGAGCTAGGAAGTAACTAGATACTATAAGGAATGTTTTGTACACGATAGATAATAGAATAACGAAACATAAAAGCTATATTTATGTAATCCAAATATGACAATATGCTTGTAACAGCAAAGACACATTATGCAACCAAAATTATGTTATAAACTTATTATACAAAGATAGTAACTCAACTAATAACCTGAAGTAAGACAGAATATTGTTCAGATGAACAAATGCAACCAAAATAACTATCTACATAATCCATATAAATGTAATAACAACAAAATTATTGTAACAACTAGCTGCAAGCAAGGTTGACAGCTACTAAACCAAGATTATAACAGAATCAAATGCAGAATGAACTGCGTCACAATAATAACAATACCATTGTGACTATTTTAACTATCATTTGGATAACAATCCGAATCGTATATGAAGAGTACCAAACATATAGCAAGGTAACTCCATAAAAGTATGACAAGCCTAATTAATAAACTATAATTAAGGCACTAAACTAATAATGTAGGGAAAAAGAACATTGCCAGTAGTGACTAAACCCATCAACGTATAAATATACCATATTAGAACTTAATTAAATGTTATTATTAATAGAGTATAAGAAAAAAAAGGATAATCATAAGCTTAAGTTTGAATCTATGAAAACGGACATAGTGTTAGTATTAAGGCATAGTTTTAAGGGAAAATTGTACAGTAGATTAAGAACAAGTTATTACCATGGAAAATGGAATAAAAACAATATATCATTAATAATTAATAGCTGAATTGACACTAAGTATAAATACCAAGTGCGAACTCAGCAACCCCGAATCCGAAATATATGATGAGGGGATTCAATTTAACCGTCATAAAAAATCATAAGCAATGAGGGTAATCACAATGTCATCAGTACAATTATAAGTAAGAGATTGGACTTATAAAAATAATTGTATAATGCTGAACCCTTCCGCGTGGGTATGTCGACCAGAAATTCTTAATCTTGTTCCCAAAGAGTGACGCGCTTGAAGGCGTCTGTTTTAACGAAGCCCGCCGGAGATAGACGAATTAAAATAAATTGACCAATCGCAGCCTATAAAAAATCCGAGATTCATCATTCCGACAAAGGAAGCGAAGCCAGTCTTTTACCACCCACGAAGCGAACTGCATGCTCGTCGTATCTCCAGAAAAACGTGCTTTTGACAGCAACCAGATGTAAACACACGTTAACCTCAAACCAGGAGTGGAGGTTATGTCAACTGAAGAAATAGTGCAGTATATTTTTAAGTGAAAATAATTCGGAGTACATGCGCATAGGAGTGAGTGCAGTGCAGTGATAAAATTTAATTAATTAATTAAAAAATTTTTATTAATCAAAAAGGTTTAAGAAAAAAGTGTAAACACTACGAACGACCAGTTATGCAAGTATCAAATACCCACAGCTATTATATTATGATTGTATGATAATAAATATAACAGAACGCTAATAGCGACTTGAATTAACATCCGATAAGCAATTAAATATCCTATTCCTAAAGGAAGGGATCTCTATAATACAAATAAACAATGTCAAAATTGAACGATATAATTAACGACAATTTTAACGATTTGTATAACATGAATGTTTAGAATAAGTAAAGACATTGTATGATCAATGAAGGGAGTATGTGACCTAATCCTATTAGTCAGATAAGAGTGTTTAATGTTTTGTTTCTAAAATTGAATAAGAGAGTGGTATAAATATAATCAATGAATTACTATTACCTGAAATAGGTACATCCAGTTTGGAGATGATCATAATCCTTGACACTGAATTATAATGATTATTATCACTTATTAACAAATAATTAATAACTTTTAACCAAACAAGGTTGCACTAAACTATATTCAAAGCCTATGTCTAACCATGAACACTTGTTCAGATTTTATATTTTTTAATTAATAATCCATGAATTCATTTCTTATATACTTGTTATAGCCGTAGCAGTTTTATCAAATATGTGTATTTTGCAGACTCAAAGAACCTACTACTACTACAATTGTTAATGATATTACAAGTTTAATAACACTACATAACCTATTTGTTTGTCAACACATTATTGTGACTAACCAAAGGCAATCATGCCAACTTGAGCTTTTTAAATGTTTTAGAGTCCATGTTCGAATTTAAATATTAATTGTTAACCATAAGGAAGAGCAAACCATATTATTGTACTAAATTCCATTGTTTTAGAATTGAATAAATCATCATTGTTATTTTTACCTTTGAAAGAGTTGGCTTTTATTGCAATCAGTAAATACAGCTTAGTGAGAAGAACGAGACGGTTGGTACCATACTTGCAGTGCGAATCATTCAAATGGAATGATTTTTTACAACCGTACTGACCTATATATATTATTACAAAGTATAAGTTATCATAAATATTATGTTTGTGTATGTTTATGTTAGTGTATAGGCAGGACATTACTGATCTTCTCACCACCGCTGATCAACGGAGAGTCAACGGAAATTCGAGTGGAACAATTCTAAGCAGTGAATAAAAATCATTTATTTAAACCAATTAAACTTACAATTAAAACGTCGAAAAAGAGTGTAAGTAACCGACTTATTCATTACTGGATTCAACAATAGGTTGAATTGAGTGGAATAAGTCACTAAACAACCATAAAATAATAAAATACGAGCTTGAATAATAATAATAATTAACAGACTGCAGGACCCCATATTAAATAAAAACAACCCTGAGATCAATACGAATAAGATATTTAAACTATGGGAAACACGTTCTTTAATAAATTGGCGCACAACGTTCGAGCGAAATTAGGGGAAAAATATTCAACCTAATTTATAAAATAATCATCAACATAATTTTCGAGGCAACTGCAATACACAGAACCAAAAATGCAACGGAGAGCAACCTCTAAGAAACGTGCGGCGGAAGTAGATAAATAAATAAACATGGATGATAAGGAGGCGACGCCAGTCGAAGATCTAGAAGAAATATTACCTCCTATAGAACCCAACCGACCTATACAACAAGAGGAACATCCTAACCGACCCGCACAAACTGAGGAGGAAAGATTCCAGTAGCTAATGAGGGCAATCATGGAAGGTAACAAAAAGACGGAAGAATCGCTGAATAAAAACATTGAGTCATTAAAGGAAGATTTTAATGAGAAATTAAATAAGAATAACGAGTCTTTGGAATCGATGAATAAGAAGATGGATGATAGCCAGAAGGAGACAGAAGAATCACTGAATAAAAATTTTGAGTCATTAAAGGAAAATTTTAATGAGAAATTAAATAAAAATAACGAGTCCTTAACCAAAAATATGGAAGCGTTAAACAATAAGATGGATGACAGTCAGAAATATAATGAATTATTGAAAGAAATATTGACTTGTTAAGGGAAGATTTCAAAGGGGAATTAAACAAGAAGACGGAAGAGACAAATAAAATCATACCTTCTTTGAAGGAAGATACCCATGAATTGAGTAAGAAGATTGACGACAGCATCGAAGACAGCAACAAGAAGATCGAAATTATCAGCCAGAGAATCGAAGACAGTCATGAAAAATTGAATACGAGAATAGAAGAGGAAATAACCGAAGCCAGACGGGAAGTTTCTGAAATTGGCGAGAGGTGCGAAGAAAACCAACAAGAAATACAGAGAACGAAAGAGACACTTCAGACCCGAATTAATAACATCGAAGAATCCCATTTAAATAAATTCGAAGTCATGACAAAGAAACAAGAAGACTTGGGAACGAGATGTGAGGAAATCACCGCCACCGTGAACGATGTTCGGGAGCAAGTACACACCGACAAAGAGAAAATGGCTGAGCTTCAACGGCGAGAACTCAATAATTTTAGGGAAGAAATTAATTTATTCCGAAGTCAACCAATACAAGTAACCGGAATAACGATCGTGGAGAATCGTGAATTAATAAATTTCAAAATTATAAGAAGAATCCCATGGAGTTCATCGAAAGAGTGGAAGAAAATATCGCCCGTACACGCAAAACTAGATGGTCTACTATCAGAAACATGTTAGACGAATATTTTAAAGACGTGCACGATAATTGGTGGACGGCTATCCGACATGAAATACAAAATTATGCGGATTTCAAGACGCTGTTTAAAACGAAATACTGGTCCGAATCGACACAGAATACAGTGTAGTACGTGACGACATCTGCAACGGGAAGTATGACCGTAGTAAAGGGGCAACACTCACCGCGTATTTCCTGGGCAAAGTGTGTATGGCCAGAAATCTCGAACCGAAGATACCTGAAGAATGCCTCGTTACTAAATTGGCGTATCATTTCGAAGAGGGCGTGGCCAGAGCGAGACTGAACGGACAAATAAGAACAATCCAAACTATGTCCGCGTTATTAGAAAACTATGAGCAGGAGAAGTATTATCGGAGGAGTCGGCAGGGACCAGACCCATACTTTTATAGAAACGGTCAGGCCGGATACCGGAATAATTATCGAGGTAATTACAATAACACAAACCGAGATAATGCTGACCAGGATCCGAGACCAAGTAGTAATGTGAATAATTATCCGCCAGATAGGAATAACACGAATTATAGACCAAATTATAATAATAATTATAATCAGAACCTCCTAATAACAACCACCGTCCTAATTATAACAGTGGAAATCAGTATCGGCCAAATAATGGTAACAACCCCTACCGTCCAAATAATAACAATCGCCAGTACCGACCGAACAACGGGAACAACCAAAACCCAAGCAATTTCAGGAGAGCTAATTATGTTCGTGCTGACGACAGAAATGGAGGGAGATACTTCTATCAGGGACATCGAAGCTTTAATGAAGATAATAATCCGTACAGCCAGGACGTAAGGAGTAGAGAATCGGGGTACGACACACGAAGGAGCCGCAGTAGCGAGGATTTACACAGAAATAATAATAGCGGACGTCAGTACAACAATACAAATAGACCGGAAGAAAGGGAGAATCGTACCCCCAGCACTAGTGAAAGAAGCGGAGAAGAGAACGCTACCTCTTTAAACGGACAACGGCAGTGAAAACTTACTTAAAACCCTCACTGATCCGATCTATTGGGTACGACGAACTACGACAACGGACGAAAAATCAAAAGACATTTACTATCATACGCAATCACTACCTGAAGGACATCAGAGGAGATCTGATGGAAGAAGAAGTCACAGAAAATAATAAAAATAATAACAGCGAAATCGCTTATATTTCCGCCGAAGTGAATGGCGTGTTTACCAAAATCATGATAGATAGAGGAGCCAATGTATCGCTCATCGATCAATTAGAATTGAACAAAATACAGAGTAGGAGTAAGGAGACAATATCGACCTTACCGATAAATAATATCATTTTGATCGGAGCGACCGGACGACAAAATAAAACCATAAGAAAGCAAGTCCAACTAGAAGTCACCAGTCAAGGGAAGACACTTCCTATAGTATTTTTAGTAGCCAGTGGGCTACCATTCAGTTTATTGATAGGCTGTGACGTATTAAGAAAATACGCAGCTATAATAGATATGAGCAGAGCAAAAGTATCTCTGAGCTCAAATTGTGTGCAATGGCCGGCGGAGTTAATTGAAAGCGAAGAAGCCCCTCACGACCGGATCATTTGTTATATTAAAGAAGATAATAATTATAGGAATGCAATACCCAGAGAAGAAATAAATTGTGACCATGAAAATGAAGACTTATGGGAGGAGAAATTAGAAGAAATCCGGAGGTTCCAGACAGCCAAAAGCGATAGAAGAATAATCAACAACCAAGTAGAAAAATTGATTGCGATTTATGAACTATATAGACACGTATTTTCCAATGCTCCCGGCAAAGTAAAGGATTTCCAATGTGAGATTAGATTCAAGGAAGCAGCCGATTTTAAAAAGAAATCATACCCCATTGCCTATTCTAAAAAAGAAGCGGTTCAAGCTGAAATAAACAGACTAATGGAAGAAGATATTATTGAATATAGTTGTTTACCCTATACAAATCCTATAGTGGCAGTACCAAAGAAAAACGGTCAAGTGAGAATATGTCTGGATGCCAGAGAAATCAACAAAATCATAATTAACGATCGAACATCACCAGGAGAGATCGAAGAGCTATTAAAGAAATTTTACGGTACCCGTTTTATCAGTACCTGGGACACCGTATGTGGGTATTGGCAAGTGGAGTTGCACCCCAATAGGCGAAAATATATGGCATTTGTATTCGAAGGGCGCAACTACCAATTTAAGAGGCTGCCCTTCGGTCTGGTAAATTCAGTGGCCGTTTTTGTAAAGTGTATGGACCAGGTCCTAGGACAAGAGGCCCTACAATTCACTACGGTATATGTTGACGATTTGTTGATTACGTCTGATAACTGGGAAGATCATTGTAACAGAATTGAGAAGGTACTATCGAAACTAGCAGAAAATCATGTGACGCTGAAACTAGAGAAGTTAAAGTTCATCGCCGATGAAGTACAATTTTTGGGGTTCAACCTATCCGAAAACGGCATTACCCCATCACAGGAAAAAATCAAAGCAATACAATCATTCCCAACACCCAAGAACAAAAAGCAGTTACAATCATTTTTAGGTATCTGCAACTATTACCGAAAATTCCAAAACAACTACTCAAAATTAACAGCCGAATTTTCACAACAACTATCCTCTAAAGACAAGTGGAAGTGGGGAGCAGAACAGGATACCACTTTCAAGCTAATAAAGGAAACATTTTTGGAGTCAATAATGTTACACCACCCCGACTTTAAAAGAGCATTTTATATGAATTGCGACGCCAGCGACGTGAGTCTAGGATCCGTCCTATATCAAGAAGATGACCAGGGAAATCACCTCGTGGTTAGTTTCGCAAGCCAAGTACTGAATAAAAGTGAGCGTAACTACCATACTACAGAGAAGGAATTACTCAGCATTGTATTTGCATGTAACGAATTCCGAACTTACATTTTGGGTTACTCATTAACGGTCAGGACAGATCACAAATCGATATCGTTTCTGAAAAATTGCAAATTGAGTCATGGGAGACTTACGAGATGGAGACTAGCGTTGCAGGGATACAACATTAACTGGGAGTACGTACCTGGGAAGTACAACGTAGCAGCAGATTATCGAGAGTCAACATACAAAACCAAACTTTCAAGGGAGAAAGGGAGGCGGTAGCAAAAGTATATCATATTATAAAGGACAGAACAGATCTAGCCGAGTTAATAAATAAAATCAAACTCCAGCAAAAAAGTGAGAGAAATTGAGCAACATTTGCAAGAGATTAATTGACCAAGACGATAGAATCACCCCATACTACTGTATATACAAAGACGTTCTATTTATAAAAGACAGGAACCATGGCAACCAGTGGAAATTAATTATATCTAAAACTATTGAGAAGGAGATCACCATGGATTACCACATTAGATATGGGCACATGGGAGCTATTAAGGTAATCAAAGCATTAGAGGAAAATATATATTTCAAGGACATCAACAGGAGAGTACGCAGCTACATTAGAAATTGCCACCTATGCCAGTTGGTAAAGTGTAACAACGATAGGAAGGAAGGTTTAATGATACCAATCACCTCGTCCAAGAAACTAGAAAAAGTATTTGTAGACATTTGCGGTCCATTACCTAGGAGTGGGGGAAGACGACAATACAAATTCATTGTCATTATCTTCGACCACTACACTAAATTTACAAAGTTATATCCAATCAACAGAGCCACCACAAAAAAATCTGTTGAATATAATTATATACGAATACATGACAGAAGTAGGAGCGCCAGAGTCAATAATCACTGACCATGGGACCCAATTCAAGGGGAGAAGGTGGAGGGAAACACTGATGAATAAGGGAGTGAAAACCTTCAAAACCTCAGTATACCACCCTAGCAGCAACCCCGCTGAATGAGTTCTCCGAGAAGTAGGAAGAATCCTGAGAACATACTGTCACCAACAACAAAGGAAGTGGGAAGAGTACCTACCAGCTGCGGAGGATTTTATTAACTTGGCATACCACCAAGCAAAAGAGAAGACCCCATTTACAGCTATGTTTGAGAGAAGACCTCCTAGAGGAATTACAGAATTGATAGAATTTCCACCATGCGACGATTACACATTTGACCAAGTAAAATTTTGTAACAAGACCGTCGAACGAGCAGAGAAGATGCGAGAAAAATATAAGAACCAACAACCCAAAATAATCAAGTATAAAATAGGAGAACTAGTATTGCTAAAAAATCGGGAACTCCCCAGTACCATTGAAGGAATTGCGAAAAAATTCCTACTACTATATACCGGACCCTATACAATCATAAAAGATAATCAAAACAACACATACGAAATTATGGACCCCCATACCAATAGAACCAAGGGAGTCTATAATCAAGCTTCATTGAAAAAATATAACCATCCAGAATAAGTGATCCAAAAAAACTATCACTTGAAGGAGTAGAGGAGAAAAACATCAAAGTGAGTAAAATAAAAGAAGGCTATTATTATAGAAGGAAGAGAAAGAAGAATGTTTATTAAATAATATTGTAAATAACAAGAAGTTTTATTTATCAAATATAGTATATCCCAAAGACAAGAAAAACTAAAATCGTCCAGAATAAGTGTAAAAAATCCAACACTTGAAGGAGAAGAGAGGAAGACCACCAAAGAAAGTAATATAAGAGAAGGCTATTATTATAATGGAAAGAAGAAAAAGAAAAATGTTTATTAAATGAATATTGTATATAACAAGAACTTTTAATTATCAAATATTACATATCACAAGAAAAAATTAAAACTTATCCAGAATAAGTGTTAAAAAATCCAACACTTGAAGGAGTAGAGGAGAAAAACATCAAAGTGAGTAATCTGAGAGATGGTTATTATAAAGGAAAGAAGAAAGAGAAAAATGTTTATTAAATGAATATTGTAACCTTAAAAACGTGTATCAAATATTGTATACTCCAAGAAAAAATTAAAACCATCCAGAATAAGTGATCCAAAAAATCTATCACTTGAAGGAAAAGAGGAGAAAACCATCGAAGAGAGTAATATGAGAGAAGGCTATCATAAGAGAAAGAGAGAAAGAGAAGAATTTTTATCAATCAAATATTGTACTAAATATAAAAAGAAAAATTTTTATTAAATGAATATTGTAACCCCAAAAATGTTTATCAAATCAAATATTGTATACTCCACAAAACCAAGAAAAAATTAAAACTTATCCAGAATAAGTGATGTACCATATCTATCACTTGAAGGAGTAGAGAAGAAAAACATCAAAGTGAGTAATATGACAGAAGGCTATTATTATGGAAAGAAGAAGAAAAAGAAAAATGTTTATTAAATGAATATTGTAACCCCAAAAACGTGTATCAAATATTGTATACTCCAAGAAAAAATTAAAACTTATCCAGAATAAGTGATGTACCATATCTATCACTTGAAGGAGTAGAGGAGAAAACCATCAAAGAGAGTAATATGAGAGAAGGCTATCATAAGGGAAAGAGAGAAAGAGAAGAATTTTTATCAATCAAATATTGTACTAAATATAAAAAAAATGTTTATTAAATGAATATTGTAACCCCAAAAATGTTTATCAAATCAAATATTGTATACTCCACAAACCCAAGAAAAAATTAAAACTTATCCAGAATAAGTGTAAATTATCAAACACTTGAAGGAGTAGAGAGGAAGACCACCAAAGAGAGTAATAAGAGAGAAGGCTATTATTATAATGGAAAGAGAGAAAGAGAAAAATGCTCATTAAAAGAATATTGTATGTAACACAAGAAAAAGAAAAAACTATTATCTAATAAATAAACCATAACCAAAACAAGCAACTAGTAAACGCACTTAAGATATTCTAAACAATGTTTACTATCACTTTGAGAAAAAATTTGTGTACTATCCAAAGTAAAATGTTAAAAAATATGACATTTGCTAGAAGAGAGAAGAAGACCATTAATGAGAATATTATGTAGAGGAGATAGTGAGAAGGAGAATTGACTGAGAAGAAGAAGAAAGAACCAATCAATATGAAGAACAATTTTGTCACGATAAGAAGAGAAGAAAAAATGAAGAATATTTACACATGCTATTTGTCAACAACATTAACTAATGAAGATCTGCAGAAGAGAAGAAGGAATCCAGAAGAGAGTGTATAATATAATATAAAAGGCAAAAGAGTGAATAACCCCAAGAGTGTTTATTATTAGTCGAAAGAGACTGCTTATAAGTATTATTATTTAATGAATTGACTGTAGAAAAGTTCCAGAAATCATTTAACTGGGCAGGGATGATGTTCCCCTGATATCAGAAAGAGTGTAGTTTTGAACGACGGAGTTAGGAAAGCCAATAGAGCCCACCCGAATCGATTTCAGCTACTAAGTTAGGGAAAAAATGTTAGGGAAATTAAATATTTAAGGGAAAAACACAACAGCCAAGAATATAATTAAACAAGATTCCAGAATTATGAAGAAGGAGGAGATGTAGAAAATATAATGAACTGAAGACAAGTGTAAGAGTAAATACAAAATATGAAAACATCATGTGTGACTTAAGAGTGAAATGAAAAAAAGAAAAATTGATAATTTCTTCAATCATAAAACAAAGATATCAGAAATAATCAATTCTAATAAGGAGGCAATAGGTAACGGTACATATAACACCACATCCACCAACGTACCGAAAATTAATTTAAAAGCCACCACTAGTAAGAATACATAAAAGGTCTAGAATACCGCCAGGGATACAGAATAAGAAAGTACCATAAGTTTAAATATGTGAAGCATCATTAAAAAGAAATCACTAGTAAATGTACCAATAAAGAAGAAAAGAAGAATAAGGACGAGACGACTGACATATCCTACCCAATAGATCAGTGAGAAGGACAAAAGAAAACAAAAGAAGAAAGGAGAATCAGTGAGAAGGACAAAAGACAACAAAAGAAGAAAGAAGAATCAGGGAGAAGAACAAGAGAACAAAAGAAGAAAGAAGAACCAGGGAGAAGAACACAACAATAACGACCTCAAGAAAGAAGAAGGAAGAAACTATGTGAAGAAGACAAGTGAAAACCACATCATGTATAAAATGAATAAGAGTGAGAAAGAGATCAGTGAAGAAAGAAGAAGGAAGATATCCAGACCAGACACAAGAAAAAAGGGAAGGAAATTGAAATATAACAAACTAACATAAACCTTTAAAAGAATAATTGTACTAAGAAGAATGAAGAAATGTTAAGTAATTACATGATATAAATCCCTAAGCTGTATGGTAAAGTCAACACTGACCACAAATCATTTAATGAATACATTCCTTGTCTATGTAAAACATATTATTATCAATAAGGACTAAATATTGTAAATAAAGAGCCACAAGTAAACTAAATAAGAATAAGATAAGTTTGTTGTAGCTAAATGATGTGTAGTTATAAAATAAACAGCAGACTAGGATCCAAAATATGAATGACCAATTGTACAGTGGGAGTGATGTTAGTAAAAACCCACTAATTAACAATAAATAAGACAATACAAGAGTAAATTAAAGGTGCAATAATAATAACCAATGTACAAACATTGAATGAAAACCAGTCAACAAGATTAATGTAGAAAAACACAGCCAGCAGCAACACATTACTGCTTACTGAACCTACAACATAACCTAATCTGGGCATCCAGTTTTCAATAAAACTTAATGAAAACAAAATAAAAACAATATTAAACCAAAATGTATTGAGCTAGGAAGTAACTAGATACTATAAGGAATGTTTTGTACACGATAGATAATAGAATAACGAAACATAAAAGCTATATTTATGTAATCCAAATATGACAATATGCTTGTAACAGCAAAGACACATTATGCAACCAAAATTATGTTATAAACGTATTATACAAAGATAGTAACTCAACTAATAACCTGAAGTAAGACAGAATATTGTTCAGATGAACAAATGCAACCAAAATAACTATCTACATAATCCATATAAATGTAATAACAACAAAATTATTGTAACAACTAGCTGCAAGCAAGGTTGACAGCTACTAAACCAAGATTATAACAGAATCAAATGCAGAATGAACTGCGTCACAATAATAACAATACCATTGTGACTATTTTAACTATCATTTGGATAACAATCCGAATCGTTTATGAAGAGTACCAAACATATAGCAAGGTAACTCCATAAAAGTATGACAAGCCTAATTAATAAACTATAATTAAGGCACTAAACTAATAATGTAGGGAAAAAGAACACTGCCAGTAGTGACTAAACCCATCAACGTATAAATATACCATATTAGAACTTAATTAAATGTTATTATTAATAGAGTATAAGAAAAAAAAGGATAATCATAAGCTTAAGTTTGAATCTATGAAAACGGACATAGTGTTAGTATTAAGGCATAGTTTTAAGGGAAAATTGTACAGTAGATTAAGAACAAGTTATTACCATGGAAAATGGAATAAAAACAATATATCATTAATAATTAATGGCTGAATTGACACTGAGTATAAATACCAAGTGCGAACTCAGCAACCCCGAATCCGAAATATATGATGAGGGGATTCAAATTAACCGTCATAAAAAATCATAAGCAATGAGGATAATCACAATGTCATCAGTACAATTATAAGTAAGAGATTGGACTTATAAAAATAATTGTATAATGCTGAACCCTTCCGCGTGGGTATGTCGACCAGAAATTCTTAATCTTGTTCCCAAAGAGTGACGCGCTTGAAGGCGTCTGTTTTAACGAAGCCCGCCGGAGATAGACGAATTAAAATAAATTCACCAATCAGAGCCTATAAAAAATCCGAGATTCATCATTCCGACAAAGGAAGCGAAGCCAGTATTTTACCACCCACGAAGCGAACTGCATGCTCGTCGTATCTCCAGAAAAACGTGCTTTTGACAGCAACCAGATGTAAACACACGTTAACCTCAAACCAGGAGTGGAGGTTATGTCAACTGAAGAAATAGTGCAGTATATTTTTAAGTGAAAATAATTCGGAGTACATGCGCATAGGAGTGAGTGCAGTGCAGTGATAAAATTTAATTAATTAATTAAAAAATTTTTATTAATCAAAAAGGTTTAAGAAAAAAGTGTAAACACTACGAACGACCAGTTATGCAAGTATCAAATACCCACAGCTATTATATTATGATTGTATGATAATAAATATAACAGAACGCTAATAGCGACTTGAATTAACATCCGATAAGCAATTAAATATCCTATTCCTAAAGGAAGGGATCTCTATAATACAAATAAACAATGTCAAAATTGAACGATATAATTAACGACAATTTTAACGATTTGTATAACATGAATGTTTAGAATAAGTAAAGACATTGTATGATCAATGAAGGGAGTATGTGACCTAATCCTATTAGTCAGATAAGAGTGTTTAATGTTTTGTTTCTAAAATTGAATAAGAGAGTGGTATAAATATAATCAATGAATTACTATTACCTGAAATAGGTACATCCAGTTTGGAGATGATCATAATCCTTGACACTGAATTATAATGATTATTATCACTTATTAACAAATAATTAATAACTTTTAACCAAACAAGGTTGCACTAAACTATATTCAAAGCCTATGTCTAACCATGAACACTTGTTCAGATTTTATATTTTTTAATTAATAATCCATGAATTCATTTCTTATATACTTGTTATAGCCGTAGCAGTTTTATCAAATATGTGTATTTTGCAGACTCAAAGAACCTACTACTACTACAATTGTTAATGATATTACAAGTTTAATAACACTACATAACCTATTTGTTTGTCAACACATTATTGTGACTAACCAAAGGCAATCATGCCAACTTGAGCTTTTTAAATGTTTTAGAGTCCATGTTCGAATTTAAATATTAATTGTTAACCATAAGGAAGAGCAAACCATATTATTGTACTAAATTCCATTGTTTTAGAATTGAATAAATCATCATTGTTATTTTTACCTTTGAAAGAGTTGGCTTTTATTGCAATCAGTAAATACAGCTTAGTGAGAAGAACGAGACGGTTGGTACCATACTTGCAGTGCGAATCATTCAAATGGAATGATTTTTTACAACCGTACTGACCTATATATATTATTACAAAGTATAAGTTATCATAAATATTATGTTTGTGTATGTTTATGTTAGTGTATAGGCAGGACATTATTGATCTTCTCACCACCGCTGATCAACGGAGAGTCAACGGAAATTCGAGTGGAACAATTCTAAGCAGTGAATAAAAATCATTTATTTAAACCATTTAAACTGACAATTAAAACGTCGAAAAAGAGTGTAAGTAACCGACTCTTATTCATTACTGGATTCAACAATAGGTTGAATTGAGTGGAATAAGTCACTAAACAACCATATAATAATAAAATACGAGCTTGAATAATAATAATAATTAACAGATTGCAAGACCCCATATTAAATAAAAACAACCCTGAGATTAATACGAATAAGTTATTTAAACTACGGGAAACACGTTCTTTAATACTATCAACAAGGAAAGGTTAATGATGCTATGAAGATAATGTAGAGCTGTATTATGCTATATTCTAGAGGAGTGCAGAGAACTGTGTAACTGGATTATATCGTGGAATAAAATAAGGATGGCAAAGAAGATGCAGGCCGCATAGATGGTTGAAGTGAATATCAAAATTTAAAATGACAAGTAACTCTTTTTACATTTTTTGTAAGGTATGACATTGTAACTACAGAAACCATCGTAATCTAGCTAGAATAATAAAATATTTTTTCTATAAAAATTAGTTAGGGAAGTACGGTAACTTATTTCAACTTAAAAAATATTTTTAAAAAACCTAGGGAAAAGATTAGGAAACAAATACAATTAAAGTTATCATCAGTAAGTTTAATAAATGGTATAACTCTTAAAAATTTAAAAAAAACTTACACAGACTACAATAGGGTATGAAGCAAAGGGTATAAATTTTATTCTATAAAAAATTACGAACATTTTCTGCAGTGACAACATTTAAATCAAACCAACGGGGAAAGCTAGAGAATTTTGTTTGTTTGTTTCATGAAAAGTAGGGTTTTTCATAGTTATTCCCTTTTCCCACTCATAGGTTCAATTATCATAAAAGATAACTAGTTTCTTTTATGAGTTCCAAATTAATTATAGAAATGTATGGATATTATAATTTTATTTTCCAAGATAAACTAAATATTTTTCTGTTAATTAAGAAAAGTTTATTAATAAATGATAGTGAGCATTAATTATAAAAGCACACTCATGTGTGGTCAGAAAACCAAGTGTGATCTATACCTATACGTTACAGGTATCACCAGAATTTATTCAAAAGTAAATGAAAACTTGGTTCACTTGTAGAAATCATATACAAAACGCTTTTACTTTTCAACAAAAATAAATTATGTCTAATTAAATTATGTGTCCTATACAATCTTTTTACTACTTTTAACAAACTATGTCTGTACTCGTATATAAACAAAAATCTAAATAAAACAGCTGTGGTTACCCATCAGTTTCATCACACACCTCAACCTGTTAAAACAAATACTCATATTTTCTTTCTAGTTTAATATACTGCGACAACACAGGCATATGCTATATTGTGCATTTATTAGATAAAATGAATATTTTAATTAAATTTAATAAATATGTAATAAATAAGCAGGTCTGAAATTGAAAGTTGAGTTGATGTTAAAAATACGGCATGTAGGCATGCAGGAACTGACCTGAACGATCACACGATTGTCGCTGAGAGTGTGTACAGTAGTAAGTGATATGTATGAGTGAAGCCAGTTTGAGCATGAAAGTCTGGAATCTCACCCTAAATATCTGTCAAATTATAGTTTTTATTTAATTTTAAGGAAACCATAAATGGTAGAAAAAATTCAAACACTCCTAAAAATGTATAAAATTAATACGCATGTGTAGTGAGAAAACGGAGTAAAAAGGACGCACAGTGCGAATTCAGTGCGATTTTAAGTGCGTAGTAATCACACGAATTATTCGATTACGATGGTAATTACGTTGAACATGTGTAATTAAATCATTCATCGTTAGAGCACCCTGTAATTGACATTAGACTTTGCCATTGGCAGAAATGTGCGAACATATGAAATTGGAAGATAGTGGGGGAACTGACGCCACCAAGCAATTTTAAACAGGCAGAATTCTGTCCTGACAGGTACGTTATGATGCTCGTATATAAATAAGGGCACGGAAGAAGCAGCTTTCTTCTCAATCAATCTTCAGTAGTGGCGGGCGCTATCTCCAGTATCGACGCAAGTTTTAAATTTTGTTAATTGAACAGTAAAGGTGGATGGACGCTATGTTCATCTCAAGTATCAAACAGTAACTATTAGTCTGTTACAAATACGATCATAGAACATACTTTACGATGTCTACATCCATACACGTCCGTCAGTCAAGACAAGCTAAGAGGATACATCATTCAGAAGAACGCTATGATGAACAATAGAGGCGTCTGCTAGAACAGCAGCTGGTGCAGAACAACATACCACTCTACACTACAGCAACCAGATGGGGACCATGAGGGACGAGTAACTGGAGGATGACAAGAGAACCGGGAACGTTCAGGGAACTCCACCAGAAGAGGACGTACGGATCAACGGAGGACATGTGTATGAACTACAGAATCAAGCATGACGTGTCGGCTACGTCATAATCCAGGAAACCCGTGATAATTGACGCTAGCCAATTATACAGGCTGCCTACGTTGTAACAAACTGAAACTCAAAACACAAGACTAACAAATTTACAATTATTCTAATTATAGGAAACAAGGGGAGGGGTTTAACTGATTTATGCACTCACTTTAGTATGTAACAAAGATGACATCCCTTTTATTCACATAGTATACGTAACACATTACAAATAAAGATATTATTTACTCTGAGATTGTAAAGGAGTTTTCTATCTAAAATAAAATGATCATTTAGATAGTGAGTTTACCTCGGATCCGAGTCTTTCTTTTTCTTGTTAAGAATTTTCAAATTTACCATACTTGATTATATGATTACATTATTCCTTAAGTACCATTTGAAGAATGGTTTTATTTAGTTGAGCAACTTTTGAAGATACATAACGGAAGTTAAGTTACAACGTATGATTACAAGAATCGGTGGTTACACCAGTTTAAATCTTAGAGCTTATTGATTGTCTTTTGAAAGTTTTTTCATCTTTAATTACTTATATTTTAAAATATGTATAACTCACGGAAGAGGAGCTCCCGCGTCACCTCTTATATTATGGTTAACTGTCCGTGTCTTTGCGAGTGATTCTTCCGTACTCTTGTAGTCGAGGATTGTCCTAGGGGTAGTCTGTCCGGTAACGATGAAATGGATGTGATGGTGCCAGCTAACGTGAAGTCGTCAGGATTCTCGGCGATAGAGTAAAGGCAGTATAGGTCGAAGTCGTCACTTTTCACTGTTATTCACAGCACCTGTTTAATTGCACCGTCGTGTTGGAGTTTACGTATTTTTTGTACATTATGTTGTAATTTCTTTTAACTTGAACAATATTTGACTGGTTATTTAAATTACAGGATATGTCACCTCTTACACACGTTTTTCCTTTTTCTTACATGTTTGTTTCATAAAATTTTACTCACTACATTTTCGTTACTTATGTCTAGCTGTCCACACTTTTAGTGAAAGTTAACACTTAAATTAAAATACACACAAAATAACATTTTGTGTAGAGCCCCAGCGTGGAGCTGTTTACAGTTAGAAAGCCGCATCGTTAATCCCTAGTTGTTACAACAGGAAAGTTGCAACGACGCGAAGCGAATACTCCGCCACAATATAGTTCCATCTTTTATTTAATAATACAGTCTTACAGTTAGACAAAACAAACAATCGAGATTTTCCTCGTATACTGAAATTATTACACCTATTACTACTGACTTTAAATTATTAATTCTTTACATTATGGTTTACACGTATTTCTTATTTAATGCCGGCCCGGTATACAAGTTGAATCCGGAATTCACAGGTCATAGCATGATAAGTTTAATAAAGGGTTAACAGTTTTATTCTTTAACTTTTGCTTCCACAATTTTAATTAATTAATACTAGTTAAATTTTCTTATTTAAGTCTCATCACTACCATGAGTTAGTCCAGGGGTAATTGGTTTAATAGTGCGATTTAATGTTTTTTAACTACCTTCCCATTCTTCGATTTCTATTATTAAAGTTTCTATTTTCTTTTTACAATTTAAATCGTCACACAAGGTGACAGATAATCAATTTATAAATTGTAAATGAGAGACTAAAGACATTTAAAAGACACTTTGAAATTTTAAAATGAGTATAAAGTCTATGTAAAATGTAGATATAGAGAGTCAAAGAATCAAATTTAAATTTAACAAATACTTTTTTGATGATTAACAATTAATTTAGTCAATTTAAATTTTATTTAAACTTTGTAAAGTAATAAATGATTAATAGGTATGCAATGCATAAAGTAACGTAGTTTAAAGTTATATAAAGAAAATAAAACAAAACAGCAGTAAAGCAGACAGTCAGACTGAGCAGACGAGTTTTAAGATTAACAAATAATAAATATTTAGAATATAACTTTGTTACTGTAGAGTATAAGATTTATTTTATGATAAATGTACTGCAATAATTGCGTTTTTAAGCAAACAATAATGAATTATGTAATAGATTATTTACCAGATATCCGTCGTGCGACTTCGTTTTTCTCGTCCTTTATGACGCCTTTCGGCAACAAATTGCCATCTTCAGAAAACTTGATCACTCATTAGAGATCGTTAAAAAATTAAAATACCAAAATCATTACAGTAAAAGTGCACTTTTACGACAGCGGAAATTCACATACGCGAACATGAAATTTTATGTTTCTCGCGTGGACATTATCAATCGACTGATTCTCTGTTTATATATCCACTGATAAAACTGTTTTGTTTATTATAGCCCGTGTGTACCGTAACTTTCTATTTACCGGCGCCCGTGTGCAAGTATTGCCGTGTCGTACAATATGTTATGTGAAAATGTAAGTTTATCGTTCAAAACATAATCACTGTTGATTTTGACGGCTTTATATATTTCATATTCCTCAAGTGCGTCCATGTATTTTCCTTTCCTGCAGCAATGCATGGGCTGGAAATTTGCTCATCTCTAATGAGTGATCAAGTTTTCTGAAGACGGCAATTCGTTGCCGAAACGCGTCATAAAGGACGAGAAAAACGAAGTCGCACGACGGATATCTGGTAAATAATCTATTATATTAATATAAGCGACTTGGAGACAACTAACCTAAAATGTATTAATAATGAATTTATGGCAAAGTAAATGAGATTTTTAAACACGCTTGTGGTTTTTCAATAAATTGATGAAAACTCATTACAAGTCAATCAATGACTACTCTTATTACCGTTACACCCAAACCCCATTAATTGGTACACTTTACCAGTAATGTTATATACGTAAATTTTGGAACTACACAAATTAGATATTATTAAATTAATAATTTGTAGTGTTACAATACATACTTAGGTATTCATATCAATATTAATAATAAACTCCACACATTTGAGTAAAAATCTGTAATACATTTATATAGCTATATACTGATAATTAACACATGAATTATTATTTATAATACTCAACAGTGACATAAGTAGGAGCTGTTCCTGGGGGAGGATGAGACTAGCTTGAATGTTGGACCCTCCCATTTTTCTCAGGACAAATACAAAATTAAGAATTTTCCCCATATATTTGTATGAATATGTTTTATAAATTCGATGCATCTTAAAGGTACTGAGTAAACCAATGTAAAGTATAAGGACTGAAAGAGTATGGAAAAGCACTGATTATGAATATTCCATCTAAGTAACAATGATTTTGCTTAATTATTAATCAAATTAAAGGCAATACATCCCATGCCATTATGAATCACTTTAATTATAAATTTTTACTCTTAATAAATCTCGTGAAAATGAGTCTTTCTGAAGATATATCATAAAATGTGGTTTTATTAGACTTTTACACTTTAGATTAAGAATGTTGTCCCTTGAATGTTTTAAGCAGCTTATAGTTCACATTGAAGTGGATTATTTTTTAATAAAAAATCCAGCAATAAAATCTACTCATTTTCCCAAATCAAAGTCAAGGAACTGCTAGTTTACCTATGCAAAGATGACAGTTCATATCACAAAGATATTGGACTAGAGGAGTCATGACATAGACAGCCCTGTAAAGGCGAGTTTGGGCAAAGTAGATTAATAGAGTCTACCTTTGTTTTCTAGCATGTGTGTAATTGTTTTTTAAGGCTGAAAAACATACGTTATTTACTAAATACTGAGTATTTGTCATTATTCAGAAAATTCTGCATTTATTTTATTAATTTACAAATACTGTAATTCCTTTTATGTCTACAATTATTTATAAGCCTTATTTTAACTCATGCAACTGGCTTAAAAATAGCGTAGTTCTATTTTAAAAAGGGCAGTCCAAAATCAATTTAAACTCATTGTTAACTAGATGTCAGATATCTCAAAAACTATAATACCTAGAACCTTACAGATTATTTTATTATGGAAAGGAACTCTTTTGATAGTTCCCTACACAAGTTTTTTTATTTTAGTGCAAAATTAAAATATTTGTGATTTTTTTTTTTTTACATGTTTTATACTAACAAATAAATTGAAAAAAATTCCTATTTGGTCTGTAATACAAACATTTTGAAATACCTTTGAACAGAACTAATATTTTATACAATTTAGCTAAAATAAAAATTTGGTAAACATATCTTTAACTGTTAATGAAATATCTGACATCTAAGCTTAAAAAAGTAAATTTTCGGAAAACTAGCAAAAACGGTAGGAATATGTGATAAGTCAGTCTATTTTAAATCACTACAATTTTAATAGCGCCCAGCACTGTAAGAAGAATTGTCTGGGTCCTCCTCTTCTTGATATAAGTCCTCCAGGTTCCTTTTTATTAAAGTTCTTGACTGTCTGATTGTTTTTTCGAGATCAGTAACTGCTTTTTCAGCTTTTCGGATGCAGACAATGTCAAGTCGTTTCATTGCTTCAACCAGATTTCGCCCCACTTCTAATCCCAAGTGTTCTAAAATTTTTAGTTTTGTTACATAGCCATCATTGTACGATAAAACTGCCTCAAATACTCCAAATTTCAATGTTTCAATTGGGAACAAAAGTTCTTTTTGGTATGCGTGACCATACCAAATTATTAAGAGACTCATTTGGATTTTGTGATTTGCCTATCAAACATTTTCCCAGTAGACTGGGATCTGACAACTTTTGAAAAATGGGTTTAATTTCCTTCATGATATCTTCAGGCCAGTGAAAATATTTTGTGTGATCATAAACTTCGTTTGTTAGTTGAGATCTGTTATACTTGCACCATGTGTCCATATCTATTGGACATAGTTGGTGTGTTGGATTGTCATTGCTTGATAGAACATGAAAATATTTAGCCCAAAAAGCTTGTTTCATAGAGGCAACACTGTCAGTATGACTACATATGGCTAAACCATAAAATATTTAAAACTTTCATGGTTTGGTTTGTACGCATTTGTGTCACCATCCCCTAAATACTCTGTGTATCTCACGTTATACAGTGACGTCGATCTCCCAACACACTGCAAGGTGATAGAAAAGAATTTTTTACACCAACAAATAATTTTGTTACTATCAAGTGTTATACACCATTTTAAAGAGCAGATTTCAGAGAATAATATTAGACCAAAAACCAAAAATCGAAAAAAAAATTTTTTTTTGCTTTTGGACTGCCCTTGTGACTATTTAATTTGAGTAAAAATTTTAACAACTCTGGGGAGATTAATCCCTCTAAACCCTTCCCCATATGACACTGGTACTCAAAAAGGCAAAATGTATTTTCCACAGTACACATCCTAATGTAGACATAATTATGAATGAGAACTTCTGTATGCTAAAACCACAAGACCTTAGTATTTGTAGCCTCTCAGTGTTTTAAATTCTTTCAAGTAATTTCTCACTATACTTACTTCTTTCTCCCTCCTCTATATTCCTCTGTATGTCTCTCTTTGCCTTTAGTTTTCCTCAGATTTTGGTTTGGACTTTAGATATATTTTAATTCTTCAATTATTGAATATTCCCACTGTACCATTGGTATAGCCCTTGGTCTATCTTAATATGATTTCAACAGAGACACAGCGTCCTTTCTATATATATATATATAGCCATATGACCTAATTATTTGCAATTTTATTGCTTTCAGTACATCCCCTTATGATTTCATTTATTTCGGTTATGTTTGTAATCCTTTGACAATCTCTTTCACCTAACTTTTTGAGACAATACAATAATTTTGTAAGAAATTTTATAATATAACAATTTTAATTTTCTCTGATCATTATCTGTAAAGTACTATACACAATTTCTCTTCTATATATTGCCACACATTTATTGCTGTTTTCCAAATTTTATTTTAACACTACAATGATTTTCATGTTTCTTTAGAAATATGTTATGGTTTAGAATAAAATTTCTTTTAGCAATATTTTTCTTGCTAAAACATTCTGTATTTCTTAGCACTTGAACTCAATAACAATTATTATTATTGTTATTTTACAGGCTTCTTGAGTACTGGAACACAAGACGCTCAAGGTAATGCTGGAATGAAAGACCAGGTGGCAGCACTAAAATGGGTTAAAAATGAAATATCAAATTTTGGTGGAGATCCAGAGAGAATAACAATATTTGGACAAAGCGCAGGAGCACCTTCAGTTGTTCATCATGTACTCTCCCCCATGTCTAAAGGTTAGTTAAAGTTAGACTGTAAAATGTTGTCAGTAATACGCTGTTTCGTAGCTCTAAGGAATTTCAATTCCAGTGACACCAACTTCCAAAACTCCTTTACTTGTTGCTCATGGCTTAGGAAGGTACAGTATTATGGGTACCGCCATCATGTCGTAAAATTTTATTAGTGACTTTCCTCATGGTTTTCCATTTTGAAGTTTGTCTTATTGTGCCACATATTGTCTGACCAACAAGTTTGTAGAACAAATCAATAAGTTCACCCAGTTACAGTGAGAAAAAGTTAGGTACACCAACAGCAATACCTAAGACAATGAGAAATGTATTTAAAAACACAAGTCACATACTACTTAAACTTTATAAACTAATGGCTGTACCCAACACTCTTGCTTATGAAAATTTATGAAAACCAAATGAAAGGAATAGGCAGTGTAGAAACTGTGTTTAAGACACTCAGCACGCTATAATTTCCTAACCAGGAAAAGAATAGAGGATATTAGAGATGAGTTTAAAATATTTAATGTAAATCAAAAAACGTGCGACTCACATTGTAAATGTGAGGGATTAGAACTCATTGTATGTGATTGGGAC
This sequence comes from Magicicada septendecula, assembly GCA_034769895.1. NCBI lineage: Eukaryota > Metazoa > Arthropoda > Insecta > Hemiptera > Cicadidae > Magicicada > Magicicada septendecula. The sequence continues at coordinate 2,669,216 of CM068371.1, forward strand.
TCACACCAGAAGTGAAAACTTCACTGATGAGTGGCGAGTGAACTGATTCAGCATGTAAATTGTTGCTTGCATGTATTTGAAGTAAAAAATATTTTGCTATAAAGAATTAAGATTCAAAGACGAGTGAAGGGATAATTAAATAAGATGAGGGTATATTAGTCCTTGTTTATGTATTTATTATACAAAATTGATATTTACAATGAATATAAACACAATCATGTCACATGTAGTTTTATTTTCAGTGTACATACGTATACAAGCAAGTATACATATACATATACTTGTCTGTTAAGAAGTAATTTTTTCCAATGTAACAATATGATTTATATATTTAGTTGAAAAGTAGAATGTGATAATTATTACATATTTATATTGTAATTATATATTATTATATTATATATTGATATAGTAATTCAATTTTGTACAAACTATAAAATATTAAATAACTAAATCAAGTTTTGAAATGTAAAAAAAAATTCCAGCCAAATACAATATTAAAACCAGAATCAAACTCATGGATTAATTAAAAAACATACAGTGTCAACAAACATAAAAAATTATACTCTTTCGACATTTCAAACGTGTACACAACCATTCTTATTGATGATACTATAAATAGTATAATACAAAAAAGGTATCATTGATTTTAAATTGTTTTTTATAAATTAAGAAATAGGAAAGTTGTTTAAATATATTAGGCTAATAATGAACTATGTATAAGAAAAGAATTTCAAAGTATTCAGCTTGATCTCTCAGCATGTGAGTACATTTTCTTTTGTCATAAATAAAATTATTTTTAATATTTTTTTTAAATTCTTGTAATAGTATTAAACATTCAGACTATTCTCACATTATTTAAAATATTAGTCGTTGCTTAAAGCACATGTATTTATGGCAACAGGGAAATTTTGGACAGCTACGTGGGGAAAAAAGTTTCAATTGACATGGCAACACTGCTTTTTTGTTTCATCTATTTTGTCACATGTTTCATTACATATTTCATTACACTATGAATCAGTTTAGTGCCCTAAGAGCGTGAGGAGCACGGAAGTCAGTCGCACAACTTAGTTCCGTACATTAAGTTCTCACTTTAATAAACAGATATAAAAGAAACTGGAAAGAATATACAACAGAAATGGGGGGACAGGATAATCAAACTGCAGATAAATTTAATCAGTGGGTCTCCGAAAACAGGTGGTGTCAACAAAAATTGTAAATATGGCACAAACCAAATATTGTTGTGAACCCTGACCATTGACGATTATGATGATGTTGATAAAGAAGTAATGTTTTGGGTATAAAAAACATGCAGGTATCTTCAAGCTAAACTAACAATAAAACCTTTAGAATAAAGATACAATAAACAATACGCTATCTCTTAAGTTACAAAGAGTCATGGAAACAAGTCACATGAAACTGACTCTCAAAATTTTATGAAATCATCACGTGTTTATGCATGTAATGATTGCAATTTTTTGTTTTATAATCCTCAGGTTAATATCTGTCCATGGGTTTGTTGTGACCTTGATTTAACGGTTTTTGTGTTATAGAGAGGGTATTATTTTGCTCATTTTCAGATAACAGTATTATACAAGGCAACTAGTTTGATTTAATAATGCAATATATATGTTAATATTGTATGTGAGTTTTGTTTACTTCATGCTCCACTACTTGAGTGATATGAGTGTTGTTTATCTGCCTATTTTAATTGACGATGTATATATAATGTTAAGGAATGTCACTCTGGGAAGCACTTATTGTCATCTTCTGATCATGAACCACAAGGAAATATGAGAGTCAGTCAAATAGAAATCAGCAATTCTTTGCAACAACAATATGTGTGGGCACATGGTGTTGAGACTATGCAGGCACGAGCAGTGGGCATGTCCTATGATCATTGTTGCAGTTTGCGTCCCCACACTATTCAAATAAAACTATTCCCACATCTTTTCAACTTAAAAGATGAGTGAACGATCAGTGCCTAGTGCCATTGCATGACATATTTTAATTACATTTGTAACAAATCAAGCCATTAACCAAGTGAAATTTGGCAAAGATTACACTCACAGTTTGGTGATGAGACATAAAAAACACAAGCGTTTCCATGACATAAGACCTTTTCTTGTGATCACAATTTTGTGCAAAATTTGACTCATCCGCAAAAAGCAACATAATGCTTGAAAAAATTAACAAAGTTGACAACATCATTAAATGTGACCAACAGATAACAAGCAGAATGATCACTGTTGCACACCACTATATAAAAATTATCCCGATTAGCGATTTCAAGCTTCACAGCTCATCGTCAGATCGGAATTGAGGCAAACAACGTGAAAACAAAACCTTCACCCCCATTTCACATCAACAGATAACAATAGATCAAATTAGTGCAAATACTTTATCGTAATAAGTCATGGCAGTGTGCAATCCATTATTAAATATGAGTTGAAGTATTCGAAAATTTCTGCACGATGGATTGTCCAATTTTTGAATGCCGTTCAAAAAACTAAGTGAACTGAAATTTTGTCAGAGACTTTTCACTTGATACAAAGCTGAAAAGGATGCATTTTTGAAGCACATTCTTACTTATGACAAGACACACGGGTACATCACTACACCCCTGAAACGAAGCGGTCGAGTATAGAATGGTGTTTGCAAAACGAAACTGCTCCTGTAAAGGTAAAAATGGAATTGTCAGCAGGCAAGGTTATTGACAGTGTTTTTGGGACTACAGAGGAGTTGTATATATAGACTTTCTTTTTGATCAAAGAACAATTAATGCGGCATACTACTGCAAACTGCTGGACAAAATGAAAATAAACATATTGGTCCAACAGACAGGATGTCCCAATCTGCAGTGTGATCTCTTTACATGATAAACACTATGCCCCATACTGCGTACATAACTCAAGAGAAATTGCAGTAAATCCATTACAAAACTGTTGAACATCCTACTTACGGTTCCAATTTGTTACCAAGTGACTACCATTTGTTTGGATCTCTTGAAGAAGCATTAGGGGACAATGTTTTTAATATAACGAGGTGGAAGAATTTGTGGTCAATTTGCTTCTGACACATACCAAAATATTTTATGAAAATGGGATAACAAATCTGCCAATCAACTGAAAAATGTGTGTGGATGTTAATGGAAACTATGTGGAAATATGATGTATGTATAGTTTGTACACGAATAAATTAATAAATTTCTTTAAAAAATTTCCGGTTTATTTTTGGCTGACCCTTCTATATAATACCATCTCCACACACCAGACACCTTTCCTCTTCACATTGACATCAGATGACATAAATGCAGAAAATGTTTATCAGAATGGCACTCATAATGTCAAACAGTTTGAGAAACCAGCCATAATCACCTGTTTGTTATCTATTCTCTACGTTTCAGAGTTAGTTTAGCATGGACTCAGTTACAGATTTCTTGTGTAGTTGAAACACTGCTTTACGGAGTAATCTACTATACATAACATCTTTTTTTTTACATTTTAATATGACAATGTCAAGTTTATTGAAAAGATCCAAAGGAATTCAGTACTTATATAATAGTATCAAGGTTGACCCACAGGTGATTTAAGTCTATAATTAAAATTCTTGAAGGTCTAGAGAGTGTGGTTAGTTGGTCAGTGCATGATGTCAAAGAATTACTACTGATATGATTGTATCCTTTTGTCTGCAAGGTTTGTTCCATAGTGCAATAGCGGAGAGTGGATCAGCTTTGGCAAACCACGGAAACATCGACGCAGATGAAGCATACAAACGCGCCACTAGAATAGCCATCAAGCTTGGATGTGACACAACAAATGCTACAGTGATGGTTAAATGCTTCAACAACATGCCAGTGTCAGCATTACTTCGTGCTCCATATAACATCTTAACAGAGCCGGTCAGTATTGATACCACCAATGTATAAGTATTATTTATTAGTTATTATCAAAGGATTTTCAGTGATTACAGTGTACGTCTGTTGACAACAAAAATTAGTGAAATTTAAAAAGTCATTTAGGCAGACTATTTATGATAAATACAATTTTAGTTATATTAGCATCAGATTAAATTGTAGTGTTGCACAGTGAGCAGTTTATTGCAATTAAGCAATTTAATTATACCAGGCAATTATAGAATTTTGTGTAATCATCATGTTAAACACCTAAAAATGGATAACATTATGTTTAAACCATTAAAATATACCAACATAAAAAATATATATTTTAAAATAATAGAAGAAAACGCCAAGGATGCACATAGATGCCTGAATCAGGTAATGAGGCGAGTGGGCTCCTGGCTTGAAGAACACGGCCTGGATCTAGCCACCTATAAAACCGAAATAGTACTACTCACCCAGTGACGGGTTCCCACTATCATACCGCTGCAAGTGGGAGCTGAGACAGTATTTACAAAGAAGGCTGTGAAATACCTAGGGGTGAGACTAGACGCAAAGCTCTTCTATTGGGATCAAATAAAGTTTGGAGCTGATAAGTCGGCTAACATTACAACGAAGCTCAGCAGACTTATGGCCAATGTAGGAGGTCCCATTGCAAGCAAGATGTGATTGTTGATGGAGGTCACAGAATCTATCCTTCTGTACGGTTGTGAAATCTGGGCTGATGCACTAAAGATGGAGAAGTACAGAAAACGTATGGCATTGGTGCAGAGAAGAGGAGCCCTCAGAGTAGCATCCTGTTACCAGACAGTGCCAGAGCCAGTAGTCCTGGTGACAGCAGAAGTGATTCCCATAGACCTGTTGCCTCTATAGTGGAAGCATTTATTCAAAAGAAAAGAGGAAATTGGAAGAGATGCCGCAAAGCATGAAGCCAGGGAACTCAGTCTCCGGCACTGGCATGATCGTTGGGATAGAGAGGTTAGAGGAAGATGGACCGCAAGGCTTATACCAAACTTGAAGGTATGGATCGACCGCCAACACGGTGAGGTCAACTACCATCTGACCCAGTTGCTCAGTGGCCACGGCAATTTTAATGCCTACCTCTATAGAATAGGGAAGGTGCAAAGCCCAGCATGCCAATACGGAGACTCTCCCCGTGAAGATCTGGCACACGTTTTTCAAGTGCTGCAGATTCGAAAGACAGAGGACGGCACTGGAAATGGAGCTCGGGGAGTTTACGCCCGAGAGCGTAGTTGCACTTATGCTTCATGGTAAGGCGGAATGGGACCACATCAGTGTATTTGTTCAGTGAGTCCTACTAGAAAAAAGACAGGCCCAACTTGCACCCAACGGGCAGTACAAGATGAGGAACATCTAGAAGGAGCCCGATAAGGGCACAATAGGCTCCACCCTGAAGTAATGCGCTAAGTGGTTCCAGGATGGATATGAATGCCTGATTTAGAAGTGGGTTTTTAGTGGGTGAGAGTCCCACATACCAGACTAACAGCAAGCCTCCTCTGACAATGGATAAAGCATTTTTCCCCCTATATAAAAGAAATTATTTTTATCATTATTATATGAACATAAAATACTATTATTATCCTATGTCTGTGTTCAAAATCTACTTGTATTTTAGTTGGACATTCAATATTTTAAAATTTGTTTGTTCTTGTTAGGAAAGCATAAAGGATTGGTGGGTATTTTCTCCAGTCATTGAGACCAAATTTGATGAGGAAGTTTTTCTTGCTGACTCTCCAGTGAATGTGTTAAACAACTTGACCTCCACTGTACCACTCATTATAGGCACAAACAAGGATGAATGCTTATCTTTCTTGTCATGTAAGTTTCAATTAATGTTATGACTTTAATTTTCAAATGCATGCTCGCATTTTCATTGCATTCAGTTATATCTTCTTCTGTCAGTGACTATCACCTGTTCTGGGCCCAAAGGGATATATCCGCTTTACCTATGCTTCCTAGGTCTTGTCTTATACCTATACTTCTTGGATTTCGTTGTCCATGATGTGTCAGTTACTTAACTAAATATAATTAAATCACTACCAACTCGGAACACAAAGTATTTTTGGGTAAAAACGTAAGTAGCGTCTGAAGAAGCATTTTAAAAGCAAAAATTGGTTCAGGTTATAAGGTAAAACGTTTACGTTTTTACCCATAAAAAACTTTGTTTTTCGAGTCGGTAGTTATTTAATTATATTTACTTATACTTCCTTATATAGGCCTATTATAGCCTACTAGGATTGTATATCCAAACTTCCTTAGGCAATATGCCATCTGGCATTCTATTCAATCCATAATTCTTTGTTTTCTACCATACGATCTTCGACATAAAAATGATCAACTCTTTACGAATGACATGAATGTATATACTTTGTAACGGGTCAAATAAAAGGATTTTTATTTTATTAATTTTTGGGGTTTCATTTTATCAAATTCTAAATTCATTTTTTCATCTGTGTATACGGCCACGTGTTTGAATAAAAGCATTGCGCGAACCAAGGAACAGTACGCAATAACTGTTGTGAAACATTTGGAAAGCAATGTGCGGTTGACGATTCTTAGAACTTTGCGTCCGTGTGACACCTGCGCCCAAACGCACTACACCAGCATGTGCGCAGACCCACGCCAAGAAGCAAACTCAACAGGGCCTAGAGACGAAAGTTTTATGAGCACATGATCTATGCTGACGGAAATAAAACTAAGCCCAGCCTACTGTAGTGACGTCAGCCAGGGCACACTAAATATCATCCACGTCCCCAACACACAAAACACATGTGTTGAAGGTGCCACAGCAGTGACTACCAAATAGAAGGCATTGCTTTCCGTCTTCTACAACCAAAAATCTAGTAGTGGGGACGTAGAGAAACTAACCGCAGTTCTCTCACCGAAGCGTACCTGGCCAGGTAACTGCCTCATGGGGGCTCAACAATGACATCTTAAACATCAAATAAAGAGTGTGCCGTTTTGTAAAATTACGGAAGTGCATACAGTTTTTGAAGAATGACATCCTAAATTAGTTTCGGAAATATTGGTCGAGTTTTAATAAGTGATGCATCACAAAGTTGAGGAGACGCCACATGCCGGCAAAGGGTATATGTATCAATTTCAATCATAATGGGGTGTATGTCTATTTAAAAGAGGTTTTCCAATTCGTATGAATGTGAGTGAGAGCAGGCTGGGCGGCCTTCATAAATATAAAATGTTTTAGGATAATTTGTATGTATATTTTAATATTATGGTTTTAATAATAAGCAAGTAAATATTTTGTAACCTTGTTAAAATATGAAAAGAAATGATTAATTCTGTTTATTTTGGTAGTATCATGTTGATAAAACTTTAAATGGCTGCCCGAATTAATTTGTATTTATACAAATGGCTGCCCGAACTAAGGACATTATATAAAATCTATATATATATTGTTACGACGGTCTACTCGATCGTCGTAGGTACAGTGGAAACAAAATAAGTACAAGACACCAATTAAGTCACTAATCACACCTTTAATTGTTATAGTAAAACAGTTCGTAATTAACAACACAGTGTCTACAACAAATCAAATGAAATTGTTCGTACGCAATAAAATGTCCACTAATATTAAAACTCAACTGTATTACAATTATACCGTCCGAATATAAAACGCAACACTTCACTAATAACTACTTGAACGTACACCGTAATAACTCGAACCGCTCTGTAAATATATCTCACTAATACTCTCGAACCGCACATTCAAAAATCTCGCATTGAACTGAAAACTAAGGCCGCGACGCGGTGTATTTATATTTACGCTCACACACCAGAAGCTTCCAAACTGCGTCTTATCTCTCGCGAACTACGTAATTGCTGCGGCCTTGACACAGTCCGATCGCCCGAGCGAAGCCTGGCAAAGTCGAGAAAATTCTCGCAACATGCGTTTAGTAGCACGTACACCACACGCTTACGTCGAGATCTTTCTGGCACATTCGATAAACGCCTAGATTGTTCTATGCTGTCGTAGCACTTCCCCCTCCTTAAGCCTGTTCGTCCCGAACTGGCAAAGCGTCTTCCAAGTAATACTCGACCAGGCGATCTAGGTGGCCGTCCTTGAGAAGGATAATTTTCCCGTTCTTCGAATTCAGTCTCGTGTGATCCGGACATCACGTTCCCAGGAATGCGAATCTTTCGCGTAACCACTAGCTTCGCTGGAATCACTCGCGTTGCGTCAGATACTAATGACCTAAATACCACTGGCTGATCCAAGTTTGTTTGGTTCTCGTCAACAACCTCTTGCGCAACCTCATCTTCAGCCACTTTACCCTCGGCCGCTTCTATCAGCTCAGGAACAAGCAAGAGTTTTGTCTCGACACCCATAGTTGGCTCTCCAATCACCTCTTTTGTCGTTATACTTATTTGTACTTCCTCTGCTAGTTCTTCCTCCATTTCTGCTTGCAACAGGGAGGTTTCCTCTTGACCAGACTCGTTGAATTTTTCTTCGACTAATGCCACTCGCTTAATCGAATGGTTGGTAGACCCTGTCATTTTAGCCATGCAAAGCTTTATCTTCTCTTGGCCAACCTTCAGGACATTCTCTCTTAAGTCCACAACGAATCCGTAGGCATTCATAATGTCCGTGCCAAGAATCACTTCATCGACAATGTCTGCAACGAGCATTTGGTGGCTAAACTCAAGAAGACCCAGGCGTACACGTACGTCTACCTTTCCTAGCACCTTGACGGGGCTTCCAGTCACAGTCTGTATTGTACAAGAGCTAATTAGAGGATGGCGGTTACAGACTAAGTCAGGGCGCACAATGGACACTGTTGCGCCCGTGTCAACTGTAAATGATGTTGGTTTACCATCCGCAAATCCACTAACAATCAAGTTTCCACTGATCTTATGTAGCGTGGAAACTGTGTGCTGTTCTGGGCCTTTACTTCTCCAATTGGTGCGATCAGTCTCTTCTCTCGGTATTTTCTTCTCCCAACAGTCTACCTGTAGATGACCACGTTTCCCACAGTTGTAACATTTCGGTCTTCTGTCTTTTCCAAATCGTTGCGACTCTCTTGAACTTTTGAATTGTTTGTCCGACAACACTGTTTTTCTGCACCCATCGTAACGGTAATGTGATACAGGGATCTTCTGACTGCAACGTGATGGCACAAACCCATTAATGTAGCGGGACGCTGACTTGGCAGCTTCAAACTCTAGGGCGTGAACAAGAGCTTCTGAGCTATCTCGGTGTCTTGCCATTCGTAACACTTGCTGAAGTTCACAATCTCCGATGCCATCAATAAATGTCTGCACCGTAAACCTTATTCGGAAGTCTTCTGGTGCTTCAGGATAGGCAAATCTAATCAATCTGTCGATACTTGCTTCAAATTCTTGAAGACTTTCCCCGGAACGTTGTCGTCTTGTTCTCAACTGAGCGTAGTACACCTCTCGCAAATGTTTATCACCGTAGCGTAATTCTAGAGCTTTTATCAACTCGGCATAGATGTTCTGGCTGTCAGGTGGCACTTTCTGTAGTAGTTCTGCCGCGGGTCCTTTTAATGCAAGAACAAGTGAAACAGCCTTGCCTTTTTTGTCCAATTATTTGCGCATGCAGCAGCTTCAAATTGGCGAAGGTACGTTGCCCAGTGACTGCTTCCGTCGAAGGTTGGAGCTTTGACATGAACTGTCCCTACTGCAGGCAAAGTGACTTTCTCTGTTAACTTATTTTCTGTGTATTTTTCTGTCTTGATCACTGGTACAGTCTGTTCAGAAATTTGTTTTGGTTGAATCTTCATGCACTGTTCAACTTCAATTTTAATTTGTTCTCTTATGTTTGCCATTGAGTTTTCTACTGCAGATATTTTATTTGACACAGATTCTTCTATAACAGATATTTTTGTAGACATCGATTCCTCCACAGTCAAGACAGATTTTTCTACTTCAGCTATTTTTAATGTCATTGATTCTTGTACCTCCAATATTTTAGTTACTTGCTTATTAAGCTCACCTCGTAGGAGACCCAACTCTGCAGCGGTTTGTTCTTGTGTCTGCTTTTGCTGTTGTATTAACTCCTTGATGTCATCTGCTTCCTGCTTCCGTTCCTCTGCCTCCTGCTTGCGTTTTTCATCCTGTCGTCTTTCTGTGTCTTCCGCCTCCTGTCTGCGTCTTTCCTCTGCTTCCAGCAGGAGGGTTTTCTGTCTCTCTTCCGCTTTCTCTGAATCCTGTCGTCGTCGTTCTTCTGTCTGCAACAACAGCGCCTGGAAATTTTCCATCATCTGACTGGCATCCATTGTTTTTCGATTAATTACGAATTACACTCGTCTTGTACAAAGTATCCACTGTTTCCACTGTTAACCGTTCTATCCCACTTCTGACACCACTGTTACGACGGTCTACTCGATCGTCGTAGGTACAGTGGAAACAAAATAAGTACAAGACACCAATTAAGTCACTAATCACACCTTTAATTGTTATAGTAAAACAGTTCGTAATTAACAACACAGTGTCTACAACAAATCAAATGAAATTGTTCGTACGCATTAAAATGTCCACTAATATTAAAACTCAACTGTATTACAATTATACCGTCCGAATATAAAACGCAACACTTCACTAATAACTACTTGAACGTACACCGTAATAACTCGAACCGCTCTGTAAATATATCGCACTAATACTCTCGAACCGCACATTCAAAAATCTCGCATTGAACTGAAAAATAAGGCCGCGACGCGATGTATTTATAGTTACGCTCACACACCAGAAGCTTCCAAACTGCGTCTTATCTCTCGCGAACTACGTAATTGCTGCGGCCTTGACACAGTCCGATCGCCCGAGCGAAGCCTGGCAAAGTCGAGAAAATTCTCGCAACATGCGTTTAGTAGCACGTACACCACACGCTTACGTCGAGATCTTTCTGGCACATTCGATAAACGCCTAGATTGTTCTATGCTGTCGTAGCAATATAAAAGAGAAATACCACTGACTCACTCACTGACTCATCACGAAATCTCCGAAACTATAACACCTAGAAACTTGAAATTTGGCATGTAGGTTCCTTATGTGATGTAGGTATCCGCTAAGAAGGGATTTTTGGAAATTCGACCTTTAAAGGGGGAAAAAGGGGGGGAAAGTTTGCCTGACTGACTGACATAGACTCAACGTAGAGCAAAAACTACTGAATGGATATCAATGAAACTTTGAACATAGCTTCACCATAGGTCTTAGGTGCTCACTAAGAAACGGTTTTAAAAACTTTCACTCCTAAGGGGCCACCCCCCCCCCGTTGTATCTATGTATGTATGTTCCACATCTCCTCCTAAACCACTGGACCGATTTCAACCAAACTTGGGACAAATATTTTACGCAACGGGAGAACCAACATAGGATAGGTGTTTTCTTCGATGGGGTTCTTTGGGGGTTCTTTGGGGTCTTCCACATCTCCTCCTAAACCACTGGACCGACTTCAACCAAACTTTGCACAAATATTTTACGCAACGGGAGAACCAACATAAGATAGGTGTTTTTTCGATACGATCCTTCGGGGGGTCCTTTGGGGTCTTCCACATCTCCTCCTAAACCACTGGACCTATTTCAACCAAACTTGGCACAAATATATTACGCGATGGGAGAACCAACATAGAACAAGTGTTTTTTCGATACGATCCTTTGGGGGTCCTTTGGGGTTTTAAACAACTATTAGATCTGGTTACTATGGCAACCCAATAGAATAGATTCTTGTTACCATAGCATCGGTGGAAGTCTCCCGAGTAGGAAATAGCGCGGGAGTTGTCCGACGGGCCTTCCCCGGAGTTCATCCACGGAACCCGGGGAGTCTTAGGTCGGATCCCGCGAAAGACGGCGGGGCCAGAGTCCACGGTTCTTATAAATAAAGATATAGGTTATGATATCAAAGGTGGTGTATGCATCTTAAGAAACGTCTTAATAGTGTGTAAATTCAGAGTTGTTTCAGTTTGAATTTAAAAGTGGATAAGTTAAGATCGAAGTAAGTTATAAGCGAGTACAAAAAACAAAGTTTTGATAGCGAATGTATTCAGATCATAGAGCTCAGACAATATAAATGCACTTGCTTCAGTTTGAATTTAAAAATTGATAAGCTGAAATATATAGAGGTATTGTATTATTAGAATAAGTTTTGGTGACGCTAATTTAACAAATGCCTTATTTCAACATTAACACAATAAATTATAAAACGACAGTAAATACGCAGCGCGTGCAAGTACTGTAGACATTTTATTGAAAACTAATTTAGCTGTTCGCCCTCTCCCAGAGTTAGAAATCGAGCAGGAGCATCACGCGCAACAGAATTCTTCTCCAGATATAAGAATACAGCTTATGACATGTTCTTAAACAGGTGCGCTACAGAGTATTCCTCCAGTAAGAATGCGAACGTAACAATATAAGGAAGATTATACAGTATACAAGTAATATAACGTTAGAACAAGAATAGGTGCCTATGAGTCTATGAATAAATTATGAACCCGTGCAACGCTGGGTAAATCGGCTAGATATAGATATCTATATAAGCCAAATACCACTGACTGACTCACTGATCACGATATCTCTGAAACCACTGAATGGATATCAATGAAACTTTGAATATAGCTTCATCATAGGTCTTAGGTGCTCACTAAGAAACGGTTTTAAAAACTTTCACTCCTAAGGGGCAAAAAACCAAATACTGAAATTTATAGCGGGAACTGCATACTTGGTAAATGAAGTGGTTGACATCTCAGTTTACTGGAAACCCCGAATACATTTAGTCCTGAGTTTTTAATCATTGTTTTAAATTAAAAAAACTTCGTTGTTTGCAGGTTCTTATAGTCGAGAAAATTTCGAAGTTCAATTAATTAATAAATGTATGTCCTTTTTTTCTCGGAAACGGCTCTAACGATTTTCTCGAAATAAATAATAAATAGCTGTTGCTATGAATGTAAATAGACAAATTAAGAGTTGAGAATTTGTACAATCTATCTAATCCTATACTATTAAGCGAGCAATAATTGTAGAATTACGTACAACGTGAAACTCCGTAGCGAAGCACGGGTATTTTGCTAGTATTTATATAAAACAAGCCAGAAATCAGAAACAGAGTGGGTATCGAAAGAGTATATAAGACGTAAAAGTAAGGTTATGTTGTGACTACATGTGGTAGAGTAAATAGTTTAAATAGAATATTTTATATAGAATAAGGTTGTGTAATATTTATTACACGATACAATTTTGAAAGAAATATATTTAAACAAAAAATTTTTTTTAAAATGGCAGATAACGAGAATGTCATCCTAACTGACAGTGCAAATGAAAGGCAGACAAGCGTAACTGAGTCAAAAATCATGAGTGAAGGAATTATTCACTCAACGCCAGTCCCGATTAGCAGGGCTGAAGATAATGAAATAATGAAAATGATGCAAACACTTTTTAACGAACAGAAACGTGAAATTAGAGAAGTCCAAAATAATTTTAACGTAAAATTTGATGAAGTAAAAAATGAGATCAAAAACGAAATGATAATTTTGAGAAACAATTCGACGAAGGGAATAAGAGGTTAGACGAGAGATTAAGTCAGATAAGGAATAATAAGGTAAGTAGCGGTGACAATACGACGAAAAATAAGGGTAACATGGTGAGTAATAATGATAATTTAAATAATGGGTTTACAAGTAATAACAACGATAATAGAAGTAAAAATATGGTGTTAGAAAATGATTGTGTAGATGTTGATAGTGATAACGAAATTGTAGAAAGAGTAGAAGTTGATAATAAGATGTTTGTGTGTGATGAATTAGAGAGAGAGAGTAGAAAGGATTTACAGGTAGAGTGGATGCAGGGGGTAGATTTGTCCCTTAATGTTGTAGTAGGGGGTGAAGAAATGGCTTCACGTGAGTATTTGGAAGACGATAGGTCTGCAAATAAATTTCCCTGGGTTTGTTGTGCACTTCATAGGTGGTGCCGTAATGATGAGTTAGTGTCCCCTGCATATTTTGAGAGAGAGTGTGTAGCTTGGCGTGATGGTGAGAAATGTTTTGAGAGAGAGAGAAATAGAGATATTTAAAGTAAAGAGAAATTATGAAGAATTCGTAGAAAGGTTAGGCGGAGAGAGAAGTAATAATAATAATGAGTACTTACCGTATAGTGAAATGGAGATAGCAGTAGATGATGTTAACGATGATAATATAACTTACCTGATTTTAACAGAATATAATAAAGGCGACAGGACAATACTCGAGCGTGACCAGGTACATTATAGAATAATATGGAATAATCATATTAATTTAAATGACATTGTAGAAGAATATGACAATATAGATAATCATTATATTGATAATCAGGAGATAATGTATTTAATTGAAAATGACTGGTATATCATAAGAGTAGACTGTTATTCGACAATAAAGGGTAATTGTTTATTGTTTATGGACATTTAATTATATGAATAGTGTGGTTTTGAAGTGCATTGGCTTATGAAACGATTTGTGGTTAATGATAACAAATAATAAGTTGGACTGTATATTCTTTTATGTGTTGATGTCATTATGTTAAGTGTATTTGTGTACTACATGATGGTGTACTATGTGTTATGTAAACAAGGTGTATATGTAGTAGAAAGTGATAACATTAATTACCAATTAAATTAAATTTTCAAGTAATTAGTATAAATTAATAATAATTATAAAATTTTACAGACTAGATAAGCGATGAAAGAAATTGTGAACTTTTAAATAGTTGAATTAAATAATTGAAAAATAATTACTTAATTAAAGTTGTACAAAAGAAAGTTTGATAATGAAGCTAAATGATTTTATGAAATTAAGATTCTATAATGATTAGTAAATGATTAAACAGGTAATATGTTCAAATTGAGGTATATTATTATAAGGGGAGAAGTGATGAATTTTCTAGTGTTATATCAAGGTGAAATGTTGTAAAAAGGGTTTGGGTGATAATGAAATAAGGCAGGTGAGTTAAGCAGAATTAAAGTAAATGGGAGTTAAAGAGAATAAGAATTTTGAAATACTGGTAACACACAAAATAGTGTTAAATATTTAGGGACACAGTGGTTAGCGATTATATATAGAGAGGTGAGTAAAATGAATGGTAAATATATTTGTTGATGATGATATTTTGTAGTAAGGATGAGGTGGTAAGGAGTGATCAGCGTGCGGCGTGGCGAGAGACCAGCGTGCGGCGTTGTGGCAAGTGATAGAGTAGTTTAAGGGAGTGTTTGCCAATATTTTGGAGGGGCAAAGGGTTAGGTATGTATATAGCCAGGTTGGGAACACACGTCCTAGTACAAAGATGAGCGGTGCCAGAGGTAAGTGGAATTAGTGAAGGTGTTTATAATTGAGAGATTGGTGTCATAGTTTGTTAATAGTGGTTGTTAGTAAGAAAGGGAGTAATATTAAAATGTCTATTCGATTGAAAGCATAGAGAATACAGGTGTCACCCAGACTAATCAATGATTAAAATGTGAAGGGCTAAGTAGAAATTCACAATAGAAAGGTAATCAGAAATGAAATATAATGTAACATGAAGGTTAATAATAAATTTGAAATTTATAGAATTAAATGATAAATAATTGATGGCTAATTAATAAAAGTTCAATTGAAATTAAAATGTAATGTTTATAATGTTATACGCAAATTTAAAGATGTGGGGTGTGTAGATTTTGACCAAAGTTAAATGTGATCTGGTTATTTTAATGTAATAATCGCAATGTTAATTATAAATGTATACAGGCCAAGTGGCAAGTTAAGTTATGATGAATAATTAAATCAACCAAACTAATGGAGATTGATAATGGTAAAGAAAGAGATACACGGTAAAAATATAGAATTTTAATTGAAACAATTTGTCAGATATTTTGTTTCATAACAATAGTTAAACTCACCCTATCTCTACTCCATTATCTCTAATTGAGCGCACTCCCATTACCTGTTTCAAAGTTTAATTCACATTGTAATCAGCAGTTATAATTAGAGCGTTTTTCTTTCCTGTAGTGTACGGTATATCGTGCAGTTCAATTCTTTTTCGTTTATACACGCATACCGCAAGAATAGAAAGACTATTCACCGCTATTGTTATTTTACTTTGTGCTTATTTCATGTGTTTATTTTATGTGTTTAACGTTTGTTGGAATATTATTGTTAAGTTTAGGACTGCCTAGAAAATCACCAAAGTTTTGCTTACAACAAGACATTTACAACGCACAAGGACAAGGTCAGTAAACGCTTAATTTTTTATGCATTGTTGATTACATGGGAATAAAGCCTTTTAACTATTTAGTTTGACAATATACAGTCCACTGCAAATCAAAAAGAACCCCACATTTTTGGTCCGTCCAGCCCGGATAGCATCTTTCATTCAGAATCCAGCACGTTGGAAAGCAAGATTTTTATTAATTATTACGCTCTTTATTATTATGTTTATTGAATTATTGTAACGCTTAAATAAAAAAAAAAAATTATTTACTACTGGCAAGTATTGCCAATACTCAGTGCTCTTTTCATTTTGTTATGATTTTCTCTTGTTTTTTCATGCAAGCATAGTTTTATTGATTCATTGTGCAGCGTGTGTTATTTCATGTTTTATCTAGCAAGCATAGTTCTGAAGTGTAGTGTGTTTCTTCAAAACCGACCTCTGTATTAGTTTCTAAAATACAGTAGCCATATTCCTTTATTACCATGTTACCATTATTACTGTCATCTACGCTATTGGTATTTTAGAGTGATAAAAAATAATAAATAAATTAAAATTATTTGGACTGGAAATTACCGAGTAGTGGAAGAACATTGTGAATTACAACTTTTACTTAGAACTCTTTTGTTATTTACATCTGAATCTGTTTTTTAAACCGAGTGTATTAATAAATTACCAAAATGAGATTTTCTTCTTTTGTGAAGCAAAGTGAACTGATTGAGAGAAGGCTTCATAATATTAACAAGCAAATTGTTGCTCTTGAGGTTATTGGTATAGGTAATTTAACTGAACAGCAAACACGAAAAGTTAGTTTGCTTAGTTCCACCGCAGAAAATAAATATGCTGAATTTGAAAGGCTTATAAATAAACTATTTAGTACAACACCTTTACCAGAAGATCTGGATAATGAACAGATTTCAAGATTACAAGATTCTATATCAGACTTAAATATATCTATACAAAGTTCGTGTGCTCCTCTTCTACCATCGCTACCGCAGGAAACCTTGGATCAGTCTCACACTGGTGCATCACAACTAGTTGCGCCTACTCCCACCGTAAATTTACCTCGCTTAAACTTGGGAACATTTTCTGGACAACCTGAGAAATGGGTAGCCTTCCACAGTCTGTTTGAAAATGCAGTGCACAAAAATGAAACCATTTCTAATGTGGAGAAATTTACATACTTGCTTTCTTGTTTGACTGATGAGCCGCTAAATTTAATTAAATCGTTGCCTGTCACTAATACAAACTATGCCATAGCCTGGCAAACTTTGGTAAAAAGATATCAAAATTCTAGATTGTTGATAACACTTCACGTAAACAATATATTTGAGTTACCACAATTGCATAATCCTTCAGTTAAACAAATGAGGAATTTCCTGTCGACCTACAATGAAAATTATCAAGCGCTCAAAGCACTAGGGCATGATATTGCTAGTGAAAGTTTGTTGTTGACCTCATATATTTTGCGTAGATTTGACACGGAATTCAGGATCAAACTTGAACGTTCGCGAGATAATTTACAAAATGTTCCTACCATTACAGAAGTAATTACATTCTTAGAAAATGAATGTTCTTGCAAAGAAGCAGCGGGTTTAACTAATATCATCTCAAAAAATGAACCTTCTCTTCAAACCTCTCAAAAAATCAGTGGTTTTAAAATGAATACAAACCAGTTTAAACCGCACAAAATAGCGATGGTCACTACTCACACTCAGCATTGTATCTTCTGTTCATCAAATTCACACAACATATATAGATGTGCAGATTTTTCCGCACTTACTGTACAAGACAGACAAGCTTTTGTTAAAAATAAGAACTTGTGTCAAAATTGTTTTGGAGCACATAAGTTAGTCACCTGTAAGTCCGTCCACACATGCAATGTATAGACACATGTGTCATAGGCGTCACCATAGCCTACTACATTTTTTTGTTGAGAACCGCTCCGCACAATCACAACAAAAATTGACTCAGTCAAATAGACCTACCTTGTGCCCTTCTGTTGAAACGACGATGCATAAGCAAAACCACTCTGCAGAGTGTCACCAGGATACTACCTTGATAGGTGTTTCTTGCAACCAGAATAACACTGTGTTACTCGCAACCGCTTTGGTGCATATCACATCTGCCAACGGAAATGCAGCAGTTGTACGAGCTGTGCTTGATAGTGCATCCCAAACAACAATTATTTCAGAAAGTTGTGCCCAGACGTTGTGTTTGTACCGCTCTCAAACAGATGTTCCAGAACTTAGTAGCATCTCTACAGCCCCAGTGAAAACGAAGGGACTTACCTTTGTGACATTGTCTTCGCTCAGTGGGAATATTTTAGCAAAATCTCACCCAGTCATGATTCTTAATAAAATATCATGCAATCTGCCTCGTGTTCAGCTCCCACCAGAAATTAAAGAGCGACTCAAAGGTTATATGCTAGCGGATCCAACTTTTGATGTACCGGGTCCAGTTGACCTTCTGATTGGAGCAGATTTATTTGCATTGACTCTTAATGGTACCTTTATCAATCTCGGCAAGAATATGCCATACGCTGTCAATACAATCTTTGGCTATGTTGTGCTTGGTCCGACACCTGTTTCACTTAAGTCTAAGCCTTACTCAGGCTTAGTGACTCTTTTATCGATAATGATCGTGATCTGCACGCAACATTGCAACGTTTTTGGTCCATAGAGGAACCACCTCACACTACAAAACTCGCTCCACAAGATGAAAAATGTGAAGCTCACTTCGTCTCTACTCATAAGAGAGATGCCTCCGGCAGATATGTTTGTCACTTGCCTTTCAGCGGAAACCCTGCTCAACTAGGTGACTCTACAACTTTGGCAAAACACCTGTTTAATACACTTGAACGCAAATTTGAATCTCAACCTGAGTTTTAACAGAAGTATGTCAATTTTATGAATGACTACTTAGCATGTGGGCACATGAAACTGTGCACATCTGTGCCGTCTCTGAACAAGCCGCATTACTTTTTGCCACATCATGGCGTTTTTAAAGATAGGAAAATCCGTGTTGTTTTCAATGCATCAGCACCATCTTCTTCAGGTGTCTCACTGAACCACATTCTACATCAGGGTCCAAAGTTGCACAATGACATTACTGATATAATTCTTCGCTTTCGTCAACATAACTTTGTTTTCTCTTGTGATATCAAACAAATGTTTAGGCAGATATCCATCCATGAAGATGATCAGATCTTTCAGTTAATACACTGGAGAGAAGACACTTCAGTCCCGCTAAAGGTCTACCAATTGACTACTGTCACTTATGGTATGACGTCCTCGCCTTACCTTGCTAATAGAGTAGTACAACAGCTTATTATGGACGAAGGAAAAAATCATCCACTTGCTGCTGAAGCACTCCAACCGCAAATATATGTTGATGATGCTCTATTAGGGAGCAATTCTCTGGAAGAAGCTCTCCACCTTCAAGAGGATGTTGTTTTACTTTTGAAAAAGGGTGGATTCGAACTGAGCAAGTGGTCTTCAAACCATCCTAAACTCTTAGAAAATGTCATGCAAGATAATCATGAGACACCCCTCATGTTACGCATGTCGGAACAGCCATTTTCAAGTCTTTTAGGGCTAAAATGGATCCCAGATATTGATGTCTTTTCATATTTGATGCACACACCTTCAAGTAATTACACAAAAATAACTTTACTTTCATCAATTGCTCAGATTTATGACCCTTGTGGTTGGATATCCCCAATAGTTTTTTGGTCTAAAGTCTTAATGCAGCATGTATGGACCTTAGGCTTAGATTGGGATTCTTCATTACCTGATCATATTTCCGAGAAGTGGTCACGATTCGTGAAAGAACTTCCAGAAATAGAAAAGCTAAGGATACCACGTTCCATATCCTTAGCAACTGCAGTCAATATCCAGCTTCATGGATTTTCAGATGGAAGTGAATCCGGATATGCAGCTTGTGTCTTCCTGCGCACAGAAGACGCAGAAGGAGATGTCAATGTACGACTGCTGATCGCAAAATCAAGAGTAGCTCCACTGAAGCGTGTGACTATTCCCCGCTTGGAACTTTGTGGTGCGCACATGTTAGCCAAATTGCTACATTACTGTACAGAACAGCTCTCACAACATCACAAGATTGACATTTCAGCATGGTGTGACTCTACAGTAGTTCAATCTTGGATACGCACTCTATCTTTTCGTCTCAAGGTGTATGTTGCTAATCGTGTGGCACAAATACAAGACTTAGTTTCACCGCACGTCTGGAAATATGTTTCGACTGTTGACAATCCTGCTGATTGTGCTTCTCGAGGCTTGACACCCACGGTTCTGATGAAACATAGTCAGTGGTGGCTAGGACCACCATGGCTCGCTAAATCAACGCAGACCTGGCCACAATCTATCCTTCATCCAATTTCGGAGGAGTCTATTCCTGAAATGAAAGCAAACGTGCTTAATCTTATGATGACCACAAAAGAAGTCCCAACATTTGGATTTCTTACAAAGTTTTCTTCTTGGAAGACTCTTCTTCATGTAATGGCTTATGTCCTTCGCTTTATAACCCGTTTGAAATTTAAAACCACCATAAGTGGATCATTTACAGTAACTGAATTAAATAACGCCTGTAACCGCATTTGCTGGCTCATTCAGAGACTTCACTTTGCAGAAGACATAGATCTACTCTCCAAGAAAAGGACATGCTCAAACCGCATCCAACGTCTAGCACCCTTTATTGATGATGCAGGAATAGTCCGTGTCGGAGGTCGACTGAAGAACTCTGCGCTTACTTACAATGCCAAACATCCTATTCTTCTGCCAAAAAATCATGTCGCTATTCATTTACTCATTGATTACTATCATGGCATGTACCTGCACGCTGGTCCCCAGTTCCTCCAAGCAACACTATCTCAACGCTTTTGGATCCTCTCCGCCCGCAGTGTTATACGCTCAAGAATATTTAAATGCGTACGATGTTTTCGTACAAAATCAACAAACACGTCTCCGCTCATGGGTGATCTACCAGCCGGTCGTGTTACCCCTACTCGTTGTTTCAACGCTTCTGGAGTTGATTATGCTGGCCCTTACACGGTCAAGTTTTTACACTTCGCAGGATACAGCCTATAAAGGTGTACCTCTGCCTGTTTATCTGTTTTGCAACAAAAGCTGTACACTTGGAAGTGGTTACTGATTTAACTACAGACGCCTTCATTGCAGCCCTTACGAGATTCATCTCTAGGAGAGGTCTTGTATCAGACCTGTACTCTGATTGTGGGACTAATTTCATAGGAGCTGCTTCTTCGCTCAAAAGATGTTTTCAAGATCTCATGAAGCAACCAGAGATGCAAGATTTTGCTACGAACAACAGTATCACATTTCATTTCATTCCTCCGCGTGCACCTCACCAAGGTGGACTTTGGGAACGTGCCATTAAAGGTGCAAAATATCATCTCACCAGAGTCATAGGTGAACACATTTTAACGTACGAAGAATTTACCACCTTAGTTGTGCGTGTTGAAGCTATCCTTAATTCGAGGCCGATAGCTCCTCTCTCGAATGACCCTTCAGATCTTCAACCTCTTACACCAGGACATTTTCTAACTGGAGGACCTCTTAATGCCCTGATCGAACCTCAACTAACCAATGCACCACTTAATCACATAAAACGCTGGAAATTGGTTCAAGCCTTCACACAACATCTCTGGAAAAGATGGAAAATGGAGTACCTCCACACACTTCAAGAACGGTCCAAATGGATCAGACCTCAAGAAAATCTCATAATAGGAGATTTAGTCGTTATTCATGAAACAAACCTGCCACCCCTCAAGTGGAAGCTCGGGAGAGTCATCTCCGTATCTCCAGGGAATGATGGAGTGGTACGTGTCGTCAACATGAAGACTGCAGGTGGAACCTTGACCCGTCCTTCTGTTAAGGTATCCCGTCTTCCCATTTACTAAAATCCTCGACCAGTCAATTGGCTACTGCCCCTTAAAATTTAGTTTTATTATACTCTTCCAAAGGATCAAATTTGTTCTTATGTTCTTTTAATGTTTCTTGTTGAACCAGTTGGTTCAAAGGGGCCGGTATGTCAGATATTTTGTTTCATAACAATAGTTAAACTCACCCTATCTCTACTTCATTATCTCTAATTGAGTGCACTCCCTTTACCTGATTCAAAGTTCAATTCACATTGTAATCAGCAGTCATATAATTAGAGCGTTTTTCTTTCCTGTAGTGTACGGTATATCGTGCAGTTCAGTTCTTTTTCGTTTATACACGCATACCGCAAGAATAGAAAGACTATTCACCGCTATTGTTATTTTACTTTGTGTTTATTTCATGTGTTTATTTTATGTGTTTAACGTTTGTTGGAATATTATTGTTAAGTTTAGGACTGCCTAGAAAATCACCAAAGTATTGCTTACAACAGGTCATTTACAACGCACAAGGACAAGGTCAGTAAACGCTTAATTTTTTATGCATTGTTGATTACATGGGAATAAAGCCTTTGAACTATTTAGTTTGACAATATACAGTCCACTGCAAATCAAAACGAATCCCACACAAGTGACAATTTGAATAGAGTTTGAGAATAAAGTATAGTGGTAAAATGTGTAATTTTGGATTAATTTAAATATTAATTTTATTGTTAATTATAATAATATTTTGTTATTTTTAAATGTTTTATTTTATTATGTTTTTGTGATTAAAGATAGAATTTTAAAGATGTTCAATGTATTTTCTGATGTAACTTATGTATAACTTATGTAGGTCAAGGTTCTTAACTTGACCCAGTTTGATCAGCTGATGGGTGATGTTCTATACTAGACCCATTTTGGCAATGAAGTGATGCCAATTTTGTTTCTTCATTAATTTAAACAAATTTAAATAATTTTAATATTGAGAAAATATATTTAATAAATTTAAATTTTTTTGGAAAAAAAAATTTTTTGATTTTGTGCCTGCCATCTAATTGATGTTTTGAATTTTGATTATGTTATTGTTTAGGTGTATTACTAATGTGTTTTATTGAATTGTATTGTTTAGGATATATGTCTAATCCAATGTTAGGATAAGGAAGTTCATGTTTTAGTAAATGTTCCATTTATTTGTTTTTCGAATTATCACTAATAACGAAGAGAATTATTGAATTCAGATAAAAGATTTGTAGTTTGATTTTTGAGATTAATGGTAACATAGATTTGGTTTCAATTTAAAGGAAACTCCTAAATTAGATAACAAGATTTGATAGGATGTAGCAATAAGTGTGTGTACAAGCCGAGTAACTGCTAAAGGCAGCCCAGTGTGCATGATAAGGGGGAACATATCGGTTGAGGATCTGGCATGATATAAGGCCATGGATTTGGATTTTGGGGTTGCATGTTAGAAGGTGAGGTGCGCTGTGGTGCGTGTCTGTTCGATTTTATGGTGTTGGGATCTCGTACAGAGAAGTCCAGTAATCTCGTTCAGATGCGGCCATAGTCGCCGAGCCAGGGGGGTTGTTTACCCATGATGTATAAGAACAAATGGGGGTTGTTGGCACCATATCCTCACCGGTCCTCTTAGGGGTTTTAGCAATGAGATTTCTTCTGTTTCGACAGAAGACCTCTCATTGGGGGGGGGGGGGTATTGTAACGGGTCAAATAAAAGGATTTTTATTTTATTAATTTTTGGGGTTTCATTTTATCAAATTCTAAATTCATTTTTTCATCTGTGTATACGGCCACGTGTTTGAATAAAAGCATTGCGCGAACCAAGGAACAGTACGCAATAACTGTTGTGAAACATTTGGAAAGGAATGTGCGGTTGACGATTCTTAGAACTTTGCGTCCGTGTGACACCTGCGCCCAAACGCACTACACCAGCATGTGCGCAGACCCACGCCAAGAAGCAAACTCAACAGGGCCTAGAGACGAAAGTTTTAAGAGCACATGGTCTATGCTGACGGAAATAAAACTAAGCCCAGCCTACTGTAGTGACGTCAGCCAGGGCACACTAAATATCATCCACGTCCCCAACACACAAAACACATGTGTTGAAGGTGCCACAGCAGTGACTACCAAATAGAAGGCATTGCTTTCCGTCTTCTACAACCAAAAATCTAGTAGTGGGGACGTAGAGAAACTAACCGCAGTTCTCTCACCGAAGCGTACCTGGCCAGGTAACTGCCTCATGGGGGCTCAACAATGACATCTTAAACATCAAATAAAGAGTGTGCCGTTTTGTAAAATTACGGAAGTGCATACAGTTTTTGAAGAATGACATCCTAAATTAGTTTCGGAAATATTGGTCGAGTTTTAATAAGTGATGCATCACAAAGTTGAGGAGACGCCATATGCCGGCAAAGGATATATGTATCAATTTCAATCATAATGGGGTGTATGTCTATTTAAAAGAGGTTTTCCAATTCGTATGAATGTGAGTGAGAGCAGGCTGGGCGGCCTTCATAAATATAAAATGTTTTAGGATAATTTGTATGTATATTTTAATATTATGGTTTTAATAATAAGCAAGTAAATATTTTGTAACCTTGTTAAAATATGAAAAGAAATGATTAATTCTGTTTTTTTTGGTAGTATCATGTTGATAGAACTTTAAATGGAAAATATTTTAATGGATTGCACAACTACGCCACATGGCGAGGCGCATGTAAATATGTGGGTGTAATTGGGAGCAACAGCATTTTTAAGAAAATAAAACAAAAGTTTTTTCCTTTTCACTGCATGTTAGAATAATTATTTCGTAACCCCACACTGTTTCTGACCTCGCTTATGAACGAACTCTGGGACCCTAGTGTGAAGTAAAGGTGGTAAGTACAAATATGAAACATTATTCTTAACAACTAATAAAAAAGTGAATTAATTTGTAATTATACAACTTCACAATTTTTTTTTGAAAAGTTTTTCGTCATAAGCTGATGACGAGCTAACATTTTTCTTTAGATATTCTTATGTTTTCATTTGAAATAATTGAAAACACAAAATCTGAATTACAAATTTTTGAGTTCTGAAAATATTCTGCAAATTTTAAACCCAAACTTCATGGGTATATTTGTCAGTGCATAACAAATTAAGACAGATATTCACCATTATTCATAGAAATTTTATGTTACAAAATTTTTTACCACTAACAATCTACGGTTGTTTTTAGCAACTTGTCTTAAAGCTAATTTAACATTTATTAGTCCACAATAATAAACTTCTGCCACAAGTAAAACATATTTTCTCAGCATAACATACATAAAGTTGATTACGATGATAATATGAAAAGTTTCTTGCAGAAGAAATGTATTATTGTGCCATTACAATGTAATATTTACTTACTTTGCGAAACATTACATGAACATCAAGTCACTATAAATAAAAAGCATAAAGTTAGTTTGTATGAAATTTCAAAAACACTTGTCTTCAAAAAAATTAGAAGACACAATAAAAAAGTACAATTATCCAAATAAAATGAAATATACTGGTGGAAATATCTTTTTAACTATCTCTTTCAACTGACTGCAGAAACAATAAACCAATACGCACTACACACAACAGTAGCTACCAATTCCCTACAAAATATATACAGATATATGGAAGGCAAGAATGAAGAATGTCTTCCAGCAGCAGTACTTTGAGCACTCAGTGAATACCTGTTGTCAGAGGTTTCCTAAATATTTTTGAGAAGGCATATATCTACAGTCTACAGCCAGTGGTGGGCACAGATCTATTGCCCAGCAGGAAACTTGAGGAGGCAACGTTAGCAGCCAGAAACTTCATCACATCACCATACAGATGCATCCTGCAACATTAGTGATTAGCTGTTGGACGGTACAGCTAGTATCAGCACATAATATTGATGCCTAATGCTGGACTTAGTTTAGTCTTTAACATTACCTCTGAAGGTATTACAATACGAGTGAAGTCTAGTGTACATCTGTGAGCTACTATGGTGTATACATGCCGGTACCAATTTGAAAGCTTGACCTTGACGACAGCTGGCAAGGACAACAGCTAATAGTATACTTAAAAATATCGTGCCGTTACTCTATAGGTGACTATTTGCAATATGTTATACCGGATCATATTTTAATAGTTTGCGCTCATTTATAACAAATCTTTGGTATATTTAAATTTATGCATTTTCTGAGACGTAGTTGAGTACTAAAGGTGTAAATTATTAATGTACAGTAATTGTACAGGTATTTTTAAGGTAATGGCAACCCAGCGAGAGGTATCCTGCCTAGTATAAACCCTCCCCCACCAAAAAAAAAAAAATTGCCGTTCGGATCCGGCGTTAAACTGTAGGTCCCATATACCTGTGAGAGACTCATTTACACACGCACCACGGGTATATGCGGGGAGGGTACTAACCAGTCGAAAGACTGAAGGACTACGAACTGAACTGAGTTATTGTAAATTTCTTCAAACAGGCGTCGAATAAGTACGCGAACGTAAGATTTTTTTCATCCAGCGGGGAACTTTATTTCCAAAGCGATGACCTATACTTTTTTTGCTTAAACGTTTTCTGAAAGTCCAAGTAAAATTTTAAGATCACAATCCGAGAAAGTGTTGAGGAAACGTTTCGAGACATCAAGGATGTAAGCTGAGCGTAGCGGAGCATTAACAGAAAAGACGGGACCTGTGTTGTGCTTATGTATGCATGATTAGGTGGGGTGTGTAAGCTTGTATGTTATAATATTAAACACACACACATTGTTTTCTTATACGCATATTTCGTTGAATCAATATATTGAGGCGTAGCCGTACACTGAAGTAAAAAATCCACTCATTTGCAAGCCGTTGACAGCGGGTGTTTTCAGTTCCAACTACATACAACCTGTCCTTCCTTACCCCGCCTGTCGGAAATGTTTCAAGTCAAGCATTCAAATTGGTACCGGCTTGTACATCAGGATTAGAGATTCCAGCAAAGAAGGGTCCTGATAATTACAATTTTTCTTTCCTTAATATATTTTGTTCTGCTAGTTGCCAGATATACTTCAAAAGGATCTCAATACTCTTGTGTAATATCATCAACCATGCATACATGGGAGACTTATATCAATGTAAGATTCAAATTTATGAATATAGAAACAGTGTGAATAAAAGTTTTCCTGTAGTTTTAACAGTATGTAATCTATACTTTGTAACAGGTCAATTCATATTTCTGTTCAACAGACCAGAAGCTCCTTACTGCTTAACACAAAGTTTAGTCTTTATATACGATAGGTTTGTATATTTTTATTTATTTTTCTTAAGGCCTTAAAGTCTTATTGTTTATTAACAGTACTATTAAGGCTATGAGCAGATTTATATCTTCCCATACCAAGAGGTATTTAATTCTGTTAATTATGCCCATTTTGTATTCTAATAATAATTCAAAAAATTCCCTGTCATTCATGGTCATGACTTGCTGTCAGAATATTATTGGCACTGAAATATTTAATATAAGACTACCATAGCCAACTCATTCTAGCCAATACATCAGTACTTTCTATAACATATAAACTCTAAAAAATATTTATTATGAAAGTAAATAGTAAATTTTTATTAGAAAACAAAGCAATGCATATGCAATATAATCAAAAGAAAATAGATTATTAAAAAGAAATTAGATAATCTAATAGTTATCACAGTAATGAGCAAGTCGAGAGCAATATTATATAAAAACAAATGTTTATTGTAGTATAAGAGTGTATATTATGTTCTATGTTTAATACGAGATTATTACTTATATGTTAATAAGTAGATGTGTGCTACGGTTACAAACATGCGAATCATAATGATATTTTTAAATCGGAACAGAATAAACAACTTTTAATTAACAAATTTTTAAATGATTCTAAACCATTTCACGTTGTGTTATTATTATTACGATTACACCTGTCATAATTTTATAGCGTAAGTAACGTTTCAAAATAATTGGCTCACAAGAAGTTGGGGGCTTCACAAACACTTAACGTTGTAAATTGAATTTCGCCCAAGAACATGGGGCGCGACCATGCCATTTATCTATTTAAAAACAAAAATTTTAATTTAAATGTATGCTCTAAAAATGTGTGTTAAATGAAAAAATATGTTATATGTAATAACTAATATTAAATGAAATATTATTTGAATGTTATTTCAATTGTTGTGTATTATGATAGCACAACAGGCGCTAACCAGTTAATTATTGTAAATGAAGAGTGTAATCGTAATAGTCACATTAATAATAATAAAAATATTAATAAACAAAAACATAACAAATAAAAAATAGTATAACCGGGATCACCAATAATAATTATTTTAAAAACAGAATATAAATAAAAAATAATTCAACATGGCAGAACCAGGTAATTTTAGTCTGGAGGCACTTAGAAATATGATGCGAGCCATGATGGACGACTTAAGTATAAAACAAACCGAAGAGTTAAAACAAGAGAATTTAAAACTCGCAGAAAATGTAAATGATAACTAGGTGAATTAAAACAATAGAATATAAAAGAAACAAAAAAGTTAAATGAATTAAAACAAGGTAATGTACAATTAAAGAAGAGTTAAAACAAGGTATAATAGGCAGTACTACACAGTTAGCAGATAAAATTATAGACACGAATACGCGCATAGATACACTAGAAAATAAAGTTAAACAAGCCCTGCATGAACAATCTGTTAGGTTAAAGAATAAGAATAAAGAGTTACGCGTAGAATGGAGGAAAGATTTAAAGGACATTCATGAACAAATAAATGACAGTGTAAATGAGAAACTAAAAACAATAAAGCATGAACAGGACAGTAAAATACAGGATGTTTATGATCTGCTTCAAGCGACCACTAATAAAACGAGTGAGATAGAAACACGCACAATTGTAATAGAGAATAAGCTAGAAGAAACATCTAAGACTGCGAAAGATTATTCTGCAGAGATGTCCAATATGAAGGATCAGGTGAACATTGAAATGGACCAACTTCGAGACGAGCTACGTAGACATCAAGCGCAGATGAGGATGTATCCAGCAACAGTAGAAGAAAGGGTCAAATTAACATTTGCAGGAAATAAATGAAAGAAAAACATGGAATTTTTTACCAACTGCGAAAAAGAAATGGAAAAATTGGTAGTACCAATGACGACAATGAAAAAATAAATTTTGTTACTCGACATTTCAAAGATTCAGCAGCACAGTGGTATACCATAATACGTGATAATATCACACATTATCAACAATTCCGTGACTCATTTGAAAATAGGTATTGGAATATTCATACGCAACATCAAATAGGTGATCAGCTAGAATATGGTAAATTTAATATTCATGGTCGTCAGAGGATGGAACAGTGTACAATAGCACAAATTGAAAGAGTGAAACATCTTATACCTAAATATCCAACTCGCTGTTTACACAACAAGGTATTAAAACAATTGATGAATTTTTAATACTTGTAACACAATCTGAGAACATCACTCGCGGTGAGAATACACAACACAATTATCAACCGCACGGTAATCACAATAATTATAATCACAGCCGTGATAATTATAATACACCAACGCAACACACGAAAAATCGATCAGCTGTTAATATAGGTCACACACCAACGACTCTACGTGTGGAATGCGGTCGTCAAGAAAAGGATAGAAGCAGCGATCAGAGAGAGAGAGAGAGAGAGTAGAGGGGAGAAGAGAGGCTATGTCTGGCCGTCTCATAGGAAGAAATTCTCAACACCATATGATTGTCCACTTTACACGGTCAAAGCAAACACTGGGAACGATAACAAAAAGGGAGTGCGAAGCGGGAATTGCTGTACAATTGACTTCTCGACAACAATAACTGAAGGAGCGGGCACTGCGGTGAACAAGGAACAATTAACATCCTGTCAACTGACAAGAAGCATTGTTTAGCCTAGACGAGGGTGTGAATCAAGGAACATCACACATTGCCCTACTGTAAATAAAAATTAGTTTAAAAATACAACAATTTGACCTAATAATAATATGAGAAATAATATGTGAATAATATGTTAATAAAAATATGTCAATACATTAAGCATTGTCATTTCTACTCAAATGTAAAGTAACGAACTCTCGTTTACTGAGACGGATTTTAGACATTGGTGAGTACTCATTCACTATCAAGTACTGCAAACGGAAAGATAATAGCATTGCAGATATATTAAGTCTTTACGTAACAGAAGAATGTGAGGAAATCTACAATAAGTAGGATAACGAAGTATGTCTATTACCTATACGATTTGAAGCTAGCAACGAAGTAATGCATATGCAATATAATCAAAAGAAAATAGATTATTAAAAAGAGATTAGATAATCTAATAGTTATCACAGTAATGAGCAAGTCGAGAGCAATATTATATAATAACAAATGTTTATTGTAGTATAAGAGTGTATATTATGTTCTATGTGTAATACGAGATTATTACTTATATGTTAATAACTAGATATTGTGTGCTACGGTTACACACATGCGAATAATAATGATGTTTTAAATCGCAACAGAATAGAAAACTTTTAATTAATAAATTTTTAAATGATTCTAAACCATTTCACGATGTGTTAGTATTATTATATCTTTGACCTGTCATAATTTTATAGTGTAAGTAATGTTGCAAAATAAATGGTTCACAAGAAGTTGGTGGCTTCACATATACTTAACGTTGTAATATATTCATTGGCAAATTATAGTAAAAGTAACTGTGTAGCAAAAACTTAGCAAAAATCAGTCGGCTATCTAGTAGAAACGCAAAGCTTTCCCTGCCACATGTTATAACGTCCTACCTACGTTATAACGTCGGGAACCAGTGCGTAATTGCCTCAGACCAATTGCACGGGCTGCCATAGTCTTTATCAACTTTTTAACAAGCAGTAGTTAGAATGAAAGGAATGTTTGTTGGGGTGTTTGATGATTTATTCACTCAGTATTTTGTGTTAAGTAATGACATCTCTTTATTAGCTGCAATCCTTTATAGTTCTACATGGAATTTTTACCATAAGGTTTTCTAAATAAAAGTTTACCAAAATATTTTCTGAAAAGGTGGCCACAACAAAAGTATTGTTATGTGCTAGCTTTTTCCACGGATCCGGGATATTAAATTGGTTTGTAACTTATGTTATTATACTATTTAAAAAGGGGGCCATTTGAAGAATGGACTTAATTTAACCTCTAGTATCTGAATAGTTTTATACTACAAACTCTAATTACTATTACAAATAATTTTAGTCGTATGACATAATACAATTTACAAAATGATAATAATTAAAATCTTTTATATAGTTTACCAAACTGTCTTTTACAAACATTTGTTTTAATGACATTTAACCACGAAGACAATTCTCCGTGTCACCTGTGATATTGTGAAGTTTACTCCGTGTCCTGGTCCTTGGTCCTTGGGGTGTCCACAAATGGTTGAAGGTTACGGTATTTTACTTTCCGGGTGAAGTTCCTGAAGAGATACTGGTTATTATGAAGCTGTCATGCTGTTC
The DNA here is from genome assembly GCA_034769895.1 of Magicicada septendecula. Lineage (NCBI taxonomy): Eukaryota > Metazoa > Arthropoda > Insecta > Hemiptera > Cicadidae > Magicicada > Magicicada septendecula. The sequence goes on from CM068371.1 coordinate 2,700,758, forward strand.
TATGAAGTCTGGTAGCTAAGCATCTTTAGTAGTACTTATCGAGTGAAAGTTCTTGTTTCCCACAGAATTTCACGTCACATCGTTATTTATAAACTCTTCACACTTTTGGTACATTGTACCTTTTCAATTTACACAAACATTGGAGATCTTACACTTAGTCTATAGAGATGTCATCCCTATTACTTATTTATTCCCTTTAATTTAATAGATTGCATTTTTCTTTATAAAACACTACTTTACTGATACTTTCCATTACACGTTGTTATATCTGCACTTTTAAATTAAAATATGTTATTACTTCGGGGCATGATTCAAGGGTGTAGTGTTTACTACGAGAGCGCTCCATCTCGACTGCATTATTATTCTGTCAGGGCAGGTATGTTAACTGCGCGGAGTTTACGCATCACAACAAAATATTTCCACCTTTATTCGCTATTTACGGTATTTAAAGTTTGACCTTTTATTATCCAAAGCAATACTTTACTTCAGAATTAAATAGTATACTACTGTATCATTGTTTATTTACTTGAATAATTTCAAGTTTTACCAGTATTATTTGTTTAGTAAAAGACTCTGTAAGCAGGTTAATTCCAGTTAATGCATGTCAGTGCATGGTACATTATTAACTAGTTTCCCTATCTTTACACTCGCATTCCTTTTGTCATTTAAAACTCTTTATTAAATATTATTATGAGTTAATCAAGGGATGTGATATTAATTTTAATGTGCGATTTAAAAATAAATTTTACTACATATTACGTTTCCTATTTTAAAATCGTCACATACTCCGCCGCTTAAAGATGACATGGGGGGGAGAACTTTTAATAAGGTGAATTCGAAAGTAAGGTACTGGGAGTATGTTCGGGGATTACCGTGTAAAATTTACTTAGTACTCGTATTCTTTCTTTCGTGAAGTTCCCTTTCTCTCGTTTCTTAACGGCTAACTTAATTTTATTTCTTACTACTAATTTCGTAACTTCACAACATCGTAGCCCGACTGAGTACATTTGCATACTCTAACTCTATTAGTTAGTTTTCTGCACTTTCTTTAACCATTTTCAGTGCGGCGCCGTTGTGACTGTGTTACGTACTTATCTCTATCTCTTAATTATACTATAGTAATCTAAAGTCGATACCATACTCAACCTTAGATCCTTTCTTAACTCTAATATATGATTCAACTGAGACAAGCGGAATTTCAAGAAGGGGAATCTTTATTTTCTATTAAACGATCAGCTGTTACAAACTATGCAAGAAGGGACAAACACTTTACACAAGACGCATTGTAATATACACGGGGTGGTGGCTATTATTAACCAATGCAGGATTTCATAACAATAGGGGGTGGCTTACTACAATTCTCAACACGATTATCTCCTGCACGAACGAGTTTGTCTTATACTGGCAAGCTGGGGAATTATTTTTCGAACAGGCCACGACCGGGTGTTTACATGTTTCAAATATAATTTTATTATTATTTTCTTTCTACTTATTTGACTACTACACTTTTCACTTTTATTACGCATTAGTTTAATTTAAGATATTATTAAACTTTTTATTTAAAGGACTTATTATTTATTTATTTTTATTTCCTTTTTTTTTACTTGGCCAGAATTAAGAAACCTTTTTTTTTATTTATTTAGGACACGTGTGACGTCTCCCTTGCTAAGATATCACAAATGTCGGGAAACAATTCAATTTGTTATCTGTTAATTGAACTAGCTGCCGTTGTTAGTAAACCTTAATCACTAACAAATTATAACACTTTATTGTTCAGGAATTAAGCCAGGATTGTATAAATTTATTCACTCGTTGGGTGTTAGCAAAAACATCTTTTTATTAACATATTTATCTCTCATACTTTACTTTACTTTTAAAATTCAGATTCTAAAAATTTCTGCATTAAATATTTTGAAAATTTACTTCTTATTCTTTTTATATCAAAAGCAATCAGCTAGATATGGTTTTCAGTACCACGGATCCGGGACTCAACTTAGTTATGTTTTTTTTTACAACTTCAACCAAATTATTAGAAGAAGAATTTTGGTTGTAAATTTTAATATTAATTTAAATCTAAACATCTTAATATCATGACTACTTCATTACAGTGATTACAAAAATATATATATTAAACTTCAAATTATCAAAAGTTCTTTACTGTTCTTTTGTTACTGGTCTTGTTGTTTTACAATGAATTTGTGTTACAAATATTATGTTTTGATATCACCTGAATGTAACATGTGTATGCTGTGGGGTCCATGAAGGTCATCTTCAGTCCTCTTCTAGGGTGTGATCCACGGTTCCTCTTGATGTTCCATGAGGTTGATTGTTTCTGGTAGTCTCTTCCTAGACGATTAGATTTTGGTACTAGAATTTCATCCGGTTGCTGTTTGTGTTTTCTTCTTTTGGAGTCGGTTGATTACATTTTACTTTTAGTTACAGTTCTTATTTTGTCAGCACTAAAATCTGGTAAGTAACATTTCTCACCACTTACAGTTTGCTAAGAGATGTGTCGGCTAAGTTTCCTTGTTTTTTTTATTATTCTTTACATATTTCTTCACGCACTACATTATAATTTTGTTTTTTTTATTATTATTATTATACTACATAGGTCAAATCGAACTCATTATAAACTTGATTAAATATTGTTTAACTGTATACACCTACGTGTATGTTCACAACACAGCAGCTACATCCTTACATCTCGGTGTGTATCGGGCGAGCGAATGCAATGTTTAGCGGCAAGGGGTCAGTAGCTGGCGCGGTTTTACGCACTGAGAAAATAGTTCGTTCTTTTAAGTTATATTAATTATTTACTAATTAAGTCGTAATACATTATTCTACCTTTTGGTTACGAATTAGGAATTTCTTTATCTATTTAGTAAGTATTTTCTTTAATTAAATTAATTATTATTATTAGCTAAATAACACCGTTCTTAACGTGTTGGTACGGGACAATTTGCACGTTGTTGCATGAATCCAGGCATAGGTAAAGGGTGGATAATACTCTTACTTATATTGAAAGCAATTTTTTATTTGTGCGATTTAAACCTTTTATTTTTAAATCGTCACATCCTCCTGCACTTAACGATGAAGATGGGGTGGTGGGGTAATAATTAAATCTAATAAACTCAGTTACATTTGGGGACAGAATTTCATACTGAAATTTCTCTCTCTCAGATTATTTTTATCTATCAATTGGTTATCTTACGACTTATACAAAATATTTAACTTCTAATACATCTATTACATATAAAATACACAAAAATATAAATCTACCTTATTTTTAAATCTTACATCTACTACCGGTTTTTTTTTTATTATTTCTTCACTCGTTTTACGGAGTTATACTCATGAGTAGTTTACTAATAATAATCCCGTATTGTAATAACAATCGAATCACTTTTAGTTTACTTCGCTAGGAATTAGTTTTTTCTTTCTCGTCAGCTGACTTCTCAATCTTTATATCATTCTCGCAGGACTTTAGCTAAGGTTGATCAGGCCTCGCTATTATTCGTACGAGGGTTTTGAGTGTATACGCATTTACGATATATTATTTTGCAAAATCTTATCGTATTCCTGTATAAGTATATACAACATATTTTATTCTCAATACTTAAATAGTATTCTCGGTTTTCTATCTTTCTCGTAGTCGTGCTTCTGTATTTTGACACGAAAAACATTTTTTAATTTGAGACAGATGGCTTCTGCGGACGTAATTTTCTGTATTGGGTTCATACAGAGCTACAGTAACGGGGGTGATGAATTTATGAATTTTATAGGGGCGACACCATCGGTAAGAGAGTTTGGAAGTGGTCCTATCAACGGCTTTACTCATTGGATGCGTTTTATACAAATCACCTACCTTATATTCTATTTGCCTATTATTCCGCTCATGTTATTTCCGTGATTTTTGTAAATTCGCTCTCAAATTTTCAAGAGCTTCATTCCATATTTTTCTTACGTTATTCGTATTCATGTCATGGAGCAATAACTCATGGATTTTCCATTTCGTGGTTAGCGGATGGTTGGGTTTATATTTGTAGAGTAAATTAAATGGTGTTGATTTATGGCCTTCATGACACGCTGAGTTGAACGCAAATTGTATCCACGATACATTTTGATCCCAGGTTGTCTGGTCTTTAGCGTGATAAGATATTAGAGCTGATTTTAAGTTACGCAAGTATCTTTCTGCTAGGTTTCCTTGCGGTCTGTACTCGATCACTGTAATATGATTTATCCCTAATTTAAAACACATGTCATTAAATTCTTTTGACTTAAACTGAGGTCCATTGTCAGATATTAGGATTAAGGGCGTACCATAATCTTTAAATAGTCTTTCTTGTAGAATTTTTATTGTCGTAGATGCTACTGCACGTCTCATGGGATACATCTACACGAATTTAGTGAAGGAGTATACACAAATTAATAGCATGGTATTTCCGGATTTAGAACGGGGATAAGGTCCAGAATTGTCTATGTATATCTTCGAGAAGGGAGTTGTGGGTATCTCTGAGATTAATTTTCCTACTTGACTGATTCTTGCTGGCTTGCTCAGGGCACAGATTTTCATTCTTTCACGAACTTTTTTATCTCACTGTTCATGTTTTCCCAATGGTATTCCTTGCGAATACGATGTATAGTTTTCCTAATTCCCATATGAGCTCCAATGGTCGATGAATGGTAGTATTCCATTAGCATACGTTTGATTATTTCTGGGGCGATTATTCTCAGCAATTTTCCGTTAGCCTTTTTAAAACAAAGTACTCGTTTACTCAATGTATATTTGTCAGAACAATTTCCTTTTTCTATTTGTTCTATTATTTTGCACAATTTCGGATCCTTTTGTTGGTGGTATGCGATATCCTTAAATGCAAGGGGAAAGTTAGTAATTAGTGTATTAACGGTAGGGGTTTCAACATTTTCTTCACCTGATCTAGTATTGTGTAGTTGGAACATGCGGGATAGAGTATCGGCTACTACATTTTGAGTACCACGAATATGTTGTACTTTGAACTTGTAGCAATTCAATCTTAACACCCATCTTCCGATACGACCTAACTGTTTTGGGTGATTCAATAACCATGACAAAGCTTGATTGTCGGTTTCTAGTAGAAATTCCTTATGTTCCAAAAATGGTTTGAATTTGTCAAAGGCGAATACTATGGCTAAACATTCAAGTTCATAGGCTGAGAACTTCCTTTCTTGCTCGGTCAATGTACGGGATGCATAGCTGATCGGGAGTCTAGTATTATTTATTTCCTGGTATATTACGGCTCCTAATGCTACATTTGAACTGTCGGTCTGTACGACAAATGGTTTACTGAAATCTGCTAACTGCAATACCGGTGGAGATATTATGCTTTCTTTAAGTGTTTCAAACGCGTCTTGGTGTCGAGTAGTCCACTCGAATTTCGCTCCTTTCTTTCTTAAAGCATTCAATGGAGCTGCTATATCCGCTAAGTGGGGTATGTACTTGTAAAAATAATTAATCATACCTAAAAATCGAGCTATACCTTTGGCGTCTCTCGGTGGTAAGAATTCTCGGATTGCGCGTGTACGTTCGGGATCGATGCTAACCTTACCTTCGGCAGATACTATGTGACCTAAGAAGGAGAATTGATTTACTGCGAAATTAACTTTACTCGGGTTTACCGTTAGTCCAGCTTTCTTTAACCTGGATAATACTTCACGCAAGTGATCAATATGTTGATCCACTGACTCACTATATATTACTATATCGTCGAGATATTGATATACAAATTTAAATTTAACATCATGAAAAATTTTTTCTAACAGTCTGCTACATACTGAACTTCCTTGTGATATACCGAATGGTACTCTAGTAAATTGGTATAGATTAAATGGGACAGCAAAAGCAGTTAAATGTTTTGATTCCTCAGCTAGTGGGATTTGATGGAATGCTCGGTTGAGATCCATAATAGTGAAGATTTTCGCTTTTGTAAAATAGTGAAACGCGCTGTGAATATCCGGCAGAGGTATCGATTCAAATTCTATACTCTTATTTAGCTGTCTATAGTCCACGACTAGTCTATGTTTGTCAGTTCCTTTTGGTACTAGGAATACAGGTGATGAGTATGGAGAAGTTGACGGTTCAATGACGTGCTGATCAAGGAGTTTGTTAATATGGTTTCTCATTATTTCCATCTTGGGCGGTGATATTTTGTATGGGTGAAGTCGTATTACCTTGTTGTCACTAAGATATATTTTGTATTCAATTAAATGGGTTAATCCTAACTTGGGAGTGAGTACTGTAGAAAATTCCCTTATTAACTTTTGAATTCTTAGTCTCTTATTTCCTTTTAAATGACTCAGACTAGATTCTTGGTGCTCTGATTGAATAGTTGAGGTTTCACAATTAACGTCGTTACTTGACTCGGAGTCGAACTGATATTTTCGAGTACGATCAAATCTGAAGAAATATTGTTTTGCATACATATCAAGAATTAAGCCAGTTTTACTTATGAAATCAGCACCTAGTATTAAATTTTGTCCTAACACTTCAGCTACTAGTAGGGGAATATACCAAGTAAAATTCTTTATTTTTAATTTCACCGTCATACTGCGCGATATCTTTAGGTTTTGTTTATTTGCGGTGGCACACTTTATGTTCACGTTTTGGCTACGTTTAATCAGATTATGACTATCTAATATGGTGGCTAACTGTTGACTAATTATACTACGGGTAGATCCGGAATCAATTAAACCAAGGGTATTCGTTGCTCCAAAGTCTATCTGTACATAGGGTAGTTAAAAGATTCTTGTTTTACATGCACCAATAGAGTTGCACTTCTCAATAAATCTTGTTAGGTAAGGTTTATACATATATTTAGGCATAAACATAAGTCTATGCGTTTATTTTTATTTATTTTTACTCTATGATTATTATTGTTTTTACCTTTCCTTCTGGTGCTGCGGAAGACGTAGGATTTTTGTTCTTCCAGCTTCACATGTTTTTTGATTGGTCGCGCTTTTGTCCGGCCTTTCCACAGTTATAACATCTTCTTTCCTCATTTACTTCGCTCGTAGGTTGTCGGGGTTTTAATCTAGAGTATGAAATATGGGGGTAGCTTTGGGTTTTATATGTACTTACGAATCGCTTATCGCGGTAGTTTCGGGTATCTGTTCCAATTGGTAGAGTTCGGAATGAATCTCTGTGTTGAGTCTGGGACATAGAAACGCGTCTGTGCTGGTCAGGATACCAGAAGTTGGACGAATGTATACAACATAGTTCTAGTTCGGTGAAAGTGGTTGGTCGCTTCATGAGTGCTACGCGAGATCGCTCCTCGGGGGATAGTCCGACTAAGATATTGTCTACTAACTGTTGTTCACTCCATTTTACTTGCAGCAATAAGACAGATTCTCTTATTTCAGATATATAATGAGCTAATCTCTCGTATACTCCTTGTACACGAAGTACTAGATTCCGCTTCAATTCTTCGTAGATACCGGTGGGAATAAAATGTCTTATTAGGGTTGTATGAAGTTCTTCTACTGGGTGATTATGCCTTAGGGATTCTAACACGATCTTTTAAAGGAGATCTACATTTAGGTAAAATTACTTGTAAAATCTGGTCATCGCTTAGTTGTCGCAGATCTTTTAATTGCAAAAGATGCTTGAGAAAATCTAGGAGCTTTGTAATATTCAGCCCATCAGTGATTGGTATGTCCGACAAAATATGTTCTACAGGGTGGGTTATCTTTCCATAAAGCTCTGTAGTTAGATTAAATTGAGTCGTCATTCGCGGGTTTTCCACAGATTGATTCGTCGGCAAGTGATAAGGTCAATCGTAGGTACGAGACATATTCTCTAGTTCATTAGGGAGTAGCGAAACGTTTGCTGATTGGATATTGGCTTGTCTATCAGTTAACCGTTCTTTAAATGGATCTATATTGCATTCCTGCAGAAACTGAAACTTTACAGTACCGGTTTTCTGTTCTTGAGTAGGAGATTGGGTAGGGGAAATATTTAGTTTCGTCATTGCTTCTTCAATCTCTTCTAATCTAAACGATTCGGATCTTCTACGCAATTCGCGCATTATCTCGGGTAATTGTTGTAATGCTTCCTCCGCGAATTTTTGTACATCCTGTGGGGTAACTTTATCACCGGGCCAATTCAACAAATTGGTGATACGGCGGGTCAGATGTTCGATTCTTTGGGTGGTGCGTAAAATTACTGCGGGGGATTTTTCATCACGCAGGGTTTTTGCGATCGAAGTTAGTTCTGTATACTTGTGATAGCATGTTTCCTTTTCGCTTTCAAAATCTAAAACACTTAAACGATTTAATAATGAGGGTTTGTCTGGTTTATTTCCACGTAACGTTTTGCGAAGTTCCGCGACAGTTACATCTGAGTATGGAACACCACGCAATAAAGCTTCATAGCTTAATTCGTCTTTCAACAACAAGTCAGGGTTAAATTGAGCCACTTTTGTTAATAACGTCGTTTAAATAAACGAAGTATTACGTACGACAAATCTTATATCAGCTTAAACACTTGTAAAGCTCGACTTCATTTAAACACATACATATATCTCTTATTACACATAGAATCTTATATTAATTAATCAAAATAAACTTATCTCACAACAATTCAATTTTCTGTACTGTCACATATAATTAGTCAAAACAAAACGCTAATATCATTGTATTGTAGAGAGAAATTTCACATACGAAAATTCATTACTTTAACAATAGCACAAAGGGTCAGCTGTTTTGGGGAGTCGCATTGTTTGCATAGGGTGGTAACAGAGGTAGAACAATTCAGGGCAAGAAAGACTCGTGTCTAGGATTGTCTGTTAGGTTAGCGAGGGGAGGTTTTGAATGAGATGCGTGCATACAAAAGGGGAGAGTTTACATTCCTCAACACGTATTTAACATGAACTAGCTTGTTCATACCGACAGGTTTAGAATGGAATATTTACCAGCGATGACTTGTTTATTACGGCAATGTCACGATACTAATATTATTATATCTTAATTAAAATTTTATTTATTTATTTTTTTTTCAGAGTGAATAAATTTATGTTTGTCAAAGTTATTGTTAAAGAATTATAACAATATACAATATAATTAATAGTGTATATTAATTATTAAAACAACAGCGCAATACACAATTATTATTATATTTTACAAAGTAGCAGTGGCGCAATTTTGTGCGTCACGATGCTCGCAACTATTTTAACTTAAGCAGAGTTGCGCAATTTTGTGACGTCTCCCTTGTTAAGATATCACAAATGTCGCGAACCAGTTCAATTTGTTACCGGTTAATTGAACTAGCTGCCGTTGTTAGTAAACCTTAATCACTAACAAATTATATCACTTTATTGTTCAGGAATTAAGCAAGGATTGTATAAATTTTTTCACTCGTTGGGTGTTAGCAAACACATCTCTTTATTAACATATTTATCTCTCATACTTTACTTTACTTTTAAAACTCAGATTCTAAAAATTTCTGCATTAAATATTTTGAAAATTTACTTCTTATTCTTTTTATATCAAAAGCAATCAGCTAGATATGGTTTTCAGTACCACGGATCCGGGACTCAACTTAGTTATGTTTTTTTTACAACTTCAACCAAATTATTAGAAGAAAATTTTTGGTTGTAAATTTTAATATTAATTTAAATCTAAACATCTTAATGTCATTACAACTTCATTACAGTGATTACACAAATATATATATATATTAAACTTTAAATTATCAAAAGTTCTTTACTGTTCTTTTGTTACTGGTCTTGTTGTTTTACAATGAATTTGTGTTACAAATATTATGTTTTGATATCACCTGAATGTAACATGTGTATACTGTGGGGTCCATGATGGTCATCTTCAGTCCTCTTCTTCTAGGGTGTAATCCACGGTTCCTCTTGATGTTCCATGAGGTTGATTGTTTCTGGTAGTCTCTTCCTAGACGATTAGATTTTGGTACTAGAATTTCATCCGGTTGCTGTTTGTGTTTTCTTCTTTTGGAGTCGGTTGATTACATTTTACTTTTAGTTACAGTTCTTATTTTGTCAGCACTAAAATCTGGTAAGTAACATTTCTCACCACTTACAGTTTGCTATAAGTTTCCTTATTTTTTTTATTATTCTTTACATATTTCTTCACGCACTACATTATAATTTTGTTTTTATTATTATTATTATACTACATAGGTCAAATCGAACTCATTATAAACTTGATTAAATATTGTTTAACGGTATACACCTATGTGTATGTTCACAACACAGCAGCTACATCCTTACATCTCGGTGTCTATCGGACGAGTGAATTCAATGTTTAGCGGCAAGGGGTCAGTAGCTGGCGCGGTTTTACGCACTGAGAAAATAGTTCGTTCTTTTAAGTTATATTAATTATTTACTAATTAAGTCGTAATACATTATTTTACCTTTTGGTTACGAATTATGAATTTCTTTATTTATTTTGTACATATTTTATTTAATTAAAGTAATTATTATTATTAGCTAAATAACACCGTTCTTAACGTGTTGGTACGGGACAATTTGCACGTTGTTGCATGAATCTAGCCATAGGTAAGTGGTGGATAATACTCTTACTTATATTGAAAGCAATTTTTTATTTGTGCGATTTAAACTTTTTAGTTTTAATCGTCACACACGTTTATTTACTTCGATTTAATTTTACTTTGTTTAAAAGTTTGTTTCGGGGTAAGGTGTTGAACACTTTATTTAACAATAGAGATAGTAGTTTTAGCACACTAAATCTTATTCTACCATTAACACTAAATCCTATACTACTCTTTGTTGTTTACTCAAATAAACGATTTTAGTTCGCATTAAAGTTTACATTGGTTGTGCGAGAATTAAATCTCAGAGAAAGAGAAATCTCACACAGGCGTCAATTTACTTTGAACTAAGGGGGAAATACCTGGTTACTAGGCACAAGATGATGCACGCTTGTTATAACAATAGAACAATTGAAGTGGTGGGGTACTGTCTATCGCGACTTTGCAGAGGGTGGCAAATACAATTCCGTACAGGTGAGAACAGGATATTTACAGGTCTGATTTTGTTGACAAACCGACACGTTGATGAATGAAATTTTTGGACAAGTACGTACATGGTTTTTTATACGTGTGTCAATATGTTAATATGAGTTTACACATATTAAATTCACAATTAAAGTTACCTATATACTATTCTATTCTAATAATAATTATTTATTTATTTATTTTTTTAAATTACTGAAATATTTTAAAGTAACTGAGTGAATAGATCAACAGAGTGGCACATGGTATATGTGTCACTATCTTGCACAATTATTAATTTTGGTTATTTTATGTGTACCGCGATGCACACAATTATTTTAACTAAAAGCAGAGTTGCGCATTTTATATGCGTCTTACCTACGTTATAACGTCGGGAACCAGTGCGTAATTGCCTCAGATCAATTTCACGGGCTGCCATAGTCTTTATCAACTTTTTAACAAGCAGTAGTTAGAATGAAAGGAATGTTTGTTGGGGTGTTTGATGATTTATTCACTCAGTATTTTGTGTTAAGTAGTGACATCTCTTTATTAGCTGCAATCCTTTATAGTTCTACATGGAATTTTTACCATAAGGTTTTCTAAATAAAAGTTTACCAAAATATTTTCTGAAAAGGTGGCCACAACAAAAGTATTGTTATGTGCTAGCTTTTTCCACGGATCCGGGATATTAAATTGGTTTGTAACTTATGTTATTATACTATTTAAAAAGGGGGCCATTTGAAGAATGGACTTAATTTAACCTCTAGTATCTGAATAGTTTTATACTACAAACTCTAATTACTATTACAAATAATTTTAGTCGTATGACATAATACAATTTACAAAATGATAATAATTAAAATCTTTTATATAGTTTATCAAACTGTCTTTTACAAACATTTGTTTTAATGACATTTAACCACGAAGACAATTCCCCGTGTCACCTGTGATATTGTGAAGTTTACTCCGTGTCCTGGTCCTTGGTCCTTGGGGTGTCCACAAATGGTTGAAGGTTATGGTATTTTACTTTCCGGGTGAAGTTCCTGAAGAGATCCTGGTTATTATGAAGCTGTTATGCTGTTCTATGAAGTCTGGTAGCTAAGCATCTTTAGTAGTACTTATCGAGTGAAAGTTCTTGTTTCCCACAGAAGTTCACGTCACATCGTTATTTATAAACTGTTCACACTTTTGGTACATTGTACCTTTTCAATTTACACAAACATTGGAGATCTTACACTTATTTACTACATATTACGTTTCCTATTTTAAAATTGTCACAGTGTACAATATTTATTTTTAAATTACAAGAAAATTAACACTAATTTATTTGTTTTTCTCATTCTAAATGGAATTGTCAAAATTATTTTCGCACACAGAACTTAAATAACCTTAAAAAGTAATCTACTTTTTTTGTTTAGGAATTTTGTATCTGTAGATATCAAAACAGTTTTGTAATTTATTTAAACATTCCACATATTAATCACTTACATAATTAGTTTCAGTAAATTTTATTAATTATTTTAAACACATTTTTAAAATGCTGTATTGTAACAAACGTTTGTTAGACCTTAACCCGTGAATAAGCAAGCCTGCGATAAAATGTTCATTATAACCAAGTCTCTAACACATTCCTACTTCTTAAAAGTGAGTTCAATTATCTTTACTAAAATACAAAACCAAACAAATCTCGTACTCTTGCTAGTTACACCCGAGTTCTCATTATAAACGAGCTCGTTATTCGCGAGTTCCACTGTATATGTTAACTTATATGTATTATTTATTATTTTTCTGTTGTACTATATTATTTTATTTTATTTGCGTTACATTGTATTTTATGGGATACATGGCTTTCCAACTATATTATTCGATTTCCTGCTTTGATAGCAAATTTGGAATCAAATAATGTTTTCCATGTAAGTGTTATCATGGTATTTAAAAAAAAATAAAATAGGCCTAATATTTAAGGTACTTGGGGAACATATAACAGAAAAAAAGAAAAGCTTCAGTGGAGAAATAAAAACTGTCTAGATACCTTTAAACATGTTCTGGAGTGATAATATAGTGTATTGCGGGTTTAAGTGGAGCATACTTTCGAGCAGAATACCAACAGCACTAAGCAAAACTTACAGAGGCACTTTATATGCTTGTGTTTAATAGATACATTTCAACTGATCACGAACGTTTCAAGCTTTAGCTAAGCAAGACAGATGAGCGCATGTGTCATGGTGGGCTCTGATTAACTGAGAGGCGGAACTTCACCTTACTCCAAATTTATTGTAAAATGGTATTCAATAAAAGATATTCCTGCACTGTTTCATTTATGCATTGCTAACATAACAGATAAGAGTATACTGTAGAATAGGGAAAAAGATTTTGGCAACCCCAAATAAAAAACCAAAGTGTGTAATATAATTATAATTAAAAGATTATAATTTAAAATAATACCATATACAGACATCGGTAATATTGATAATCCCATTAATAAAGTCTGCACAATGGGAAGATAATTTTACAAAATTGTAAGAAATTAATAACTACATAGTTCAAATTTTATTATTTACTAACAAGTACATACCGATTGCTAGCTATAGAAAGAGCCTGAAAATCACAATTCGACAAATGTACTATACCTAATGTACTATATGTACCTAATGTACTATACCTACTATACCTAGGTTAATGGTTCTAAAATATCTAAGGAACAAAGTTCATACACATAGAATAGAACAAAAAAATGTTTGAATGACAGGACTGCAGTTTCTTTAAAAATAATCAATAATGATCAATACTATAGAATTAGATACAATTTCATAATTTTGTTTAAAATTGTATAAACATGTATTGAGGTTGCTCATAAAGACAGCATGGAACGCATGATGAGTGTTACTGACTTGGACACACACACACACACAAAGCATGTACATATGCATTAATCTGATAAGAAACTGATAAGCAAGACAATTTGAAATTCGTTACTTAAAATGCCTCCCACTTACTGATTCCGAGTATTACCTCATTCTTACATAGGTGGTATTTTGTTTCATCTGATGTAAAGTATACTTGAAGTATACTTGAGTAATGCGGCTACCATTTAAAATATAGCTTTGCATTTTTTCTTTCCTGGAAAAGAAAATGTTTACATCCACTAATACGAGTTCATTACTTCTGATCAAGATAATTGGGTTTTTTGTGCAGCTAAATAATTGTAAAAATAACTACCTCCTATCAGTGTTGTTAGAGGATTAGTGTACTTACAAATCCTATGTGTTAAAACAAACAAAATTAACACCTATTGATATATTCAATCTTCTAAAGTACTGAAGAAGTTCTAGTACAATAAATTTCCAGAGCTTATTCAATAATACATGAATTCTATCTGTCTGTGTCTACAAAGGTTCATTCCATCCATTTTAGGACATAGGCATCCCATTGTCTTACCATGTGAAATAAAGGCATAATACACTGAATTCTTTGAGATATAAGGATGAGAAAGGAAACCTCAAAACAGTTTGACAGATAACTAACTGTATAAATTACTACTGACACGGAACACCTCTGACAAAGCTCTAAAGAATGAAACCTAGTTTAGGCCATAAGGTAAAAATTTATCATTTTTATCAATAATAATTTGTGTTCCAAGTCGGTAGTATTCTATATAGTTAATTAATAACAATAGACAAATCATGGACAACGAATTCCAGGCATTTAAGAAAGATAAAGTACTAAAGCATATTGCGCAGAATGATTGGCACATAGTCGAGAAGATTGTAACAACAAACAGAGGCCTAATATACGTGTATGAAATCTTTATTTTGAAAATGTTTACAATTTTTTTAGAAACACAATTACCGTCTTACAACAAATTATATTCTTGTATTTAAATACTGGTATGTGTAAAACTGTAAAATAAAAACTGTTGACGTAAAATAGTTACAAGTTTTGATTTAACATATTTTTCTCATACTCTTAATTACATTTACTTTCGCGACTATTAATATAAGTTAAATTATCATCATCATGTTACAGATGACAAAGGCAAATACGCTTTTGTAGACAGAAATCTACAGTACTTTGTCCCACGTACAACACTCAAACAGGTATCTACAGACCAGCTCAATGCACTTGGTCAAAAGCTGAGAGACTTTTACTTCAAGGGCGGGCCAGTCAATATTACAACACTGACCGGATTTGTCAATGTATGTATTTGTAAATAAAGCAAACAAAATTATTTACTAAATTTGTACAATTTAGATTTTAAAAGTTGATATATTCTACTTGAATCCCTCTGTCATATTCTAAAGCATGAATTTTAATGATTACGTATATACTTAAGGAGAGTTGAAGAGTCCTATCCCACGTTAAATTGGCAGAATTTAGGTACATTTTTCTCATAAACGTTTTAAGCTAGAAGATTGAAATTTTCCGTACTTATTTACTCAAATTATTTGTATTTGCTGTAGTAGAATGATTGTCATATCTGAAATATTAAAAACGTTATAAAGTTTTTACTTTTCAAATATTTTTTTATTATAAAATTTCATATATATGTTTTTAACAAACATTTCTTCACTTAATAACATTATTTTACTGCAGTAGTTAGAAAAGACTAAGTACAATGTGCAATAAGAATTTCAACATTATATCTTTATTGGTTCATGAGATAAATGTACCGTAGTGTTAAAAAAACAAGGTTTTCGAAAAATCAAGAAAAACAAAATCGAATAAATTATGTGTGATTTTATTTCAGTTTACATGCCTTTAAAATGCACCTAGATTTTAGTGGCTGTCTCTATCTTTCTCAGTTTCAAGTCTTCTCCTTCTCTTGTTAATCCTTGCTTTCTTGGTGTAATGACCTTTGCTGATAACTCCGCTTTCTGCAACCACTCCTGGTCAACCTTCTTGAGTGCTTTGAGTGGGTTTACACCATAGTTCGTAAAGCCCATCCTGTTTTAACACTTCCAATCGTCCAATATTTCCATCATTAAATGTAACTAAACCGTCATAAGCCCCAACATCCAATGTCTTTCTCCCAACAAACACATTTTTTGGCACCCTGGTCCACAGTACATTGTTGAACGACTCGTTCTCGTTTTTTTCGTTTTGCCATGAAGGCACCTTTTAGTAAATCCGGTTTGGCCAATGCTCTAAATACTGGTTTTATGGCCTCCATTATAATATATACTATAATAGATGTAACAATATTTTGTATAAAATTAGCTAGGTATAATAATAAACGCAAGTTTTCGTCTAATTTCAAAAATGCTAAAAAAAACTGCTACACAAACTGCGTGCAGCACAATTTTTTAAATCAAAGTAAAAATATTTTTAACAATAAAATCCTCATAGTTTTGGTACCAAACTGTGCAGAAAAGACAGTATTTTAATATAAGCTAATAAAAAAAAAATGTAAAAATTTTACCCTACTGACCTTTCAACTCCCCAAGTGATACAATTAGGTATCTGTACAAAACAATATATAAAATTCAGGGCAGATTTACGTTTTTACACCACCTATGAAAAAGCAACTGATATTGTTTAATTCTTGGATTACGTTGTCCATGATGTGTCCGTTTCTTAACTAAATATAATTATTTCACTACGACTCGGAACACAAAACTTTACGTTTTTACCCATAAAAAAGTTTTGTGTTCTGAGTCGTAGTGAAATAATTGTAGTTAGATATTGTTTAAATTGAAAAGAACTGATATTTTTCTTGTACCACTGCAGATGATGTAGCATTTATATCGGGAGCAAAGAGAATCTAAAAATAATTCGACTGTGTGAACTCAAATACTGACAGACAAAAGAATGAAAGTGTCTTTAAAGGTTAACAGTGATAAATATTTGCATTTAGGTTTGAAGAACAAACATTTGCTATCACTGATTTTCTGTTTGTGCAAAGTCATCAACGTTAACTTAAAAAGTCATTGGTATGTGTGTGTGTGTTTGTGTGTGTTTATTTACAATTTCTGGTGGGATGTACTTTTGTTGTTTTTAAATTAAAAAACTAATTGTTCCATTCAGTGGCATATCTAGAATCTGGCGAGGGGAGGGGGTGATCCATGCTCAGGTCGACTTAATACAAAAGAAAAAACAAGTTAAGACTAATCAACATTACTATTCCCATTAATGTAAATGGTAATAACAGAATAAAATGGGCATTATTGAAACATTGTTTAAAGATGCTTACTGACTGAATTGACTTTTCTGTGTTTCATATTTTAAATGTTTATTATCTGTGCTGTGTATTATTTGAAATACTGATACTGTATAATAAACCTGTTTGAATAATTAAAAAAGAGCTAATACTATATTAGCGTCAAAACAACAGAAAATTTAAAATAATACCATCTAAAAATTAAGAGATTAACAAAATTCGTTGACTTCTTCAACTCTCTTGGGGGAGTCCTATTCATCCCCCCTGTAAATTTGCCCCGGGTTCCATTTCTCATGACATTTCCCTAGTCACAAAAAGTGTACCAAAAGTTATCAAAAAGCTTTAACATTCACCAGTCTGCAGGTTGTAATTCACATTCAGAATATTGGGAATCGCATAATATAAAATTGGTATGATATGTACAAATATATAGAAAAGAGTCGTAAAAATGTGAATAATACATGTGTCATATATTCTGAAAGTGAAATATAATCTGTGAAATTAAATCAGTAACAGGAAACTGCGTTTTTCTCAAATTTAAATAGGAATGAAAATGATCAAATGAATTGTCAGAAAAAAATACACGTATATTGGAATATTGTACAGTGACAGAGCAGCCTACCAGCTTCCAATATTTGGAGATTACATTGGAAGGAACAGAAAAACAAGAGACTGAGTTTAACAACTCAACAAAGAAGGCAAATCAATTGCATTATTCTATGAGTGGAAGAATTATAAACAACAAGAGAAACAAAAATGAAAGTCTATAAAGCATTGGTACACTTTGTACAGCTGTCATTATATGTAGATGTGAAGCAAGCTACGGGTAAGATTAGTGTAACAAAAATGAAGTATCTAAGAAGAGTGATTAAGAACGTTCCCTTTAAAAGTAACCAAATAAGAGAAGAATTAAAATTAGAACCACAAAGAATTTACAGAACAAGAAATAACTCAGGTGATAGGACTATTTACAGTTATGAGGTATTGGGAAGCAAGAAGGAAAGGGAAAAAGAACAAAGATATGGAGATATGGGATAAAATGTTGAGTAACCTTAAAAAAAAGACCAAGGTTGGAGCAAAGAAGCCTGCTGGAACAAAACATAAAGTTAATAAATTAATTACCTTAATTATCCGCCGTGTGATTTCCTATGCTTCGTCTATGACGCATTTCGGAGCATATACTCCATCATCAGATATTAAAAGTTAAAACAGTCACTCATACGAGATCGTTAAAAAGTTAAAATGTCAAGATATGCATATGAACCGTACGCGGATTTGGGTGCGCACCCGTTCAAGTTCATTCTGCTACTCACTTGTAGCAGAATGAACTTGAACGGGTGCGCACCCAAATCCGCGTACGGTTCATATGCATATCTTGACATTTTAACTTTTTAACGATCTCGTATGAGTGACTGTTTTAACTTTTAATATCTGATGATGGAGTATATGCTCCGAAATGCGTCATAGACGAAGCATAGGAAATCACACGGCGGATAATTAAGGTAATTAATTTATTAATTCGTACAAGTGATTTGGTTACCATATTAAACATGAATATTAAAAAAAAAAAACATAAAGTACTGGAACAAGTTTATTAAGAATGAAACTTCTAAACTTTATATTAACACGTGTTTAAACTGTCCTTTACCCTATAGTTAGAAAACAAAATGTAATGTGTGATGTGTGTGTGTGTGTGGGGGGGGGGAGGTATGCATTAGTTAATATGTAATGTGTCTATATTAAGGAATCTATGTACTGTATATAACTGTGTGGTATTTAACCATGTGAAGGTGTGGTTGTATATACGTACTTCTACCATTGCTCCAAGCGTACTAGCCTTAGACCATTTGGAAAGCCTTGTGGAAATTAACAGTTTTGTTTGATCAGCCTACAATGCCTCGGGCTGCTATTATACACGACACAAAGCAGTTTGCATACAGTACATTTTTCTGATGTGCTAAAAGTAGTTCAGGCAAAACTGCTTATTTCAGATGGCCTTTGGTTTCAAACTCTTCTAAAATGGATGTGTTTGAATGATTTTTTAAATTATTATTCCCCTTAGCACCTCTAAGGATGTTAGGCGTTTATTACTCTTATGTTCTAAAACGGGTGTAAGGGGTGCTGAAGAGTTTCTTAAAACCTCTCCCACTCAATGGTCAACCTCACCTTCACGAGTATCAGCTGAGGCTGCTCAGTGCACCATGTTTCCACTAATGAGACTACAACGGCCGAGCGACTCCCCGGCATAAGGAGTCCCCTTACCAAGTGGCAAAGGCCTTTTCAAAGGGCAGATGAGCGGGTCAGCGATAGAGGCACTCCCTTGTCCTGGGGATGAGAAATCGTTGATGAACCAAAACCGTGGTCAACGGCATTAGGATGCAGAAGGCAACAGGATACCCCTGCATTAAACTTCGTAGACAGGACTCCTAAGTTTAAATATGGCTTCGTCCAATATAATTTATTGGGCACGTGTTACAACACATTCAATTCTTAAGTAACATTTTTGAAGGAAAATTGTTGGGGCAAAACCAAGAGGATGACCAAGAGCACCGTTCTTCAAAGAAATGGGAAAGGAGATGTATTTCCTATCGTACTGCAATTTAAAGAAGACAATGGTGTAGAAAGAGACGTGGCTAACTCGACAAGGCATGGCCTTTAGGTAATGATGATGATATTCTGTTTGAATATGCTTACTGAATCCTTAGAAAAATTAAACTTTAAACATTAAAAGGAACATGGTGTGGTGCAACATTAATGAACCTCTCCACTTTGGGTGTTTACCTTACTGCTGAATCTATTTTAACAGCTACAGTGATAATTAACCTCCATCTCATGGCTGCCTGTGGGTTTGATAATAAGTGCAAAGTTTCAATGCATTAACATTTATTTACTCACAAATATGTTCTTCAATACTGGTTATTATCATTAGAATTAAATCAGTTTTTAAAAATTCCAAAATAATTGTACAGTAATTACTTTTTAATTATAAAGGATTGTTAAGTACGTTTTCAATAACATGACTGTTATTGCGTCAGTGTCAGGTGCTCTTGTTATGGTCTTCACTGTCACGGAGTTTTCCATGAATTAAGTTACGTTCTAATATGGGAGTGTTTGATTTGAGGCTTATGTCATCAGACACTTCGCGGTGTTGCTAAAAGCATACTCTATACATCTGAGCACGTACACCACTAAAACTTTGTAAATTCTTCCTTTTAATTTTTTTTCAGCTAAATTCACTATCCAGTCGTTTATAACTTTCTTAAACTAAAATGTATTACTGTGTGTTGATTCTGTTTCAAGTGAATATTTTTATGTGGTGTACTTTTCTTTGTCGTATTTGTTTTATGTTTTGAAATTTGCAAGTTCAATTGTTATTACCCATTTTTTATATTTTTCTACTAACGTTTCTGTATGTTCAATCACTAATCACTGATTGTTTATTTCCATCTCATCCGTTCTCAACCTTCAGGCCACAGTCTTTCATACTTTGGTAAAACAAATTTCGTTTAATGTAACAGGCATTTAATATATTGATGACTTGGAGACTGTATTTAGTGTAACTTTTGCATATGCTTTTAAATGATGTAAACTGGCCTACAAGTTGCTTTCTTGTTCGTAATAATAGTTATATCATATAATTTTCAGTTAAGGCTTTGTGTTGACTACATGGTGATGTAAAAACATGATAAATATTGAATGTAATGGTGAAAAGAAAAATGCAGTGGAAAATAATGAAATTTATATAAACAAAGTGCGAGTTTAGTATGAGGAACTGTCTGTAGTGCTGATCACACATCTTCCTCATTATGCCATACAAGTTACATAGTCAGCCTCTCTGAACCATTTTGATGGAACAGAATGGGTATAGTATTACCACAAATAACACGCAAATTCCAAGTTGAATTATCATGGGAAAACGAACATTTTTATATTATGCAGACGATATGGAATTGATATATTACCAGTAGTTGTCTCAAGAGTATATATCTCTGCTCAACAGTGAATAAATGACCAAGGTATACCGCGCAGCTTTTTTGTTTAATGTGATGGTTGCTTGGCTAGTACAACGCGTCACCCGCCGCTAGTTGCGGTAACCGCAGCCAGGAGGCGCCGCTGTTATCAAGAGGATATACACCAGTCTATATATTTGTGTTATAGAAATATGTTTATCATGGAAATATCTTAGTATGACAGAAGTATCACAGTACTTATATAGAAATATAAATATCATGCAAATTATATGATCTGCACTGTTCAGACAGTGAAATGTATTCTTGATACTGGAATAACAATAGAAGAAATTTTATGTGACCAGGGAAATACCACAGGGAATGGAGCACGTATTTTTTAACTATAAACCCACCAGAAATGGTTTATAGCTGTCTGGTCTCATACATAACTACTAGAAGTGTTAGCATACTAAGTGTTAGCTAGAAATTAACCATATGATTTTACTTGCATATACACAATTACAAAGGTATATTAATTACACTGCTTTGTTTAAATGAAAACAGTTTTGTCACATAATAGCAAAGCACAGGAAACCCACAATTTCAATTTACACTTAAAATGTGATATATATTGAAAGGCCAGAGCTAATCAATGTGTACATGCTTATTTTTGGTACATGCGTTTAACCTATGATTTATTATTTCAATAAAAATTGTGTTTTGCCTGTTTAATGCAGTGTTACTTGTAAATTATATGTCAAAACATGGAAAAATAAAGCAAACTATAACCAACACGTGAGGGACAGGAAGTTGGTTTAAAAGAGAACTAAATGAGTAGAATAGCAAACCTAAAGTGTAAAACTCTATAGAAGAAGAAACAATAATTGTGCAATTTTTGTCAAAAAAATTGTTGTTTCTAAGTAAATAAATATATAGCTAAATATAATTAAATCACTACCGACTCGGAACACAAATTTTTTATGGTTAAAAACGTAAAAGTTTTACCTTATAGCCTGAACCAGTTTTTGCTTTTAAAAGCTTCTTCAGAGGCTGCCATTGAGAGCACTGTCCCACTATATGAAAAATACTACAAAGACGAACTAAACATTGATAAAATATCTAGCAGAATCCAATGCATACAACAGAACAATAGTCAATAAACTCCTACACAAAAGACAAAAAAATCGGTATGGAGAACCATACATGACTTCCATGTCCTAAAATTTATATTTAAAATCATTTAAATATTAATTAAATAAGTGGATGCTTGAGTTCTGAAGAAATTACGTATCAGCTTAAACGGTACCACCATGTCAGGTGGATTAAAACTATACTCAACCTTCGTGAGGAAGGACTGTACTTTTAGATAAAATGTCTATAGGTCGAACGAAGGTTTGCACGCCTTTAAAAGTAGCTGCGATCTGATTCCTGTAATGAAATTGGACTCTCGCTGCGAGGGGCCGAGGGATGTCTATAGTGTTATCAACGTCTTTCCTGTCAATACTATACTAGTCAGTTTTCTTTTTTAAAATCGATTCTTGATTTCTTTCTTTCCATTTGTCATCTGATTTCCTGAACTACTATTCTGTTCACCCGTATAATTACAAATTTCTCAGCAAAACATTTCTTCCTTAATACTTTTGTGTCTCCTGTTTAACACCCACCATTCTGATCCATGTCATAACGCTATATTTCACACAGGCTAGTAAATAACTAGCCATCAGGGAAGCCAAATATTTTCAAGAAGGGGCAAACAATTTTCCAAAGGAGAAAAATATTTACATATTTTTCATACACACACACATTCACATATTAGTTTATAATTCTCATATCATTATAGAAATAAGTACACAGATCGTATTAATTAGTTTAATACAACAACACTGCCCAGCGATCCACAGGAAGCAAATCGATGTCCATCTTTTCGGCTTGCACGCGTTGTGTTGGTGTGGTTTTCGGCACTTTTCATTTAAAAAGCGTGCAAACATAAGAAAATAAACATGAGTGAGTCCAGAAATAACGCGAATCTTGTATGTGCGTGTGTGTGTGTGTGTGTGTGTGCGTGTGTGTGTGTGTGTGTGTTTATAGATATTTCATCTACCTTTCTTCAGTAGATTATTATGACCTTCTTTTCAGGATACATTATTTATCAAAATTAAGCACTTTACTCTTGTTAAAACGTAAAAGATTTCAGTTAAACTACCCCTTTCTCCTAACCGATCTTCACCAAAAACAATATGCCTTGAGTCCTCTACAATTCAGGGCTGTATGCAAAAAATTATTTTATTCTGTTTGAATTTCCGGCTGTTATCGATTGCCATAGAAAAAATTCTACACACAGACAGACACACACACACACACACACACAGACACTTTTCGAAAAATGACTTTTACTTCCATGTTCCTTAAGGAAATGGAAGTATGGTGATGGCAAAAAAAATCGTGTTCGAGATTATTGCAGATTCTGATTGTACTACACTTAAAACCTGAAAAAAAGTCGTTTTTTGAAAAGTGTCTGTGTGTGTGTCTGTGTGTCTGTCTGTCTGTCTGTCTGTCTGTCTGTCTATCTGTCTGTAGATGTTTTTCTATGGCAAACGATAACAGCCGCAAATTCAAACAGAATCAAATAAATTTTTGCATACAGCCCTGATTTGTAGAGTACTCACGACCTATTGTTTTTGGTGAAGATCGGTTGAGGGAAAGGGGTAGTTTTACCAGCAACGGTTTTTTTTTTATCAAGGGTAATTTTTACTTCGATATTCCTTAAGGAAATGGAAGTATGGTGATGGCAAAAAAAAAATCGTGTTCGAGATTATTGCAGATTCTGATTGTACTAAACTCAAAACATGAAAAAAAGTTGTTTTTCGAAAAGTGTCTGTGTGCGTGTCTGTCTGTCTGTCTGTATGTCTGTGTGTCTGTCTGTGTGTCTATACATTTTTTTATTATGACAAACGATAACAGCCGCAAATTCAAACAAAATCAAATAATGTTTCGCATACAGCCCTGAATTATGGAGTTCTCAAGACCTATTGTTTTTGGTGAAGATCGGTTAAGGGAAAGGGGTTGTTTACCTGCAACGTTTTATGTTTTAACAAGGGTATTTACTATGGCAAACGATAAGAGCCGCAAATTCAAACAGAATCAAATAATTTTTTGCATGCAACTCTCAATTGTAGAGTTTTCAAGACCTATTGTTTTTGGTGAAGATCGGTTAAGGGAAAGGGGTAGTTTACCAGCAACGTTTTACGTTTTAACAAGGGTTAATTTCTTATATGACGAACGGTAACTGCCGCATATTCAAACAGAATCAAATAATTTTTTGCATACATCCCTGAATTGTAGTGATCTCATGGCCTTTAGAGTTTGGTGAAGATCGGTTAAGGAGGAGGGGTATTTTACCAGCAACCTTTTACGTTTTAACAACAGTAAAGTACTTGAAAATTCGTTCAAACTTTTTCAAACAATGGTAATTGTTAAAAATAAAATAATTTTGTTGCCAGGCAATAAAATTATAAATTTTTCATTTTAATGTAAATCATGTATGAGAGAAAATATATCGTTCGTGGCAGGCAAGCATATCTCAATTATGTAATGTTTACGTTTCCATTTTATTATTATGATTAGTGCAATAAAAAGGCAGGGAAGACACACACACACACACACACACACACACACAAAATTCGCGTTATTTCTGGCCTCACTCATATTTATTTTCTTACATTTGCACGCTTTTTAAATGGAAAGTGCCGAAACCGACACCAACATAACGCGTGCAAGCCGAAAAATTGTCCAGCGTGGATAGCGATTTGCTTCCTGTGGATCGTTGGGCAGTGTAACTGCACGTGTTTACAGAGGAACGATTCATAGACAGAATTTTCGTCTTTAGGGAATGAACCCTCTGCAAGATGCTGAGGGTCCATGGGTGACTTCGGAGCGCTCCTTCTTTTCCGCGTGTTTGTTCTGTGAAACGTACACTGTAGATTCGCAGCTTTACTCTAAGCAACGCTCAATAGGAAATGTTGAAAATTTTTGTCCACGGTGTACCCTCATACACACTAAACCTGCTCTGATGTTTTAATTACGGACATCATAATATTTAAACTTTGGAAACTTGAGCACTACTTAATGGAGATCAAACATTAACTTACACAAGCCATTAATTTTATGCATATTTTTTATATACAGTATATGTGTACAACGTTATCGGCAACAAAGAAGTAGTTTTTGTTAAAATTCCTTCCCGGGATGTTTGGCCATAGTCCAATGTTTTCTACAAAACCAGACGTTTCGGCAATGCCATCTATTTCCTTCATCAATGAAAATCGAGTGAGATAACGTGAGGTGGTATACGTTAGTGACCACAGTACTGTGGTTAAGTCTGAAGCAGTAAGTAGAAAGAAGTAGTTTCTATGGTAATATTTCATTTCGAAAATGATTTTAAATATAAATGTTAGAACATGGAAGTTATGTATGGTTCTCCATACCGATATTTTTTCATGTTTTGATGGTAGTACAATCAGAATCTGCCGTTATCTGGAACACGATGTTTTTCGTAATGACCATACTTCCATTTCCTTATGAAACATGGTAGTAACAAACATCAGAGAAAGACAGAAAACAACAAATTCATAACACTAACATACATCAATAACCAAACTGAAAAATCAGTATGGCGAACCATACATGACTTCCATGTTCTCATATTATATATAAAATCATTTGGTACTGCCTTTATGCGTACCCGCAGTTATTTCGATAATGCCATTTTTGGGCTTCGATATGTAGTGAATATCGCACATAATTTTATGTAGTGAAAGAATTATGCAAATTTGAATATTGTATGTTGCAAAATAGTTGGCTGGTGATTACAATTGATTTCGTTTGTCATTTTAATGGAAAATGAGTGTAATAGTAATTTATCACCGGGTCGTGGCTCTGACACCAAAAATTGATTATTTTAGATTAACATGAAAACTGAAATTATACATGGAAACCAATACGTGTGTAATATAAAGCTATTTTTGCTCTAAAACCACGAAAAACCCAACTCGAATAAGGCGGGAGTAGCCCAAGGGTCAACATCTTGCCTATTATTATAGCCCGACATGTCACTTTTTTGTGGCAGAACCCGTTTTTTTGGTAAAATTAATTCGTTTTCCGACAAGTACTCGTTTTGTGACTAACAAAGAACAAACATCCATTATATACAATTTTTAGAGCATAATTATGTTGTCATTTCTTAATACAGTGTTTTTGTTTTTCCATTAGGCATAAATATTTGTATTTTTCATTTTGTATTTGCTGTTGTTTTTTTCAATTTGTAAACTTAAAAACGTTAGGTTCTTTATTTTAAGTGTTACTCTGTTATACGCATTGCATTACACGTCTAATGTTATGTTTTCTCAACCACAGCTTTAATTTATTTTAGCAGTAAACTAAAAATCCAAAACCATTATTACCTAACTACCAAATGAAAATAACACGTATTTTTGCTTTACATTAAGAAATAGGGCAATTTACGATTAGTACACTTCTTCTTTTCTACACCGTAATATATCTATACAATCGCATATTAAAAACATCGAAATGTATTGCGGATACTCATACAGTTCCAATCATTTACTTGAATTCGGTTCGATAATTAACAAACAAATATAGAATTTTGTCAAAGTGAAATAAAATATTTCCATAGAAACTACTTCTTTGTTGTCAATAACGTAGTACACATATAAAACTTATAAAAAATTCTCCTCCCTCATCAACTACTATTTTAATTGATAGAAAATTACCCCCTTCCCCTTCAACAAATCTATTTATTTATAAATATTTCATCTACCTTTCTACAGTGGATTATTATGACCTTCTTTTCAGGATACATTATTTATAAAAATTAAGGATTTACTCTTGTTAAAACGTAAGTAAACTACCCCTTCCCTTAACCGATCTTTACCAAAATCAATAGGCCTCGAGACCTACACAAATCAGAAAGGTATGCAAAACATTATTTGATTCTGTTTGAATTTGCGGCAGTTATCGTTTGCCATAGAAAAATTCTACACACAGATAGACAGAGGTTGCTGGTAAACTACCCCTTTCCCTTTACCGAACTTCAACAAAAACAACAGGTCTTGAGAACTCTACAATTCAAGGCTGTATGCAAAACATTATTTGATTCTGTTTCAATTTGCGGCTGTTATCGGTTGCCATAGAAAAAAATTACCCTTGAATTAATAAAAAACATTGCTGGTAAACTACCCCTTTCCCGTAACCGATCTTCAAAAAACACAGTAAGTCTTGAGAACTCTACAATTTAGAGCTGTATGAAAAACATTATTTGATTATGTTTGAATTTGCGACTGCTATTGTTTGCCACAAAAGAAAATCTACAGACAGATATACACACACAGACACAAACACACACACACACACACACACACACACTTTTCGAAAAATGACTTATTCATGGGTTGAGTGTAGTACAATCAGAACCTGCAATTATCTCGGACACGATTTTTTTGCCATCACCATACTTACATTTACTTAAGGAACATGGAAGTAAATAAAATGTTGCAGGTAAACTACCCCTTTCCCTTAACCGATCTTCAACAAAATCAACAGACCTTGAGT
The DNA here is from genome assembly GCA_034769895.1 of Magicicada septendecula. NCBI lineage: Eukaryota > Metazoa > Arthropoda > Insecta > Hemiptera > Cicadidae > Magicicada > Magicicada septendecula. The sequence continues at coordinate 2,728,503 of CM068371.1, forward strand.
TATCTACAACTGAGGAAGTATAACGGCAGTATACTATCTTTTATAACTTCTGTATACTATCACCCTTATAACTTCGGGAGCCCGGTTAATTGGCGTCGGTCAATTAAACAGGCTGCCATAATATTCACAAAATGTTATATATTTAATTAAAATACAAAGTAACAAAACACTTAATTGGAACCTGTGAATTAAGGAATACTAGTTTCGTGTTGCCAAATTTATTCACGCATATTTATGTCCATGACATCTCTTTATTTACATACCTGGTAATTAGCATAAAAGAAAATGAGTTACTGTCTTATTATTAAAAATCAATTAGGCTTGTGATTTGTATTGTTAAAACATACATATATATATCGTAGCATGACAGATAATCCACTAAATCATAATTCCAATCTGATCATAATTCAATATAAATTACATTAAATAAAAAGAAAATTCAAATGAAAATAATTAAATATCGAAGTAAAATAACACCATAAAAGGAAAAAATAAAAGTTAATCATCATAATGCAACAAAAAAGTATCAAGAAAAATAAATCCTACAAAACTAAAATAAAATCAGGATAATACCCAGGTAGGATAGGAGCAGGTAAAGAAGATACCCCGAACAAACCAACGAACCATAAAACCAGATTACCTTGGAGAACCCAAGATGGAAGAATTGTGAAGAGAAGAAAATGTAGAATGGGAAGAACTACAAGATATACCCAAGGAAAACCTATTACAGGAATAACAAACCCCGAAAAAGATTAAATGTCAACCAAGAAAGTATAACACCCCAAAACTCATATATAAAATGTAAAATAGTTATAAACAAAAGTATTTAGGGTAGTAAATAGAAGTGCACCCACTAAAGTTATTATGTAACGAAATAAACAAATCTTCATTGTCCCTTATCTTTAAGATTTTGGTCTTGGAGTATTGTAAAACTCAAGTGTAAATAAGAACCAAAAATATAAGTGAACCAGTGCAAGTTATTTCAATATACTAAATAAACTTCAAGTATAAGTGTAACTGATATTTCAGCTATGTACAATTAAAAAACTTTAATGTTTGCTATAAATACAAATATAAAATGTTATGAGGTATTCTTATGAAAACATTACAAATGTTTCAAAAAAGATGCCACTTTTTATCAAAAAAAAAAAAAATTCTTTAAAATGTGAATGATAAAGAGAGCAGATGGGGAATAAATACAGTGACAAGGGGATTAAAATGTAATAATAAAAAATAAACAGAAAGGACTGTAAACAAATTAAATTTAAGTAGAATTAAATTAAATGGCTCCTTATGTTTGTGTTAAAGCCTACGAACACCATATTTCAAGGTGGTGTATAGAATAAGAATTATTATTATTATATTTATGTTTATTATGTCTTACAGTGTTTATACAGACTATAATGTATTAGTATGAATACCATACTATTTTATAAAATGTTTGTTATGTGTTATTAGTAATAGTTCAAACTAAAATGTCTGACTTTAAAGACCAATAGTTAATTTTAAATATTGTGTTTGTATTATAAGCATGAATACAATGCTACATGTTCCAATAGTTATTTAAGGAGATTCTATTTATATTATATTAACTTCAGAAAGTCAGAAGGGGTATAGACATAGTAGTATTAAAAAAAACAGTACATGTAAAACCATAGAATCTAGGCCAGCTAGGAAATTTCAATAACATTTTATTTGAGTAATTAAGTTAAAATAAACCCAGTAAACTGATGAGATTTATGTAAGGTGAATCAATCACCAAATACTATAACTAAAGGTATACTTTTAAAGGAATAATATAAAAAGATGTTAAAAATTATTTAAAAATTTGCAAATGTAATACCTAACAATTTCAGAGGGGGAATCAGAAATTCATTAATTATATTTAAGAGGATGATCAATTGATAAATTTACAAGAAATTGATGAACGATAAACATTTATATCAATCTGAGATTTATTATAATCATAATTATAACACATAAAATGGCTAAATTTTGGACAAGGACAGGAAACAGAATATTGAGCCTACTTTTCCAAAATGACAGAAATATAGCAATTTTGATAAAAAACTTTATAAAGATGGATTATTGTATATCAAATTAAGCAGAAGGAGTTAAAGAAACCGATTATGTATTTGCTATTACATGAAATTAATTAATAACCAAAATATATTCTATGATATAATGTATTTTAATTGAATGCATCGGAAGTGAATAAAACTTAAACAATACTTTTCTAATATTAAATCGGCTAAGAGATTTCAGAAACGAAGGAAGTAAAACAGTTCTTAATTAACATTCGAAGAGTACGGGTAAATTAAGCTCGTGCTAATAACAGTATACCGGAACGAATAATGGCGGATAATATTCAAAAATAGCCTACTATAAAATTTGAGATTTTTGGACAAAACACTTTTAAACGATAAATGCAGTGAAAATTACCAACAACGAACATAGAAACAAGTGAATACACCACACAAATTAGTGAACTAACAACTCGAACCACTAACACTAATAATTTCCAGATAACTGAAACGAACTTTTACAACACCATATCTTAAAAATAAAACGCACATTTTCTCGAGTGAACAACAGAACAGTGAACGAGTGATAATCCAAAAACACCAGAAACATTATTCAATATTGCGGAGACGAGGAAGCAGCTTTATTTAAAGAAAATCCATCAACACCATTCTCGTTTTACTTCGTCAATGAGCGAGCGGCCGTGATGGTTCCCAGCATGCAAAGCGTCGCCACAGCCAATTGGTCTGATTTTTTACTTAATAAACATTATATATCATAACTAAATTTGTAATTATTAATTATTAAGATTTTTTATTGTAATGTTATACTTTCGAGCCTTGCCCCTTCTCTGACTACATAACATAACCGTTTAAAGAACCTTGAAAAAATTATATCAAATAACACGTGTATCAATAATCGATTACCCCTGTGAAAGAGTCGAACAATATAACCTAATCGATTTTTAATCAATCCTTTTTCAATAATTGTTAATAAAATATAGTTATTCAACATTTTTGGTATTAAATTTATTTCTAAACTATAAATAGAGTTTAGTGGACAACATCAGCTGCAAGAAAGGCAGCCGTTACTCCAGTGAAGGTAATATATTGGAGAAGGAAGAACAATCGCAAATCGATTAGTGAACGAGACAATCCAATTAACGCTGAATTTACTTACAGCAAACCACAATTGATATAATTGCCAAAAATAACTTAAAGGAATTGAAAATTTCAACAAAATCACATTACCAGAATTATTTATTAAATATTTAAACAATAAAACAAACATAAAAAATTTTTTTTTGAAAATTTTAAAATTAAATTAAAATTTTTTTTTTGTACCCGAACAAAAATAATTATTTGTAACTACACGACTAGTTACAAATTGGCGTCCAACTAGAGGGCTTCAATTAGCGATTGAAAGGCCACAGTAATTTGCCCAATTACTAATTAAGCTTGGCAGCGGTTATACAGTCAAGAAGGAAGCAACATGCAGCGTCGTGCGACTTCAAAGAAAAGGGCGGCAGAGGCCGAAAAGGAAATCGATATGGGGGACAAGGAGGCAACACCCGTGGAAGATGTGGAAGTGTTATTGCCCCCAGAGGAACCGAAACAACCCGCACTAACAGATATACAACCTGAAATACCAACACCAACAGGGGATGTTAATTTCCAGGAAACCCTAATGAAAATGATAATGCAAATGAATAAGAACATAGAATCCAAGATGGAAGAAAACAGCAAGAAAATGACAGAGGATATTGGAGGAACAAATAAGAAAATAGAGGAAAACAGCAAGAAAATTGATCAAGAATTCAATTCCACGAAGGAAGAATTAAGCAAGAAAATGGATGACAACAACCAGTCCACCAAGGAAGAATTGAATGAAATGAATAAGAACATAGAATCCAAGATGGAAGAAAACAGTAAAAAGATGGAAGAAGAAATGGGAAAAAGGTTAGGAGAATTGAAGGAAGACAACCAGTTTTTAAAGGAAGAATTCAAAACAACCAAGGAAGAATTGAGTAATAAAATTGAGGATACGAATAAGAGGATTGAAGAAAGTGGGATATCTACAGGAAGGTATCCCTGTATTCAAGGATAATCGTGGGAAATATGGTAATAGACCAAATAAAATACCTGATCATATTATAACTAAAGTTGGTGAGCACATACAAAGCTTTCCTGCTCAAGTATCTCACTACAGTAGGAACAAAAATGAAAATGTACGGTACCTTTCACCGGATTTGTGTATTCGAATAATGCACAGACTTTATTTAGAGAAACATGAAGCAGAAGTATTTGCGAAATTGGAAAAAGTTGAAAAATTAAAACCAACAGTTACTTATGATTATTATAGTCGTCACTTTAATGAAAACTATAAACTTTCCTTTGGATCACCGAAATCTGGTACATGACAAAAATGTGATACATTGGAGAACCAAATTAAATTTGAAAAAAAAACGAAGAAACTTTAAAGACATTAAAAATTAAAAAAGAACTTCATTTAAGAAAAAGTGAGGAATTTTATAAGGAAATGAGTTTAAAAATTAAAGAATCCAAAACTAATGATAAGATTGAAGTTTTGACTTTTGACTTTCAACCAAATTTACCTTTGCCAGTTGTACCAAGTGGTGTTGTGTTCTATAAGAGACAGCTGTGGGTTTATAACTTCACTATATAATGTGCAAGCAAAGGAAAGTCGTACTGCTACATGTACAATGAAAGTACTGGAAAGAAAGGTCAGAATGAAGTAATAAGCATGCTCGACCATTTCATAAAAAATGAAATCAGTTCCAGTGTAAAAGAATTGTATCTTTTTTCTGACAACTGGTCAGCTCAAAACAAGAACATGGCACTGATGCAATACTTGTACACTCTTGTTAAGGGGTATAAAATGTTTGGTAAAATTATTCACAGGTATCCAGAGCCGGGACACAGTTTTTTACATTGTGACCGCACTTTTGGTGTTATTGAAAAGGAAAGGCGAAAAAGGGAACGAGTCTACTAGGACATGGTCCGAAAGACATCGAAAAAGTTTGTAGTTATAGAAGCCAAACAAAGTATGTTTCTAGACTTCTCATCCCATTTCAAAGAAAAGTTCCAAAAAATACAAATCCTGTATGCTAAACCTCAGAATGATAATACAGGAAACAAAACCAAAAAATCTGCCTAAAAAATAAAGGTAATAAGTTTACAATATCGAAGTACATGTATGTAGAATACAATAAAGATGAATTGCTGTGTAGTTCTTCAGCATTACTAAAAGAAGCATTCCAGTTTGAAAAACCAAGTACCATTTTCTGCCTTCCAGAACCTGACAATAGATTTTATCATGGCCCTTTGGGGATAAAAATAATAAATTCAATTTTTTGACTGCCACTGCGGTCAAAACTGCCAGTGCAGCAGTTATCGTTCATCATAGAAACAATTACTCTTGTTAAAACGTAAAACGTTGCTGGTAAACTACCCCTTTCCCTTAACCGATCTTCACCAAAAACAATAGGTCTTGAAAACTCTACAATTGAGAGTTGCATGCAAAAAATTATTTGATTCTGTTTGAATTTGCGGCTCTTATCGTTTGCCATAGAAAATACCCTTGTTAAAACATAAAACGTTACAGGTAAACTACCCCTTTCCATTAACCGATCTTCACCAAAAAGAACAGATCTTGAGAACTCTACAATTCAGGGCTGTATGCAAAACATTATTTGATTGTGTTTCAATTTGCGACTGTTATCGTTTGCCATAAAAATATATTTTGTTTGCGCTGTTATCGTTTGCCATTATAACATTCTATTGTTATAAAAAAAAATATCGGTATGGAGATCCATACGTCCCTTCCATGTTCTAAGATTTATATTTAAAATCATATTTGAAATGAAATATTTCCATAGAAACTACTTATTTCTATTGCTTCAGCCTTAACCACAGTACTGTGGTCACTAACGTATACCACCTCACTTTTCGCACTCGATCTTCACTGATGATGGCAGTCGATGGCATTGCCGGAACGTCTGGTTTTGCAGAAAACATTGGACTACGGCTAAACAGCCGGGAAGGAGTTTTAACAAAAAACTACTTCTTTGTTGCCGATATACACATATAAAAAATTCTCCCCTTCCTCTTCAACTATAATTTTCATTAATAGAAAATTACCCCACCCCGTTCAACTAGCCTCTTCATTTATAGATATTTCATCTACGTTTCTACAGTGAATTATTATGAGCTTCTTATCAGGACACTTTGTTTATCAAAATTAAGTAATTCACTCTTGTTAAAACATAAAAAGTTGCTGGTAAACAACCCCTTTCTCTTAACCGATCTTCACTAAAATCAATAGACCTTCAGTCCTCTACAATGCAGGGATGCATGCAAAAAAATAATTGATTCTGTTTGAATGTGCGGCAGTTATCGTTAGTCATATAAACAATTACTCTTGTTAAAACATGAACAGTGGCCGGAAAACTACCCCTTTCCCTTAACCGATCTTCACCAAAATCAACAAGCCTTCACCTCTTTACAACTCAGGACATTATGCAAAAAATTATTTGATTCTATTTGAATTTGCGGCAGATATCGTTCGTCAACCAAAATTACCATTGTTAAAACATAAGTCTTTGCTGGTATACTACCCCTTTCCCTTAACCGATCTTCAACAAAATCAACAGGCTTGACAACTTTAGAACTCAGGGATGTATTCAGAACATTATTTCATTCTGTTTGAATTTGCGGTTGTTATCGTTTGCCGTAGAAAAAATTACCCTTGATAAGAAAAACGTTGCTGGTAAACTACCCCTTCCCCTTAACAGATCTTCACCAAAAACAATAGTTCTTGAGAACTCAACAATTCAGGGTTGCATGCAAAAAGTTATTTGATTATGTTTCAATTTGCGGCTGTTATCGTTTGCCATAGAAAGTACCCTAGTTAAAACATAAAACGTTGCTGGTAAACTACCCCTTCCCCTTAACCGATCTTCACCAAAAACAACAGATCTTGAGAACTCTCCAATTCAGGGCTGTTTGCAAAACATTATTTGATTCTGTTTGAATTTGCGGCTGTTATCGTTTGCCATAGAAAAAAATTACCCTGGATAAGAGAAACGCTGCAGGTAAACTACCCCTTCCCGTTAACCGATCTTCACCAAAAACAAAAGGTCTTGAGTTGTCTACAAATTAGGACTGTGTGCAAACAATAAATTATTTGATTTTGTTTGAATTTGCGGCTCTTATCGTTTGCCATAGAAAATACTCTTTTAAAACATAAAACGTTGCTGGTAAACTACCCCTTTCCGTTAACTGATCTTCACCGAAAACAATAGGTCTTTAGTACTCCGCAAATCAGGACTGTATGCAAAAAAGTATTTGATTCTGTTTGAATTTGCGGCTTTTATCGCTTGCCATAGAAAATACTCTTTTAAAACATAAAACGTTAAAACGTTGCTGGTAAACCACCCCTTTCCCTTAACCGATCTTCACCAAAAACAATAGGTCTTGAGAACTCTATAATTCTGGACTGTATGTGAAACATTATTTGATTCTGTTTGAATTTGCGGCTGTTATCGTTTGCCAAAAAAAATTACCCTTGATAAAAAAACCGTTACCGGTAAACTACCCCTTTCCCTCAACCGATCTTCACCAAAAACAATAGGTCGTGAGTACTCTACAAATTAGGGCTGTATGCAAAAAAAATTTGATTCTGTTTGAATTTGCGGCTGTTATCGTTTGCCATAGAAAAAATCTACAGACAAGAGACACGCAGACACACAGATAGACAGACAGACAAACACACAGACACTTTTCGAGAAATGACTTTTTTTCATGTTTTGAGTGTAGTACAATCAGAATCTGCAATAGTCTCGTACATGATTTTTTTGCCATCACCATACTTACATTTCCTTAAGGAACATGGAAGTAAAAATAGCCCACAAATTCACTAAAAAAAAGCTGGATACAGAATCACATACAAAAAAACAAACAAAACAGAACACACGCTATCAAAAACACACACAAAGCACAAAACAAATTCGATCTACCTGGTGTTTACAAACTAAACTCCTCAGATTGCAACAAATTCTACATAGGCCAGACAGGACGTAGCTTCAAACAAAGATACATTGACACACAAAGGCGCTACACTCCACTACAGAATCCAACTTTGCAAACTACCTCAACATGGACATTCTACACGTACACACAAGAGGCCGAAAACTAGACACTCTTGAACAAATGAAAATATACAAGCACACGAGAACATATTGAAACGATATCCTAAACGGACAGATACAATTCAAATCACACCCCACACACACAACATCGATCCTTGAAAAGTCGATACCGTCGCCAAGAAGAAGATGGACAGTGCTCCCAGCAGCAGCCTCTGAAGAAGCTTTTAAAAGCGAAAACTGGTTCAGTCTATAAGGTAAAACTTTTACATTTTAGCTATAAAAAACTTTGTGTTCCGAGTCGGTAGTGATTGAATTATATTTAGTTAAGTAACGGACACGTGATGGACAACGAAATCCAAGAAAAATATAACATTACATGTTAGTAAGTAATTACATAGCATTTCAAACTATCCCTTGGCATCTTGAAATTCCTGTTCCACAGTTATTCCTGTCTAGCTGTGGTTTTCTTCTTATTCTCTTTCTCCCATTTGTGTGTTAATTCCATACTTCCAAGTCCTCTGGGACGCCCTAAGACTGTATGTCCAGTTCAGGATTTCTTTTCATAAGCCACCCTTGACCCTTCCTTTGCATACATACACAGCAATGCATACGTATCATAGTGAACACACACACACACACACACACTGTAACAAATAAAAATACTCGCTCGAGTTAATTTTGTTTTATGCCCCAATGTTGTGATCGTCAATTTTGTAACAAAATAAAAATTTGTTTATTTTTTAAATATTTTATTTTATTTATTTATTTTATTATAAATTTTATTAATTATTTTTGTATTGTATTCGTGTAAATTTTATTTCTTTGATGATTGTGTTTGTCAAAGTATATTGGAATATATTTCTTCGTTAAATGGATTGTCTCCAGTAACAATCGATTAGCGATCTTTCGTCTACTAAGTGTGTTCTCCTCTGAAGTTGTTAAATTCTGTTTTCTTTGTAGTCTATTTATCAAATATTAACTAAGATTCTCTAATTATATTAATTCAAATAAATAGAATCAACATTTATAACATTCAATGTTTTTTATTGACAAAATATAAAATAATCGATTTTGTATCGCTTGATAAATCGACTCTTTCTCAGGGCGAGAAAATTTATTATACAAATTATTAACATTAATTCTCAGGTTCTTTAAGCTGTTATTTTAGAATAGTCAGAGAAAGGGCAAAGTCTGGAAAAGTATAACACTTACAATTAAAAGCTTAAGATCTAAAAATACAAAGATATTATTTAATATATAATGGTTAGTAAAGTAAGTTGTTCGAACCAATCTCGTTTTGATGACGAAGCTAGCCGGGGAATTCAAAGATGGCCGCTTCGTGCTGCATATGTTGTCGACGGCTGCACCTCAAGGAATCCTCTTCAAATAAATGTTGCCTTTCCAGAATTTCCGCGTCCCAGCAATAGTGATCAATCCCTCTGGTGATAGTGTAGTTGTCCTGGATCAGTGGTGAGTGATTCGTTTCGGTAATTTGTGTTGAATAATGTTTTTATTTCACTTCATTCCATAAGGTCGATAATGGCAGATTTTGCCTTGATATTCGGAATTATCGTTTATGTGTTTATGTGTGTTAAAATGGTTATTGCACCTTTTACTGTTCAATATTGGTTCACAATAATAGTTACACTGGTTTAATTCACTGAATTTAGTAGTTATTTTAGATTTTGTCAAAATTCGCGGATTTTACATTGAATAGGCTTGGTTGATGCTCGCCATCTTTCTTCTTCCTTCACTATAAGTGAATATTTCGCGATCTCTCGTTCTGATGTGAACAACTCAACGTATAATAATCAACTGTCCTACTTTCTTCTTCATCCGAAACGTCTTAGCCAATTTAATATTAAAAAGACATTGTTTTAAATCTCTAGCATTTCCGCTTACATGGTTGACTTTTACATTAAATGAATGAATACATTTTTACTATTATTGAATTTTATTAAATACCTAACACATATTCTCTTTCTTTAGTTAATTCTACGTGATTTAATACCAAATATGATACTTTTACAATGTTTTCCATCCCAAAATGCCCTATTTACATTATTTTTACATGTAGGCCTAAAATTTTACTTCCTGTCACATTAAATGGTTTACCATCTTTACGAAGCTATAATTATTATTGGACAAGATCCTTTATTGAAATAAAATGTTTATTTTTCCTTAATTCCTTGTAATTTTATGAATTAGTTATCTTTTTTAAATTATATCTTTAATTTAAATCTTCCCCTTAGGTTACAGTGTTATTACACTTGCATTTTTTCTAATAATCCTTATTACATTTCTTCAATATCTTTATAAAGTATTGGTACAGTTATTATACACTGTGTTGGATTTACAGTATACAAATTTCATCAATTTATTTAATTTACTCAACTTATACATCAATTATAAGGTTGTTGAGATTTACTATTTGCCTAGATTTTACCTTTGTTCACATATAATGTATTATGATTCTTACAGCTTGCTTATACCCCTTCTGACTTTCTATTCTTATACAATCTTAATTAAAATTCTCTTACTTAACTACATTAACATTTTAGCATTCATTAATACTATTAACTCATAACAAATATTTTATAACAAAAATAGTATTCAAACTCAGACCTTTCAGCCTTGTTTAATACTAGTAACACATAATAAACATCTTACAATAAAAGAATTGTATTCAAACTCAGACATTTCAGCCTTGATTAATACTATTAAACATAATAAATATTTTAGAATAACAAAAAACCTTATACTCTATTTCAAACATTTAAGTATAGAGTTCATTGGCCTTAAGATAAACAGAACCCATCTGTCCTTTCATTATTTAACTTATCTCTTAAAACTAATTTTTGTGCAGTCTTGGCTGTTTTTGTTTTATTTTTGGGGATGTACCCTTGGTCACTTCACTTATTTATTGCTTGCTCTTAGTTTATCTTTAGTCATTTTAATAAATGTTGTTAGATGAAGAGTGGCAATCACTTAGAAACATTTGTAGTCTATTTTCTCATACTAATAATTTTCTACCAAATATTATTTCTGTATTCCATACAAAAACTTTAAAGATGTGTAAAGGTACTAATTAGTTTAAGATACACTTAGTTTAAGAATTTAAACATTGACACATGAAGTCCATTTAACATAATAAAATAACTTGCACTGGTCCCCTGTTATTCTTGACCTTATCTCTAATCAGTTTTATAGTCTTATAAGATCAAGAATCTTATTTATAGAGGATTATGAAGATTTGTTTTTTCCATTATATTAATAATTTCCACTGGTTCACTTTTAATTCTACCTTTAGATACTTTTGTTTATATCTACTTTACGTTATTTTTTATTTTAGGTGTTATACTTTCATTAATTACATATACTCTCTTTTGGGGTTTCGTTTTTTCTTATTACTGGGTTTGCTTTGGGTATTTCCCTACTTTATTTTATCCTACTACGTGGTTTCTTCCAATTTCAGTCCTGTTATTAGGGATGTTGGTTTGTTCTGGGTATTGCCTTACTTACTCCTATCCTACCTGGGTACTTTCTTACTTTATCTTACCTTTTTGTTTTATTTTTTATTACTCATTTATATTGCATAGTTGTTTTTAATTTATTTTTATTTCTTCAAACTATGAGTGCACTTTACTGTGGTCCTTAAATGTTTTTTATTGTATTTTTCTTTGATTTCATTTTATTTTTAATTTATTTATGATCGTTATTTCGTTCATAATAATGTGGATAATCTGTCATGCTACAACACACACACACACAGACACATACACACATTATCTTTTTGACATGACAAAGAATTTTAGCATATTTAGACATATGCTGACAATGTTATCATCACTTTTGCTAAGCATAAAATAGTAATGGCTAACTGGTCTTACAATTTGCATGTTACTCTATTATTTTTTTCAGATGCCAATTTGAATGACTTTTCACAAGGTTATCGTGGTAAGCCATTAATTAAGTAGTAGGATTTGACGAGCAAAGAAGGGAAGGGGGTTCTGCAAGTCAGTCAGAATGATAGTAACAGCTTTTTATAGTGTTTCAAATATTTCAAGTAATGGTCTAACTGTTATATCCCTTGCCTGGGGTAACAGGGGTAAAGTCTCTAACAGTAAGTGAGGATCGTGGGTGAAGCATTCCTAGCTGCAGTGATAATATACGGCTTGGCGTGGACGGAGGCCTTAAGACAGTAGCCTTATCAATCACCTGACTTCACAAAGTGTTGATAACATCTTTGGACAAAACTTACTTTACTCAAAAACGACAAAGTAACTGTTAATTTATCTGTTTCAGATATTTACTGACCATATATACGTGTATCCAACTGCTGAAACTGTCAGGAAGATAGTTGAAAGGAACACTGGTGATGTTTACCTCTACCATTTTGTTTACAGTGGAGGCTACAAATTATCACACCCAGTTGCTGAAAAACTAGGTTATAAAGGTACATTTTTAATAAACTACTGTGTTTAACTGTTTCCATTGTCTTAATGTAATGGATTTAAGAATGTTTTCAGAGATTCATCTAATTCGATGAAAAGGAAAGTATAAGCAATGAGGAAGAATACATTTCTTTCTTTTTTTGTGATATGGGAAAAGTCAACCATAAGCTAAGAAAAAGTTACCATATTCTGGTGACAATTTCACTGTTGGTGAACAGCAAACATGTTTAGAGGGTTTTGTGATTTCCATCAGCTCCTTGTACAAAAGCCTGATAAGTATATAATATGGTAACTCCACTTACATGATCAAAGATCTTTTATCCTCTAAGATCTGAAAAAAAAATGAAGAAGAAACCAACTTCTGGGTTTGTCTGGATAGACTGTTGAAGCTCTAACAGAAGCATAATATATCATAAATATAAATATAGGCCTAACGTGTGATACGTGATTCAATGACTGTGTTCTCAATGAACCAAAAGGCATGATAATTCTCAATGCAGTCAGAAAAAAATAAAAAACATTGTACTAAAATTCCGTCTGAGGCTTTCATGGGTGGCTTCAATTTTATCAGAACTTTGGATTTTCGGGCGGTAAGGCAGGCCGTGGTACAAGGTAGTTGGGTGCAAACGTTTCGGCTGTGCCTTCAATGGCCACCTTCAATGCAGAAGCTGCAACTCATTGACCAAGATTTTGTAGTCAGATTGGCTGGTGGTGTCAGACGACAACTTCGTGCGGACTCCAAAGTTTATAAATATGGGTCTCCTACTCACAGCCGCTAGCATGACTTCCATGTTCTAAGACTTATACTTATTTTAAATCATTTACGAAATGAAATGTTTTCATAGAAAATACTTCTTTCCACTTACTGCTTCAGCCTTAACCACGGTCACTAACGTATACCACCACACGTTATCGTACTCGATTTTCACTGATGATGGCAATCTACGGCCCTACCGAAGCATCTGGTTTTGCAGAAAAAATTGGACTACGGCCAAATAGCCCGGGAAGGAATTTTAACAACAAACTACTACTTTGTTGCCGATAAAATAGTACACATATATAAATTATCCCCTCCCCCTTCTACTATAATTTTCATTTATAGAAAATTACCCCCACCCCGTTCAACTAGCCTCGTCATTTATAGATATTTCATCTACGTTTCTACAGTGGATTATTAAGATCTTCTTATCAGGATAGTTTATTTATCAAAATTAAGTACTTTTCTCTTGTCACATGAAAACATGTTTCCAGGGTATGTCACCGTAACTAATCTTCACCAAAATCAATAGGCCTTGAGTCTTCTACAACTCAGGTAAATATGTAAAAATTTATTTGATCCTGTTTGAATTTACGGCAGTTATCGTTCGTCATGAAAAAATTTTTCTTGTTACAACATAAAACGTGGCTGGTAAACTACCCCTTTCCCTTTACCGATCTTCACCAAAATCAACAGACCTTGAGATATCTACAATTTATGGATGTGTGCAAAAACATATTTGATTATGTTTGAATTTGCGGGAGTTATCGTTTGCCATAAGACAAAAATCTACACATTGACACACAGACAGACAAACACCCACACAGACACTATTCGAAAAATTACTTTTTATCATGTTTTGAGGGTAGTACAATCGGAATCTGCAATTATCTCGAACACGATTTTTTTTGCCATCGCCATACTTCCATTTCCTTATGGAACATGGAAGTAACATATCGGTATGGAGAACCATACATGACTTCCGTGTTCTAAGATTTATATTTAAAATCGTTTACGAAATCAAATGTTTCCATAGAAACTACTTCTTATGTTTGAATTTACGGCAGTTAACGTTCGTCATAGAAAAAAATGACCTTGTTATCACACAAAATGTTACAGGTATACTACCTCTTTCCCTTAACTGATCTCCACCAAAATCAATAAACCTTCTGTTCTTTACAATTGAGGAAAGTCTGCAAAAAATTATTTGATTCTCTTTGAATTTACGGCAGTTACCGTTCTTCATAGGAAAAATTACCTTTGTTAAAACATAAAAGGTTGCAGGTAAACAACCCCTTTCCATTAACCGATCTTCACCAAAAACAGATTGTCTTGAGAACTCTACAATTTAGGGCTGTATGCGAAACATTATTTGATTCTGTGTGAAGTTGCGGCTGTTATCGTTTGCCACAAAAAAAAATCTATAGACACATAGACAGACACACAGACACATTTTGAAAAATTACTTTTTTTCATGTTTTGAGGGTAGTACAATCGGAATCTGCAATTATTTCGAAAACGATTTTTTTGCCATCACCATACTTCCATTTCCTTATGGAACATGGATGTAAAAATTACCATTGTTAAAATATAAAATGTTGCAGGTAAACTACCCCTTCTCCTTAACCGATCTTCACCAAAATCAGCAGAACTTGAGATCTCTACGACTTAAGGACGTATACAAAAACGTATTTGAATATGTTTGAATTAACGCCAGTTATCTTTCGTCAAAAAAAAAAATTAACCTTGTTGTCACATAAAACGTTGCTGGTAAACTACCCCTTTCCCTTAACCGATCTTCACCACAATAAACAGATCTTGAACACTCGACAATTCAGGAATGTATGCAAAGAATTATTTAATTGTCTTTGAATTTACGGCAGTTATCGTTCGTCATAGAAAAAATTACCCTTGTTAAAACATAAAACGTTCCAGGTAACCTACACCTTTCCATTAACCGATCTTCACCAAAATCAACAGACCTTGAGTACTTAAAACTTCAGGAACGTTTGCAAAAACTTATTTGATTCTTTGAATATGCGGCTGTTATCATTTGTCATATAACTAAAGTACCCTTTTAAAACATAAAACTTTGCTGGTAAAGTACCCTTTCCTCTTAACCGATCTTCACCAAAATTAACAGACCTTGAGTACTTAAAAATTCTGCAAGTGGTAGAAAATAGTATTTGGTTCTGCTTGGTACGGCAGTTATCGTTCGTCATATAAAAAATTACCCTTGTTAAAACATAAAACGCTGCTTGTAAACTACCCCTTTCCGTTAACCGATCTTCACCAAAAACAATGGTCTTGAGAACTCTATAAATCAGGGCTGTATGGGAAAACGTATTTGATTCTGTTTGAATTTGCGGCTGTTATCGTTTGCCATAGAAATAAAATTACCCTTGATAAAATAACGTTGCTGGTAAACTACCACTTTCCCTTAACCGATCTTCACCAAAATCAACAATTCAGGAATGTACGCAAAAAAAATATTTGATTTTCTTTTAATATGCGGCAGTTATCGTCCGTTCATAGAAAAAATTAACGTTGTTAAAACATAAAATGTTGCTAGTAAACTACCCCTTCCTCTTAACCTATATTCACCAAAATCGAGAGACGTTGAGTCCCCAATAAATTAGGAAGGTATGCAAAACATTACATGATTCTGTTTGAATTGACAGCCGTTATCGTTCGTCATAGAATAATTACACTTGTTAAAACATAAAATGTTGCTGGTAAACTACCCCTTTCCCTTAACCGGTCTTCACCAAAAAAAATAGGTCTTGAGAACTCTATAATTCAGGACTGTATGCGAAACATTATTTGATTCTGTTCGAATTTGCGGCTGCTATCGTTTGCCATAGAAAATACCTTTGTTACAACATAAAACGTTGCTGGTAAACTACCCCTTTCCCTTATCCGATCTTCACCAAAAACAATAGTTTTTGAGAAGTCTACAATTTAGAGCAGTATGCTAAACATTATTTGATTTTGTTTGAATTTGCGGCTGTTATCATTTGCCAAACCAAAATTACCATATTTAAAACATAAAACGTTGTTGGTAAGCTACCGCTTTCCCTTAACAGATCTTCACCAAAAACGACAGATCTTGAGAACTCTACAATTCAGGACTTCTACATGCGAAACACTATTTGATTCTGTTTGAATTTGCGGCTGCTATTATTTGCAAAAACACAAATTACCCTTTTATAACACAAAACGCTGCTGGTAAACTACCTTTTTCTCTTAACATAACTTCACCAAAATGGACAGACCTTGAGAACCTGTCAATTCAGCATGTTGTGCTAAATAGCATTTGATTCTGTTTGAATTGACAGCAGTTACCGTTCGTCATAGAAAACATTACACTCCTCGTTAAAACATAAAACGTTGCCAGTAAACTACCCCTTTCCGTTAACCGATCTTCACCAAAAAACAAAAGGTCTTGACAACTCAACAATTCAGGGCTGCATGCAAAACATTATTTGATTCTGATTGAATTTGCGGCTGCTATCGTTTGCCATAGAAAATACCCTTGTTACAACATAAAACGTTGCTGGTAAACTACCCCTTTCCCTTATCCGATCTTCACCAAAAACAATAGTTTTTGGGAACTCTACAATTTAGAGCTGTATGCTAAACATTATTTGATTTTGTTTGAATTTGCAGCAGATATCGTTTGTAATAGAAAAAAAATCTTCAGACACAGACAGACAAACAGACACACACACTTTTCGAAAAATGACTTTTTTCATGTTTTGAGTGTAGTACAATCAGAATCTGCAAAAAACTCGAACACGATTTTTTTTTGCCGTGAACATACTTCCATTTCCTTAAGGAACATGGAAGTATTAACGTTATTGAAACATAAAACTTTGCTGGTAAACTATCCCTTCCTGTTAACCGATATTCACCGAAATCAAGAGACCTTGATATCTCAATAAACTAGAAAGGTATGCAAAACATTATTTATTTATGTTTGAATTGACAGCAGTTATCGTTAGTCATAGAAAAACTACACTTGTTAAAACAAAAAACGTTCCTGGTAAACTACCCCTTTCCCTTAACCGGTCTTCACCAAAGACAAGAGATCTTGAGAACTCTACAATTCAGGACTGTATGCGAAACATTATTTGATTCTGTTTGAATTTGCGGTTGTTATCATTTGCCATAAAACAAACTTACCCTTGATAAAACATACAACGTTGCAGGTTAATTACCCCTTTCCCTAAACCGATCTTTATCAAAATCAACAATTCAGGAATGTACGACAAAAAAAATTTGATTCTCTTTGAATGTGCGGCAGTTATCGTCCGTCATAGAAAAAACTGACGTTGTTAAAACATAAAACGTTGCTGGTAAACTACCCTTTCCTCTTAACCGATTTTCACCAAAATTAACAGACCTTGAGTACTTAACAATTCTGCAAGTGGTAGAAAATAGTATTTGGTTCTGCTTGAATTTACGGCAGTTATCGTTCGTCATATAAAAAATTACCCTTGTTAAAACATAAAACGTTGCTGATACACTACCCCTTTCCGTTAACCGATCTTCACCACAAACAAAGGTCTTGAGAACTCTATAAATCAGGGCTGTATGCGAAAAAGTATTTGGTTCTCTTTGAATTGTTATCATTGCGGCTGTTATCATTTGCCATAGAAAAAAATTTACCCTTGATAAAAAAAACGTTGCTGGTAAACTACCACTTTCCCTTAACCGATCTTCACCAAAATCAACAATTCAGGAATGTACGCAAAAAAATAATTGATTGTCTTTTAATATGCGGCAGTTATCGTCCGTCATAGAAAAAATTAACGTTGTTAAAACATAAAACGTTGCTTGTAAACTACCCCTACCTCTTAAACGATATTCACCAAAATCGAGAGACGATGAGTCCCCAATAAATTAGGAAGGTATGCAAATCATTATTTGATTCTGTTTGAATTGACAGCAGTTATCGTTCGTCATAAAAAAAATTACACTTGTTAAAACATAAAACGTTGCTGGTAAACTACCCCTTTCCCATAACCGGTCTTCACCAAAAACAACAAGTCTAGAGAACTCTACAATTCAGGACTGTATGTGAAACGTTATTTGATTCTGTTTGAATTTGCGTCTGTTATCATTTGCCATAAAACAAACTTACGCTTGATAAAACATTAAACATCGCAGGGTAACTTATTATTTCCCTTAACCGATCTTTACCAAAATCTACAATTCAGGAATGTACGCAAAAAAATATTTGATTCTCTTTGAATGTGCGGCAGTTATCGTCCGTCATAGAAAAAATTAATGTTGTTAAAACATAAAACGTTGCTGGTATTCACCATACAACATAAAACATCTTAACCGATATTCACCAAAATCAAGAGACCTTGAGCTCTAAATAAAATAAGAAGGTATGCAAAATATTATTTGATTTTGTTTGAATTGGCAGCAGTTATCGTTCCTCATAGAAAAAATTACACTTTTTAAAACATAAAATGTTGCTGGTAAACTAACCTTTTCCTTTAACAGATCTTCACCAAAAACAACGGGCCTTGAGAACTCTATAATTCAGGGCAGTATGCCAAACATTATTTGATCCCGTTTCAATTTGCGGCTGTTATCATTTGCCAAACAATAATTACCATATTTAAAACATAAAACGTTGTTGGTAAGCTACCCTTTTCCCTTAACAGATCTTCACCAAAAACGTCAGACCTTGAGAACTCTACAATTCAGGACTGTATGCGAAACACTATTTGATTCTGTTTGAATTTGCGGCTGCTATCATTTGCCAAAAACACAAATTACCCTTTTATAACACAAAACGTTGCTGGTAAACTACCTTTTTCTCTTAACAGAACTTCACCAAAATGGACAGAAATGGTCAAATCATCATGTTGTGCAAAATAGTATTTGATTCTGTTTGAATTGACAGCAGTTATCGTTCGCCATAGAAAACATTACACTCGTTAAAACATAAAACGTTGCTGGTAAACTACCCCTTTCCGTTAACCGATCTTCACCAAAAAACAAAAGGTATTGAGAACTGTATAACCCAGGGCTGTATGCGAATAAGTATTTGATTCTGTTTGAATTTGAGTCTGTTATCGTTTGCCAAAAAAAAATTATACTTTACAAAAAAACGTTGCTGGTAAACTACCCCTTTCCCCTAACCGATCTTCACCAATAACAACAGGTCTTGAGAACTCAACAATTCAGGCCTGCATGCAAAACGTTATTTGATTCTGTTTGAATTTGCGGCTGCTATCGTTTACCATATAAATTACCCTTGTTACAACATAAACGTTGCTGGTAAACTACCCGTTTTCCATAACCGATCTTCACCAAAAACAATAGTTTTTAAGAACTCTACAAATAAGGGCTGTATGCAAAATATTTTTTATTCTGTTTGAGTTTGCGCCTGTTATTATTGCCATAGAAAAAAGCTACAGACAGACAGACACACACAGATAGATAGACAGACAGACACACACAGAAGAAGTATTTCCATAGAAACTACGTCTTTCTAATGCTTCAGCCTTAACCACAGTACTGTGGTCACTAACGTATAATACCTCACGTTTTTGCACTCGATTTTCACTGATGATGGCAGTCGATTGCATTGCCGAAAGGTCTGGTTTTGCAGAAAACATTGGACTACGGCTAAACAGCCCGGGAAGGAATTTTAACAAAAAACTACTTCTTTGTTGCCGATAACGTAGTACACATAAAACATTCTCCCCTCCCTCTTCAACTATAATTTTCATTAATAGAAAATTACCCCCACCCCGTTCAACTAGCCTCTTCATTTATAGATACTTCATCTACGTTTTTACAGTCGATTATTATGAGCTTCTTATCAGGAGTACTTTGTTTATCAAAATTAAGTACTTTACTCTTGTTAAAACATAAAATGTTGCAGGTAAACTACCCCTTTCTCTTAACCGATCTTCACAAATATCAATAGACCTTCAGTCCTCTGCAATGCAGGGATGCATGCAAAAAAATAATTGATTCTGTTTGAATGTGTGGCAGCTATCGTGCGTCATAGAAACAATTACTCTTGTTAAAACATGAACAGTGTCCAGTAAACTACCCCTTTCCCTTATCCGATGTTCACCAAAATCAACAGGCCCTCACTTCTTTACAATTCAATACATTATGCAAAAAGTTATGTGATTCTATTTGAATTTGCGTCAGTTATCGTTCGTCAAAGATAAAAATTACCCTTGTTAAAACATAAAATGTTGCTGGTAAACTACCCCTTTCCATTAACCGATCTTCACCAAACACAACAGGTCTTGTGTACTCTACAATTCAGGGCTGTATGCAAAAAATTATTTGATTCTGTTTGAATTTGGGGCTGTTATCGTTTTCCATAGGAAATACCCATGTTAAAACATAAAACGTTGCTGGTAAACTACCGCTTTCCCTTAACCGATCTTCACCAAAAAGCAGCAGATCTTGAGAACTGTACAATTCAGGGCTGTATCCAAAACATTATTTGATTCTGTTAGAATTTGCGGCTGTTATCGTTTGCCATAGAAAATACCTTTTTAAAACATAAAACGTTGCAGGTAAACTACCCCTTTCCCTTAACCGATCTTTACCAACAACAATAGGTCTTGAGCACTCTACAAGTCAAGGCTGTATGCAAAAAATATTTGATTCTGTTTGAATTTGCGGCTGTTATCGTTTGCCATAGAAAAAAATCTACAGACAGACACACAGACACACACATATACACTTTTCGAAAAACGACTTTTTTTCATGTTCTGAGTGTAGTACAATCAAAATCTGCAATAATCTCGAACACGATTTTTTTCGCCATCACCATACTTTCATTTCCTTAAGGAACATGGAAGTAAAAAAGAACCTGGTAATCACCTGTAGACAGGTAGGAATCATAAAGAGACAGTAAATAATAATTAACAATGTAAAAGTGTCACATAATAACCTGTAAAACATTGAAACCAGATAGCCAAAACATAGACCATTGCTGTCTAACAGGAGGTCCCCGGTAACGTCAACTTGGTTATAAATCAGCTTGTAATTAGCATAAAATAAGACAAAAACGATGTAAACTAGTGTAAGTTATAAAATAATGATAGAAAACATTAAAAAGATGAACCTAGTGATACAATTTTATTAATTAAAAGTTGTATGTGTGGTGTTTAATGCAAATACACAGACTGAAATTGGACAAAAAAGTGTACACATTAAACACGCTCAGAATTTCTATAATAATATAAAGCAGTGAAGAACAATGTCATAAATGTGCAATATAATATGTATTTCCAATATTAATGTATACAATGATTATTATGAAAAACTAATTTAACCAGAATTAAGGAAAATTGAGGTCACTGCCTGACCACACTAGCTGCAAGAAGTATTGGTGAATTATTATCAATATCACATGTAATTATAAAAGAACAACCATTCCAAAACAACCTGTACACTGTAAAGACAATTTAGACTTAAAGAACCACGTAAAGATGGGTCTATCATTAATTCAGAATTAAATCAAAATGACATGGCGTACTAAGACTATGAATATTAAAAACAAACAAATAATTGTATTCTAATGAAAACTAAGCTGTTTAGAAGTTGTAATGGACATCTTAGGATATCTATATCACTGTAGAAAGTGAACAGGACAAATTATGTCAATAAATAAAGTAAATCTAACTGACCATGCTCTAGGCAATAGAAAGCATGGGTTCAATATTGTAATTTTATTAATCTTAGACAATCATTGTACTTGGAAATTACGAATTGAAGTAGGTTAATTACAATTATAAATTCTCAGAATAGGAGAGTAGTTACATCTATTACAATATGTGCTTAATCTAAAACAATAAATCTCGTCTTAAAATGTTCGACATTTTGAGGTTACCATTTTATAAAAAAGTAATCATCTTTTCTATGCTTATATTTAATTTACAATTTAACAATAATAGTGATTATTTGAATAATGTCTTGGTGATAGTGTAATGGTGTAATTAGTTCAAAGTGCATTGCTAGATATTATGCTAACATAGTAAGTAATTAATATTGCACTACGACCTACACTTGCCTTAAATTCACTGAATTGCAAATTATTATACATGTTGCAAAACCCATCAAAATCAATAGGCCTTGAGTCGTCTACAACTCAGGCACATACGTAAAAAAATATTTCATTCTGTTTGAATTTACGGCAGTTATCATTCATCATGAAAAAATTTCTCTTGTTACAACATAAAATGTTGCTCGTAAACTACCCCTTTCCCTTAACCGATCTTCACCAAAATCATCATGCCTTGAGATCTCTACAATTCAGGGATGCGTGCAAAACATTATTTGAGTTTGTTTGAATTTACGGCAGTTACCGTTCTTCATAAAAAAATTACCTTTGTTAGAACATAAAACGTTGCAGGTAAACTACCCCTTTCCCTTAACCAGTCTTCACCAAAAACAGTTGGTCTTGAGAACTTTACAATTTAGGGCTGTATGCGAAACATTATTTGATTCTGTGTGAAGTTGCGTCTGTTATCGTTTGCCATAAAAAAAAAATCTATAGACACATAGACAGATAGACACACAGACACTTTTCGAAAAATGACTTTTTTTCATGTTTTGAGGGTAGTACAATCGGAATCTGCAATTACCTCGAACACGATTTTTTTGCCATCAACATACTTCCATTTCCTTATGGAACATGGATGTAAAATTACCATTATTAAAATATAAAACTTTGCAGGTATACTACACCTTCCTTTAATCGATCTTCACCTAAAACAACAGGCCTTGAGTCCTCTACAATTCAGAACTGTATGCAATAAATTAGTTGATTCTGTTTGAATTTGCGGCTGTTATCGTTTTGCCAAAAAAAAAATCTACACAGAGACACACAGACAGACACACACAAAGATACTTTCGAAAAATGATTTTTCTTCACTTTTTGAGGGTAGTACAATCAGAATCAGCAGTTATGTCGAACACGATGTTTTTCGCCAAGACCATACTTCCATTTCCTTATGGAATATGGAAGTAAAATAATAAATCAGTTTCATTAATATTATGTTGGGTATGTGTGTTGTGTCATGGGTTCTTTGGATTATACAAAAGAAACAATTTAATATAATCAGAACAAACTAAAATAGTACAATGAGAAAATACTATTCATAAAGTTTATAGTGTTTGTTATATATCAGTTCACTGTTTTAGATCCTTTAAATTTAATAAGGAGTGAACAAATGTATGTCTTAGCCTAATCGTATTTACATAGAACAATCTCACCAAATTGCTGTTTAGTTTTATAAATTATTTCCTTTTTACAATTCTTCTGGCCTTCAGTTTCAGTGTTTTATATTAGGTCCCGTGTAATTTTTATTGATGAAGGGAAGTTCCTGAAATAATGAAAAGTATTTTATTAGAAATATTGAGCTTTGAATTATGTGTTCTGATTTTTTATTCAAATCAAACAATTAAATTCAATTATCTTTTTTTTCTATAGATTAACTCGGTAAAGCTCTTGGATTCACAACATGTTTTATGGGTCACAGGGTTGTTTTTACAATTTATAATTAACATGATTTATTCTAAACTTATTTTTACTTGTCCCTGATGTACATAATTAATTTCTAGGGATATATTCCACTAGTTATAAGTATTGTGCACATTGCTTAATCTTATTAGATTAGTTGCATAGTTATTTTATATAAATTACATGTGTTATTCAATGTTTATATTATAACAAGATATATTTCCTAAACACTTTTATTTCACAGTATTCTAAAAACTTATACATACAATGCTTTTTAACATTAATAAATATTAGTTTCTTTATTTTCACCTTTCTTACATTAGATAGTTGGTAATTATGGGTTTAATATTATTTTAATTGCTTTTTTTATATTACTTATAGTCTGTAGTAGGATTACATACCATAACTGTTTAAGGTTGGAAGACCTCTATATAGTTTGATAGGCTCATACCATAACAAATGTTTCTTACTTAATTACTAAGTAATAGACCCTGAGCATCTTGCAGAGGGTTCATTGCCTAAAGACCAAAAGTCTGTCTATGAAATGTTCCTCTGTAAACACGTGCAATTACACGGCCAGCGATCCACAGGAAGCAAATCGCTGTCCATCGTTTCGGCTTGCACACGTTATGTTGGTGTGGGTTTCGGCATTTTTCATTTAAAAAGCGTGCAAAGCTAAGAAAATAAACATGATTGAGACCAGAAATAACGCGAATTGTGTGTGTGTGTGTGTCCTGCCGGCCTTTTTATTGCGGTAATCACAATAATAAAAATTTTGAAAAGTAAACATTACTTAATTGAGATATGCTTGCCTGACAGGAACGATATATTTTCACTCATACGTGATTTAAATTAAAATTAAAATTATAGAATTTTGTTAAAGTGAAATAAAATGTTTCCATAGAAACTACTTTTTTGTTGTCAATAACGTAGTACACATATAAAACTTATAAAAATTTACCTCCTCCTTCATCAACTACCATTTTAAATTATACCAAAAATTACCCCCACCTTCCTTCAACTACCCTTTTCATTTATACATATTACATTTACCTTTCTACAGTGGATTATTATGACTTTCTTTTAAGGATACTTTATTTATCAAAATTAAGCACTTTACTCTTGTTAAAACGTAAAACGTTGCAGGTAAACTACCCATTTCCCTTAACCGATCTTCACCAAGAACAATAGGCCTTGAGTCCTCTACAATTCATGACTGTATGCAAAAATTATTTGATTCTGTTTGAATTTGAGGCTGTTATCGTTTACCATAGGAAAAATTCTAACACAGACACACACACAGACACTTTTTGAAAAATGACTTTTTTTAATGTTTTGATGGTAGTACAATCAGAATCTGCCTTTATCTCGAACACGATTTTTTTCGCTATGACCATACTTCCATTTCTTATGGAACATGGAAGTAAAAATTATCCGTCACATATTGTTTGCATATGTATATGTACTAAAAATAATACGATGTGATATGATTCTATTTACGTTCATTGTAAAGATGGATTTATTATATTGTTACGACGGTCTACTCGATCGTCGTAGGTACAGTGGAAACAAAATAAGTACAAGACACCAATTAAGTCACTAATCACACCTTTAATTTTTACAGTTAACAGTTCGTAATTAACAACACTGTCTTTTTCAACAAGTCAAATGAAAATTGTTCACACGCAATAAAATGTCCACTAAAAT
This sequence comes from Magicicada septendecula, assembly GCA_034769895.1. Lineage (NCBI taxonomy): Eukaryota > Metazoa > Arthropoda > Insecta > Hemiptera > Cicadidae > Magicicada > Magicicada septendecula. The sequence goes on from CM068371.1 coordinate 2,754,131, forward strand.
TAAACACAATTGTATTACAATTATACCGTCCGATTATAAAACACCGCTCTGAACCAATAACCACTTGAACGCGCACAGTAATATCGCTACTATAACTCTCGAACCGCACGGTCAATAATTCGCACTAATACTGAACTGAACGTCGTTGAGTACTGGTATTTGTACCGCCCCAAATTACTAGATTATTTGATAGCGCCAGTATAGTTACGACGTAATTACTTGCGGCCTTGACACAGTCCGTGCGCCCGAGCGAAGTCTGGCACAGTATAGAAAATGCGTCAACAAGCACGAACGCCACACACGTTACATTCCGGATCACTCTGGAACATTCGATAAACACGTAGATAGTTCTGTGATGTTGTAACAATATTAAAATACATATAAACAATACTGTGCCGCTGTCTCGCTTAATTATCTCTTAAATTATTCAGTGTCATTTAAATCATAATCCTTTATAGCAAAAATCTCTCTTGTTCCAAATACATATGAGCAATCAGTTAACTCCCCACTTGACACTGTTCTGGTATGTGTTCCATGACATAACCACTGTTTTCTTATAAAAGTATTGAGATTACAGTAGGCCTACCTGAATACTGTCTACAACATTTGTACGCAAAATACACAACCATACATAGTATGTAAAATTAAAACAAAGTCTCCGTACAAGGCTTGTTGATAAGCGACCTTATTAAAATGATGGTTTTACATTCAGAATAGTGAAAACATGTAGTGAGAATGTATGAAACAATTTTGGGTGTTTAAGTTTAATGTGGAAGAAAGTCTGTGTGTGTGTATGTGTGTGTGTGTGTGAAGATAATTGATGGCTTACATACATATTGTTTTTTATGCAGACTGATAAAAGTTTCCCAGAATCAGATTCTAGATCATCAGTCTCATTGTTTTCACTTTAAAACATTCAGATACTGAAGTCACACACCTTGATTCCAATAAATATGCGTCAGACCGTAGTACATAAAAAGTGAGTTACTTTTATAACTATTATACAACGGCACAAACAACTTGAAATTACAAAATGACTACAAATGTCAACGTGGCTGATTGATGAGCATATACAGCTTAATACCCAAAACATGTGTCAATAATCACAATAATTTGAATATAGTTTATACACAATAAAAAATAGTAAAATATATTTCAATTTGAATCTAAATAATGGACTTTTGTCATCACAGAAAAACATAAATGCAGTGTTTCACCCACCCAAACAATTGTCAGACGTCTTCATGCTAATTACAAACCAATAGGCCTACACAATAAATAATACTCTATCAACGTGTGATAGAGATTCAACAAAATAATAATAATAAAATTTCACATAATATATGATAATCCAAACACTAACTAATACAAATAAATACTTACTATGGACAAAACGCACAACATTCACAAAACACAAGCACAATGTATGTGAACAATTACACACCAACATGATCAACAAAAAGTGTGCATGAGTTCATATGTATTGTGCTTGCGTTTTTCCTAGAAACTATTTATTTGTATAATTGAGTCTTAGACCATATATTATACGAACTTCTACTATTATTATTACTATTAATAATAATAATATTTTGTTTACCCCTATGACACATTGATACAGTATTATTTATTATGTTTCATATGTTAGTTTATAATTAGCCTGAAGACAGCTGCCACTTGTTCAGATGGATGAAACATCACATTTATATTTTGCTTTTATGGCAAAACTCTGTCATTCAGATTCAAAATCAAATGTCTACATTCTATCCAATAAAATGAGCAAAGCACTGCTTTACTTGTCAGTTTACTGACTATCCAGAGGCGGATTTTCCATAACGCTAGGGTGTGCTGCAGCACCAGGCAACAGGTCCTCAGCTATCAGAGGGTGTACCATCTAGCTGAATTTACTATGCGAAGCAAAGCTTATGATCACACTACGCAATTATTTCGTTTTATTACGCAGTTATTAACTACTATGAAGAGTGTCGAATTGGAAAATCAAGCAAAAGCTCTTATAGAAATTTACACGAGCAATTTGAATATAAACATATTCTAGTGGAATTGAAGCACTTTGTGCCAAGAGCAAAATTTCAAGAAAGGTTTTTCAAATCGTTCGAATGAAGAAGATAGATTCCATTATACCACAGTTTGTCCACTTAAAGACTGGATTATTGACTGTAAAATGACAGATGCATTTTTGAATATATACATTGCTTATTGTCTGCTTCTGACGATTCCAATAGCTAACTGCGAATCTGAAAGATCATTTTCTGTATTAAAATGCATTAAAGATATATTGAGTTCAACTATAGGAGATGAGAGATTATCTTTGTTAGCAAGGTTGAATATTGAAAGCGAGATACTTGAATCACTCAATGTAGATGAAATTATACAAGACTGCATTAAGGCAAAATCAAGAAAATAATCGATCAACTAGTAATTTCTAAGCTTAAGTATGTAACGGGGCAAAATATGTAACATTTTTTGATCAACGTGTACTAAAAATTATTAATAAACACCCTATGGCTTAGTTCTGTATCAGGTCGTACCAGGCACGAGTTGAGAATTGTAACAGGGGACGAAGAGGTCGTCGGAAAAGTGCATAGATTGCGACGCGAAATCCACCACTTGGTCGGCAATACGAACTGCTTTCCGGTTCTCGAGTGATATCGGGAAATATTCTGGAACTTTCGAAACCAATCAGAAAACTAGAAACAATAAAGACTTCCGGTTGGTACCTCGTGGCGAAGTAAGGAAGAGCATCACCAAGCAGTCAAGCGGGGCGCAGTCGACATTCAGCTCCAGGACCGCGCGGTCAAGTTAAACAGTGCTCGCGAGTAATTTAGAGTCGGCTGACGAAAATGTTACTTTAATTGATTTAAAAACAACAGTAAAGTATGTGATCAAGGACAGTCAACAACAGAATTAAATTTAAACAGTTTAAAACTAGTTTTCGGGGTGTTAAACGAAAAAAGTGAGTGACGACTGGTGGTGAAACAGCTTGGAGACGTCTACAGAATGGCTAAAGTACCATAGATAACCAATTGACTCAATTTCAGAAACATTTCATTTAAACGTTTAAAGGCAGAAGCAATAAATAGATACATAAAAGAGCTCAAATTTATGGGGGGTGTAAAATAAATAAATGTAAAGGGAGTGAGTGAGTGTGTAGTCGTATATGTAAAATAAACGAAGTACTGGTTTGTCGAATAACAAATAACATAGATATATTATTTGATCAAGTTTAAATTTGGTTTGAATCAAAACCGTTGAATTTTAAATTTTATTAATTGTATCCCAGATGATATAAAAGAAAGTAATACAAGGAAAAAGAAATCAATTGTTGAGTGAGAATAAAATAAGATGTTTGTTATTATAATCAGGCGTTAGTGTAGTTATTATGCCGCACAAAACCCAATAACCTATTTCTGTAGCTAAAGAGTTCGTCTAGAAGACCTTGGCGTGACTTTGAAGGTAAGTCACAGAACGTAATATTAGTAGATATCTTTAATAATATGTTTTTAACAGTTACAATTACTACTATGCTCATTATAATCAGTATTTAAGTAAATATTTGTTGTAATTTGAGATTTTAATAAAATAATTGTTACATTTTGAAAACGTGTGTCATTTATCAGTGTAAATAATGGATAAAAGGTTGACTTTTGAATCATGAAGGGGGCACCAATCTGATGCCAACATAGGGCACCACACGCTTCTAATCCGGGCCTGTGAGTATCACCTTCACAAACAGCTGATTGATTCAGGGGTGTATTGAGGGTAGATGAACAGCACTGGATCCACCCTGAGGGTTGGAATAATTGATGGGAATTTTGTTAATCTCTTAAATTTTGTAGGCCCTTTTATTATTTTTCAGCTGTGTATGCTAGTACAGTAGTAACTCTTTTTTAAATATACACACAGGTTTATTAGACGGCATTTGCAATGCTTGAAACATGAAATATAACACTTTACTAAAAATGAACTTTTTCTTGTGAAAACTTACTATTTTCGTCGGACGCGTTTCGGCGTGCGTATCCGCCTTCTTCAGCTTTTTGTCAGACTGCCTCGTAACGGTTTTTGTGTGGAAGGTGTAGTGGGGGTGGTGTGTGGAGGAAGGGGATTGGCGCAGGGATTCAACTTGATGTTTGTTTTTTGTAAAATTGTGTGAAAAAGTGTATGTGATTTATATTGTAATTGATCGTTGAGTATGTTGTTTGGTTGTGTTGTGTTGTGTTGCGAAATATATAAACACCACACAACACAACCAAACAACATACTCAACGATCAATTACAATATAAATCACATACACTTTTTCACACAATTTTACAAAAAACAAACATCAAGTTGAATCCCTGCGCCAATCCCCTTCCTCCACACACCACCCCCACTACACCTTCCACACAAAAACCGTTACGAGGCAGTCTGACAAAAAGCTGAAGAAGGCGGATACGCACGCCGAAACGCGTCCGACGAAAAAAGTAAGTTTTCACAAGAAAAAGTTCATTTTTAGTGAAGTGTTTAGTGCTGTGAAAGAAGAGATGAACAATCAAGACAACTATGAAATATAAGAAACATAATTCAGTCAATAAATGTCTTGTAAACAATGTTTCAATATCATGTACCTTTATTGTGTTATTACCATTCACTTTAATGGATTTGATTTCAAAATGTTATCACACATTTTCAGCCACTATAAAGATTGTAATATTGATTAGGCTTAACTTTTTTTTTCTTTATATAAAGCCAACTCAACAAGATCCTTCTACCCCAGAGGTCAAATTTTAGTATGCTACTGGATTAATTCAATAATGATGAAAGATTACAATGAGATGGTGCTGTAGTTCACTGGTAGCAAAATTATTTGCGTGGTGGTCATTCAACATATTGAGCTGTCGGATAAGTCAACCCGACCCTGTCTGGGCAATCCAGCAGTATGTCATAGGTAGGCAGGTCTAACCAATAATAAAGAACTCTCTATACATTAATACACACAAGATTACTCCCCACTGTTTAGCTTGTTTCAATGTAGGCTGGTTTCTCTCTCATGCTGGTGTGGTATGGCCACTGGGCACAAGAGACTTGATACTTGAGAGAACACGACGATGAGGTAGTTACTTAGCTTGTGTTACATCAATGATGAGGGTCTGTTACATTTGATGTAATATGAAACGCTATGGGTGAGAATAGATTGGTTAAGAAGACCAAAGTAACTTTTTATTTAAAAATGTGTATTAACAAAACTTGTGATCAAAATGATTGTGTAAACATCTTGTTGACTATACTTAACATACAGCATCTTTCTATGAAGAACTTCAACATATTAACATTTATTCTGTACCTGTAGGAGTGGCACACGCTGAAGAATTAGGTTATTTGTTCTACTCGAGTGTACTTAAACAGGACTATAGTAACACCTCAACAGATGATTACAAGACAATGCAGAAAATGGTGAAGCTGTGGAAAGCATTTGCTTCACACGGGTAAGTTACAATACTTTTAGCAAACAAGTTCAAATAGTCTTGTTTACACTGATAACAAAACTCAACTCTAATAATAAACTGAGAATAAAGGGGAGGGTGACATGAAACTTCAAATATCTATGCCCAAAATAGACAAATGTACGTACTTCCTTATCTGAGTAATTTTATCTTAATCAAATCAATTGTTTAATTTAAGAGCAGGAGGAATGCAACTAGTATGCCACTTACCATGAACTTGTACACTGATTAACTTTTCAATACACCTGCACACACGCACGCTGCGCACAATATACAAAAGTATTGATCTGCATATTGCCAAAGTTTTATGTGTAGATAAATCCATATAGATGTATCAAGTCTTTGAGTAAATTTGTCAGGGCAGCATTGTTTTTAATATATGAGGTTTGATTAATAATACGCGGAATTCTCGTTTTTCAAAAAAAATTTTCATTTATTCATCAATATTAATTTTGTCCCCTTCAAAGTAGTCCCAATCAGGTATAAACACACTTGTGCCAGTTCGTTTTGCAATCTTTGAAGCACTTCTGAAACACAGTTTTCGGTATGGTGTTTAGCTCCTTCAGCGATTCTGTCTGTAACTCTTCAATGTTGGCAAAATGTCCTATCATGGTTTTTTTCATCTTTGGAAATAGGAAGAAGTCGCAGGGGGCAATGTCTGGCAAATACGGGTGCTGAGGCATCATAACGGTGTTGTTTTTGGTCAAAATTTCAAGAACAAGCAGTGAATTGTGAGCAGGTGCATTATCGTGGTGCAACTGCCATGAGTTGTTTCGCCACAAATCCAGGCGTTTTCTTCGGATTGCTTCATGAAAATAGCGTACAACGTCTAGGTAGTACTCCTTATTGACTGTACGACCTGGTGGCAACAACTCATGGTACACTGTCGTTGAAATGAAAGAAAACACTGAGCAGATCCTTCACATTTGATCGAACTTGAAAAGCTTTTTCGGTCTTGGTTTTTCAGGAAGCATCCATTGGGATGATTGAGCCTTAGTTTCAACGTCACATCCACACACCCATGTTTCATCACACGTTATAACCCATTTGAGCAGTTCTGAATTATTGGTGCCTTCATTCAGCAATTCCTGAGCAATGTTCTCCATTCATCACTGTTTTTGGTTGAAATTCAACAATTTCGGGACAAATTTCGCTGCCACACGTCTCATGCCCAAAACATCCAAACAATTGCTTGGTATGAGCCAAATGACATGCCAGCATCATCAGCAACCTCTCTGGTAGTGATTCGGCAATTGTCCATAATCATTTTCTTCACTTTTTCAGCATTCTCGTCGATTGTTGATGTGCTGCGGCGTCCAGGGCCCTCATCATCTTCAACGCCTTCACGGCCCTCTTGGAAACGTTTGTACCACTTGTAAATGCTTGTTTTATTCATAGAAAACTCGCTGAACGCAACATTAAACTTTTCCAATACGGTGCTACACCTTATTCCATTCTTAAAGCAAAATTTAATGAAAATTCTTTGTTCCATTTTTTCCACAAGTAAAAAATTGCCAAGCACACCAAAACACGTGCAACCTTTTCGACAGCCAACAATGAACTAAGCATTTAATATGGCTACCAATGTCAAGAAACGTCAGGAACAAGGGTACCAACACAACAACAACAAATTATGTCAATTGGACTTACACAGCTCGTGAAATTTAAAAATTCCGCGTATTTATTGATCAAACCTTGTAAAACCAAAAAGGGTCTTTGACAGGTGGACTGTAATACTCATACACAAACAGTTGGTTTTGTGGTTACTGCTCACACTCATACTGTCATTCTTTCACAACATATATAGCAGTATAACAGTTGTATGGGGTTAACCTATTGGGAGCATACGCTAATGAACAGTAATCTCTATACGTTTACATTCAGATAAAGGTAACATGTGTTCTTTTGTTTATTTCCACTGCCACTTCTCAATAAATGTACAATATATTTCAATATATCTTGTTAAACAAACTACAGTTCACCTTTCAAAATTCTAATCACTTTACGGACAAAAACAGAAGCTGCAATAGATGTGTAAATTTTATTTTGATTGTAGTAATTCGTTGTAAGTGGATACACAAATCATCACTGAGGATTCTAATTGAGGTTAAAAAGAGACATCATAAATGTTTTTTGTTTGGCATGTAGTTTTTTTATGGCAATAAAACATGGACCATGAAAAATAAAAATGGTACCTAAAGAGTTTTGAAGTGTGGATGAAAGAAAACTGCTGAAAGTAATAAGAAAGAGAAAAACATCCTGGTGGGGGCACATATTGCTTAGAAACTGTCTGCAGCTAAGGATCATAGAGAGAAAGGGGAAAGGAAAGGAGAGAATGGGGAAGAAGAAAGGTTGGAATGCTTGATGACGACATCAAAAATGGAAGAATGTATAATCAGATGAAGACAAATGTATATGATCGAGGAAAATGAGGGGAATCTTGTGGAAACCTGCCATACACAGTTGTACTAAAGAATTCCCTTATTTTAATAGATTATGCTTTAGGTCCTGGTGTCCTTCAAATCACTACTGATCACTGACTCGTTCCTGCCAGTAACTCTATAGCATCTCTTTCCACATTACATTCCTGTCTCCTATAACCAGGTTATCCAAGTAACTCTTCCCACCAGTTACCCAGTACCCTTTTTTTCAACTTAAATACTGTGATATGGCATCTTAGTTTTTACTTATACCTCATTATGTCTAATTGTATCATTTTTAAGCACGTCATAAATAATTTATTATGTAACCCTATATCTGTTTTGAAATACAGTATGTTGTTTTCTAGGCAACCGACCAGTACAACTGATATTGTTTTAAAAGATATTAAGTGGTCAAAGATAACTAATGCATCGGAGCTAACTTATCTGGAAATGAATACAGCCTTTACTGAAATCCCAGATTACTACAAAGATCGTATCGCTCTCTGGGATCAACTTGTTCAGCCTCCTAGTTCAAGTAACAAAATTCAACCAACAATACTGTTAAGTCTACTTTCATTACTTTTTGTTTTTATAAATTTTGAAACTTCCATGTGAACAAATATTAAAGTTCCATATTTAGTATTGTAAAGCTTGAACAATAAAAAAGGAAGCTAGAAAAATAAAAAAGAAAGAAAGTAGACTTAAAAGTATTTCTCATACAAGTTACAATTTGAAAAAGTTACTTGTGATTTTATATATTGATAAAATTGTTGTTTTGATATAAAATAAACTCGTGTATTGTTAATGTGCTTTTTGTATTTCCTAAATGAGACTAAAACACAATGGGGTAGCTCGCTTTGAATTCATCATATAGTGTTATGGGTTTAGCTCATGGTCAGTTCAACCCTGACTGACTACCTACTTTGGGCATTACAACAGTCTCCCGACAATGATTTGGTGTGAGCTGAGTCACTGCTAGAGGGTCCAATAGACCATGGCACTGCCAGAGGTTCCAATAGACCATGGCATGGCTAGAGGGTCCAAAACACCATTGGACTACCAAGGGGTTTAATAGACCATGTGGACCTAATGCTTGAGGTGGAAGACGATGACTAACAAATTTCTTAAAATTTGTTTGGGCTAATGGATACAGTAAAACTGGCAAACAAAATTATATTTATGAAATTATAAATTCCCATTCATGAAACAGGAAACACATCAAAACTGAAAAGAAGAAAGTTATCTAAATCAGTAAAACAAAGAACGTTTCAATATAATTAAGACTTGTCAGTACTTCTAGACAGGGCTTGATTTCAGGGGGAACGCGCTGGAACGGCATTCCGGAACCTCTTGGATCCAAAAAAAAATTAACAAAAAAAATATGAAAAGAAAAACCTAATTATTATACAAATTTACTACTCCTTTTTAAATTGTGCACTTCAAACATTATTTTAATTTTCAAACCTAAACACTGTATATTTAACTAATACTGTTGTTAAAATTCTGGTTGACTTGATATCCCAAAATGTGGATGCACATTTTTTTCAAAAATGTTGGTACACTTTTTAAAGAATGATACCCCAAAATTTTGAAATATCCAAAGCAAAACATTATATGCAGATTGTGGTCGAAATTCTCTATAACTTCATAAATCGCATGCTCACATTAGTTTCTTTAAATTTCGTCCCCCCAATTTTGCCCCATGCCGTCCTATTTTTGGGGGTCAATCTCAAAAACAATAGGGCTTTGTACGTTAAAGGTATGAATATTGTTACAATAAATAGTAATCCCTGCCTGATAATAACTACGACTGTGGAACTCACCTTTTTCCGCCGTTCGTTTCAAAAATTCTGTGTTGCCAACTTCTTTTCGTAACTCGAAGAAGGTTATATTTATTATATCAAAAGCAAACTGTGTTTTAAGAACTGTCAGGAACCAAACATACAGTATTACGGATAATAATAGTTTAACTATCCATTTTTTAAACCCTTTAGTTACCCAATAACGTTCCCGATTATTTACGTCAAATTGCCTGTCTTTCTTTATTTATTGCCGGTTGGCTATTCTGTTTAGTAACCAGTAATGGTTGATTTCGTTAAATCTCAAGGCGTGGAAATGTTCTTTTAGCTACAGAAAAGCGTATTTAAACACACAAATAAAAGTACAAGCTTTACAACAAATATCAAAATATTATATATTTGAAAAAATATGGAGGAATAAGGTCACAAACTACGTTCGACAAAACTAGTGTTTATAGGTTAATTTGTTTAGTATAGTATTGAATTAATTTACAATTCTTTGCACAAGAAATAACTGGAATAGTGGTTTTGGTGTTAGTTTTAATTGTTCATGATCAAAATAAGTCCACAATTTTAATTAGTGAGTGTGAAATCAGTGTTATTAGTGTAATTCACTTTGTCTGTCTTCGTTACGTGATAACTCAAAAATAGGTTATACTTAACAACTGTTTCTTCATTTCAAGTCCAGTTACCATGTCTTGGGTATATGGGTATATTTAGTTTTCTTTTTTGTGGTTTATCCACTTCAGTAATCCACTTGGAAATGTTGTTGGCTTATTAATAATAATCTATAATGCTATATCCAGATTGTTTATTAGTTAGTTCGTTTCTATTACTTTTTTCTTATAATTTCAAGCTCTGTAATTTCTTCAGTCTTTTCTCATCAATGGTTACTAAAGAACTCCCAAATTATTTTTTATTATTTTATTATTTTAAGCTCTACACTTTCTTCAAACTTTTCTCATCAATGGTTGTTAAAGAATTCTTAAATTATTCTTATTATTTTATTATTTCAAGCTCTATACTTTCTTCAATCTTTTCTCATCAATGGTCACTAATTCAAAAATTATTTACTTAAATTTGTTGTTGCTATGGTTAAAATACCAAATTTAATTGGTGGACATTATGAGATATTGTCATTGAAATACATTGTCATTCTGTACAAAATTGGTTAAATATCTTTAAATAGGTCTAATTCCCTTATACTAACTGTGAATCTATATCTAATAACATCATTATCTTGCTTTTTACTTGTACATCAATTTGGAACCAAACAAGGTTACTTTTAGTTCGTAAATAATGATTTTATATTTTTACCATTTAATTTTCTTAATAATTAATGTTATACTACTTATTTATGCTGTGCAGACTAATATCATTAACCCTATTCATATTACATTAATTATTTCAGTAAACCTTGCTGTTATACTTTAAATTTACAATTTTCTAGTTTTTATATATAGGCCTAGCAGCTAACATGTCTAAATTTTTTTCCTACACTTATTCTAACAAATGATCTTTATGTTGTTATTTTAACACCTTCTACATAAACAAATTAACATAGTTATTTAAAATACAACATGTCGGTTTCTAAACCTTACAAAACAATATAATCTTTTACTTATAGACAAAATACCTAATTTCTTTGGTCTAACTTTAATACAACAGATTATGTATTGTCTATTAGTCTTAACATTTACAAATAACTTTATGAACATAAATAATTAAATATTACAACATATCTGAACAGTTTAAAACCATAATTAGGAACCTAGTCCTAGTAAATGACCTATGATTATTTTAAAATCATCACCTAATAATGCAATTTAACATCTTACATTTATCAGCATTCTCCCGTTGACCTACTGATAATAAACATTTTATTTTACTTATTTGTCACTTTATCACTTCTTATTTTATTATTATTATTATTATATTGGTTCATTTACCCTTTCTAACATTTCATTACATCTTTATTTACTACTTATTGTATAATTCCCTACTCATTAGTTTGTACTTTTATATGGTCATTACAAATTATAATTTACTAGGAATATGGTATCTGGTCTCGAATATCCCTTCATAGCTCATTTTATTTTGTTTATATCTTTCTCCATCTGCTTACCTAAACATTTGGGTATAGTCAGTCATAGTTAGAGTCTGTCAAATATAGTCTTTAGAGTTATGATATCATTCTTTCATTTTTTTTATTGTACAGCTTCTCATTCATTTATTCTTGCAAATCGTACATGGTTTTATGTCATACCATTTGTCACGTTACAATATGCATGCCAAACTTTATGAAAATCGGTTGATGCATTCAAAATTTTTCATGAGACATACCCCAAATAGATAAACACAGGGGATACGTAGACACACTGATAGATAGACAGACAGACAGACAGACAGAGAAATACCAAAAAGCTGAGCAGCTAGAGTTAAAACTGAGAACCTTCTTCACTCATTCAATGATTTATTATTAATATCAATTAGTAAAAAGAATATTTGGCTCACATAATTATTCTTGACTTAAAATTATTTGTTTATATCATCATAAGCAATGCTGTGTCATGTACTAATGCCATGAAATGTCATAAACAAGTGGGAATAAAAATCCCAAACCAGTTGAGTTTGTCTAATTGAGCTTAGACCTATTAGTATCAAATTATTGGACTCTGACCTCACACTACAGATGTACACTACGAACAGGAAACACAGACATAGGAAAAACATTGTTTTCCTTTGCAGTTACAAGAATTAAAAACCAGAACATAATCTCAATCTGGAACATTCACTCAGAGGAAATGCAATAAAATTCCTTTTCTTTGAATTTTGAAGGAGACAGAGAACCACCACTCAACTTCAGGTGTGCAGCCATCAAGCAGAAAATGTTCTTCTCTTTGTGTTTGAAAGTGTCGGAACCATAATATAATGTCCAAAACTGGACTAGTTTTTTTTTCACAGAACTATGCAATATTCATGATTCATTTGAAACATGCCAGTAAAATAAAAATAATAACAGAAAACAGAAGGAACATCTTAACTGATATACAGCACGCCAAATGCTGGACACTTACAAAACACAAAGAAAGAAGACAGCTGAATGAGTGATTTAAAAATACGATTGTAATGTGAACATAATAAAAATTTATTTTTGAAATTAAACTCTAATGTTTAACTATAATTCCTGGTCATGTTAATGTTTAGGTTTAACATGTTACTCTGCTATTTATTTGTAAATACCTCTATCTTAGACTGATGAAGAGACTGGTGAAGCATTTTACTTTATGGATCAAGTATGGAGAATGAGGAAAAGGAATAATAATAGCAGCAGCTTGAAATGTGGAATTGGAAGAGACTGGATAGAATAAGGTGAGTGGATATAAGAATGAAGGAGGTTGGTGGAGGCAGAAATCTAAATGAATATATAGAATACTGAATTCAAGGAGGGTGGATTAAATGGAGAGAGATGTCAGATGTGTTATGCGACCATTGAATCAATACAAAGTTATGAGAAAAGTATACAAAGCTGTAGTAAAGATCAGCAATGTCGTATGGTGCTGAAACATGGCCAGTGAAGAAAGCTCAAGAAAGAAAACTTGTTATAGCAAAAATGCTTACAGCAGAAATGAATGTGTAGGGTAACGAAAATGTTTATCAACATAATTATGTTGTAAACAAACAACATAAATAAGAGGAACAACAAAAGTAGTAATAATATCAAATAGATAAAGAATACTACAGTGGTATGGTTGTGTGAGGTGAAAAGGAGAATCATACATCGGGATAAGGTGCTGGAGGTGGATGTACATGCTGAGAGAATTAGAGGTAGACCTAAATGGAGGTGGGTGGACTGTGGAAGGGATGACCTGAAGGAAAAGCAGCTACTACAGGAAAGTGTGCACAGCCAGGTAAAATAGTGACAAGCTGACAGAAACACTCTCCCCACATAGAGTGGGAAATGGTGCGTAGAGAAAGAAGAAGATGAAGAAGAAAATCGAAGCTCTTGGATGATGTACAATGTGGCATGCTGAATAAAGAGGTAAAGATTTACTTGGACGAATTTGTTTGGAATACATGCAAAGAGAGATAGCAATGATGTCCTGGGACCTGACACATGACAGAATACTATATGATGATGATAAGGAAAAGAATATTTTTGGGTTCCACAGGTACAGAAGTGGTAACTGCTCATTCATGTGAAATGACTGCTTATACTAAACGTTTTTGGGTACTTTCCTAGTAACCACACCTACACTAATTTTCAATATTTTGATTTTACGATAAATAAGCAAATACTGGTTTAGGCCAAGGTAAATATTTTTATGTCAATCATTAGTTTTTCATATCAGAAAAGTGTGTACCTTTTGACTGCTTCAATTATCTCAAGAATAATAATTCCCACTCAGTATAATGATGTTGAAACTTACTTCTGAAACTATTAAAAGAATCAAATACATTCTGTATAGAAGCCGCATTCTAAAAGCCGCAGACGGTAAGTTGCAATATATTTGATTGAACAACACGTGGCCTGGTACTAAAAAATTTGGGATTTATTCCTTTTAAACATGAATACTGCAAGTCGTGCAAACTTAGTACGAAAATTTCAAAATGTTAAAGTCCAACTACACAAAACTATTTTGCACATTAAGTTCAACAAATCTTGTTTGAAGAGCAATGTTATACCGAATTATGCTATCATAAGACTTAAAGGTTCGTCTATTGCTGAATCAAAAACCAAAAAACATGCAGAAATTTACAGAGTTAAAGAAGAAATTCTCTATACATTAAAAAGTCAAATCTAAATTATACATTATACAAATTACATTTACAATTATTAGATAGCACGCATCCAGGCCTACTGAATCATTATCTGGATTTTATAAACAATGACATCAGGCGAATAGTTTATCAAATGCGTATAAAGCAATCAGATAAACTCCAAAGGTTATTAAATGGTCAGTTACCGATATCCAGCAATATCAAGTGTAAACACAAATTTTATACGCGGTTGCAGAATTTAACTTCCCTTACTTTAAATACTGATGAAACTGATTTATTGAGCAAAGGTTTGAAATATAATCTTCCCATACACAAATCGAGTCTCAATCGTAAGCACATTATTGCTGAAATTGTCAATGCAGAGACTGTCGTTAAAGCAATGGTTGACCAAAAAGATCGAGACGAGACACGTCTCTTAATAAACGAAAAATTCAATAAAATCATTAAAAATCGGTATAATAATGTTCATTCCTCTATTCCTTTAACAAATATTAATTATAATAAAGAACGGAAAATTTTAATAGGATTAAAACAAAAATTATCTGACAATAAAGCTCTCGTCACTAAAGCTGACAAAGGTAACACCGTGGTTGTTATGGACAGAGAAGATTATAACAATAAAATACAAAATTTCATTATTAACAACAACATTAATAAACTGAATTCTGACCCAACTGAAAATTATGTAAACGATTAAATCAGTGTATAAACAGATGCACCCATTTGTTTGATGAACAAACAAGAAGATCTTTGAAACCTATAAATTCAAAAGCACCCGTTTTGACGGGATTGCCCAAACTCCACAAGGATGCTATCCCCTTGAGACCATTAGTAAATTTCACCACTGCTCCGGGGTATAAAACGGCTAAAAAACTAGTCAATATATCAAAGCACAATATACAAATAATTAATGATCATAGTCTAATTAATAGTGTTGACTTTGTGAATAAGGTTAAAAACTTAATAGTTGAACCGTCTTACAAACTTGTTTCCTTTGATATTGTAGACTTATATACGAATATACCAGTAGCTGAGACCCTGCGTATACTTAAGATTAACCTTATTAATACTAATAAACTGGATATTGATAGTATAAATGAATTGATGTACATTTTAGAGTTGTTTCTTGATCAAAATTATTTTAAAATCTAAAAGCCGCAGACGGTAAGTTGCAATATATTTGATTGAACAACACGTGGCTTGGTACTAAAAATTTGGGATTTATTCCTTTTAAACAAAAATATTAAAAGAACATCCAGTCTAAGTAGATATTTTGTTCCAGATAAGTGTCAATACAAAATAACTTTCATACATGACTGGACAAAATATCTCAATCCTGAAAATACTTCAATTTTCAGATTCTGTAGAGGCTGTAATTATTAATTTGGTTAATAGTTTTCAATAATAGTTATTAATCTTACTACACAAAACTTACTACCATAATATATAATATATATATATATATATAATATACAACTTACTTACTACAATACTTACTATCTTACTACACAAAACTGAAACTAACCGAAGAAAATGTACAATACTAGGAAAAAACTGATCAAGAATTGCTCATTTTAAAACAGATTCTAAGCAATATGATCATTTAATTTAATTTTGGCAGCCCAGTGAAGGAAATATTTGAAACAATGTCACAACACATTAATTTCACTTTTCAGTTTTATGGGGTCAATAAATTTCAACTTCCCTTTCTGATTTCCAAAGTTCAAATAGTTTTGCTGTTGAATTTGTAAGGAACCAGTATGCACAATTTAGAAGCCATAATATTAATTAAAATAGGCACATAGCAATTAAATTTTAAGTTGGTGCTCAATAGATGACCAAATTTTACAAAATTTAAAAGCCTGCCTTCTGATCTTATAGAGGCTACCTACATGTTTATAGAATAGGTAAGGTCCAGTTCCACTTAAATAGTAGGGGAGAATGGGGTAGCCCCGATCACCTAAGGGAGAAATTCGATAAAAAATTGAAAAATTGGCTAAAAGTTAAAAACAAATGTAAAAACTTGTTGATATAACACAGCAGATTATTAGTTATAAACTGTAAGCGTTAAAGTTGAAAGGGGCAATTCTTATTGCATAAAAAGTAAAAAATGGGCTTTGATCGGTATTCCTCCACCCGCGGGGTAATGACGATCAGTTGATTTCCTATACAAATTAAATGGGAAAAATAAAGACCTAAAAAAAATTGTCAATGTAAACAGCTGATGATATATTGATAAAAGATACATTAGAATGTTACTTATATCTACAAATGGTCCTTACTACATTCTAAGTCTAAAAATAAATTTTAAAAATTGTTTTTTTTTAGTTCATAAGCCAATGTACTATATCCTGTGTATTTTATAAGGGAAATAATACAATTTAATTTTTGTGTGTATATTTTCTTCATATAGGCCTACTAAAAATCTTTAATAATTAAAAATTACCTTAATAAACGTCTTGCGACTTCTCCTTATTTTGTCCTGGCGCGTTTCCAAACCTAGGGTTTCATCTTCAGAGGATAATCACTTTCGTC
Source organism: Magicicada septendecula (assembly GCA_034769895.1). Lineage (NCBI taxonomy): Eukaryota > Metazoa > Arthropoda > Insecta > Hemiptera > Cicadidae > Magicicada > Magicicada septendecula. The sequence goes on from CM068371.1 coordinate 2,771,169, forward strand.
GTCAAACGTTAAAAATTAATGACACAATGACACACATACACATAATTTACACACAAAATTAGCCTTTTCACATTGCACAGTGCGCACTGTATGGAGGTCCAGTTCATACTCATTTAATTATTAAATACCCAGTTAATTATTAACATTTACGCGACTTGGATAACAAAAAAGATGTTTATAAAAATCTTTCCTATAATACACACTATAATAGTTTCTCATTCAAAAGACACTAATATTGACAATTTTGACTGCGAGGGTAACTTTTAAATGAAGTTACGCCATCATAAAAAAAATTTTTATGTATCACCACAAAACTCAAAAAAAACCTAGCTATGCCATGGAAAGTATCACAAATATATAAGGGCAACGCATTAGTATTTAATAGTACTTAACTCAGTATGGTGTTGTACAGTTGTAACTCAGTACAGTTGATCGTCATTCCCCTACTCACCTGATCGGTGCTATCCCACTGCGTATACTACTGAGTTTTATAACCTGAGACTATAGTAAGTTAGTTTAAAACCGTAAATAACGAATTCAAATAATGCTAAAAACGTTAACAATACAGCTGTACAATTAAATAATTCAAAATCTAAGTGCAAATATCATTACGTTGCTTTAAAGATGTGAAGAAATAAGAAGAAATTTGTCTAAAACACACTTCTGTAATTCACTGTAAGTACAATGGGGGAAATGGTCGTTTTTAATTTGTTCACTGTGCAACTGGCTAGAGTTCAGCATTCGACAGATATCGCTACAGCGTACTATACTCTCGTTACCGACCTGATCGGGGCTACCCGCTGATCGGTGCTACCCCACACTCCCCTAAAATAAAAGAAATAAAGTTTCATTATTTTAAGACCAATGACATCACTATTATAGTAGGGCAGAGTTATATCACGAGTAGAATTTATTACACTGGTTGTGAACTGTATTACATGTTGTAGAGTGAGAGGTAAGGGGTAGGGAGAGATGAAATAAAAACATAAGCCCCAACCATCAGTAATGAGGGTACAGATATGTTTGTTTTTGTTTTTTACTTCTTCAGAAATGTTGACTTATTGGGGATTTACAAAAATTTTAATCTGCATGTGCATTACATCAAGAATTGTTTTTTTCTCTACAAGACTTATTCCTTCCTTTTCAACCAGTTTTATAATTAAGAAATTTTGTTTGCTCGAAAATATTTAATAAAAAAAAACTAACATAGAAACATAAAATACACAAAAGACTAGAAATTGAACAAACACAATAATAGCATATCAATGACTCTTTTTGTACCACAGACGTAGTTGAGGAGTTGAGCAAAGTAGGCTGCTTTATGTATTGAAGCTAGAAGTAACGGCCACAGGCACATCTGAATTCTCTTGAATGAAGTTAAAGAAGTCTTGGCGTCTCAGTGACGTGATTACTGAAATACAAAGTTCTGCTTTGATGGCTCAATGGTTCAACTGGTGAAATTTCTCTCACGGAGGAGAAAAATATACAAATTTACCTTTAAATAGCCGATTTCCTAGTTTGTATTTTACCAACGCTTCAGTGGCTTCAGTCACAAAAATAGCCTGGATACCAGTTGGCCGGTAAGAAACCATTTGACAAGCCATCAAGGGGAAGACCTTGTACTATTCATTACCAGAACTGTTAACCAGGACCTTATATCTTGAGAGAGTGAACAACGTTGTCTCAGTAGACAACTTTGTCGCCACTTTTCACTACGTTTAAGTTCCAAGAGGTCGAAAATGGCATTTCAATATGTATTATACCAAAAATATATTACCTACAATAAACATTTTGACCATATACTTGAATAATTCACACAAGAATCAAGCCTACATTTGAATATAATGACTCACTTGCAAAGCCAACTGTACAAAAAAAAAAAGTGAATCAGGTTTTATATAAATATAAACGGGTAAAACACAAACTTTTTTTTAGAACAATTATCAGACATGACAGGTAATAAGATAAGTACACGTGCTAGTCACCACAACATGCACATCCACGTGTCTGTTTGTGAGGTGTAAATGTTCTTTAATCTCTTTAATGGTGTTTACTTTTGTGTAGTACTGCCTTCACGAATTAGGTAATCAAATACTTTCATATCAGCAAGTGATTGGCTATCAACAAAAATGTAACCTTCCCCAGCGACGTCTCTGTGTCAAACAATGGCTGTGAATCTAACACACACACACACACACACACACACACACACACACACACACACACACACACACACACACACACACACACACATTTTATTTCTTTTCTTCTCTCTCACTCTCTCGCTCTCTCTCACATACACTCTCACTCTTTCCAGCGTTACTACTAATTATTAAAGATTCTAATATTAAAGAGAGTATTTCTTATTGATGAAATTGCACAAAAGTACGGAGATGAAGTCTTATCCCCCCCGTACAGCTGTAATTTAAATTCTATCGCGCTGGTATGGGCCATCGATGTATAATAACACTGGTTTGCCGGCTGCGTGTACTGAATTCGGTCCGCTCAACTCTACGCTCGCCCCACCACTTTAAGGCAAAAGCCACTTCGCCTGCATACTCGCAGTGTTATCTTAATATTAGTTTAACCGATTTGATCTTCGCATAAACAGTCTTGTTATGAAAATTGTGTATTTTATATTAATCAGATTAAGTGGAACACCTGATACTAATTTGAAAATAATGTAAATATAAATTTAATTTCTGTTGTTCATAATAGAAGCTCGTAAACTTTTTATCGTCGGTACAGATCTATAAACAACAAACAAGTTACCGGTAACATTAAAGTTTGCATACATATTTTCGCTAACTATACCGGTTGGTTAGGGTATAATAATTACCTCTTTTTTGTAGTAGTTTGTTTTTATTTTGTCAATAAAATAAAGGAAACTGACTATACAAGAATACAAATGAAAACGAAATTGTTTATTACATAGCTTTACATTTTTCTACATTGATGAATACGTACAAAACAAATCTTGGTTTACAGCCTATCTGCATATAATTACAACGTATCTTACTATTTCTAATCAAAACATATTACATTTGATATAAAACTACATTTGCTATGAATAACATATTGCAATTCTGGGCTAAACATTGTTAAATAGAACTAACTTATTTAATTTTTGACGCACACCAAGTTTCGAAAACATAGCTGATGATGTCTTTTCTTTAGCTACACTAAAACATACAATTTTGTAAAATAAACTACCTATTAACATTACTAATCTAATTTCGTGAGTGTCTTCACCATAATCATTGTTGGAAGTATGACCTTTAAATATGTTATTAGTAAAGGTTCTACACGCTAATATAATCATCTTTTTTGTGCCTAAATTGTTTTTGTCAATGTTTTGTTTATTTTTTAAAAGGGAGTACATAAATTTTACTATCCTGATTACATCTGAGGAAGCCCTGACCAAATTTCCTTTTGAAATATAATCAACAAAATGGGTGTAAGGGCTAAGGTTGCTATCATCGGCTATCAGAAGTCTTATACAGTCTTCACATTTCAACTTAGAACTAGTTTTTCTGACAATAAATCCAGACAAGTAGAAAAGAATATTATCTTTATAATACGAGTTTTTATTTTCCAGCAGACATTTAACGTTTTTAATGGGTTCTTCATAGACGTTAACTGAGTTTAGGTCCACTGTTTCATCTGCTTCTGCAAAACTCATAACAGAGTTTTGAAATCTCATGTCAAAACTCAAACAGTTGCTTTTGTCAGCTGCTTTAACGCTGTTCCTGAACATAAGTTTCCTCAAGGCCCATTGGAACTGCTTGACATTAGGATTGTTATTATGTCCCCCTCGAGATCTTACACAGGAAAATAACAGTTCCAAATGATCTTGAGAAAACTTATAAGTCAAAATATACTTGAATTGTAAACTATTTAATAATCTGTTTGACAGAATCTTTATTGCGTTTATATTCGTAATAAATCCAAGTGCAAATGTTTTCCTAGGCCGCAGAACCTGAATATTTTCAATTTTTAACGTCGTTAAATATGCCAAAAAATTATCTAACATTTTATTGTCATTTTCTAAATTCTTCTTCTTTATTGGTTGTTTGAAGTGCTGCCCAAATGGATCCCTGCTATTAAAATAATCGAATAACCTGTCTATAATTCTAATATATTGCACTGTTGGTTTAGCACCAATAAAATCAGGATATTGTTTATATATCAAAAATTCTATGGCGTCTGCTACGCTGGCACTTAAGGTTTGGGCCGCAATTTTCACGTTCATTTTTCTGTTGCCATAATGTATGTGTATGTCTGAAAGGCTATTGGCAAACTTTAATCCTTGTTCTTTTTGTAAAGTGTTTAGCCGTTGAATATATTTAAAATCTATCACACCATCAGTAGATAGTAAAGTACCTTTATCTGCTAATGTGTTGCGAGCCAATTTAATCATATGGCTAGCATCTAGCATTACACAAACTGTTACATTTTCTTTGTTTATTTTCACATTGAAAACAGGCTTTTCTGGCAATTCGCAACCAAGTTTCGTAACAGCGTTTATATTTGTACTAGTACCATCAAATGTTACATTATGTACATGGATACCTGATTCGTATAATTTAATAATGCACATTTTTATTAGTTTGGACAAAATTTCTGAACTAATCTTATCAATAAAAAAATAACCAACGGCACATTTGAAAGTTCCTCGTAGTGCAACAATCTGAAAGACTAGTGCTTCACTAGCTAATGTTTCGTGTTCATTTACTTTTATATCATTACCCAAATTCACATATCCAAAATTCTTCCCCTCTCGTGGATCGTAGATTACTTGTTTCCTTATGCTCATAGCATCAAATACCAAGTTAACGTGTTGTAAATGTGGCTTGCTTTGAACGTTTTGTTTTAAATATATAAAAATCTCTTCTAAAAAACCGGGTGAGCAATTAAAATTAGAAAGCCACCTCCTTAAAATTGATGGGTCAGGTAACTGAAAGTATAGATTTCTCAAATACTTATAAGATTTGGGACTATAGAAATAAACGGTTAAAGCAAACACCTTCATTTTGTCTGAATAAAACCTCTTAAACTTACTTCTATTATTATTGCTAAAGTTATTAATAATCATTTCTAACGGAAAACCAGAAAAATTATCTTCTAAAATTTCTAGTAACCTTTCAGGAGAATTTAATTTTTTCTTTAAAACAAAATAATATCTTTCATGGATTTAATTTTAGCATCCCTTCTGTGTAAACGCTGTTTCAGTATTTTCACCTTCCGGCGGAGAAATTTTTCAGTAGGCGATACACACAACTGAAAAATAAAAATCAGGACTTAATTTTATGCTGTTTATTCATTGGCAATAACAACGTTCTCCAATTTTTCCCAATGTATTTAATGAAATTACTTCAAACAAGGTTATTATTATTTTTATTACTACGGTATGCTGATAATATAATAATGCTATCAGACAATACACTGTTAAATAGGTCTACTTATTTTATCAATAATAGCCTATTTCGTATGGGATGCAAATACAACCGCTGGTTAAATAACTAGCAATGGCAGTTTTAGCTAGTTAAAACCATTGATAAATAATCAGTAATCGGTAGCTGAGACCAGAGTTGAAATAGATAAAATTTAATGTCTTACCTGTTTTGGTTTCATGATTGTTTGACATGTACCAGGAATCTCAGTAGGATCATCCTTATCAGGCTCCGCGTGAGCATCGCCATCGATTAGGTTTTTTGATAAAGATGTTTCAAGCGGCAACTTATTTTGTCTAGGAGCATCCTGTGAAGAATGAATTATTTTGGTAGTAAAATTACTTTAGAAATAAAATTATTGTAATTGTAACGCTGTAAATGAATTAGGCTTACATAATTACGAATTGTTGAAAAATAATGTGTCTTCTTTAATGCTGTCAATAAAATCAGTATTAATTATTATCATAAGGGAATGAAAATAGCAGAAGATTGAGTAGAACAATGACTACTATATGAGTAATATTATCTAAGTTTTATTTGTATTTTATGCCTACAATCTATCTAGGCATTTGTTCGAAAAAATTAGTGTTAAATGTTACCTGGGTTTTAATAATGGTCCTTCTTTTTTTTGTCAGAGGATATGAAAGATGCACGGGGAAGTCAAAGAGCGTTGGCACGGCATCGCTTATCAACAGTTCGTAATTACAGTTGGGTGTGAACTGATACTGGTCTTTAGCAAAATGTTTGCTACAAAGTGACGTATGTTTTGAAGGAACAAAATTTTTTCTTTTTGTAGCTATAATCCACTTCTTTCGTAGCTCTTGATCTTGTGGAAATCTGGAAAAAAATATGTTATTATAGTAAGGTTTTCCTTATTTTTAATACTGTACTTTACGTAAAATAATGGAAAACCATAGTTTTTTCTTAGACATTTACATTTCTTATATTATGGTATGTTGATAATATAATAATGCTATCAGACAATACACTGTAATAGACAATTCACAGTTTATATGAAAAATAATACAACGTTAAAAAAATAAAAATTTATAATTAATTTAATCAGTAATTAATTTGTAGAGATTTAAAAAATGAATGTTAGTCTAATAAAAGTTATAAAGGAATTAAACGAAATACAGTACTTACCTATAAAATGATATTCCACTGTTCTTCTTGTATCTGTTAGTGCAGTTGTAAGCAGCGCAGGAAGTTACCATTATGCAAAACTAATAATCACAATAATCAAAATTACATACAATTAAATAATAAAAATTACATAACAGTTGTGGTAATAAACACGGAAAAATTTCCGAACTGAATTAAGTATGTAGTTAACAAAACAAGGAAGCACGGCTGCATACAATGTGTAAACTTGTGCTTAGTGACGGCTTCTTGCCTTATTGTGGTGGGGAGCTGCTGCTTACTCGGCAGACCGTTTTTCGCGCGTTTACTCCCACCCAGCGCGCTATCCAGTGTTATTATACATCGATGGTATGGGCACGCTTAGAAGAAAGGTGAGATAACGAACGAGCGTATGGCAAAAAATTAGACTGATAACGTTTTCTTGAATGACGCTGTCCACTGTTTTACCGAGACGACTACGCTAATATGCAAGTTTTATCTTGTTCCTGTAGACATCACAATGAAATGCGTATACTAAGCATCTCGTTATTGCTTTACGTCATACTTTACTGTACATTGTAAACAAAGGTTGTTTGCTATACTTCCCAGAACACTAGTGCTGTATTAAAGTACAGCGTCTCAAAAGGAAATTGTTATGCATGAAATTTCTTGGAGCTTGATATCCAGATTGCGAATTAAGAAAATGTCAGCAGAGAGTGGGAAGAAGTAGGCTGTGATAGACTGCGACGTTTACTGTTATTATGATTATGGTAATTGTTACTTCCATTATACGTATTAAACACCTTAATTCGTCGCAATTTATCTTTACAGTTGTGACACTGATCCTTTTACAATACTGTACTAATGTTCAAGAAGGCCTATAGGCTCCTAATTGCATCAATTGTGACGATTTAAATAAAAGAAATAATCAAGAAAATAAAAATTAAAAAAAAAATTAAGGTTGCGAGCTCTTAAGCCATTTAAATCTCACTGTATTAATATAAAATACCTGTATGTACTCAGTATGAGAGGAAGCAGTAATTAATTAGTTATTTAGAAGATACTCTAATAAAAAGATAAATTGTAAAGAGTTATTAATATCGTATTTAACCCTTTGCTTGTAAGCAGGCGCTGTCCTGTTGATTCCAGACTCGACATGCTTTCCGAGTCTTGTGTGAGTTAGAATAAGATAAAAAAAATTAATGTTAATAATAAAAAAATCTGAAGACATAAATAGTCGCTAAAACAACTGATTTAAATTATGTATAGTTGTTTAGGGATAGTTTGTATAAATAAAAATGTTAACTTAAATATAGTTAGGAACTATATTCTCGCGCGGAAATTGTCCCACTAACTTTTGCCCAGTACCAGGCGAAGGGAGCGGAATTTCTCTCTCTTGCAATGGTGACTTCGTACAGTATAGACGTAGGAGCTGTGCGCTTAAAATATGTTAACTACATTTTGTCTCACCTTAAGATGGTGTACCAGATGTAGCTGTTTAAAGCATCTGGATGTGTTAATTAATATAGTCAAGTAAATAGACAAGAAATTTAAAGTAAAAAAATCGAAACGTAAGAAAAAGGAGTGTAACACAAGATGACTTCGTGCTTCAAATAATAACAACAATTCCAAAGTCATACCCGGAGATGTGAACTATCAGAAGCCACAAACTCTACTGCACGTGACAGAATATGCAGATCAGGACATCCGAGAATCTACAAGATCATCGTAGATATCTACACGACATATTGTTCAACCTGCGAACTTTTGGAGCCCTTTACAGAGGAAGGCCAGACCGAGATGACGACGTAGCTGTTCCTGTTTCCCAAGACGGATACCCCAGGACGAGTCTTCTGCATACCAATTATAAGGTTACTCGATAGCCTGTCTATCGAGGGTTACTAATATTTGTTACACAACACATCTTGAAAGAGACTTTTCAGAAACTATTAACTTTGTAAAGACTTATAAATTAAATCTAAGAATTTCATGTAACTATTCTAACTTTATACGTTGTAACAGTTTATATGCTAATGTAGAGTAATATAATTCAAGCAATAATACCATTCTTCCAATGGTTGAATAAAAGAAAGTCTTGCAAGCTAATATCATGAAATGAGTATAATTACAAAATACAAAAAAAAAGTCTTAATTACAGAAATACAGAAAGTTGACCCGGGTCCGAGGTATAGCTATATAAAATCAAGTTTGATCTCAAAGTTTAAAGAAACTTTTCAAATAACTTAATAATTGAATTAGTAATGTCATGGGATCTGTCAGTATATGTTTATTTAAATGTTAAATAAAGAGAAGTCTTCTTGTTACACACATATGAGGAGTGCTTAAATCAATTGTATACCTTGCCATTGTTTCCTTACACAGTTAGTAAGTAATTTGTTACATTAATTATTTGTGATCAATTCTGTTACAACGTAGGCAGCCCATCTAATTAACGGAGTTTAATTACGAGGGGTTCCCTGGATTTGTAACGCGGGGAAAAGACGTTACAAAACTGCGCCTCTCTGCTTTCTTGTAAAAAAAATAAAAGGGTAATTGTTTACAGAGTGTCACAAAAGTGCGCCACTATGCTAAATTTTATAAAGGTGTTTTAAGCAAACAAAATTGCTTAATTCAAAACAATAAAGGAAACAAAGGAAAGAGTTTTAATTGTGTATATAGTGTCACAAACAAAAGTGCATTCACTATGCGTGGATAAATTGTAAGACCAATAACTAAATATATAATATTGATATATGCACTCAGAAAGTTACTTTAATAAATGTAATGTTCAAAACATATTTAATAGTGTATTAAGTTACGTAGATGGTAGTATGTATAAGTAAAATATCCTTAGCGTCATACAATGCATGTAGCTTTTGCATTCTATAGGCCAGTAGGAACCTGAATAATTCGATGTAAGTACTTGCATACATGAATTGTGACCAAGCATAACAATTTTGGTCAACCGAACAATCTGTAACAGGTTTGTTTACGACAATCTATGACCTGTTGTTTCCTGAATCATTCTGCACAGTGTATGTCCAACTATCTAGCTTACATACACTAGTATGTGTTATAAAAAAAAAAATTTGATTAAAAATAACTTTGTTAATAATAATAAAGTAATTAAGTAGAAGTTCGTGATTTAAAACTTGTGAACAAAATAAGTAATTATTTAATTGAGAAAAGTTTATGAATGAACGAAGCCAAAGTGTTGCCAAGCGGAGTAATAATAAATGTGTTGCATAAGATTGCGCTCCCCTTCTCTCGTGTTTATACCGGTTTAGAGTACGTATACAGTAGTTGTGTTATTCAGTCGCATTGCGGAGAACAATAAGAGTAAAACCCCCTCTCTCACTGACACGCTCAACCCTCCTTTGTTAACTAAATATGTAGGCCACCCTCTGACCTACATTCCAGTAAACAGGTGATCGGCTATTTAACCTTGAAAGATATGTGTGTGTGATTTCTGTCTCTCCCTTAGAAGAGAAATTGTTCTTTTCTAATTTGTGTAAATTGATTACTTATGAATTTATTATATGTATATGTAATATATGTGTAATATACTAGTATTAATTTTAAGTACGTGCTAATGTGTTAGAACAAAATGGTCCAATTTAACCAGGATTTGTTATTAAAAGACGAGCTGTCTTACGAAGCCCTTTTGCGTGGACTACCCCATGCTGATGTAACAGTCGCGGAATTACGAAGTTCAATTCGCGAATGTGGATTTGATGCGCCCGTGCAATTAAACAATCTAAGCCAACTCGATTCTGAAAGCGAGAAAGAAATTTGTAATGCCAAGTATAGTGAACTATACTTATTGTCTCAAACACTCCAAGACGAGAAATCTCCGGCAAAAATTTTGCGGACTACCCAGAGAATAGAGCATTTAACCAGGCGAATAAAAAATTTGTCGATCTGGCCGAATCTCACAGAAATACCCGTTGATGTAAGACCCGTTGATGTAAGTTGTCTGCTAAGACGAAGCTCTACGCCGCTTACCTTCAATTATCAACGATTTAAGACGAAAATCCGACTCATTCAGGATAGACGAAATAGAGATATCATTAATGAAATTACACATCTCCCCAGTACAATCCCCCACCACTGGTTTACTTCCGCCTAACTCGGATCGGAACTCACCTATCGTATCGCAAGTGCAAGCGAACCCAGAACAAAATACTGATACAGATGTAAATGTCTCTCCTCCCGAGCATTTTCAGTTTCGTCCCGGAAATAATGAATTGACCAACACCCCCAATGAATCTAATCACCCTCATCGAGGAATTACCCCTATGAACTATAACGCAGATCTATACGGAAAAATGACTCACCCGGTGGAGAAGATTTTAACCGAAATCCCTTATACAGATGGTTTAAATGTTTCCAAGTTAGTAACATTTATTAGTTATCTTCTTCAGATAAAGGATCTACAGCAGCTGAATGACTGGCAAATTTTACAAGTTCTGTTACTAAAGTGTAAACCCCCGTTAAAAAATCGTGTGCTAGAAGCCCTAACCTCTACTTTCCCAGTAGAAGAGCTACATAGCTCTTTAATAAAATACTTTATTCCCACCGGCATCTATGAGGAAATAAAAAGGAAGACAGTACTCCGAGTACAAGGACATCAGGAGAGATTAGCTCACTACATCTCCGATATTAGGGAGTCCTCTTGACTACTACGTGTAAGCTGGAATGAAACACAACTGGTGGACACCATTTTAATAGGAGTGTCACCTGAAGAAAGATCTCGACTATCATTGATGAATAGACCCAATACTATTGCTGATCTAGAACAGTGCAGTATCCATTCTTCAAATGTATGGTACTCAGATCAAAATAGAGAAGCAATGAAAACCTCTGGAACTAATAGACATCAATTGCGAGCACTACTGCCTGATGTAACAACCTCGTATGAAAGACAAGTTTCTAGTAGACCTCACCATGTGCACAAAGCTGGTAAGTTAACTGTAAACCCAGATAAAGCGGAAACCAAGTACCCACCTCGCAGAAAACCCACCTGTTATAATTGTGGCAAATATGAGCACATAAGAAGAGAGTGCAAAAGTAAGCCATTGGAACGGAATAACCCCAATTCAAAAAACATGTAAGGCAGGGAGACCCGAAAACCTGTGTCTTCCGCAGCTACTCAAAATTGGGTAAACTAAAAGAAACCAGTAATAATAATAAGAATGAATTATTCTGTAACCAAGTGAAAAACAAAAAAGGTGAGAAAGATATCGACCCCTATGTGCGAGAATTTCGTGAAAAGTGTAACGCGATTAATAGATGTAAATGGAAAAAAATCTACTACCCTTAATAGGAGTCGACTTAGGCGTTACATCCCCCATCGCTTTAATTGATTCGGGATCTAGTAGAAGCTTAATCAGCCAAGAATTAGCGGACATGTTAGCTAAACATCATCTAGTAAAACGGAACCAACCTGTGAATATAAAGTGTGCTACCGCTGATAAACGTAAAATAAATATAAACCTGAGCATTACCGTTAAGGTTAAAATAAAAAACCTAAGTTGGATATTTACAATGTTAGTATGTAAAGAATTAGGACCTGATTTAATATTAGGTGCAGATTTTATTAGTAAGACAGGAATGATTCTTGACATCTACGAGCGAGAATTTTATTTCAGATTTGACCGTGCAAGAAAACATAAATTTGATAGTAATGAAGATAAACGTTGTTCATCTACTGCACATGTAATACACCAAGATTCAGATTTATCTCACCTAGAACGAAGAGATAGAGTCAAAATAGTAAAACTAATAAAAGAATTTTCCTCGGTTCTTACACCAAAACTAGGACTGACGGACCTAATAGAGTATAAAATTAATCTGAGTGATCAGAAAGTAATACGACTACCCCCGTACAAGTTGTCGCCTCCCAAGATGGAAGTCATGCGAAACCATATCAATAAGTTATTGGATCAAGGAGTCATAGAACCCTCTACGTCCCCATATTCTTCACCCTCCTTTTTAGTACCGAAAGGACCAGATAAACACCGACTAGTTGTAGACTACAGGCAATTAAATAAAAGAATAGAATTTGAATCAATCCCTCTTCCAGACATCCATAGTGCGTTTCATTATTTTACTAAAGCAATGGTTTTTACGGTAATGGATCTAAATCAAGCTTTTCACCAAATACCTCTTTCAGAAGAATCCAAACGTCTAACCGCGTTTGCAGTTCCTTTTAACTTGTACCAATTTACTAGGGTACCCTTTGGAATATCTCAAGGAAGTTCCGTATGTAGTAGACTATTGGAGAAGATATTTCACGACATTAAATTTAAATATGTGTACCACTATTTGGACGACATCGTAATATACAGTGAATCAATGGAACAACATCTCAGACATTTGCGTGAAGTGTTATCTCGTTTACTAAGAGCAGGATTAACGGTGAACCCAAATAAGGTAAGTTTTGCTGTCCCTCAGTTTTCTTTCTTAGGACACATAGTGAAAGCGAATGGAAAGGTAAGCATTGACCCCGAACGTACCCGTGCTATTAGAGAATTTGCACCCCCACGAGATGCAAAAGGTATAGCCCGATTTTTAGGTATGGTGAATTATTTCCACAAATACATTCCCCATCTTGCCGAAATAGCAGCACCCCTAAACTCCTTACGAAAGAAGGGAACAAAGTTCGAATGGAGCTCAATACATCAAAACGCGTTTGAGCAACTTAAAGAAAGCATTATATCTCCCCCAGTTTTGCAATTAGCTGATTTCACAAAACCATTCGTCGTGCAAACCGACAGTTCCAGTGTAGCGTTAGGTGCAGTGATATACCAAGAGATAGATAACTGTAGACTACCAATTAGTTATGCATCACGAACACTGAGCGATCAAGAAAGAAAGTATTCTGCATATGAATTGGAATGTTTAGCAATTGTTTTTGCATTCGAAAAGTTTAAACCCTTCCTAGAACATAAAGAATTTCTTTTAGAAACCGACAATCAGGCGTTATCATGGTTATTGAATCACCCTAAACAATTAGGACGAATTGGCAGATGGATATTGAAATTAAACTGCTACAAATTCAGAGTGCAGCATATTAAAGGTACTCAAAATGTAGTCGCCGATACCCTGTCCCGTATGTTCCAGTCACCCACTAAAACTTCCGAAAACGTAGTGAAGCCGGAAATAGCAAGTGCGAACGCCGTAATTACTGAATTCCCCCTTGCCTTTACTAACATTGCCCTATATCAACAACAAGACCCCTTACTGAAGCCTATTATAGAACAACTTACCCAAGGTATTAAATCCGAGAAGTACGTATTGAGTAAGAATGTACTGTGTCTCAAAATAAGAGACGGAAAGGAATTAAGAATAATAGCCCCGGATGTAATTAAGCCCATGCTAATGTAATACTTCCATTCATCTACCATAGGAGCCCATATGAGAATCAATAAGACGATACATCGTATTCGAAAGGAATATCATTGGAACAATATGAACTGCGAAATAGCTACCTTCGTAAAGAAATGTTCATTATGCGCCCTTAGCAAACCCGCCAGAAATACTCAAGTAAGCCAATTGATATCAGAAATCCCAAAGACCCCTTTTTCGAAACTTTATCTAGATTTCTCAGGTCCGTATCCACGATCCAAATCAGGAAATACCATGTTACTGATATGTGTAGATTCGTTCACCAAATTTGTTTGGATGTATCCCATGCGACGAGCATTAGCGTCGACAACAGTTAAAATACTACAGGAAAGATTATTTAAAGATTACGGTACTCCAGTACGTATAGTATCTGATAACGGCCCGCAGTTTAAAGCAAAAGAATTTAGGAATATGTGTTTCAAGTTAGGGATAGACCATATAATCACTACAGAGTATCGACCGCAAGGCAATATTGCTGAAAGGTATCTACGAAACCTCAAATCTGCGCTAATAGCCTATCATGCGAACGATCACACGTCGTGGGACCAAAATCTATCCTGGATTCAATACGCTTTTAATTCAGCTTACCACGAAGGTCACAAGTCGACCCCGTTCGAGTTACTATACAAGTATAGACCAAACCACCCTTTGTCCACAAGATGGAATATACACGATCTGCTGCCTCCGCAAATAACGGATAAGCAGATAAAGCGAATATGGAACAAAGCCCGCTCTAACTTGAGAGCAAGCTTGGAAAAATCCAGAAGATACCACGAGAAAGGTAATCATAGCAACTCAGTCAGGTACCAAGTAGGTGACTTAGTAATGTACAAGACTCACCCCATTAGTAGTGCGATTGATAAGACCACCTCGAGACTATCATTCAGATGGTGTGGCCCTTACCAAATCCAAAAGTACCTAACTCCAGTTACAGTAGCCCTGTGCGAACCTGCAACTCAGAAATATGTGCGGAGAACGCATATTTCGCAACTAAAGTTGTATAAGAAGAAGTGACGGTATAGTATAACCCAAAAAAGAAAAGGGATACTAGGCAGTAAAGAAAATTATATTTCTGAATCCACGTAAGAAATGTAAAACGTAGAGTTTGGAAACGAGGCCTGATCAACCTGAGTTCCAGTTCTGCGAAGCATGCATTAATGAATAATCATTAACTAGATGGGTACTAACACTCATTAACTACATGAGTTATATAGGACTCACAGAAGAAAAGATAGAATTCTAAATAGTAAAGATTTAGAAAGTTACTCTATAGAAGAGAGAGTAAGACAAACAAAAAACCGGTAGTAAAATTAAGTGATAGAGATAAGAAAGAGTTTTGTGTTTTAATTGTGTAAATATTTAGTGTAAATAGTAGGTAAAAAAAAAAAAAGGTAGTTCATAAGAATATAAAGTGTACTGTGTTGTAACTATAGGTAATAACTATGTGGACAACGTTGTAAAGTGTACAACAACTATGTGAAAGAAATTACACACACTAACCCCATTCAATATCCCAGTGCCCAATAGTGAGTTAGACTCAAAAAGCTTAACCGTAGCGTGCAATTTAAGCGGTGGAGTATGTGACGATTTAAATAAAAGAAATAATCAAGAAAATAAAAATTTTTAAAAAAATTAAGGTTGCGAGCTCTTAAGCCATTTAAATCTCACTGTATTAATATAAAATACCTGTATGTACTCAGTATGAGAGGAAGCAGTAATTAATTAGTTATTTAGAAGATACTCTAATAAAAAGATAAATTGTAAAGAGTTAATAATATCGTATTTAACCCTTTGCTTGTAAGCAGGCGCTGTCCTGTTGATTCCAGACTCGACATGCTTTCCGAGTCTTGTGTGAGTTAGAATAAGATAAAAAAAATTAATGTTAATAATAAAAAAATCTGAAGACATAAATAGTCGCTAAAACAACTGATTTAAATTATGTATAGTTGTTTAGGGATAGTTTGTATAAATAAAAATGTTAACTTAAATATAGTTAGGAACTATATTCTCGCGCGGAAATTGTCCCACTAACTTTTGCCCAGTACCAGGCGAAGGGAGCGGAATTTCTCTCTCTTGCAATGGTGACTTCGTACAGTATAGACGTAGGAGCTGTGCGCTTAAAATATGTTAACTACATTTTGTCTCACCTTAAGATGGTGTACCAGATGTAGCTGTTTAAAGCATCTGGATGTGTTAATTAATATAGTCAAGTAAATAGACAAGAAATTTAAAGTAAAAAAATCGAAACGTAAAAAAAAGGAGTGTAACACAAGATGACTTCGTGCTTCAACTAATAACAACAATTCCAAAGTCATACCCGGAGATGTGAACTATCAGAAGCCACAAACTCTACTGCACGTGACAGAATATGCAGATCAGGACATCCGAGAATCTACAAGATCATCGTAGATATCTACACGACATATTGTTTAACCTGCGAACTTTTGGAGCCCTTTACAGAGGAAGGCCAGACCGAGATGACGACGTAGCTGTTCCTGTTTCCCAAGACGGATACCCCAGGACGAGTCTTCTGCATACCAATTAAAAGGTGACTCGATAGCCTGTCTATCGAGGGTTACTAATATTTGTTACACAACACATCTTGAAAGAGACTTTTCAGAAACTATTAACTTTGTAAAGACTTATAAATTAAATCTAAGAATTTCATGTAACTATTCTAACTTCATACGTTGTAACAGTTTATATGCTAATGTAGAGTAATATAATTCAAGCAATAATACCATTCTTCCAATGGTTGAATAAAAGAAAGTCTTGCAAGCTAATATCATGAAATGAGTATAATTACAAAATACAAAAAAAAAAGTCTTAATTACAGAAATACAGAAAGTTGACCCGGATCCGAGGTATAGCTATATAAAATCAAGTTTGATCTCAAAGTTTAAAGAAACCTTTCAAATAACTTAATAATTGAATTAGTAATGTCATGGGATCTGTCAGTATATGTTTATTTAAATGTTAAATAAAGAGAAGTCTTCTTGTTACACACATATGAGGAGTGCTTAAATCAATTGTATACCTTGCCATTGTTTCCTTACACAGTTAGTAAGTAATTTGTTACATTAATTATTTGTGATCAATTCTGTTACAACGTAGGCAGCCCATCTAATTAACGGAGTTTAATTACGAGGGGTTCCCTGGATTTGTAACGCGGGGAAAAGACGTTAAACAATGAGTGTCTCAAAATACATCTGGCTTATAGAAATCCCCAAAGGCTTTCTTAACTCTATCAAAGGTTTTTTTTCGTAATCTATAAAAGCTACGTGTGTTTCTAAATTGAATTCCCAACGTTTATCAATGTTTTGCTTCAGTATATATACATCGTCAATGCATGAACGTCCTTTTCTAAAGCCCAAGTGTACTTCTAATAATATGTTATCGGAAATAGTTTGCAGCCGTTGATTAAAGAGTTGATGACGTCGACAGCCAGTGTTGTCATTGAAACAATAGACGTTACTGAAACAATAGGCGGTATTAGAAAACAGTGAAACATTTTTTCAATACTGAAAAAATAAACGCCACCTAAAACGATGACCCCATCGTTGTTTCTGTGACGTCACTGGCTGTTTACGTAGGCCAAGAGAGCATCTGTTCGTGACTTTACTTGTGACGTCATCACCACGACAACATTGGCTGTCAAGGTCAGCACCACATTCCCCCCACCATCGCCCTTCCATTGATCCCGTACCCCCCCCCAACACACTACTACCCACGTGTCATCTTTGCCGGTGTCCTACTATAACGGCTGTATACTATCTTATAAATTCTCTATACTATCGCCATTATAACCTCGGGAGCCCGGTTAATTGGCATCGGTCAATTAAACAAGCTGCCATAATATTCGCAAAATGTTATATATTTAATTAAAATACAACGTAACAAAACACTTAATTGGACCCTGTGAATTAAGGAATATTAGATTCGTGTTGCAAAATTTATTCACGCATATTTACGTCCATGACATCTCTTTATTTACATACCTGGTAATTAGCATAACAGAAAATGAGTTACTGTCTTATTATTAAAAAACAATGAGGTTTGTGATTTGTATTGTTAAAACGTACATATATATATATATATAGCCTATATATACTTAACCTACTTTTCGTTTACTCTATTTCGTTCAACTGATTAGTTAACTATAAAAAAATAATAACTGCATAATGATAAATAATAACGCATAATTAATCAACTTGGTTAATTATTTATAAAACTTTGGTAATTCATACCCTCGGATCCGAGATATGTCCTTTCTTTATATTAAAGTTAAACAATTTACTTTTGCTGCCATTTGAAGAATGGGCTTATATATTAATATTAGCACGTTATAGTCATTAAAGCTAAATACATCATATTGTTTATCACAAAGTTACAATGGTAATTTAATTCGGCCAGTCTTTTGTATTATTATATTAATTTTATTTAGGTGTCAATTGTCTTTCATATTTTTATTAAGTAATTTCTGAACTACAGAAATTTGACTTCTGTGTCACCTGTATGTAGCATCCTCGGCGAATCGGGGTTGCCTGTAGTAAACGGTGGCTATGCGGCTTCTGGTCCATCCTGAGGTCTGAAGAAGGTGTAATAATGGAAGGTGTTGTTGTCTCTCTCTTTTTGCAAGGTTTATCAGATTCTGGTGTTGGCGGTGGTGTGAAACTTTCACTTGAACTCACTTACTTCGGTTTACCGCACTCTTACCTTATAGTTAAACTGTTACATATACTGTGATCTCTATCCCGTTGACGTGATATTAAATCAACTGCAGAGATGTCATAAACACACACTTAAACCGTATCAAAGATGTTAAACATATTGGAATTACTGATAATTATTGCTATCAGCTTTACTAAGCATTAGCTTAAAGAAACTAAGAGAGTGAACGACATATTCTTTCATTCTCTCTAATATGATAGTTACTGCCTACATTTTCAACTGTACTGTTGTCGCTGCGGAGTCTGATTTACAACTAATTTTGGGGCACACAGCTAGCTTAGAGAAGTGCTTGTCCGCGCGTGTTGCTATTTACCGGCGCGATAAAGAGTTCTTAATTTATTAATTCTTATTTTTGGTTATTTTAAATTGCTGGTTTATTACGTCTCTCTATAATTTATTACTCGCTGAAGAAACAGGAGGTGGTTTACATATTTATTTGTTTAAAATTATTTAGTTTTCTATTTATTTTATATTTATTTCATAGGGAGAGAAATTATGTTGTTTCATTTAGGATTATATTATTTTTACCTCTTTTTTATTTTGTGCTATTTAACCCTATTAAATCGTCACACTACTGTCATAGTTTCGAGGCCATACTCCAAAGCTGCTATGGATACTACAAGTATTTTAAACTTTTACATGAACATGTTTCGAGCCTGTTTCACAATTCCCTACCAGGACAACCAAAGGATCCTGTTTTGTGGCGCAGGATATTCTCCCTCACCCTTTTCTTTCTGAGATAGGATTTAGTGACTTTGCATCAGTTACTCTAACTCTGAAAGTTCCTTAGTATTTCCAATGCTCATCTATCGGCATCAGTGAGCACTGTAACATCGTAAGCCACCCAAAATTAAGAGATTAGAATTGAAAAGAAAGACACCCTACCCCTGATTTGATTGTTAAATAAATTTAGTTATTCTTCTGGAACAATAAGACGACTATTGAAGAGCAAAACGCAGAGGAAGACACAGCTGAAGTTCTGTAAGCTCGTGGCTGTGCCGACTTTAATGTATGGATGTGTAACGTGGACTCTTCTGCAAAAAGGCATTTTAAAACTACAGGCCTCAGAAATAAAATTTTTATGAGTAGTTAAGGGATGCGGTTTGAGAGATCATCTACAAAACGACGGCATAAGGAAAGACCTGAAGTTACAGTCGGTTCTGGATAGAATGGAATGTAGAATTGGAAGTCCCATGTGGAACGCATAGTAGACACGCGTATGAATATGTGGGAACGACAGATCGTGACAGACACTGGAAAGAATGGTCAGAGACTCTGTGAAGTCAGAACGGGCTATGACCCAAGCCACGGAGTGAAAAAGAAGAAGAAGACCAATTTGTTTTTTGCAGGTGGTTCACACGATTGTCGAACATTTTGGAGATCCGTAAGAGGGTTTGAGCCTTAAAGGAAGGAAGACACTAAGTGCTCAGTGCCTTCAGAGTGTGTGTATGTGTGGGTGGGTGTTTGGAGTGTATGCATTTTTTCGAGTTTATATTACATGATAGACTTTGGATTTTAATCTTTCTTTTTGAAAGTGATGAAACGAAAAAAATATTCAAAAACAGCAAAATAGGTACAGCGTTTATATAGCTCACTGTCCACAAAAGCAGAGACAAAAATAATAATCTATGATAGAAATACTGTCTGTTTGTTTTGAAACGCAGATGTGCTTTGTGTAAATTACACACCGTTACCGATTCGTGTCTCCGATCACAGTTCAAAGGCACGTCCGCCTACAGTCTGTGCGGCAGTTTTCTGTTTGTACTTCCCACGTCACGGAAAGCTAGTGAACTGCTGTATTTCAGACGTCGGGCGTCGTGGCGATATTATTTCAAAATTTTGTTGAGTTTTTTCCATTGTCTAATCTAACGTTTATTAAATTTATTCCGGCTTTACAATGTTTACACATTTTCCGGAACCATGTTGGTTAAGGCTGTACTGTGGTTAAGGCTGAAGAAAGAAGTCGTTTCTATGGAAGTATTTCATTTCAAAAAGACTCATGTATGGATCTCCATACCGATATTTTATAATCCATAGCACAGTACGCGTATTCAGCTAATTATTCCGTAAAACGCATCTTGTTCGCGAAGTAATATAACTATACAGGCAAGCTGGGTAATGCCTAATCCTTTACAGACATATAGAAAAACACAAAATAGGTCAAATTGAAACGACTTTCCTATTACTAGTTTTATGATAAGTCTATGAAAAAATAATTTTATCACAATATCAGTTAATTCGTGAGATATCACATGTCCTGTACGTTTGAGTGTAAACTGTAACGACAGGACACTATAATAACCAGCATCATGCTGACTTTCAGCATCTTTTTATCCTCCCTGTTGTTCACGCTATTAGTTACAAAATGGTTTCCGTAGAAACTCAGAGAATTTTGTATTCATAAACAAAGCTATTATGACTTATACAGCAGCGCGTGTAGAAAGAAACTCTATAATTGGTGTCAAGGCTACATAAATCTTCTTAGCCTTCAAGATGGTAAACACTTGTTGACTACAGCTTCATTAAGAACATTATTTTTTATTTTGTTTTTATATAGTATCCAAGTCACTTTTTCACAATAATTTAATTACCTTGTATCCGTCAGTGACTTCGTTCTAGCGTTTTTTATATAGACGCGTTTCGTGACATGTGTCACATCATCAGTAATCCTCGTCAAATGTTAAAATTCACATAAAAACACATTTGCACATATTAATTTTTAAGTTACTTCAGTTTATGTGTACTTGAAGTTGATACAAAATGCACTAGTCTGTTATAAAAAGTGACCACAGTGGTTAAAGTATTATATTGTTAATGCCATTGTAAACTTACGTAACTGAACCTGTGACGTTTTTGTGAATAATGAAACCTGCGTCATCTGTATCCTGTATTCTGTTCTGTATCATTTTACTTATAAAAAGAATTTAAGCTTAGACGAATTTGAAGTAAATAAAATTGTTTTTCTCATTTGACATTCTTTATCAAGTGAACTATCTCATTTATCTTATATGAATTTTCTTTACTCCATCTTTGTTTTTCTATTATACCTCTATCATTAATTGTTGCTGTTGTACTATTTATCGGCTTTATTAGACCGCAAATCCTATGATAAATGGGAGTATGCGAACAACAATAATCAGAGCGAGAGTGAAAGTGCGTTGGAAACAACGAACTTGTGTTATTGTTAGAAAAACTGTAAGCATGCTGATTACACACATTACACATCTGTAATGGCTGACTATAATGTCTATCATGGCTTGGAAACCATGAAGCTGATGAGATAAAAGAAAAAAGAAAGTACATTGCAGCTATGGTGGTTAATGAAGACAGTTCTGAAACGGAATCAGTTGACTCAAGCGCCCGTCACATAACGCACTCGGATGTTTTGAAGCACCATATCGAGGCAGTGTCATTTTATTTTATCAGGACTTACTGTAATTTGTCCACGGAAATTGATAATTTATTTTGCCGAGTAAAAAAAACGTCAGCCACAGAAGCAAAGGCTTTTTAAAACTTCGTAAAATGGTAGATAATGCAATTTATATATTTTCGTACTTCGTACTTAATAACAAAATTAGTCGTAATTATACTTAAAATTTATTCATTTGAATAAAAATTCATACACTCTTATTAAATAAAACTTTTCTGTAAATATAATATTTGTTATGTAGAAGTATAGTAGGTCTAATTTGTTAAATAAATGGTGAGGTACTGTAAACTCTGTAATAACAAATTTTATTCAATTAATTGGCAAATTAATTATACTATAATGTTTTAAGTGTATTTTGACTCTATAAACACATCTTGAGTAAAGTAGGAAATGTTACTAACTTCTATTTACCAAAAATAGCCAGCGCTGATACCGGATGCAATGATTTACCATCAACCCACTGCTTATCCGACCGTGTCAGCCATATCACGCTGGGTAATCTCAAATCTACTGAATTTTATTCAAATTAGTGCAAATTTTGATTCATTTTTATTAACGGGAATATATATACCCGTATATATATACCCGAAGGTAAGGAAAAATACTAATGTTTTTAACAAATTTAGCCGGTCTGCCGACGTTTTTAAGCATTTGCTTTATAAATCCTTCAACTGAACCGTGCGAGTTTTGTCATTGGAAAATTACAGAAAGACTTAGTGCTATTCAAAACGTTAAGTAAACTTGTCTTCTTTTTTTCTTCTCTACGTCAAGGTAGGCTTACAGTCTGTTTTGCCTTTACCTGTCTTCCTTGATCTACGTATATCTCGTCTTTCTTTGAGGTTTGTATCTTATTACTTGTCTTCATAGTCCTACGCCTTCCATTCTTTCGATATGATGCCTCCATTGTATTTGTCTTCCCTTATTCTGCTGGCTATAGAATATACATTTAACACGATTCTTATATTTTAATTTCCTATTTGGTCTGTAAGGGTGCAACCTTTGTTTTTTTTAAGATCTTCATTTTACTTGTTTGTATTCTTGGCTCATCTTTTCACGTCATCGTCCAAGTTTCAATTCTATAAGATAAAACAGGAGTTTCCATTATTCTATAGAATTTTATCTTGATGTTTTTCCCTTTTGTATTTCCAAGTGTTTTGTATTTTTCTCGCATATCATACCTCATATTTGAAATCTATTTATTTTTATCGATATCGTTCTCATACTCATAAGTTACACTCATAGGCGTAACTTGGGAGGGGCAAGGAGGCCACTCGTCCCCCAATGTTCTGAGCATTATAAAATTTTGTTTCCAGTTGTTATAAATAAAAACTAACAAATAGTCAAACAGGAAACAGTTACTATGCTTGCGAACACAGTAAGCACTATTTATCAACGTCTGTACTGTTAACGTCTGTCTGTTATCAGACGACTAGTTGCCATAAATTTATTATTCTTATTTCTTTCGAAGAAACTTGTGAGGAAAATGTTTGACAGATTTGAATGATATACGTCAAAATGGAAAGAAACAGAAAAAATGGCCTTACATACGTCAAGTCTTCGGGTGGCTCGAAGGAAGGGTTTTTTTGGTTTCTCCCGTCAGCGTAAACATGGTTTAACGTTGGCTGTTTAATATTACATAATAGTCACGGAATTTTGTTAAAATTCATTTCACGGCTGTTTGGCCGTAGTCCATTGTTTTGAACAAAAACTGACGTCTCGGCAGTGCAATCGACTGCCATTATCAGTGTAAATTCGAGCTTCGCTAACGTAGGGTGGTGGACATTAGTGACCACAGTACTGTGGTTAAGGCTGGAGAAATACCGTGAACTTAGGTAATAAGATTTCTCCAGCCTTAACCACAGTACTGTGGTCCCTAACGTCTATACTGTGGTTAAGGGAGAAGTCTTTTGAGCTTAGGTAATAAGACTTTTCTCCATGAATCATGAAGCATGAAGACTACTGAGACTACTAAATCACGAAGAAGGAGAATGAGGATATTAAAATTTTTAGAAACCTTTGTTCAAAGAAAGAGATAACATAGAGAGAGAGAGAGAGAGATAGAGCGAGAGAGAGAGAGAGAGAGAGACAGAGAGAGAGAGAGAGAGAGAGAGAGAGAGAGAGAGAGAGAGAGGAAGAGAGAGGTGAGAAAGAAAGAGGAAATATAGAGGGATTAACCGATTAATTTGCTTATGTTTTTAATAAATGAACATCAGCGTTTTATACGTACGTTGCGTATTTTTGGTACTTGATGAAACATCGATTAGGAACCAAACCTGTGGCAGTGATTTCATTAACATGTATGTAGTATACGTAATGTAGGTATAGTGACACAGAGGAATGTAGTCACAAAGAACAAAGCGCGCGCGCGTGCTTGTAGTAGAGACACATGGCTGCTCCGTAATTATTCACCAGTCAGATATGCTGGTGACTGGTGACATATACAGCCATCACGTAACTATTCGAACACATAAGTAAATGACAGACAGAGAGAGAACACAGTGTCGTAGTCGTGGAGTCGATACCTCATAAGACTGAGGCCCTACATCGTTTACGAAACGGAAACAAACATTATTTTTCCTGTGCTCAAACAAAGCACTCTCTCTCTCTCTCTCTCAATCTCTCTCTCTCTCTCTCTCTCTCTCTCTCTCTCTCTCTCTCTCTCTCTCTCTCTCTCTCTCTCTCTCTCTCATTCTCTCTCCCTCTCTGTACGAAAACTAGTATTGTTTTCTATTTTATGCTTCTCTTATGTTGTATTTAGTATTTTGCTTGGCTTGTTAGGTCTTTTGTCGTACCAGATCCACATCATTATTAAATTCCATTGTTCAATACTACGCAGTTAGTCAAGTATGTCGTAAGCCAGGATAGGCGTCATGTTCCTCTGCTCCTGGAATTTCCAATACATACCCATATTATACGCCTATAAATTATTTATCTAATCAATTCCGTATTATTTGAAATTAATAGAATATACAGTTATTAACTGTTTGAATTTCGACACACGAATCTAGAGAGGGAGAGTTGTTTACAAGTATTATAAATTATTTGAATTAGGTAAATTGTTTACTTCTAACCGTTTAAATTGTATTACCATAAACAAATGAATATTTAATAAAGTAATTAAAATAATATTTGATAAGTAAAAAAAGATAAAATAAGTTATGCTTAAATAAAAGCCGTAAAATCAGTCAAAACATAAATTATTTGCACAAAAGTCAAGATACACACAATCATTAAATTCGATAAAAATGTTGCTTCTTTTCAAATGGCTCCAATCAAAAAATATTTTCAACACTCAAAATTAACACGACTTCTGTAATCTAGAATAAACAAGAATTAAAAACACGCTGAGTGTTTAATTCAACGTGTTTTACATGTATTGTAAAAATACATGGGTAGTGCAATAACAAAAATATTGGTAAAAACGTAAAACAGAACATAAGTGTAAACAATATAATTTATAGTTTATCCTATGGCACGAGGGTCGAGTTTGTAAGGACACAAGAGAAATTGGGATGCGCATGACGAAAGTCAGGAGGTCAAGGACAAAACACCTGATGAAGTTGTGCCGGTTTGTCAGCGAACCGCTACTTGTATAATAAAATTATATATATATATTTCAACACATCTTTTTATGATTTCTTTCATTATGGATTATGAGTTTTACATGGACCTGGTTAGGGTATACCATGCCAACACTTACCTGCAGTATATGGTACTTTTCTGCTTTGCCGGCTATTAGGTGTGGGATTTGGGCTTATAGGTATCAGGTAACGAGTTGGGACGATGTGTTTTCAAAAGAATTATTTTAGGAAGCTGAGTTGTAAAAATTGTGAATAAATGAAAACTACCTTTTTAGTCTATCATTCCAATGATTATAATTGTCACCCTCAAGGTGCTTATCTTTAAACAAATCATAATAATAATAATAATTTCAAATATTTAACACAATTTACGGCGGGTTCCACCAATTATATATTCTTTCTTGAATATTACTTTACACATATTTTCTCTAGTGATATATTGTTATAATGCTTACGTCTAACAATCACATATTAAAATCATATATCTTAGTACATAATTTATAAGTTCCTGAAAATAAGACATACAATACACAGTATATACACAAAACATATAACATGGAAATATACACACATATATGGGCAGTTTCACACTGTCTGCCTGTAATTATAATTCATTTATAAAAATCATTTTGTTATATTGAATTTAATTATTTAATAAAATGGAAATACTGAATTGATTTCATTCTATGAAATCCGTAACCCTGTTCTTTATACATGATAAAATAAAATACGAACTTTTTAAATGAATATAACAAGGGTTATATTTATCGTTATCTCTATGGTAATTATTATTAATCTAAACATTTTTATTAAGGGTAACTCCCTTTTAATTATTCTACTCTTCAGCCTGCTTGGCTATCAACAATAATTAATATGAAACAATAAAATTTGTGACATCTAATATCTTGATAACACTCTTAGAGCTTCTCTGCACTCTCCCTTAATTTATCACATTTAATTTATCAAATATAATTCTTTATACAGTGCACAATCTCATGAAAACATTTGCTTAGAGTCTTTCTGCACTCTTATTAACATATTATTATAATAATCACACATTATCTAAATGTTCTGTCTTTTTGAATAAATGTCTCTATATGATATACAGTACAACATTTAAAAGTGTCTTTAGGCTTTAGTCATACCGCCTATATAAAAAAAAGTTTATCAATTATTTAAAACTGTTCAATTTCGCTTATAGCGGCTTTTCATTTACTTGTTGTGTTTTACAACATTATTATGAACCCTGAACCATATCAGGTCACCTGTTTTGATGATTTCATGTTACACAGATGTACACGGGTCTCAGGCGTCGGCGTTGAGTACAGCTATTCCTCTCGAAACCTCCGTCAGCGTCGCTTAGCGGTGTATGAACAGCTAGGCTAGGCGTCGTTCCTTTATCGTCATGGACACAGCGTCTCTGGCCTCGGGTATAGTCTGATGTCCGTAGTACGTAGTTGTAGTAACTCAGGTGTCTGCCGGTCTCATTGAAGCGTCTTCTGCAGCGTATCGTTCCGTGTGTACGACTCAACGAATACTTTATGACTGAATGAATGAGTTTCTATCGGCGAATATCTCAACAATCCTTTATTTATTTAGGTAACAAAGTTGTTTGTTAGACGTGTCTTGAACACAGTTATTAGCTATGTATACACGCGATCTTTAATTAGCACCGCGAAAGGTGTGAAATAGTAAAACGCTTATAGTTCACGACACTCTC
Organism: Magicicada septendecula; assembly: GCA_034769895.1. Classification (NCBI taxonomy): domain Eukaryota; kingdom Metazoa; phylum Arthropoda; class Insecta; order Hemiptera; family Cicadidae; genus Magicicada; species Magicicada septendecula. The sequence continues at coordinate 2,798,616 of CM068371.1, forward strand.
ACTATATCGTTATGTGTTTGGTGTCTAAATAAAGCTACATTTCCGCACTATTCACTGGTCAACCTAGTTCTTCTTAATCTTTTGTCATTTTTTTATTATTTAAGTTTTAAAACACTTCTGACATGTGCCGACAAAATTATACATATTTTTGCAGGTGGACTGTTATCTGTTTTGTTTGCTATATAAAATCTTATCTGTACCCTTCTAAATGTACAATTGTAGCAGAAACGCTTATTATGCGTACTCCAGTTAGAACGATAAACATTGATAACAATGTTTCGTTATAACACTCCCCCACTTGCTTTAAAAAAAAAAAATTGTTTGTGGTTTACAGAACAACAATTTTTTTTTTTTTTTTTTTTAATGTTTATTACATACACAGTCAGTTATATTACATGTTTATTAGAAAGAATATAAAATCTTATCTTAAAGTAACAATCACATATGGGTATTATTGGATATAATGACGGAGAGATGACGCATGGTACTTTCCGACGTCCTTTTGCTTCACTGGGTCATATACCATGTAGGTGTGTGGTCCTAGACGACTCCTTAGTTCATATGGGCCACAGAATAATCTGAAGAATTTCTTGGAAGTGTTTAATATACTACTTCCCACAGGATTTGTCTTTATCAATACCTTATCACCAATCTGGAATCTTGTCAATCGGTGAGTTCTATTATACCGGTCTCTCCTTTTACCTGCTTGATGATATAACTGTCGTTCAGCTCTGTTTATTTTTATTTGAATTGGCAAATCTACATTATAATTTTCCGGTCTATTAATCATGTTGTGCCAGAATCTTTTAGGTATTTTATTCTCACTTAATTCTAACGGTGTGTATCCTGTAGCTTCACTATAATTGTGATTCATTGCATCTTCGAAAAATTGTAGATAGTCAGGCCATTTACTCTGTTGATTGTAGCAATATAACCTCATGTACTTGCCTAACTCTCTATTTATTCTTTCAGCTAGATTAGTTTGTGGATGCCTTATGGATGTAAGTACAGGTTTTATACCTTGTCTTGTCAATGCGTCCTTCCATAATTTATTACCAAACTGCTTACCTTGATCTGTCAACACTATATCCATTTTTCCATACTTTGGTATATACTTCTGGGTGATGACGTTCAGAACAGATTTCATGGTGGGTCTTCGTACAGCATATAACTTTACTAGCTTGGTAAACACATCTACCGTCACAATTATATGGCGGTACCCACGACTTGATCGCGGGAGTGGTCCAAGGAAATCAAGTGCAACTATATCCCCCTTCTTCTTAGTTCTGATACTCCCCATTTCAACGCAAGTGTTTAAATTCGGATGTTTGGCTGTTTGACAATCATGGCATTTTGTAACAATTATTTTAATTTTTCTGAACATATTATTACAGGTGAAGGCTTCTTTCATAGTTAAATAGCACTTCAATGGAGATGCATGAGCTAGACTACGATGACATGGCATAATTAATTGCTGTAACATGTCATGAGATAGCACAACTTTCCAATCATAATTAATAAGCTTAAATAAAATTCCATCTTTCACACAATAATTTATAGGTAACGGATTATTTTTTATATTCTGTAATCGCTGATCTTTATCTTGCTCTCTAGCGAGATTACGTAGTAATTCTTGTACTTCTCTCTCGGGTTTGTATGTTATGTTGCTAAGTACCCTGACATCTTGTGGTTTAGCTTCATGTGTTTCTTCTTTTTCTTCTATATAACGGCTTAAGGTATCAGCTACTTCATTGTCTTTGCCTTTGCAGTATTTAATGGTGAAAGAATACTCCCCAATGGCAAGTATCCATCGCATCAACCTCGCACTCTTTACCTTACATGTTAATAGGAAAGATAAAGCCTGATGATCTGTATGAATTTCAAAATGAGTTCCGCATAGATAGAATCGGAACTGGGATAATGCATATACAATAGCTAGTACTTCCTTTTCTGTAGTGCAGTACTCTATCTCCGCTCCTCGGAATACACGACTGGCATAGGCGATGACCCTTAAGTCTCCTTTTGAGTCTTTTTGATACAATACACTTCCCATTGCATATTGACTTGCGTCTGCATATAGCACATAATCGCCGTCTTTCTTCGGATGGTGTAGCATTAAATTTTGTTTAAACAATGTTTTGACTCGATCCACTGCTTCAGTGTGATGCTGCTCCCATCTCCATTTTCTCTTCTTTTGTGTTAACTCCAGCAGAGGTTTTACTGTTGCTGCATAGTCAGATGAGAAGCGTCGATAATAACCAGTCAATCCTAGGAAAGCTCTTACTTCTTTTACATTTTTAGGAATAGGGAAATTTAGGATACTTTGGATCTTGATAGGATCAGGTTTGATACCTCGTTCGGATATAATATGACCAAGGAACTTGATATTGGTTTTTAGGAATTCACATTTTTTATAATTGAGGGAAATTTTGGCTACTCTAAATTTCTCAAAAATAACTCGTAATTGATTTACATGTTCCTGAATAGTTTTCGACACGACGAGTATGTCATCTACAAATACCATTGTGTAAGGTGACACCTCCTCTCCAAGTGCATTTTATAGACATCGTACAATAGCAGACAAGCTAGTGCTTAATCCAAACGGTACTACGTTGTATTCATAGGTCTTGTTTTTGTAGAGGAACGCCGTATACTTGCGGTCACTCTCTCGTATTGGTATCTGCCAGAAACTAGAAGTAAGGTCTGATTTTGTTAAATATCTAGCTCCTTCACATTTAGCAAATAACTCTTCAGCATTTGGAGCGCAGTCGTACATCTTTTCAACAACGTTGTTAAGGTTACGCATATCCATACACAGTCTAATCGCATCATCTTTTTTCTTGATTACTACAAGTGGATTCAGGTAATTGCTATGTGATCTGCGGATGACATTGTTATCTAACATACGCTGAATTTCTTGATCTACCTGCTCCTCGTATTTCATTGGAATCGTATATGTGCGTCTGACGAACTTGGACGGGTCAGTTACCTTAATTCGATGCTGGTAGACGTGAGTTTGAGTTGGTACTTCGCTAAAGATGTCCTCATATTCTTCTAACAGATCATTTATGTGTTCTTCTCCTGGCTGATCTTCTACTTCTTCTGGATGTGTCCGTTCTTCGGCTAATGTGATCTTGGGTCTACTAATTTTAAGTATTTCCGGTTGTGGAGGATTCTGTTCTTTAACAGGTGCTCTTAAATCTATAGTTTTACATATATTATTAACTGTACATGTCATTTGTCCATCTTTCATATTGATAACAGCATTGAGTCGGTCTAGCGCATCCACTCCCAGAATGCAGTCATATATTAGCTTATCAACTATCAGTACAGGTAATTCTATCTCTAATCCTTGACAGGTAATACTAACATACATCTGATGGTTTACTTTTTCCATCGATTTATTTGCTGTAGTTATTTGTATCTCCCGTGTAGGCAACTTCGGTACATTTTTAAAATGAGCATTATGAATTTTTACCCATGCACTATTGATAATTGTGACCTCACTCCCTGTATCAACTAATGCGTTAACAGGTACATTATTAACATACAGTTTTATTTGTGGACATACAGTATTATTTATTGGATTAAATTTATCGGTCATAAATAATTCTTCCCTAAGATCAGGTGGGAATATACCTCCTATACAGACTCCAGAATGTAGTCATTGATTTTCAGTCTTCGATGTGGACGGTTTATTACGTTCATCAGTGTTTCTCGGTGTCTCTTTCTGTTTTTTCTCAACGGTAATCGCCTGCGTATTTGCATTCCTATCGGATGTCCATGGTTTCGAAAATCGTTTCGACGAATTCGGCCATCGGTAACCTCCTTTGTAATTACCTCTTTCATTATTTTGCTCCTGCTTCTCATATGTTCGTCCATCTTCATGGCGTCTATCATATGATACATTTTTGTTTTTCGGATATTTTTCATCGTCTGTACGTCTATCTTCTCTGCCTTTATCTTCTTGGCGATATCTTTGCGAATACCACGTACCTCTATCTTGATTTTGGTTCCGGTTATCTCGCTGAACTCCTCTTGGTGGGTCTCGTTCACGGATTACACCCTCCATCTGTGTTAAAAGTATTAATAGATCTTCAATGGTAGCTATACCCTGAACATGTATAGCTAGTTGGATGTTCCTGCTGAAATGATTAGCAAGCTTAATGACTAATTCTTTTTGTGTTAAAGCGGGACGTAAATGTTTACTCCTCTCTACTAACATAATGACGTATTCATCTTCAGACAGCTTACCTGGATTATATTTACCAAATTCCAGTGTATTTCGTATTCTCATTTGTATGTATTCATTCCAATACCTCCGTTCGAATGCTAGTTTAAATTCTTCATACGTTTTTAAATCGTCATTCACCATCGTGAACCAACTGGCTGCTGCATCTTTTAAGTAACGGCTTACAAAGTCTATTTTATCTTTGTCACTGAGAATAGATCCAATGCTATCCATTTCTTTCTCACATTTGATACGAAATTCAATGGGATTTTCCCCTCTGGATCCTCTAAAATAGTTAATGGGTCTCTCTTCTCTAGGTACGGTCGAGTATACTAACGCTTGTGTTGGTAGTCTTCTCACTTCTCGTGTAAGTCGGTCTACTTCACCTTTTAACTTGACTTCCAGCTGATCTACCCTGTTGTCATGGTGTTGGATAGATTTCTTGATGGTGTCGTCTGCTGCGGCGAGACTTTTTGCTTCTTCTTCAATTTTCATGGTTTTCCTGACATTACTCTGCACCAACTCGCTGATGACTTGTATCTTGGTATCTTGTCGATGCGTAATTTTTTCGAGTTTCTGGTCCAGTGTGTCGGCCATAGATTTAAAATTTTGTTGTAGTCTTTTTCGCTGCTCTTCGAAATTTTCATTCATCACCACCGCTTGTTGTTTTAGAGACTCTTTAACTTTACCTTCTAAGGTCTCCATTCGTTCCATAATTTCTACCTTACTTTCAGCATTATACGCGTATAGTTTCTGAATTTCTGACGTGCTTGCTTCCAATCTTCTCATAGTTTCAGTACCACTAGTTTTTATTTCTTCAAACCTTTTTACGTTTTCAGCGTTGCTGGCTTCTAACTTCTTCATTATGTCGGCTAAACTGACCTCTTGTTTATGTGCCATGTTTAATTTTAATTTGGTGAACCGATTTTAAAATATTTATTATTAATTTGTATATTATTAATTATTTGGATTATTATTAAATATTGGTAGTCATTTATTCATCAACATACAACCGTTATCTTGGGCGCCTGTAGTATCAGTTTCTGATAACCATAATATTTATCTAAGCTCCCCTTTGTTTACTCTACTGATAACGCTAACTGTACGTTCTTATCAGCTACATTCAACATATAAATGCACGTTTTATAATAATTACACATCAACTCTAAATATTTGTTCTACGTGAATTTATATTTATTTAACTTCTAACTAATTTTTAATTTTTTCGTATTATGTTTTTTTTTTTTATTTATTTAATCGTGCCCCACGTTGGAAGCGACATTTTCTTTTTCAACACATCTTTTTATGATTTCTTTCATTATGGATTATGAGTTTTACATGGACCTGGTTAGGGTATACCATGCCAACACTTACCTGCAGTATATGGTACTTTTCTGCTTTGCCGGCTATTAGGTGTGGGATTTGGGCTTATAGGTATCAGGTAACGAGTTGGGACGATGTGTTTTCAAAAGAATTATTTTAGGAAGCTGAGTTGTATAAATTGTGAATAAATGAAAACTACCTTTTTAGTCTATCATTCCAATGATTATAGTTGTCACCCTCAAGGTGCTTATCTTTAAACAAATCATAATAATAATAATAATTTCAAATATTTAACACAATTTACGGCGGGTTCCACCAATTATATATTCTTTCTTGAATATTACTTTACACATATTTTCTCTAGTGATATATTGTTATAATGCTTACGTCTAACAATCACATATTAAAATCATATATCTTAGTACATAATTTATAAGTTCCTGAAAATAAGACATACAATACACAGTATATACACAAAACATATAACATGGAAATATACACACATATATGGGCAGTTTCACACTGTCTGCCTGTAATTATAATTCATTTATAAAAATCATTTTGTTATATTGAATTTAATTATTTAATAAAATGGAAATACTGAATTGATTTCATTCTATGAAATCCGTAACCCTGTTCTTTATACATGAGAAAATAAAATACGAACTTTTTAAATGAATATAACAAGGGTTATATTTATCGTTATCTCTATGGTAATTATTATTAATCTAAACATTTTTATTAAGGGTAACTCCCTTTTAATTATTCTACTCTTCAGCCTGCTTGGCTATCAACAATAATTAATATGAAACAATAAAATTTGTGACATCTAATATCTTGATAACACTCTTAGAGCTTCTCTGCACTCTCCCTTAATTTATCACATTTAATTTATCAAATATAATTCTTTATACAGTGCACAATCTCATGAAAACATTTGCTTAGAGTCTTTCTGCACTCTTATTAACATATTATTATAATAATCACACATTATCTAAATGTTCTGTCTTTTTGAATAAATGTCTCTATATGATATACAGTACAACATTTAAAAGTGTCTTTAGGCTTTAGTCATACCGCCTATATAAAAAAAAGTTTATCAATTATTTAAAACTGTTCAATTTCGCTTATAGCGGCTTTTCATTTACTTGTTGTGTTTTACAACATTATTATGAACCCTGAACCATATCAGGTCACCTGTTTTGATGATTTCATGTTACACAGATGTACACGGGTCTCAGGCGTCGGCGTTGAGTACAGCTATTCCTCTCGAAACCTCCGTCAGCGTCGCTTAGCGGTGTATGAACAGCTAGGCTAGGCGTCGTTCCTTTATCGTCATGGACACAGCGTCTCTGGCCTCGGGTATAGTCTGATGTCCGTAGTACGTAGTTGTAGTAACTCAGGTGTCTGCCGGTCTCATTGAAGCGTCTTCTGCAGCGTATCGTTCCGTGTGTACGACTCAACGAATACTTTATGACTGAATGAATGAGTTTCTATCGGCGAATATCTCAACAATCCTTTATTTATTTAGGTAACAAAGTTGTTTGTTAGACGTGTCTTGAACACAGTTATTAGCTATGTATACACGCGATCTTTAATTAGCACCGCGAAAGGTGTGAAATAGTAAAACGCTTATAGTTCACGACACTCTCACTATATCGTTATGTGTTTGGTGTCTAAATAAAGCTACATTTCCGCACTATTCACTGGTCAACCTAGTTCTTCTTAATCTTTTGTCATTTTTTTATTATTTAAGTTTTAAAACACTTCTGACATGTGCCGACAAAATTATACATATTTTTGCAGGTGGACTGTTATCTGTTTTGTTTGCTATATAAAATCTTATCTGTACCCTTCTAAATGTACAATTGTAGCAGATAACGCTTATTATGCGTACTCCAGTTAGAACGATAAACATTGATAACAATGTTTCGTTATAACATATATATATATATATATAATTATATTTGTCAGACGCGAAATTGTTAGCTGTGTCTTAATTCCAAGGCGAAAATTTGTTATACCGCGGGCGGTCGTATATACCCGCGCATTCTAGTGGGGAGAATTTGCGTAATGCGGTTTCGGCGCTGACATGTACAGAATTACTGAGTCTACCTTCGCCTGCCGTCCCGTGTACATCTGCGCCCGTCCGACAGAGCTGAAGTTTCTTTTAATCGTCTTGTATCGCTATCCTATGGCTAGATAAACTCGCATAGATCTGCGGGCCTCTGCGCCAGTCGAGGATCCGGCCCAGGCATGTCCATCTGCTCCTGAACTTACCAAAAGGCTCTCGACTTCACTTGTCGGAAGGAACGGCAAGATCACCATGGCTCAGCCAAACCCCATAACCTAGATATTGGACTCACTGACCACTGAACTCCTGGAAATCCGCTTCATTTAAATAAGGTGATATTCAACCTGTTTATTATATTTGGCCTACATAGAAACCACCGATTTGTGCAGTTAACAATCAATAAAACTCGTGTTGTATTTTGTGACACACCACGACATTTTTTCATATTCTAAACGTTTTAGTTGGGCCCCGGGAGATAATTTGTGCGCGGATTTTGGGGGACTTTATGTATAGAGTGTACTTACATTCGACATTAAGTGTAAGCCCGGGGGCTGGCATGTGCCCGAGGCTCATTAAATTTCATGAACCGTACCACATTTTCTCACTCGGATACTGTAAGGGGGGTCGTTTAAGTATTTGGGGACAGCAATTTCAGATATGTAGGTGGGTGCTGTTGGTGACAGGATGAGCCCGACCGGCTGGTCTGGTTCAGTTATAATTCCTGTTCGGTTATCTGTGGTAATTACGGTTTTAATACATATTTAAATTAGGTTTTGGGTCATATAAGGGTTGGAAGTTTTCTTTTATTCGGTTTCAGTCCGGTCCCCTCATTAGACCTTGGGTAGGCAGGTTTTGCATGCAGATATATGCAGGCCCCATGCACATGTTAATGTATGTCCGGTCATGCTTAGGAACATGTCGGCTGCCGGGTCATACCAGATTTTCTTCAAAATTTATAAATTATAATGTCACAGAATTCATTCATACTGTTCATGTCACATAAAGGTTGTAACTTGTATTTTTAAATTATTATTGTCAAACCAGATTTCTTGGAAATTTATAAATTATAATGTCACAAAATTCATTCATACTGTTCATGTCACATAGAGGTTGTAACTTGTATTTTTAAATTATTATTGTCAATTTAGATTTTCTCAAATATCTTGTAATTATAATTTCACTAAGTTTATACGGACGGTTCAAGGGCATTTAGAGCTGTAGCTTGCATTCTGGCCAACCCAGATTCTTGTGGGGCCACTAGATGTATGTATACGGATATATATATATATGTGTGTGTATTGTAGTTTGAAATTTCCATATATATATATATATATATATATATATATATAGAGAGAGAGAGAGAGAGAGAGAGAGAGAGAGAGAGAGAGAGAGAGAGAGAGAGAGAGAGAGAGAGAGAGAGAGGAAAGATATATAGGCGGGTGGCAAGACTTTCATGTTATAATGTTGTTTGTTATTTATATATGTGATACTGAACATGTGTCTGTCATATGTGTATATATGTATCTATGTCCGATTATGTGTTTGAATGTCAAGGGTTTTAAAAGAATATTATATTATTTACATGTCATGTTTATACAATTCATATGATGATTGATGTATGTGCTTTTCTTAAATTATATCAAGATATATTAACTGTTGAATTATATTAGTAAATTTTAGATTACCATGAATATGAGAATACTTGGAAAAATGAATTCTAATTATATGAGGATACATCAAATGTTGAATTATATTAATAATTTTTGACTTAATATGAATATGAAAATACTTGGAAAATGGATTATAATTATATGAAGAAATATTAAAAGTTGAATTGTATTAATAAACTTTGAATTGAGATTCATGTGCACAAATGTAGAATATGAAGTATGACTATTTGTTAATAAAATTTGTTATTGTTGTTCAACAGCAGAGTTTAATTGCAAGTCCCGTCTCACTGGACCTAGCGCATTTTTGCTTCTCTAGGCCTTTTGTCTAGTTTTAAATCTAGTGGCCCCTCTTTAAAAAAAAAAAAAAAAATATTATTTCAAAAAATTTTTATAAAGTATAAAACAAATTTTAAAGAGAGGTTACATTTGGTAGCAGAGCGTGGATGTATCTAGGGTTGGGTTCTTTGGGTGTGACGGGGCTTGCAAACTCAGAAAACATTTGGGGTAAAATGAAACTTAGAAAATTTACAAGAGATCAATATATATACATGTGTTGTGTTACGTTCGACGTTTTATTAACTATATGGAGGTATAATTGTCAGCCTGTTGGTATTTGTAAACTTGGTGCCGCCACGAGGTGTGTACTTTCGGTGGGAATTTTTTTGAGACTTGAATTACCGCAGATCTGGGGCGCTGTGACGGGAAATGGATTTCGTGTTTTTCTTTGATTTTCGAATAATAGCGAGTGTGTTTATAGGGATGCGGTATGGCCCGATCGGAAGTCGGTCTCGTCAGGGGTACGGGAGCCGAGGTCATTGTTATAGGTTTTGGGAAATTTGATGTTGTTCGTTGGTTGGCAAATCTGTTTTTGTGAAATGCGATGTTGCGATAGGTGTTATGTGTGTCGTTGAGCATGTCTTGTGTTAGTGTAAGAATTGCTTTTCTTCTTGTGTGGTGTTGACGAGAGCCAGTTCAGGATAGTAGTGGTTGGGTCCTCGCAACGCTAGGGGGCCCGCAGTCTGCTTGAAGGAAGAGTATAGTACTCAAGTTTTTTCTGTTTTGTTTTATTGTCTATTCTTGTCGTGTGTTGTGTATTTTGTAGGCCGGCCGCGGAGCTCGAGGATGAGCGGGGTGGATCCGGATTTGTTTCTTCGTGACGAGTTGGAGTTTGAGTTACGAGCCCGGGGGAGAAACCCGAAGGGGGCGGTTACTGTTTTGACAAAGCAGGTCAGAGAGGCACTGTCCGCGGGCGGCATGCTCTCAGCTGTCGATATCGCGGATAAAGATCGGGAATTGGAAAGGTGTGTAGAGAAGTGGGAGGAGTTGCAGGAGTTAGCCCGATGTGCTGACAATTTGGAGGAGGGACCGGGTTCCTCCAGGGGCGTCCGGCGGATTCGGCAGCACCTAACTCATTTAAACCTGCGACTGCAGAACCACGACGATCAATGGGGCACTCCTGAGCAGGCCCATTATATCAAAATCTTAATAGAACAATTCACCTCGACCCTGCAGGGATCTCAATCCAGTAGACCACCCACACCGGAGGCAGTTTCTGCGTCCGAGGTCTCAGCTTTAGAGTGCTCTCTATGTATATTATAAAGACATTGTTATCTATCAATCTACTTTCTATATATAATGATAGAACAAATCTTACTTACCCGTGACTTTGTTCTTTACCTGGGCGCCAGAACAAATCACAGATACAAATGACACGGATTCAGCTTAGGTCAGAGCACAGAGACACACTATCTCAGGATTCGTTCAGTGAGTGGAAATTTAATGGGAATCGTTACAAATACCGCTTAAAATTTGTTGAAGTTTGTTTAATTAACGATTCTGTTATTGTATTAGTATCTTTGAAAGCTAAGTTAATGACTGATTGCTTACCTAAATCTTATTGGTTAATGAGTGTGCTTGAAAAGTGAAGATTAAAACGTCCAAACGACCAATTGCTCTTATCTGGTTAGGGATTTTATATCTCCCAAACCAGTGCTAAAGAACGGGTCTGCAATAATTTGCACGTTCAGTACTACACATCACTCTCCATTCAACACTCCTATATTACTTTATATCTAATCTTAATAATTAAATACAAAATTTGAATTTATATAGTGTCTTTTTAAAAATTGTTTATTGATTTACTTATTTATTTTGTTATTTATGTTCATTGATCAATGAATATATTTCTTATCTGATTGATGCGTCGACCGTAGATAGTAATCAGTAGAGATACTACTTTTGATGGTTCGGCTCAGAAGAAATGATGTTGACCAATAACGTTGACTGATGATCCTGTACAATTACAGATGCTGTAGCTACTCTGGTGCACAGGTCACTTCACTCTTACTTAATTATTTATTAATTAATTATTGAATTAATTTGTTATTACGCAGCGAGCTTATTTATTGAACCTTACTAGTTCCTCTACTACTGCGGACCACTTCGCGAACTGTTTATTTAAATAAATACTTTGTGTTGTTTGTGCAATTTAGCTCGTATTTAACACACGTCTTGCTTATTTAATGCCCGAACGAAGAGTGCTCAATTCCCTCATTCTGAGTTGGCGTCTCCTCTTAATACAGGATTGTGATTGGTTGTTCCAAATAAATCATGCGTTTTCCACTTGAAACAATATCGAACAAGTCGGTCAAACGCTCCTTAACAAGTTTGAGATGGTAGAGAATTACTAGCTAATTTCATACTTCCTCTGTTTGCAAATCGTTTGATTACAGGTATCTGCAAACGTGATTTCAAAGATCCCACCACGGAATATTATTGCTTTGGTCTTTCTCTGTATGTGTGTGAAAACAACTAATTCGTACCTAGCCTAATTCTCTAGTTATATCTCTTGGCGTTCTTCTTCTGTATAACTTCTTTAAATGTTAATTATATTAGTTGATATTTTGGCTACTTATAGAGCTTTAATTGCTGAACACTATGCAGGTTTCATAATTGCCGTATATTTATTAGTTTTGAAGATATTGCAGTTTAAATAAATAAATTTAATTGAATAAAATTTCATGTCTATGCCCGCATCAGTAGTAGGAGTGGCAATGTTAGACAGAGATGGCTGTGATTATTCCCTCTCTCTCTTGCTTACGCCGCTAGACAAGCAGAGTTTGACACTTTCATATAACGATCTGATAGGTCGACTATATGAATCGTTATACTATATATATATATTACATTTAATTACATATGTACATCAAGGAACGGACTGTAGCAGAAAGTGTGCTTTATATATATAAAGTGTGATAAATATATATATATATATATATATATATATATATATAATCACGTTTATCCATCATTTCCTAAACACGCTAGTTTTGACCAGAGTTATTGATCTTCTTGAGACCCCATATATAAAAGTTATGAGTAAGCTTAGACATTTTATTCTTACATATTCGTAATCAGCATAAAAAAACGTAAAAATATATATCCGTTTCAAGATAGTTTGTTGAAAAAAATTGAATAATAATTACCCTGTTAACTTAGTCGTTACAACTGACTCACCCGTTTAATAAAATCCATTAGAATTTTGTCACCGAAATCGGTTTAGCTTTTAGTGATGAAAAATATGCACAGTATTGCCACAAAATGTATATAGAGTCACCAAGGTCACAACGTTGCCACTACTGAACGTAAATGTACTGTACATAATAGTACAAGATTGGCAGCGGCTGGTGCGTATGTCCAATACTCGAAGAAGGTTATATTTATTATATCCAAACTCTGTTTTAAAAACTGTCAGGAACCAAACATACAGTATTACGGATAACAATAGTTTAACTATCAATTTTTTAAACCCTTTAGTTACCCAATAACGTTCCCGATTATTTTAATTCAAAGTTGAGTTTTTCTTTATTTATCGCCGGTAGACTTTCTTTATTGGCCGGTATTTATTGTGCTTAGTAAAAAGTAATGATCGGTTTCGTTAAATCTTAAGGCGTGGAAATGTTTTTTCAGCTACAGAAAAACATTTTAAAACACACAAATACCAAAATATTATATATTTGAAAAAATATGGACAACTATGGCCACAAACTAAGTTCGGGAGAATTAATGTTTCTAGGTTAGGTGTGTTTATACAGTGTTTAAGTAAATTACAATTTTAATACAAGAAATAGTCAAATACTGGTTTTGGTGTTAGTTTTAATAGTTCATGATCAAAATAAGTTCACAATTTTAATTAGTGAATGTGAAATCAGTGTTATTATTGTAATTCACTTTGTCTGTCATCGTTACGTGATAACTCAAAAGTAGGTTATACTTAACAACTGTTTCTTCTAATCTCGGGCCCAGTTAAAATGTCTTTGGTATAGTTGATTTTACTTTTATTGATTAATCCACTTCTGTGATCCACTTGGAATTGCTTTTGGCTTATTATTAATAATCTCTGATGCTATATCCAGATTGTTTATTAGTTAGTTCGTTTCTATTACATTTTTCTTCTAATTTCAAGCTCTGTAATTTTTTCAATCTTTACCCATCAATGGTTACTATAGAACCGCCAAAAGTATTTACCTAAATTTGTTGTTGCTATGGTTAAAATACCAAATTTGATTGGTGGACATATGAGATATTGTTACTAAAATACATTGTCATTCTGTACAAAATTGGTCAAAATTCTTTAAATAGGTCTAATTCCCTTATACTAACTGTGAATCTGAATCTAATAACATCATTGTCTTGCTTTTAACTTGTACATCAATTTGGAACCAAACAAGGTTACTTTTAGTTCATAAATAATGATTTTACATTTTTACTACTTAATTTTCTTAATAATTAATGTTATACTACTTATTTCGAATACATTTTTGTTGTGCAGACTAATATCATTAAACCTATTCATATTACATTCATTATTTCAATAAACCTTGCTGTTATACTTTAAAATTTACAATTTTCTAGTTTTTATATATAGGCCTAGCAGCTAACGTCTGAAATTCTATGCCTACACTTATTCTAACAAATGATCTTTATGTTGTTATTTTAACACCTTCTACATAAACAAATTAACATAATTATTTAAAATACAACATTTGTTGGTTTCTAAACTTTACAAAAACAATATAATCTATTACTTATAGGCAAAATACATAATTTCTTTGGTCTACCTCTAATACAACAGATTATGTATTGTCTATTAGTCTTAACTTTTACAAATAACTTTATGAACATAAATAATTAACTATTACAACGTAACTGAGCAGTTTTAAACAATAATAATAAACATAGTACTTGTAAATGACCTACGATTATTTTAAGATCATCACATACTAATGCAATTTAACATTTTACATTTATCAGCATTCTCCCCTTGACTTAACATTTTATCCTTATTTATTTGTCATTTCATCACTTCTTATTTTATTATTATTATATTGGTTCATTTACCCTTTCTATCATTATAATATAATTCATAATACATATAATTCCATACTCTTTAGTTTGTACTTTTATATTGTCATTACAAATTATAATTTACTGGGAATAGGGTATTTGGTCTCGTATATTCCTTCATAGTTCATTTTATGTTGTTTTTATCTTTCCCCATTACCTTACCTAAACATTTGGGTATAGTCAGTCATAGTCAGAGTCTGTCAAATATAATCTTTAGTGTTATGCTGTCATTTTTTTATTTATTACTTGTTTTTTTTTTATTGTACAGCTTCTCATTCATTTATTCTTGCAAATCTTACACGGTTCTATGTCATACCATTTGTCACGTTACAATATATGTGCCTCTTCTCCTTTTTTGTTTCAAGTGTATAATAAGAAAAGTGCAGTACAAGGTTGCCTTGCCTCTGAAGTGCCGGTTTCACTTCTTTCTAGGTAGGTTGCTCAAATAAGTACAGTTTAGGTTGATATATATTCATCTTTTCTTGTTTCATAAATATTTACTGGCTTTTTAAGAAGGCGACCGCATACTGTACTTTGCTAGTGAGAGCAATTATTACATTATTTAGTTAGTGTGTGTAGATACATCATTACAATGACAAAGTCATTCTTTTTTCATTTATTAGATGTGTCATAAACACTTCAAAGCCGATGATATTCTATGGGAAGCAAGTGCAGTTTGTCCAAAGACACGTAGAATTTTAACTTCCCCCCTCTCAAAGCCAATACTTGCAGAGAATGCAATCCCCTGTGTCTTTCCAAATTGTGCTTCATATTTGTCTTAAAATCCTGGTCCATCAAGAGTAGAGCCAGATAGGAAGAGGAGTAGGTTAGAATCAGAAGCTGTAAGGAAAGCAACAGAAGAAAGTATCAGAAGTCATATCTCATACATAGATAGAATTTCAGTGACCAACCTTTCAGAGTTAAAAAATAAAATTAATGTGCTGACTATACCTGATGGGTGGTGTAGTGTTATACAGGAAACACAAATAATTTTTATGTATATCGATGTGTGTGTACAACCACACTGTATGATATATGTGGTGATAGAAGAAAATATGTCTTCAAAGGTCTATTCGAAAGGGGTTTTATTACAGTTTAAATTCAATGATGTTACTCAGGCAAAATTACAAGTACAAATGAAGTTGATTCCATACTTACACAAGTTCATATGTTCATAAAAGGGGATGATTGTGGCAATAAAGTGAAAGGTACAGCAAATGAGATAGTTCTAGGTTTAATTGAAGAATTTACATTTGAAGAACATAATCCTACATTTCAATTCATAAAGTCTCAGTTACAACTTTGTTTACTTCCCAAACATAGAAGAGAATATAACCGTAACTTTATTGTCCTTTGTTCAATTTTCCATCTTATTTCTCCTCACGCATACAAATTCATTAGAAACCATAGCCGTTTAATATTACCACATGTAAACACCTTGAACACAGTTTGTTCCAATTTAAATGGCAGCCCAATTCTTGAACAAAATCCTACATATTTCTTTGAGTACATAAAGCATAAAGCACAAACTTTTGAAAAACATGAGAAGTATGTAATATTAATGGTTCGTGAAATCCATATAAAACCATACATGGACTACAAAGGGGGCAATGTTGTTGGATCAAGCGCAGATAACTCAACACACACCTCATCTGCTCAAGTGTTTATGATCCAAACTATTTTATCATCCAGAAAAGAAGTTGTTCATATTCTCCCTGTATCAAAAATAACAGCTGACAGTTTGCATAGTATCATTTCAAAAGTTATCGTTGGTTTGGACTCTATAGGTTTATTTGTTTTGGCAGTGGTTACTGATAATAATGCTGTCAATAGCAAGGCAATGTCAAAATTTTCACGTCCGCCCGAACTTAAGATCCAGTATTGTAATCCCGCATCTCCTGATAAGCCCCTTTTCTATCTTATATACTCTGTGCATTTATTTAAATGTGTCAGGAACAATTGGCTCAACCAGAAAACAAATGACAGGGAATTCGTTTTTCCTGACTTTGATGATTTTTCTAAACAGAATGTTGCCTCTTTCAAGACAATTAGGGACTTGTTTGAAATTGAAGGGGGTAAATTTTTGAAATATGGGAATGGGTTAACAGTTAAAGCTCTTTGGCCTAAAAGTTTTGAAAGGCAAAATGTAAAATTTGTATGTCAGCTGTTCAATGACAATATAGCAAACAGTGTACTAGTTCTAGGAGAGAAATACAATCTAGTATCTTAGTTTCACCCACAGGTATTTGCACATTAGTCTTATCTGATCATTATGTATTATCTTACTCATTCTTATCTTGTTTATTTATAGAATAATCAGCTATTAATGCTGGTCTACTTAGCATGTCATTTGGGGTATTATGCATTGACTTTATTTTGACTCTATTACCCTACAATTAGTTAGGTTTAATACAATGATTATGTCTTTCTCTTCTTTCATTATTATTGAGCATCTTTTTATATTTACAGGTCAGTGTCAAGTCACTAGTCATAGTTTGTTATGTGTTTCACTATGTTTTAAGGTACTCCTTTGTAAACACTTCTTCTATCCTCTTCTTCTGTTTTCTTAGTCCATGTAGGATTATAATAATTGGTGTTCTTGGGTCCTTGTTGGGATTATAGTATTTGGTGTTTGTATCCTCTCACTTACCATCTATTGGGTCATTGGAGTTAAATCGTATTGTACTGTGATTTTATAAGTTTTGCTCTCTGGGTCTCTTGTTCTACTTTCGACTGTTGCTTTTATTATTACTTTTCTTTAGTTGACTGGATAATCATATTAAAATACACTTTTCTTTATACCTTTTTCATCTTTTCTCTCTTCAGTGTTAGTTCTTTATTTTAAATACATCTTATGTGGGTATTTACCTGTATGGTGATTATATGTACCTTTACAATATTATAAAAAGCGGGCCTAAACGTTTGTGTTTTTAATTTTTATTATTTTTGAGAACTAAACAATAAAGTTAATTTTAAATTTTTTTGAAGCCTAATTCATTGTCAAACCATTGGCACCATTTGGTAAGCTGTGAGTTAACTATTAAAGAAAGACGTAATGTTTTTGTATGAAGCGTAAAGTGTATCAATGTACTACCGTATGAGGCAAGTTGACGCACTAAGCAGGGCTGGTTGATACATTATTAATTTAATTACAAAAGGGAAATTAAAAGTCGAATTTATAATCAGAGTAAGACCTACTGTAGACTACAGACAATACTGGGAAACAGATGAAACGTAAAACGTAGATAGTTTGTATACATTTATTAGTAACAAATGTAGACTATAAAATGAAGTAAAATAAAAAATCTTTAACATAAAAATGTTCTAATAAACATGCAAATTCATTGTAGGTCTAAAGCGCATCATCAAAACAATACCTAAAGCAACATAAAGTTAAACAAAAAACTACACTAAAAATAATAAACTTAATAAATTATAATTACATATAGCCATCATTAATTAGTAACCTAATGCGAAGCACAATAGGCCTACATAGACTTATACCAAGCAACATCGGCGTTCACATTACAGGCCTACTTAGTACTTAAATAAACCATTATAACGCGATCGAACACATTTGTTGTTATAAATTATAAAGTACTCAAGTAAATATTATAAAAAGTAATATACTGTATAAGTTATCAAAAAGAAACATATGTGAACTGTACAAACGTTACATATTGTGTCGCATTATATATAGGTTGCGATGTTCTGGACGTGCGTTTAATTGATGTTCTGTACAAATTATGTCGTGTGACTTCTAAACTAAATTGAAGTATAGTAAAAAATGTATACAGCTCCTCTCTGTCTGTGTACCTCTGCCTCACTTTCTTGCTCACTCTCGCTCTCTCTCTCTCTCTCTCTCTCACCCCCTCTCACTCTGTCTCTCTCTCTCTCTCTCTATATATATATATACATATACATATACATATATATATCCTTATTCGTTCTATTTCGTTCCCTTATTTTTATTAAAGAATGAGCCAAGGAGGTTATGTACATTTACACCTGCCGGACACCTCTAAGGGTGCCTCTGTAAGAAACAATAAAATTTCTCAAGTGTTTATGAAATATGAAGGACACTGGAACATGGTAAACGCATAGTAATGTTAATTTGGCTGAGACAATATAAACGCGAAACGTGATTACATTTCTGGCGGGAATGAATATTTCCTACGGACTGAGGCGGGAATGGATAATGCATTTTGCAAACTGGCGTCTACGTCACACACGTCCGTCTTTTCTACAAACATTGTGGACAGTTTAATCTGAGTTGTGGTATCGCGAACTCAGAAATGGTTAATATACGTCAGCCACTGCTATGTACAGTGATATGTGTTGTGTCTATTCAGCGTTAACACCACAGGTCTCCAGCACAGAGACAAGATTTCTCATTCCCGTCAACACGAGTACCTACTCAAGGTCAAATAACATTCTTAATGTTTTAATGACACAGAAGTGTATGTTTACAAAACATACTACTGTTTTGGCTGACACATATATACACACCTACGTCTGAACTCGCAGCCTCTTATTTATCAGCTGTCTTGTTTTTACGTTTCCACCAAACATGTTCCAGAAAATCATATTAAAATAATATGAATATTTTATAGTACAAACATAATAAAAATAATAATAATAACAATTTGTAAGCTTAAGCATTCATAACGTAAAAGAGTTTTTCAACGTTCCTTTCTCCCCCTCCTCCTAAGACACACGCACGCACGCTCTCTCTCTCTCTCTCTTCACACACACACAAATAAAATACGTATTAGACTACATTATTGTCTGATCTCCAATGTCCAATAACCTACCGCAGTGGTCTCAAGGCCCCTTTCAGTTCCGAGTCTATACTCTCCAGGGCCGTTGAGAGGATTTCCGGGCCCCTGGCAAGCTAGCACTCTGGGCCCCTTTGAACAACAACTACCGGGGGGTTTGGGGGTTATGGAATACTCTCCATTATGAGGGGGGTCCGGGGGCCCTCCCCCCGGGGAAAATTTAAAATTTAGACGCAAAATGATGAGTTTTAATGCATTCTGAGGGCAATTTTGTCCTTATAGGGAAAGGTGTTTAGTGGGGACAAATTTTGAAGTTCAACTAAGATAGGCTAAAAAACAAATAATTGAGTTGTGTGTTAGCTGATAAGTTTTATTAAAAACCCTGCTTTTTACACTTTGTATATGCATAATATAAACCATAATATAAACATAATATAAATTGTTTGCATAGTTAAAATAGTGAGATTAAGAATAACAAAAATCAAAATATGTAAGTAACACTTTTTATTTACAAAAGTTGTATTGCAAGAAAAATATAAGAGTTATTAATATCAGTTTGTTAATATGACTTGTCTGTCACTCTCTCTCCTATGAATTTAACATTGACTATATTGAATAAAATGAAAAGATCATAAAAATCTAAGTTACTAAATGAAACACAAGAATTAAAACTTCCGTACTCATAAGACATCAGGAATAATTTTAAGTTCATCACAACATCCTTCTTGCCTTTTGGGTTGCAAAGTCGTTTATTATGTCTTCATAGCTATTTTTTTTTGCAATGTCAGACTCTATTGCTAAAAAAGTTAATGAACTCATTCTTTGCTGCCCCATCGTAGATCTTAGGACGTTTTTTATGAGTTTCATTTTACTAAAACTTCTTTCAGCCTCTGCTACAGTCACAAGTATTGTGCAAAATATTCTTATTGCAATGCATATGTTTGGAAATAAGCCTTCAAGTTTAAGTTCTTTTAATTTGTTGAGAAGTTTCAGTGGTTTCAACGTACCTGAACCTAAGTTACACTCATGAATTGACTTTAGGTACTGGACTTCTTGGCTAAGTTCTAAACCTAGATCTCCGGGATAGAATGCTTGAAGTGCTGAACACTGACTGTCAATTTCACATTCATCCAGTTTCTGGTAATTCCATAGGCATTGAAACATGTTGTTCACTGTCTTAGCTACCTCAAATCTTTCTGTTAGCCCGCCTATCATCGAGTCCATTAGTTTATAAAACACATTTATCCTAAAAGCACTCTCTTCTCGAGATTCTCCTTCAGTTTCAATCTGAGTATCTTTACTTTCGTCATAAGCGAGTTTCATTTTTTTGACTCTTTTCACAGGGAATGTAGTTTTGCAAGCAGAATCTGAGTTCATGTTGTCCACCACTACTAGTTTAGCTTCAACAAGTAGTTTGTCCCACTGATTCCTCAAAGATTTTAGTTCTTGTACTAGGTTCTCTATGTTTGCAACCTCAACATCAAGAGTTGCATCTCTTGATTGTAACAGTTTATTTCTAAGATCAACCGAAACTAAAACCTTCATATTTGCGCTGTTGTCATACCCCTTTCCTCGGCAATCATCTAAGGGTATATTATATTTTACTAGTTGCTCAACAATGAGATTGGCGATGCCTTTTCCAGTCTTTTTGTTACAATCAACAAAACACAAAAATCTTTCTGCAATTTTAAATTCCGTTTCAGATTCAAGAACATATCTTAGGACAAATGTTGTTTGTTCCGTGTGGGACATGTCTGGAGTTGCGTCAGCAAGTATACCAAAATACTTGGATCTTTTCCTCCCCTCAAGTATAGCTTGGGTGACCCTGGCTCTACATGCTTCTATAAAGTCATTTTGAGACTCAGGTGACAGATAATGGGCCTGAAGTCTTTTCCCTTCTTCTTGCGACTGTCTAACTTTGGTGACGTGTTCTCTCAATAGTGGATCGTATTTTGATAGGAGTTCCAAGATTCCTAAAAAGTTGCCTTTGTTTGTGTTACCAATTTTACTAGACTCCCCTCTGAATGGGAGCCCCCTCTTTGCTAAGAGCAAAACTACAGAAAGGATTCTTTGAAGAAGTTCTTTCCAATGTTGAGTTTTTTTTATGAGTTAACTATCCAATCGAGATGCAATATCTGTGCTTTTCTTTAAGTTTCTCTCCATTTCACGCCACTTCATGTAACATCTTCTGTGGTTTGCCGATCTTTCATGGTTTGGGAGTTTATCGTACAGCTTCCGCCAGGAATACTCTTTTTTCCAACCATCCCTAGTCATCAAATCAGATTTTTTTGAGTCGGGGATATCAACGCTACCGAACAGTTCTACATGGAAAACAATGAAGAGATTGTGTACTTTCACTCCACGAAAGCCAATCTCGAGGTACAGTTTCACCATTAGCCAGTTTAGAATCTAAAACAACACGTGGAAAAGCTCTTTTGCCGTCACGTGGAAGTTCTTTAGGAAAAGATGGAGGGCCAATTTTAACAAGGGATTCGATATCTTTAGCACTAATACAGTTGATATTATGAAAATTTCCTAAATCAGAGGATATAACCGGCACTAACGCAACTGTGTCAGGTTTGTCAACGTCTCGCACGAGCGTGGGTAAGTCGTCATTCATTGTCTCGTGAGAAGAACCACTGATTTCACTGCTTAAGTTAGCTTTTTCCTTTGAGTTTTCTGTAACACCTTTGAGACCAGAAGTGTCCGCAAAAGCTTCATCGTCAGTTTTTTGTGATGAATCATTTTTAGAAGAGGGACCAGCAACATGAACGTCACTGTTAGTCTCTATGACCGCTGGACCAGCACTATCAGCAGCACTATCACTGTTGGCGTTCCTGCCTGTTACTTGAAGTCCTAATTCAAATAAGGTTCGAGATTTTTTCATGGGGATCCCTAGCTTCTTTTTTCTTTCTTTGCGCTTTTGTGCACCTGACTTGTGTTTGTAGTCCATTTTAACGTACTCGCCTGAAATCCAAACAAATCGACTGAAGCTATAGAATTTTCGTTTAAGATGGTTAAGAACCGGATCCCTCTACTGAGAAAATTGATTGTTTTGCTGAATAATTATATTTGATGAAAAGAGGACATAAAATAAAAACCTCTCAAGGCATTAAGTACAAACAAACCAATAAATGTCATACAAATATTGCGATGCGAAGTTCTGTCGAGTATTTAAAAAAAATATCCTTCTGTCACATTAACCTCAACATTTTCCAATTGAGCAGTCGCAGCTCTTAACCAACAGACAGCCCGATACAGATATCTTAAAAATAACCAAATGTTAAATTTCTAACTAACACACAAACAGACGAGATGCAAAAAAGTGGACTAAAACAGGACCTCGCTTCACTTGATCACAAAAATAAAAATTAAAAATACTTTTTTCACGCCATGACGACCATAACAGTTTTCTGAAAACCATTTTACGCCTAATATGCAATATATTATTTATGCCAATATTTAATACCCTCATCCTGTGTTAATAGTTTACTAATTCAGAGTGTATGCGTATGATTGATTATTATTTTGTTGTTGTTACAGAAATAAAAAGATTAAGTCATATTACATTACCAAATGGAAAATTAGATATTTTAAATAAATAAAGCACAATAAAATAATTACGGTTTTCAAATTAGTAAAACTAATTTTGACAAATAAAAGATGAGGCTATCAGGCTATTACCACACCTGGTGAAATCTTCCTCTGACGTAGGGGCACTGGGCCCGGCCATTCATAACACTGTAGTTAGTGTATTGTAAAACTATTTCCATTAATCGGAACCCTCATTAAAATAATTGTAATCTCAAAATCCTTTAAAATAAGCCAGCGCTAATTACTGTACCCTGTACCAGTTAAACCTATAAAAACAAGTGCAAAATTTGTGCCCGGGCCCGGGCCTTGCATCTATTACTGAGATTCAGATTAAGTAGATCTAATGTGATTTAAAAATGTACTTAATAACTATTAATAGTCTACTTCGAAAACTTAAGTAATAACTTTGACATAAATTCTTACCTTGACATAAAAACTCAGCAGACAAACGTCAATCAATAGGCTGTGCAATAAATTTATTTACAATAAACAAATAAACAATAATCAAATAAAATCGTCCAAATCACTTGATCACAGTAATCACACTCACACAACTCAACTGTCAACAGTGTCAACTCGGCGACTTATTGTGCGTAAAACCAACAAACAAAGAATGACCTTGGCTAGGAGTAGTGTGGTGCTGCCCACGGTAAGTAGAGAATATTCTATACTTACCGTGGTGCTGCCTTTTACCCATTCTCTCCCCCCCCTTCTTTCGCTCACGTCGCAACTCGCAAGCCAACACTGCAGTTCTCTGACTCATCAAACAAATCACATCCTCCCCGTATAGTTTTATTCTGCTGCGCTCTTCACGGAAAACCTGGAGCACTGTAAACACAAGTGAGCCTCTCGTTGTAAGAAGCAAGAAACGATGTCTGCGACGTTGCTAATGCTATCACCGATTTTTCCGGTGAATTCAACTGTTGGCACTGAACATAAACCCGGAAAATGTGTTTACGCCGGACGCTACGAAATATTTCGTGTTTATGTTCAGTGCCAACAGTTGAATTCACCGAAAAAATCGGTGATAGCGATGTCGCAGACATTGTTTCTTGCTTCTTACCGCGAGAGGTTCACTTGTATTTAAAGTGCTCCGGGTTTTCCGTGTTTAGCCTTGTCGTTAGCGTTACAACTAGTAACTGGTTATTGTGCCAACAACCGAAAAAATTCTTTCTTATTCAGTGAGTGGTAGAGACTTCTGTTAATAAAACAATACAATACAAAGTTATTTTAGCGGTAAAAAAAAAAACCGGGCCCTCCGGGCCCTCTGGAGATCCGGACCCCGGGGCGATTGTCCCCCTTGCCCCCCCTGTCGACGGCCCTGATACTCTCTCTCTGCAGCTATTTCTTCGACTGTCTGCTATTCTTCCTTCCTTGTGTTTGTACTCTAACATGTGTTTTTGGAATCTCTGCTCATTTGTTGTAACTTACATGTCCGGAGTAGATTACCAATTTATTATCTGATCTGTCTACAGTCGATACTTTGTCTTATATTTCTTTATTATCTAACACTACATCGTTATTGGCCTTTTCATTCTGCCGATAAATGAAATTTTTCTTCGCTTGCATCTGGAAGTACTATGTCATCAGCATATTATAGATTACAAACCTTCTTACTTAACATGACACTTAACTTCTTACAGAATATGACATATGTATTGGTTCGTAATGAAAACGAAGAGTTTCAACTTCGTTACTCACAATCCTGGCAGCTTTCTGGCTAAAAATCCTTACACACTACACGGCCGAGATTATCGAACATGAAGGAGCAGACTACGTAAAATGACTCTTGGGTACCAGGATCTGATGGCGATCATACAGTACGCAAATCTGGAAAACTGGACAGGTTTTTAACCATGACCTGCAATCCGAAATGGACAGATATAACTTCTTAACTTGGTGAAAATGAAAAATCTGCCGATCGTCGTGATAGGTTTCTGGAGTGTTTGTTGTAAACTCAAGTAGTGATAAAAAGATAAAAATGATTTACTAAAAAATCACTCATTGTGAGCAGTTGTTATCCTACACATATTTATTATTGAATCCCTGAAACGTGGTTAATACACTACCTCATGCTTATCCTAAGTTTTGTGCGGAGAAATACCTGACCCAGTCAGTTTTCCAAGGATTCATAAAATTGTTATCTCGAATGATACATGGATCTTGTAGAGCTCGTAATCCTAATGTTCCTTGCATGATTGATGGAATATGTACACATAATAACCGAGTTTTTTAAATTGGTTTTTTGTACTTGTACAGGAGAAAATGTAAATTGTACTCTTTTCATCTTTCGTTTTAGAAGCGCAACTTCAACAATTTCACAACTTCACGAATAAACAGATAATCCCCCTTCATGTACAGGGTGGATGTACATACATCGTTGTTTGTGTGTTCGCAAGTGGGACGTACTCTCACGTATCAAAAATTAATTACGTGTCTTATCTACTTGAGTGTTCGCAAGTGAAACTAGTTGCAAGTGCCACTGTTCGTAAGTGGGAGCACACCATCGTCGGCCGGATACGAAAAGCCAATTAATTTACCTGGTTTCTTCGAGACAAAAGCATCAACAGGAATCAAAAGTTTTACTTGCAACCATTATTTTAGTAAAAAGTAGATGATTGTGGGTACCATAGTTTAGGCTTTTAGAGCATAGGCTTGTACATTTATCTAGGATTTACACGTAAGTGGATTTACATTATGTAGCTGATGATAGAAGTTCAAATGCGAGTTCCTGGTCTCAGCTGGGAGAGTGAACTCCAAGACAAAAGACTGATCCTTCAAGTGTGTGTGTGTCGGGTAGGTATAGGCCTACTCTGGGCTCCTTAAAAAAGCTATTGCTAAAATAACAGTGATTTGTTCTAATTTTGTTTGATACATAATAAGGTGACGCCGTATAACATTAATATTTGGGTTTGGCAAAGATTATCAGAATTAGCACATTCAACAATTAAAAGTTTTGTACGAATGAGCAGAAAATAATGGTATTTCAAAGGAACTATAAAGACATATCTTACGGTCATAAACTAACCGCAGAAAAAATTACTATTGTAATCAGCATAGTCATATTTGGACAGGTGTAGAAAAATATGGAGAAGCCTGTACAGGTGTGTCGGTGCTGATGGTAACACACATAAAAACGTTTGTATGAGATTAAACGTGTATGTATCCAAGAGGAATACCGTTTTATCTACAACAGGTGGATTCGAAATATGAATTTGGGGATTTCCCTTTTATTTAGGGGGAATTGTTATAAGGTAAATAAATTTAAGTTTCTTCTTTCACACAAGTGACCAATAATTTTTCTGGTTTAGGCACATCAATTAAACTATTACAAAATGTGTCTAGTTTCGATCTAATTTGACATATAGGTTAGGATTTGATGGAGAAGTTAACAAAGTGCGAGGGGGCAGGAAAAGGACAATTGGGATTGTGTGTAACATTGAAATTGTGACAAGAAAAGAAGAAACTGTATGAGTGGCGATCGCGTGCATGCGTGTGTGCGCGATCGCGAGAGAGAGAGAGAGAGAGAGCGAGAGAGAGAAAGACTGACAGAGAGAAACAAAGGCTGTGATAAAGAAATCTGTCTCATTAATCAAATTTACGCCAACAACATTCTTAATGTCGTAATGACACAACAGTCTATGTTTACAAAAGTACTACTGTTTTGGCTGACACATAAATATACAGATCTAATGTCTGTTGGCAGGCTGACGTGTTCGTACTACTAATTCATTCGAAGGCTGTATTCACTCCTGTCTGTATTAAAATAATACAAATGTTATTTTATAAATATCACTATTGTAATAACGACTCGGAACACTAAGCTTAGTGTTCCGAGTCGTTATTACAATAGTGATATTTAGTTAAGTAACGGACACGTCATGGACAACGAAATCCAAGTTGTTTTATAGTAATAATATAACAATAATAACTATCACGATTTGTAGGCTTAAGCATTCATAACATAAACAGTTTTCTACCGTTCCCTCCTCTCAAGACTTCTACGAACTTTTTTTAACCTATTGATTTTACTCCATTTTTAATAATTCCATAATTATCTATATACATAATTTTTATAATTAAATAATTAATTTCTTTTTACAAAAAAGTCAACCCTTCCCACCCTTTATGTTTTTCATTATATAATCTAAATATCAACTTGATTTCACTGTACACATGCTAGATTTGGTAACTGAAAATTACCAAGCAGTTTTTGGTAACTTAGTTTTTTTATAGACTCTCACCAGGGCCGTATTTAGGATCTGAACCTGCCTAGGCTGAAGCTGTGGTGCAGGCCCTACCGGGGGTCTGGGGAGTATTCCATATCCCCCAGTAAAACGGGGGTCCGGAAATTTTTTGAAAATTAACCTGCAAAAATCGAATTTTAGAGTTAGTGACAGGTGCATTCTTAGAGCGACCTCGATATTAGGAAAACAATCTCTGACGTTTCTTTCTAGGAGGAGTTTATACATCCACCTCAACTGACTAATAACTTTTTCATTTTCCTCATCATCTTTGTGAAACTCATGGTAAAAAGCCTTGAACTGAATCAGTTCATTTCCCAATTCATCGTATAAGTCATTGTTATATGTGTCTACTAAGTTTTGAGCTGCTGCAATTATGTCTTCATTAGTAAGTGTATCCAACTTGTTGAGAAACCCAAAACGGGTATCAACTAGTTTGTATGCCTCAAGCTCTGCCGCAATGAAGATTCAAATTGATCTATGACAGGAAGGAAACTCTGGGTTCGAAATTTTTCTGATGGCGTCAGCTTAATCTTCTGGTGCTTGGACTGGGACAGTCAAGGGGTGCCAAACGCACGTATATTTTGCGGTTGCGCCGTGTTTCACTCTCATACTCAGTGCAATCAGTTAACTCAGCAGCTTTCACCTCATATTCTTCAAAGCTATCCCGTTTTGTTCCTATGAAGCTTGTTAGCGATGTCAGTGCTGAGGCGGCTGTGTTCACGTCCAATCTAGGGTTCTGCAGAGTTTCACTAGTTTTGTTTACTTGTCCCAAGATATCATCCCAAAATACTGTGTACAGATTTACAGTCAAATAGATCACCGTCACAATTTTGAAGTGCTGTGGCGCCCATTTTTATGCAGTAATCTATATTACCTTGTGTCATAAACTCCGGCCACAATCCAATGTCATTTTCCAAGCAAACATTTTCACTTACAGCAGGTCCAAGAGAAACCCCCTCTAGTTGCCACGCGACGCCAAGCGATCGAGTTTCCTGGATGCTGACTCACTCATATCAGTTGACCACTGAAGAGTTCAGCCGAATTAGTCCACACGAAATAACTGCGTCGACGTCTTTTATGATTATAAGAGGGCCCACCACGGTATTAAAACAAAGACATTTTTTGTTTTAGTCTATTCAAAATTAAAATTTTAAACAGTTTTTTTTTGTGGTGCGGGCCCATAGGCTGCAGCCTAGATAGCCTGCGCGTAAATGCGGCCCTGACTCTCACAGGTTAATTTGCAATCAGTACTACTTCACACTGAAAATAAATGGTCACCAATCCCTTCAGTTTATACTGCTTACATGTCGGAGTCATGTGATAGTATGAAACTTTTATTGAGCAGAATTCAGTATGACGGATATTCGTGGCATACCTACGGAGATGTGAAAGTAACGTAGTTTTACTTCGATTGCAGCTTGGATTCACTAAATTCTGTTGCCTTCTGTGCGACCGTGTAAATTCTATGCAGGAATGGGAAAATTATTATGTAAAAAAAGCAGTGATCATTAAAGACAGAGGCACTGAGTGTAGGAGATCAGACCGTTGTAGGTCAAGTACTAGTAAAACCAGGAAAAGCTTATCGTCCACTACTATATATTAAGTAGGTTTAATGAAAATTATGTAAATGGAACGGATGTAATTTTGAAACTGTTAATTTCCTTCAAGTGTGTACTAAAGTAAAGAATGTTACAATTTATAAGTTGGTAATTACACCAGGTAGGCTTAAACAGGTAATAGCCTACTAACAACCAGTAGCCTACTGATTCGAATGTGTGTGTGAAGAGAGCTTTTGAGTGATAATAACGCTATTCCCTACTTGACACAGAAATTCCCGTGTCACCTGCATTTTGCATTATGCAAACGTTCGGAGAATGTAAATTTTTCAACAACATTGTTGGAGTGCCAACCTTTAGAATGAACCGTTGTGGCGGAATGCAAGATTGATTTAAAGAATTCAAAAATTCTTGGAGATAGTACACTATATTTTCAATATTAAATACGGTGTTAATAGATTCTTCGTACTTTTTATTATCCCCAGAAAATTTTTCCAAACTTGTATCATTATTTTCTTTCACAGATTCGATTCTTTGGAAATAACCACTTATAATTTTTGTCAAGTAAACACTTGACGTTTTGCACAGATTTTAGCAATTAATAGAGTTGTACTATTTACTATGTCCCAGTTTTTCGTCAATTTCTGTGAAGCTATCGTCATTAGGAACACTACCGTCACCGAGGTGCAGTAAGTTTGTAGAAAAATCACCATCTCCTCCTCCTAAATGGGCTCTCATATTGCTTTGCAAATTTAGTCTAAATAGCATTCCACATCGCCGAGGACTTTAAACACACTGAGACAATATCAGCGCGGGTTCCTCTTGCAGTTACCAGTAATCTCTAGCGAGAATCCTATGAAATAACAAAAGTTACGCTACCCATTAATTTGTTACAATTTCTTAAGTCTTGGAGAGTTTGATTGACCGTTTCTATACAGTCCACAAATCGCCTTCGTTTTATCGTTCATGATTAGTTTCCGTTTTGATCGCTCTTTCTTTTGTCATGCCTTCTCTTCAATACGAATTGCTTTTTTAATAGGAGTCAGTGAAAAATACTTGACTTTTTCTTCTTGGCGCATTTTTATTTTATTTTTGCAGTCGCTTTCGGATAAGGGCGAATTTATTCTGGTGTCAATTGTGATAAGGTATTAGCAGATGTCTCGTTTATTCCCGACGTGGGAGGTCCGGCTACTGTGGTCTCTTGACAATCTTTTGTTGGTGTTAATCTTCCTTCACAATTACTTTTGTCTCCTATCTCTCTGTCAATTACAGGTGAACACAGAAACTCTTCAATACTGAATATATTTTCATTTAATGGCCAAATTCCAGTTAAACTAAAACCTGCTGTCAATTAGATGGTGTAGCTGCCTTTGAAAGAATATCTTTTGCTAGCCCAGGTATGTCATATAATGTCATGGTTTTACCTGGGTTTATTGTCACCCAGCTCTCAGCGGCTGCACCGAAGCAGGCCATATAAACACTTGTCTAATGGCTGAAGTCAGATTGTAACGGGTATGAGGTATAAACTGTTTCATAAATAGTAAAAAAAGAGAGGCTGTAATTTATCTTGATGGATGTGCTACTTCAATACAACCTGCTGGTCCATAAATAATCAAAGTGATATCTACATAACACTCTGGGGATAACGATAAGTGGTGGTTTCCAGCTGCCATCTATGAAAATACCACTGGTTTCACCCTTTTCCAAAGGGGTAACCCTGCTGACTTGTTTATTTCCCTTCAAACTGACAACTTTGTTAGGACAGTGCACTGTTGTTATGCTGCCTGGTTTCCTTTATATTCCAAATATTGTGACAATAAAAATGAAGGCGACTTATCACAGAATTCAAATATTGAAGAAAGTTTTATGTTATGTTTATTAAAACTAAATGCTATTGCAAAACTTGTTGCTTCAGCCTCTCTAAAAGACAACCTTGAATGTCGCTGCATTAAGCCAGTAAAACAATCTTTTACCGGCCCAGTTCACCAGAAAATCGACACTATTTGCAAACATGTATTCGGAGGCTAACATACGAATATTCTTAGGATACAAACCATAATAACTAACAGAATAGTGCAGATCATAACACAGAAATCTGATTTTTCTTTTTGTTCTTTCCTAAATACAAGTTGTGGAAAACGCTGAGTCTTTGTAGGGTTTGTGAGCTACATCGCCCCAGAAAGTTTTTCACTTGTACGTTTGAACCAAATATGAAAAAAAGAAAACAGAACAAAATGTTTTACTTACATTGTACCAACACACCACTTTCCTTCTTGTGAAATTGAAGGTACACCTTTAATTTTAAAATTAGTGGCTGAAGTGTAGTGCTGCTGGCCACTCTACCTTTAGTGCGTGTGTCGAACGCTCACTTTAGGCAACCTATTCTATCTCCTAAATTTCCTAGGCGGCATAAAAAGGAGCCATTATTACTATTATCATTTTAAAAATTTTAGTTTTTTAGGATTTAATAAACATATAATCTTCATTATAGGATCACAAGTAACTGACACATAATTAATTCTGAGATCTGTTAGGTTATGAATTAGTTTTCTTTTAAGAGTTATAGAGAAAAATAACTTGCCCTCATGCTGCCACATTGCTTTTGTATTAGTATGATTCAATTGTACACTTACCATGGATCCAACAAAGTACATAGCTGTAAACACCCATAGCAAATTAGTGACAAAAAGGTTGCTTTACACGTTCTAAAATACAAAAGGGAACAAAGACTCATTTTACTGTACACTGCTATAATCAGACTGGAGGAGCACGTACTACAAGCTATAACAAAAACGTTATACAGTTGCAGAGGTGCTGTGACTAAGGGACACTTGAAGAAGTACAAAGTATCAACTTATGTCTCTCTGCTCTGCCCTATATGGCAATACTGGCTTATAATGACTGTTAAACAAATCAAATGTATTGTATACCTTTATATGTGTATTTATACACAATATCACATAAACGTTTTTTGTGGCAAAAATACCTTTATATGTGTATTTATACACAATATATCATAAAAGTTTTTGTGACTAAAATATCTGTCAAATTTTTGTATGTTGTAATGGTACATATAACACTACCAACACCAGCGTACCACAAATAAGTTGAAAGCCACTACAATTAAGAATACCTACAAGGTCAAGCATACGATCATGGATAAGAAAGGAAGTATCATAAGCCAAAACCAAGTGAATTAAAATGAAGAAGGAATTACCAGTAAATGTGCAACTAAAGAAGATAAAGTAAGACTAACGACAAGACGACATACATAATTACCCAATAGATCAAACAGTGAGAAGGAAACCCATGAAAGACAAAATCAAGAAGAAACCTATTAACCGTGAGAAGAAAACCAGTGAAAACAACGCCATGAAGAAACTTATTAAGAGGGAGGAAGGAATCAGTGAAGAGAAGAAGAAAATATCCAGATCAAACACAAAAAAGGGAGATAACATGAATTATAATGAACTAACATATGCCAATAAAAGAATAATTATAAAAGAAGAAGGAATAAATGGAATAAACAACATGATTTAAACCCTAAGCTGTAAAAAAATTGACACTGACCAAAACTTATTAAGTGAATACCTTCCTTGACAATGTAATACAAACAATAATCAATAAGAATGAATTATTGAACATAAAAAGTAACAAAGAGAATGAATAACAATAAGATAAGTTCTTAGTTAAATGATGTGTAGACATGAAAAGAGGACTATGTCCAAAACACCAATGACCAATTGTAAAGTGGAATTGATATTAGAAATAACCACTAATTACCAATAGTAAAGACTGTAAAAGATAAACAAAATGTAATCTAATAATAACCAATAGATATACCAGTACTACATAAAGTCAAATAAATCAAATGTAATACAGAAATACAAAACCGACAATAATCCATTGTTGTATATTTAGAATGTAACATAACCTAATCTGGACAACTAATTTTCACTAAAACTATAGAAAAATAAGGCCAAAGCAATGTTAAACTACAATGTATTATAATGTGACATAAATAGATAATATAAGGAATGATTTTTGTAAAACAGATAATGTAATAAGTAAATATAAAAGCTGTATTAATGTGATTTAATATAACTATATGCTTGTCGTAGAATGGATGCATGATGAACAAAATTATCTTGTAAACTTATCGTAAAAGAGTAGGAACTCAACCAACAACATTGAATGAGGCAGAATACTATTCGAATAAGTAAATTCAAGGATTATAGCCACCCAAATACTAGTAATAACAATAATAATAAATAAACCATGTTGACAGCTAGATGCAAGTAATCTTGGTAACTTTAAACCAAAGCAATTATCAGTATAAATGCAGAATGAACTACAGCACAATAATAACAGTGCTATCAAAACAATGATAAGAGATATTCAAGCAATAATGAGAATAATTTGATAGGATTACAACCCATATAAAAAGGTAACTTCCTAAAGTATAGTAAACTCACTTAACAAACTATAGTTAAGGTAATAAAACCACAAGATGAAGAAAAAGGACACTATCAGAAGTGACAATGACCAATGCAGTATGCATAGGCCATAATAAAATGTTATTAACTATTAATGTTAGTATAATAGTAAGTATCATGTACATGTTGTGTTTATGTTAGTGTCTATACAGGAAAGTACCGAGCAACTCACCGCAGCTAATAATAGAAGAGTCGACGCAACTTCTTCAGAATCGAACTCAAGAAATGGAACAAAAAACATTCTAAACTATTTAAACAAAATTAATAAACGACATCAAAGAGTAAGTACACCGATTTATTCATACCGGATTCAATAATAGATTGAATTGGGTAGAATAAATCAATAAACCAAAAATTAATAATAAAAACCAAAACGTTAAGAATAATAATAAAACAGACGATCTCGTCGTGCTAAAATGTTCATACACACTTTTTAAGAGAAAATTACTTAAAACTTCGAATCTAGCAAGAAAAATATTGTGTCGAGTATTCATAATACAGACCCTTAGATATCAAATATGAAATGAAAATATAAGAACCAAGTTAAATGTATATTCTATAGCCGGCAGAATAAGGGAAGGACAAATAAAATAGATTCAGGATATCAAGAGAATGGAAAACATGGGACTACCTAAACAAGTAATAAGATACAGACCTCAGGGAAGACGAGATATATGTAGGGCAAGGAAAAGAGATGCCTTCAGTGAAGGCAAAACAGGCTGTAATCCTATACCTTGACATGGAAAAGATTCGTAATACTTAATAGCACACTTAAGAACAAAACATTGGTATGGAGAATCATACACGACTTCCATGTTCTAAGATTTATATTTAAAATCATTTTCGAAATGAAATATTTCCATTGAAACTACTTCTTTCTACTTACTGCTTCAGCCACTTACTGTGGTCACTAACGTATACCACCTCACGTTATCGCACTTGATTTTCACTGATGATGGAAGTCGATGGCACTGCCGAAACCTCTGGTTTTGCAGAAAACATTTGTCTACGGCCAAACAGGCCGGGAAGGAATTTTAAAAACAAACTGCTTCTTTGTTGCCAATTACGTAGTACATATATAAAACAAATTATCAGGTAAACTATTACGTTACAACAAAAAATATTTCAGGTAAACTACCCTTTCCCCGTAACCGATCTTCACCAAAATCAATAGGCCTTGAGTCCTCTATAACTCAGGCACATATGTAAAAAAATATCTGATTCTGTTTGAATTTACGGCAGTTATCGTTCGTCATGAAAAAATTTCTCTTGTTACAACATAAAATATTGCAGGTAATCTACCGCTTTGTCTTAACCGATCTTCACAAAAAACAATAGGTCTTGAATACTCTACAATTCAGGGCTGTATGAAAAAAATTATTTGATTCTGTTTGAATTTGCGGCTCTTATCGTTTGCCATAAAAAATCTACAGACAGACACACAGACACTTTTCGAAAAATTACTTTTTTTCATGTTTTGAGGGTAGTACAATCAGAATCTGCAAAAATCTCTAACACGATTTTTTTTTTTTTGCCATCACCATACTTCCATTTCCTTATTGAACATGAAAGTAAAATCAAAGTAAAATTCTGATGGCAACAAAAATCAAATATTCTATCAAAAATTGGGGATATACATTTTTGGTAGGCCTACTTGCATTGCACAAGGAATGTGTTATTTTCACTAGGTTATTATGTGTTGATTTTTATTACAAAATTTATACAAAACAGTTTCAATTCTATGGTATCAATAATTCATAAATATTAAGGATAATGAACAATTTATTTCTTCAGAGAAGATACATAAAAACATTGCAAAAATAATACATATCAGACAAATATTATTACAACAAAAATACCACACAGACATTTGGGCTTTGTTACTTTATCAGTAACTATAAGATTACATTAATAAAGTACATAGAATATTTATTTACAAGAACATAATTACAAAAAGTAAAAACACTGAAACCCCCCTTTTATTTTTTAAGTTTTTTTGTAATTTTTTTATTATTTTATTTTTATTTATTTTATTTTATTTTTATTATATTTTGGTAAATGGGAGAGACATAATATTTAGAACTAGGTGGTGAACCTAGAGGAAGCATAAGTGTGCAAAGGCCCAAGCTACAATTACAGACATGTCCCCCCAGGTGAATGACAAGACTTGCAAATGAAAAAGTCTATTAACAAACAAGCGTGATGTAACAATAAAAAAGAGGCCTAAATATATAAAATAAATAAAATCCACTACCAGGACTTAAACTACTTACCTGCTGCGGAAATTTTATCAGAAGCCCAGAGTCGCCACCTATATCTTTGAAGGACAGATATGGAGACCTTTACACTTTACCTTAATAAAACGGACAATTTTGCAATCTGACCCACCCAATTAATAACTCAGAAGATTCCGGAACGTTAGACGAATTTCGCAACACAGAAATGAGAAAGTGGTAATGACGAAATAACTTAGTCTAACACATTTTTGTTATGAAAAGAATGCTTTACTTACTAAATACGGACATCCTTAATCCAAAAACACCAAGGAACGAAAACATAAACTGAGTTGGTTACATGACTCTTACATTTACAATATGATTTTTACTTACAAGGTAGCCCATTCTGCTCATTCATTCTATCACACCCCATACAAACCCTTTTTCAAATGTTATAAAAAATTAGAAAAGAAAAAAAAAATAGTTATTCTTTAAGGATCACGGTTTCGTTTTGCGTTAGTTTGATATGCGCGAGGCCGGCCGAGCACGTGCTTTCGTTACGGTCACATTTTATGTTATTAGCTGCTCTCGAATCGTCACTACACAGCACTGTTTGTAACACCGTTCGATTCCTCGGGTCCCGGTCGGTCTTCCTGAATTAATTACATTTTCCGAAAACTTGACCAACCGGGTCCGAAACAAAATATATGCGTCTGTAGCGGAACTCTGTATCTCGTTGACCGCTTGGCGTCTCTGACTACTGTCGACTGTCACCTAGAACGTAACAGGTACAACTACCTGTTCCTGCATGGAAGTTGTACTTCCATGCCATGATGTTTTCGTCGTCGCATCTTGTTCCTGCTGTCGTGTAACCATTTTATGCGTGGCATAGAGCTGGTATATGTGTGTGACCAGAGGTCAATATTGGCTTCTGCTCTGCTGATGTCATTTAAGTGGGCCGGACTTAAAACAGTCTTTCCGGAACGTCTTGGAGAAAACGACAAAGATTATTCTCTCTAGCCATCTTGGTTTTTGTTAGAGCGTCACTTGGAGCGTGATTGAGCAGTTGCGTATGTGCGCTACCACACACAGGTACAAAGTTCTCGGAATTTTGTGGAGGTGCAGATATTCTGCCGCATTCCTCGACAACAACTGCGTCTTACGTTGTTTCACTGTTCTGTTACATTGACTTATATACGCACAAATACGTTGCACAATGATAATCCGCCCAGAATGAAATACATAAAAATATAAATAATGTCCCAAACGGTTAAAATAAAACACCCAAAAATCGACCCGCTACAGTGAACTTTATTGAGCATGTAAAACTTACATGACATTACAAGTTGTAAACTCAACAATGAGTAAAATTGAACTGCAGGATTATATATATATATATATATATATATATATATATATATATATATATTACTATAATACTTATAACTATTTTACCTCAAGATGTATTTTTTCTTTAGGGACATGTTTCGGGAGATCCTGTTCTCCCATCTTCAACCTTCGCCATCTTGCTTCTGGTGCAGTATTTGTGTGTTGGCTTCTGGATGTTATTATGGTGGTTTGTTGGTCTTTGGTCCTTCAATGTTGCATTATTGTGTGTGGTTGTGGTATCTGTTTTTGTATTTTGTGTATTTTCGATGTTGAGTGCTTTGAATATTGTGTCATGTTTTGTATTGATTTGTATTTGTTCTGGTATTAATTTGTTTTGTGTTTTATGTTTGTAAATCTGTAAATTTTCCCAAATGTTCATTATGGTGCCTTTGTGTGGTATATGTTTCATTAGTGTTACATTGGTTATGTCTGGGAATTCATGTCCTGTGTTTATTGCATGTGTGGCTAAATTGGATTTATATATGTTTGGTTTTTTGTATGCATTTAGGTGTTCAAAATAACGTTTTTTCAGCTCTTTTTTTGTTTGTCCTATATAACATTTATTGCAATCTTGGCATTCAATTTTGTATATACCGTTGGTTGTCGTATTATCTTTGTTATGTGAGTTATTTATATTTTGCAATTTATTTTTATTAGTTTTGTATGCTATTTTTATATCTGTGTTTTTAAATAGTTTTGTTAGTTTTGACATTTTATTATTTATATATGTGAATGTGGCCCATTTTTTGTTGTTGTTATTATTTATGTGTTGTTCAGTTTGATTAATTCTTAATTGTTCAGTTTTTATTTTGTATTTGATTTTATTTTCTATTTTGATCATAGTATTTTTATTGTATCCATTTGCATAACCAATTTGGTGTATTATATTTCTTTCTTTGTCAGTTTCTTGTTTGTTTAGGGGTATTTTGTACATTCTGTTAAATAACGAATAAAATGCTGCCATTTTATGTTGTGGTGGGTGGTCAGAATGGTTAGGTATAATGATGTTAGTGGAAGTTGGTTTTCTATATATTGCATATTGTATGTGTTTGTTGTATCTTGTGATGGTTATGTCTAAATAGTTGATTTTGTTATGTTTTTCTTTTTCTTCTGTGAATTGTATTTTGGGATGTATGTTATTGATTTGTTTCAGTATGTTCTCTGCATTTGTGTTTTTGTTATTTGATACATATAGTCCATCATCTACATATCTTATCCATATGCCATCTGGGTCATGTGTTTTTATGATATTTTGTATTTTGGTGTCTATATGTTGTAGGAATATTTCTGCTATTATGCTTGATAATGGTGATCCCATTGCTAAACCTTCTTTCTGTTGATAAATTTTGCTATTAAATTCAAAGTAATTTTGTTTTAGTATTGACTTAAATATTTAAATATGACTTAATTATTGTACAAAACAGAAAGTGAATGAAATATATATATATATATATATATATATATATATATATATAGTAACATTACATTTGGCATAGCTTGATATCGTACCAGATTTAATGAAGACCATGGATAAGAAACTAAACAAGAAGAAAAATATCTTTCAAAATGATAGTGAAGATGAACGAATAACTACTTTAGACTGACTTGTACTACAACTGACCGTACCCAAATTAATATTTAGGCAAAGTGATGCAAAATACCCCGATGATGACATGAATTTCAGATAATGACAGAATAATACTTATAAAGACAGACAGATTATGTACCAATACTATAAGTAAACAAACGATTTTATTAAATGTATCAAAATATAAAAATAATCAAAATACAAATTGAGGGATAATAGGCCCAAACATACAATACAATGTAAAATGATATATTAGTAAATTATTAATTTGAATGATATAATGAAATAATATAACAAAACAATTATTATAGATACATGAAACATGCAACTAATTGTAAAGAATAGTGGACATAAGGTTGTCAAGAGAATAATGAATAATAACCTATTCACATTATTATTATATGAACAAAGTGAAATTGACTTCGAATAATTAATTAAATAACAGAGCAAAATGGATTGAGGAGAGATATTATTATGTGTTAAACAGTTGTTAGGGTTTAATGAAAGTTGGCTTATTTGTTCAATGTTCATTAGAGTCATAGCCATGTGGGCATGACATTAAGTCGATTTGATTGTATATTGTTTTTGTTGTTGTTAACGTAATGATGTTATTAGAATGCAATGAAGATGTTAAAACCATGTGATTAACCAAAAGATCTTAAAACAATGGGCCAAATGGAATTTGTAAAATTAGAACATGGTACCAAACACACAAAGAAATAGGCCAATACTGATATAGTATGGTTGACCAACTATAAAATAATTATGAAAAAAAAAGAAAAGAATTAGTGTTATTAGATGATAAACAGTTTTTGTGGTTTTTGGAATTTAATTTATCTGTTTAATGTTTATCAGAATCTCAGCCATGAGGGCATAATATTTAAGTCAATCTGTTTGTAATTTTGTTAAAGTATTCACATTATGAGAGGATGATGAGTATTCTTAAATCTCATGGGTTAACATCCAATATAATGATTATAATTAAATATAAAGGTTCAAGCCAACAGGCTAAATAATAAAACAATATGTAACATGGTGTTGAAAGAATCACCCTGACTTAGGCCAATGTTAAAATAAATAAACTATTATTAGAATAGCCAGTAAAGTAACAAACCATTATAAATTAATAAGAAATAGTAAAACTAACGAAACAGACAGTAGTTCTATAATGGTAATCACAATTTTTGAACACATAAATGAATTAGCAAATGTTTTTGTGGATGGAAAACTGTATGAAGTCATGTAAAACCAAATTTTGTAAATTTTAGGAAATACTGTTAGAATTTTGTATAACAAATGTTGAACTATGGATAGATTTATAGTTAATGGTATACACAACAAATCTGGAATCAAGATAATACGTTTTAAGTTATTTAAGAAAAATTCAAATAGCAAAAATGTAACATCAGTATTTCTTAAGTAAAAATAGGCATGTTTGGTGTCTATATGTCACAAATGTTAAGACCAAAATAATGATGCTAGTAGTTTTAAATTCCCAATCAATACAGAAAAGTTATACTAATTTAAAAGTTTTGACCAAATTCAGACATTGAAATAATGAATTTGTATGACAATGTATATCTGAATCAACCAACCAGATTTCAAGTTTTACCTGAGCAACCAGAAATTTCAGATAAATAAAATAAGGACTTCTTTAACAACGGTCATTGAAGACAGACGCGTTAATAACACGTCTCATATAATTATATTTTAAACAGTGAAAACACGTACCAGACTTAGCAAAACAAATCGATATACTTAATAGGAAATATTATAATCAAGAAAGGAACATCCAGAATTTAATACAGAAGAATTGAGATCCGGGGAGAAGAAGCGAAGAAGACTTGAACCCTATCTTCGTCCTGGAAGAAGAAAGAAGAGGATCTGGTGAATTTGAACAATTTATTATCTTATGTGTCAAAACCAACATTTGTGTACACGACTATCTAGGAATTAATCAAAATAAAACTACAGACACTATACTACACCAACACTAAAGAACACTCAAAAATAACACCAATTGAGTTTTACACTTTTTTGAACTCCATAAAAACTTTAACGATAACTAATAAGCACCTAAACTGGTCATAACCTCTAATAATAAGTCACCAATACACGACTGCCAGTTTGCACTTTAAACACCGAAACCTTGTAATATCCTTATATTATGTAATTTGTATTTTGATTTTAAGAATAGTATTATTTGTTTAACCGTAAGCCCCGAACCAGATACGCCCTGAGATAATTTATTTTAATAGAAATAATAACAAATGCATCATTCTTTTGGCCTGGCCGACTACAGAACAATATTTTTAGCTACTGTACCAACTGATAAAAGAAGACGCATAATTTTGTCACAATTGTAATTACCGTAAAAAGAAAACGAGAAGTAATTAATCAATGCTTCATTGAATAAAGATCGTTACAAGGAAGATATCTGTTTGGTGTTATATTTGCGTTATTATTACTGTTCCATTTAAGAATTACGTTAACATAGCACAGCGGACGGAGCAACTGTTGGCAACTCCGAGTGACGTCATAGGAGCATAGTGGGAGCGAGCGGCAGAATACAAAATAATTTACCCTTCAACATATCTATTATTAATTGTTACAGATTGACGAACACAACGGTGTGGTTTAATAATTTTACACATACATATTAAATTTGTTACAAATTGACGCATACTACGTGGAGCATAAGAACTCGTATCTGAACATAAATTGTTACATTGGTAACTCGCGCGAACACTATCATCACGTTCATTTATTTATTATTCGTTACAATTTGGCGAACCAATGTGTGAGGCGATAAATTGAATTACAATTTATAAATAAACAACCAGAAATAAACAAAAATGAGGAAGCGAGAAACATCGCGCAAACGAGCGGCCGAAACCGAGAAAGTAAGCGAATTAAACATGGAAGAGAAGGAAGCAACACCGGTTGAGGAAGTAGAAACTATAATAAGGAAGGATCAGGAGAAACAACCAGAGGAACCAACACATACAGAAGGCGAGAAGACGCGAGAAATGCTTAAACGTATGATGGAATTAACGCAGGAAAATGGTAAGAAAACGATGGAATTAATGCAGGAGTGTGGTAAGAAAACGAGGGAATTAATGCAGGAAAATGCTAAGAAAACGAAGAAACTAATGGACAAAATGAGAAAGTAAATGAAGGAAGACTTCAGTAAGAACTTAGAAAAATTGAAGGAAGATTTGAGTAAGAAGACGGAAGAAATAATTAATGATAATAAACTGTGGAGGAAAGAATTAAGAAATGATAGGGCCAAACAAATAAAAAATGATAGCAAACCAGAAACAGAAGAAATACCAAACGACAAAACAGAGGAACCAGTAGTAGTATTACCTGAAAAGAAAACTAACGGAAACAAAGAAAATACTAAAGATAATGAAGTGGAACCAAAGAAAGTGAGAAGAACGCATCTAAAGAATTTAATAAAAACACCGGAAGAATTGGAGATGATGAACAATGGGTTAATTATACTGAATATCCCAATTACCAACAATAAAGAAATCATGAATGCCAGAGATTACAGGAGGGGATTAAAAGCAATTTCAATAATGATTTACCATAAAACTATAGTTTACAACTTAGAGAAGACCAGAGATAAATGGGAAATACCAGAAATAGAAATACGTGGGAAGATATCAATGATATCATTAGTCATTGATCGACCAGTGACATATTGTTGTTAAGAAACAATATGATAGGGTGAGTCAAAGAAGCTTTGCAGTAAATGAAAGAATAACAGTGGGAAAAATGAAGTACAAGGTGGAAGCAAGAGATGTCACAAGTACCGGAATAATTATAAAGACAATGGTAGTGCGGACAATAAGGTCAACTGAGATTATGGACCCGGGATAAATTATATACCACACACCATCAAGAAAAGGGACGGTTGTTATGCTAACCAACTATGGCCAAAAAACCATTTCTAGGAGACGAGAAATAAGTTTAATTGAGGAACAACAATATGAATAAAGAACAAAGAAACTGAATGTTACCAATGAAGTATGAGCAACTGAGCGACATAATGAAAATTACCAAAAGATCATCAATACTGGGTATAGAAGAACATATGACAATAAGGACGATAATAAGAAGAGTAGGATTTGAATTTAGTTAATACCACAACATTCAAAAATTTAGTAAGATCATCTTACCAACTCTACCAATCCAGAATATAATTTTAAATGAAGCCAATTATAAACAAATTTGAATAAATCTCAAAATTCAAATAAATAGTAAGGACAACTTACAGTACATTTTGATAATGTTATTTTGAAACAAGTGAATAAACAAATTTGAATAAATTTCAAAATTCTAAACAAAATAAGCACCTCTTATTAAATATAATTATGAACTTATTATTGGAATATAAAAGAAAGATGCAACATCCATGAATCAGAAGAAACCATAGTGCTATAAAATGAATAAAAAAAGACAAATGTAGACAATCGACGATGAAAATAAGACAAAACTAGAAACGAATTTACTACGGATAACCTATCATGATTGTGAGAGAATCAACAACAACTATAGATACAGATACTTGTTATGTTTTAATTGAATAAAGATAGTGAATGAAAAATGAAGATTAAGCAGTACTGATAAAGAAGGAAAGAAGATAGTACCAATTAAAAAATAAAAATGTTATTAATATCACCACAAGAAAATAAACATCTGAAAGAATCAATGGAAAGAAATATTTAGATCTGAGAAGTTAAACTGAGTGAACCATCCCAAGAATATATTATTATATTGTTTTTATTTGATTTAGTCGTGAATAGACTAGTGATTATTAAATGTGATTGACTGATGAGATAGCTCCAGCAATCGATATTATTTATGTATTATGTATTATAAGGACAGCGGGGTATTAGGTCAAGAGAGCCCCCCGACTGATTCCAAAATATATGGTGATTAATTTTTAGGGAGGTAGCATGTTCCAGGGATAGAACACTTATAACTAAAGACAAGTATACCAGATCATAAAAAGAATAATAACAAGTGATAATATGAAAGATAAGATAATTGATAATTTCAACAAAATACACTATTTTATTAAAATAATCAAATTTGGTGGCAGGGTAGTATGTAACATTACATTTGGCATAGCTTGATATCGTACCAGATTTAATGAAGACCATGGATAAGAAACTAAACAAGAAGAAAAATATCTTTCAAAATGATAGTGAAGATGATCGAATAACTACTTTAGACTGACTTGTACTAGAACTGACCGTACCCAAATTAATATTTAGGCAAAGTGATGCAAAATACCCCGATGATGACATGAATTTCAGATAATGACAGAATAATACTTATAAAGACAGACAGATTATGTACCAATACTATAAGTAAACAAATGGTTTTATTAAATGTATCAAAATATAAAAATAATCAAAATACAAATTGAGGGATAATAGGCCCAAACATACAATACAATGTAAAATGATATATTAGTAAATTATTAATTTGAATGATATAATGAAATAATATAACAAAACAATTATTATAGATACATGAAACATGCAACTAATTGTAAAGAATAGTGGACATAAGGTTGTCAAGAGAATAATGAATAATAACCTATTCACATTATTATTATATGAACAATGTGAAATTGACTTCGAATAATTAATTAAATAACAGAGCAAAATGGATTGAGGAGAGATATTATTATGTGTTAAACAGTTGTTAGGGTTTAATGAAAGTTGGCTTATTTGTTCAATGTTCATTAGAGTCATAGCCATGTGGGCATGACATTAAGTCGATATGATTGTATATTGTTTTTGTTGTTGTTAACGTAATGATGTTATTAGAATGCAATGAAGATGTTAAAACCATGTGATTAACCAGAAGGTCTTAAAACAATGGGCCAAATGGAATTTGTAAAATTAGAACATGGTACCAAACACACAAAGAAATAGGCCAATACTGATATAGTATGGTTGACCAACTATAAAATAATTATGAAAAAAAAAGAAAAGAATTAGTGTTATTAGATGATAAACAGTTTTTGTGTTTTTTGGAATTTAATTTATCTGTTTAATGTTTATCAGAATCTCAGCCATGAGGGCATAATATTTAAGTCAATCTGTTTGTAATTTTGTTAAAGTATTCACATTATGAGAGGATGATGAGTATTTTTAAATCTCATGGGTTAACATCCAATATAATGATTATAATTAT
Organism: Magicicada septendecula; assembly: GCA_034769895.1. Taxonomy (NCBI): domain Eukaryota; kingdom Metazoa; phylum Arthropoda; class Insecta; order Hemiptera; family Cicadidae; genus Magicicada; species Magicicada septendecula. The sequence continues at coordinate 2,843,403 of CM068371.1, forward strand.
ATATAAAGGTTCAAGCCAACAGGCTAAATAATAAAACAATATGTAACATGGTGTTGAAAGAATCACCCTGACTTAGGCCAATGTTAAAATAAATAAACTATTATCAGAATAGCAAGTAAAGTAACAAACCATTATAAATTAATAAGAAATAGTAAAACTAACGAAACAGACATTCTATAATGGTAATCACAATTTTTGAACACATAAATGAATTAGCAAATGTTTTTTTGGATGGCAAACTGTATAAAGCCATGTAAAACCAAATTTTGTAAATTTTAGGAAATACTGTTAGAACTTTGTATAACAAATGTTGAACTATGGATAGATTTATAGTTAATGGTATACACAACAAATCTGAAATCAAGATAATCCGTTTTAAGTTATTTAAAAAAAATTCAAATAGCAAAAATGTAGCATCAGTATTTCTTAAGTAAAAATAGGCATGTTTGGTGTCTATATGTCACAAATGTTAAGACCAAAATAATGATGCTAGTAGTTTTAAATTCCCAATCAATACAGAAAAGTTATACTAATTTAAAAGTTTTGACCAAATTCAGACATTGAAATAATGAATTTGTATGACAATGTATATCTGAATCAACCAACCAGATTTCAAGTTTTACCTGAGCAACCAGAAATTTCTGATAAATAAAATAAGGACTTCTTTAACAACGGTCATTGAAGACAGACGCGTTAATAAAACGTCTCATATAATTATATTTTAAACATTGAAAACACGTACCAGACTTAGTAAAACAAATCGATATACTTAATACGAAATATTATAATCAAGAAAGGAACATCCAGAATTTAATACAGAAGAATTGAGATCCGGGGAGAAGAAGCGAAGAAGACTTGGACCCTATCTTCGTCCTAGAAGAAGAAAGAAGAGGATCTGGTGAATTTGAACAATTTATTATCTTATGTGTCAAAACCAACATTTGTGTACACGACTATCTAGGAATTAAACAAAATAAAACTACAGACACTATACTACACCAACACTAAAGAACACTCAAGAATAACACCAATTGAGTTTTACACTTTTTTGAACGCCATAAAAACTTTAACAATAACTAATAAGCACCTAAACTGGTCATAACCTCTAATAATAAGTCACCAATACACGACTGCCAGTTTGCACTTTAAACACCAAAACCTTGTAATATCCTTATATTATGAAATTTGTATTTTGATTTTAAGAATAGTATTATTTGTTTAACCGTAAGCCCCGAACCAGATACGCCCTGAGATAATTTATTTTAATAGAAATAATAACAAATGCATCATTCTTTTGGCCTGGCCGACTACAGAACAATATTTTTTGCTACTGTACCAACTGATAAAAGAAGACGCATAATTTTGTCACAATTGTAATTACCGTAAAAAGAAAACGAGAAGTAATTAATCAATGCTTCATTGAATAAAGATCGTTACAAGGAAGATATCTGTTTGGTGTTATATTTGCGTTATTATTACTGTTCCATTTAAGAATTACGTTAACATAGCACAGCGGACGGAGCAACTGTTGGCAACTACGAGTGACGTCATTGGAGCATAGTGGGAACGAGCGGCAGAATACAAAATAATTTACCGTTCAACATATCTATTATTAATTGTTACAGATTGACGAACACAACGGTGTGGTTTAATAATTTTACACATACATATTAAATTTGTTACAAATTGACGCATACTACATGGAGCATAAGAACTCGTATCTCAACATAAATTGTTACATTGTTTACTCGCGCGAGACCGCTCATACACATCTCATTTATTATTATCGTTACAATATATATATATATATATCAGTATTCTTTACAGCCTAAGATTGTGAGTGATGTTAAGTTTAAATATAAATTGTATAGATCCTGCCACGCTATGTCCAAGTTAATTCTTGCAAGAATATTATTCACAAGTAAAATTGAAGATTACTAATCTTTGAATGCTGTATAAAAATGGAATTAAAGAGGCTAGCCTTTTAGTGACTTTCTAAACACATTTTGATATCCTAATTTCTAACACATTCCCCTCCAAAAATGAAAATTACACACAAGCACATACACAACATATATAACACACATCCACCATTTCTGTACAAAACCCCTCATAATAACCCTTTGCAACAAGAATAAATAAATACACAAATATATAATTACCAAGGCAAATTTGGTAATTCTCAGTTAAGCATCATTAATATGTCAATATAAATAGCACGGGAAATGCAAGTGCCCCCAACCAAACCAGAGACTCAAAATATTAATCAACTACCACGTTAATAATAATGAAGCAATTCCGCATATGTGATCAAGTAAATAGTTGAAACACTTAAAGAAATCAAAACGCCCCCTTTAGTCCGGAATGCTGCCATGACCGCATGACATGAACAAGCCGTAAATTACTAACTCTCGAATAGATTTAACTCCCTAAAAGGTAAACTTAGAGCAGGGCCTGCGGATATCTGTGTGTGTGTGCAATTTTCTTACATATTATAAGAAGATATAATAGATTGCATTAGACTTAATTATGTAAGGTCCACGCATGTAGTCACAGAACTGAACATGAGAGTTTTTGCAAAACTTTAGCAATTAAAAGCGGCCTCATGAGTCTGCTTCTGGGAGCTTCCGTGGATTCACAGTGTAGTGGTAGTTGAGATAGTATTAAATAAGTAGAATGGTCCCACCTGGATCGTCCGGTGTACTTTAGTATACCTTGGTTAATCGGTAGAGTCTCGGTCGCACCAAGAAGTCCTGGGGCAGAGTAGCTTCATGAGTGTGTCTGTGTGCGTGAATCTCGACTGACGGCATGTCATGGCTTAAGGGTCGTCTCTGCCAGAAGGGTGGACAGCTGGTCGTCTACACCCGACACCCATCTCGCCCTTGTTCGAGCACCTGTGACAGGCAATGAGTTGTATAGGGTGTCATAAGGAACATGATCTCACCACAGCTCGCACACATACCCCATCATTATTAAATTGCTAACACACACTCTAATGCTTCAACAGCCACTATAAACACATCACCACTTATTCGTATTAATCTGGATTGAACCACCAGCTGTGCCTTATTTCATTTAACCATTAATTATGTTTAAGTATTTCATTCAGGATGTTATTCTTCTATGTATACCATGATTATTAATGACACACAAAAAAAACAACTGATTGCAAGATATCTATTAACATTTTCATTACTGAAATCAATTTAACCCGCTACATTCACTTCCATACTGAGTTAATTTCTAATTTGCTTTAATGCCCAAATTGAAAACTGACACACACGCACACACAAGTTATCGTTTGCCATTAAAGCTGAAACACAGACAAAATATATTTTAGGGTTACAATATTTTAGAAGCACGTTAAATAATACATACCTGGAGCAGAACTTTATTTAGCCTCTCACAGAGATGAGCAACGAAGTCTGAACCGATGAGTGCCGTCAGTCGAGAGCAGATGACCTGGTTGAGGGTTCAAATAGAAATGAGGACGATTAGATGGAAATGTCTACCATGAAAACTGGGCCGATACAGGAACACACAAATCACAGCTGAGCCCGCCAACCGAATATCATTGCTACACCACAAACGGTCTGCATACCCAACGGCGACGAGATACAGTGGCAGCGCGTGACGTCAAAAACCCGCTCATTTTAAAAACACATCGCCCGTCTCGGCAATCGCCTTACATGAGCCGAACAAAGTACGGCACAACACCTTTGATGAAATAAACATTTTATTTATTACATCAAACATAACTAAACTCAGATGACAATATAAATGAACTAAATATAGGTTTTTTCTGCGAGGGAGTGTAGGATTGATTAGGGGTTCAATTAGTTCAAATTATTATAAAAAAATAACATAAACTATAAATAGAAAAACTAGACTGGTATGTTTACAACAAAATGAAAACTTCAAGTTACATTTAAGAGATATTCCGTGTCAAATCAACAAGTGCTACAACCTGACCCTCTTAGATTTATTTGAAATTAAGTATGCATGTAGTATTCATAAATAGTAACACAAATCAATTTTTTCACATTTTTCTGACGAAAGGTTGAGTAATGGGTGCTCAAAAATGAAAAAAAAATCAAATTTTTCACTTGCGCAACAATATTGATTTGTTCACAACTTGTGTTCTAATTAAGCTAGAACAATGACATAGAGTTCATTTGAAAGCTCTTTTAAAGGGCTTTCATATGATATAAAACATAATTAGTTGAAAATATATATATTTTTTATAAACACATCATTATTGAATTTACTGAATTTTGAAAAACTGTATTTTTAAAATTCTCAAAAAAATATATGTGAAAGATACTGTTTTCCTCTACATATCCTGAAAGTTTCAACTTGGGATGAGCATGAGATTACTATCAAAAGTAATTTTATGTTTATCGCGATTCTGTAAAACGTTATTCAGATCGGTGAATTATTATTATTTTTATTTTGCTACCCGTGACAATTTTACTGAATCATAGTTGGATTTATTACTTGGCCTACAAAATTGTACTTTTCATACAAATAACTGTGTTTTAAAGCTTAGTACTAGCTAAATTAACAGCTCAAAATTAATAAATTGACCTACATATCTAAAATATATATCTTAATACAGTGATCCAGGTTTTCCGTGTACAAGCAAAAAAATCTCATTTTAAAGACTATATACAAAATGGTTGGTTGGTGTGACTATCTCCCATCTGTTTAGTATTTTGTCATCGGATAATATTCAGTCAGCTGTTGTCAACTGTTGTTGAAAGTGACCTGTACATTTTATTTTGGTGTGACATAGCCTATAAAGTGAAAAAAATGTGATTAATTCTGAAATGTTGTGTTTTGAAATTAGCTTAAATGTACTTTTGTACAATTCTCACAACAGTTTATAAGTTTATATGCCTACAACCAGTTAATATTGTAACAAGACATATGAGCCCAAATATTTCAGTAAACCAAAATATTAACACATGTCAATAATTGAGTGAAAGAGACAAACCAAGTGTTTCTTCTAAAAGGGCAAGCATGAAACTACATGAGCTACTCATCACCAAGGATAAACTCACAACAATAAGAGTTAATAAAACTAATGGTAACTAACAAGTGAAATAACATTATAAGAAAAAGAAGATGCACCAAACAATGACTGTACCACAGGAACCAACAACCCAATAGTTTTCGGTCAGTAAGGAACCAATGAAGACAAGGAAGAAACATACTACGAGAAAGACACCTAACAACCATGGCATAAAATATAGATTCCAAGAGCCAGTCAACTATAGAACAACATCTTACCCGTATAATCAATGACTGAACAACTTACAGATTGAAGAGATGGACAAGAACTGACTAACTGAGATGACCAATATACAACAGATAATATTATAAATGTATAGGACAAGATATGTTATAAAAGAATGAAAGTAACTATACTGTTAACTGAATAGAAGCTGTGAATAAAAGCATAGTAACATGTTATGCATAGCACCCATGTAGCATAAAGAAGTATTAAAATTGTCTCATAATAATAACAAATATTAGTCAAATAGTCAAACAATCATGTAAGATAAGAAAAGGCAATAACTAAAGAGTTATTAGTTATCATTAATAAAACCAAACTTGAGAAAATAAGGTTAAAAGAATGTAAATTTGTATCAACCTAACATACACATTGTTGGTACAAATGATGAAATCACAAAAGATAGGTACTGTTCACCTAAATTCACATCTATCAGTAGGAAAAACCTACCTAAACCAAAATGTTTTGTGCCTTAAACCAAGAAGAAATGATAAGCTTTCTACAGGTACCTATATAAGATACCAAAAATGGATTTTAAATAAGAATTTAAGTAAATAAAGTGAACCAAACCCGACCAAAAGGGGATTCACTATGTAAAACTTGAACAAAACCACTGTATAATACCAAATAGAAGTAAAAGGTTAATGTCTATACCACAAGTAAGGTGTAATTCCACTATTGTAATAGCACAAGAATATTATAAGAAAGGACATAATGTAATATAATCGTAATTAAGAACACCTGTCATGTGACAGCAGGTGTAAGTAATGTTAGTCAATGATATACACTAAGGGACAGACCAGTGTACAAAAAACACTAAACCAATTATAAAGAGACTACTATGATTAAACTATTGTAACTAAATAATAGTAGAAAGAGATAAAAGAATACCAAATAAGAATGGAAATAAGTGTACACCTCATAGTGCAAAATAGAGGTCAGAGAGAGTTAACTATATAAGAATACAGCAGTTCTATAAGGAGAAATTTACCTCCAAACTTATAAATTTTGCACAACCATCTGGCGATATAAGAGCTTCTACAACAATGGACTCTGTAACAAAGAAAGAATTTTAGCTAACAGAGAAAAATAATTATCATTGCCAGTATCAACAAAAGTGCAAATTACTAAATGAAATAATTGCAATTTTATGGAAAATAACGTTATTAAACTAATTATGTACTTCATTAAGAACTTTGGTTTTTCCAGCAGCTTCCAAAACACTTTATATAAAAAATAATATAAACAAACTTATTTAGAGCTTCTAACAATACTTATCTTAAAATTATCATATGATTATACTTTCCAATGGAAGCCCCTGATTTGAAAGCATTGACACCCTATAATACTACTAATTAAAAATGATTCCAACTACTATGTTACTAAATTTTCTCATTTAAAATGTAAATGGGACTGTTAATAACTTTATATTGTTGTCATTAACAAGACAAAACAATCATTAATGGCTATTTTATCACAAACTTCAAAATCTCCTATAAAGCTTGCTCAATGAAATAGAACATTCCTGATGCAGAAAATTAACTTTGCCATAACACAAATTAAATAGGCTAACGCCCAAACAAAAAAATGCTTTGAAAACAAAACATTAATGAAATATGGTATGAATTCATTGTGCCACATTCAAAGCTGATTTTCTTAATTGATTTAAAGTATACAAGTCTAGTTTGTCAAGTAAATATAATTTAGGTAAACCTAACACTACTTATGAAACAAACATTAAATCAAATATGCTAATGTTACAAAATTCACAAACAGACAAAAAAATTTTAAATTATCTGTAGGCTAAATTGCTTTGATTATATTACCTTCTCCACTTCATATGTTTTCCACATCAATATCATCTGATATCGATACTACTGATGGTGCAATAATAGTCATTTTTTCCCAGTCAATTCTGGAAAGTTCAGGAGAAACCTGAAAGATCATTACAAAACTCATACATAATTTTTCATTAACTTAATAATTAAGAATATTAAGCTAATAATTAAGAGAATAATTTATTTTCTTAACCTAGCACAATATTTGTAGGTTAGCACTATGAATTTACAAAAAGTTTATGGATTTTGTGTAAATTTCTAAAAAAATAAATTTACAGCATAATCTAGTAGTTATTTTATAGTAATCTATTTTACTTTAAATGAACTCAATTCTAAAAGTTAAAAACAAACTTACATACTGCAGGTCATCTTCTTGTTCAGCTAGCACTATTGCTTGGTTACATCCCTGCACTGAAGATTCGATTCCTGAAAAAGATTTCTATTATAATCATACAAACTCGAAAAACAAAAACTGTTCAAATGATTAACATTGAATAATGTAATCCTGATTATAACGGTATTATAACTAGCAAATAGAATACGGATAATTCATCCATACTCTGTATCATTTAAATCTACTATTAAGTATAACACACCATATAAAATATTTTAGAATATTAAGATATTAATTTCTTAAAATTTCATGTGATATTAGTTGAGTATCATTTAGGAGGTTAAACAATATAAATACAATTCTATACATTAAGTTACAGATTATAAATACAGATAATAAGAAATTAAATAAAAATAACACTATAGGCCTAACATCAATCATCGGGTTTAAGAACCTGCTGCTGTAAGCAGTGATAATTTTAGTTTAGTGAGCTTTAATCAGACTTGCATGCAATAATAAATTTTACATAAGATAAAAGAACGATGCTTTCTTTAGTCACCAGCAAAACCTTTTCTGTCTGCATGTTAATATTATAAAATTTAAAAACAGCACAATTTTATTAAAAAATTTAATCGAGATTAAAATGCATGTTTAAGTCAAAAATTAAAGAAGTCACAGTTCAAATTCTCTTTTCACTTTTTCTTTTACCTGACAAATGTTAGCCCTTAATTTTTAAAGCAGAGCTGTGTTAAAACAAAATTTTTATGACAAATATATTACAATTTAATGGACTTAATGGTATGAAAGTAACTATGTGTACATATTATATTTTGTTATATTAGGTCTTAAAATTAACCTTAACTTTCTACCGTAAGTCATATCTTATTAAGTAATTACGTTTCTCTGAAAAATGCTGAATTTGAAAGTATATTTAGAGTAATATAGCTGGACTGAAGAATTAAATAAAATATGTAACTAGTTAAATACGAGCAGAGTTCAAATTAAATATATTATGGTAAGGCCTATCATCTTGTGTTAGGTACGACGACATTTTACGAATAAAATGACTTACAAATTGGATACATTACACAAATATAGGTAGGCTACAGTAGTAATTGTCAGACTTACAGGAGTATCTATAATAAAGAAAAATTATTTAATTAAATTGCAGTTAGTGCCTTACAGGGACTTTTTTTAAAAATTAGTTAATTACCCCTTGGGTAATTATGAAAATTCTCATCAATGCTGATATTGCGCTGATATATTTTTATTCTATTCTTCTATGTTATATAAACAAGAGGAAAATAATTTTAAACGGCGGTCGAACCTAATTTACGGAGACAAAAAATTAAATTTTTACTCCCATAAGAACGCATGGTGTTAGCCTAGGTATATTGTATTAATTAAATTAGAATGCTAATTTGCTCCATTATTAAATTTTGGGCAGAACACAGTGATATTATGTATAGTTGGGTCTATAACAGGTAGTGTTATAGACCCAAAGTAATCTAGACATTCCTACATAACCTAACACACCTAATTTGCTACAAACAACGGACAACATACACTAAATAAATGATCATCTTACCTTTCATTATTATTCCTAGCGCCTCCAACATCTTTTTACTTCGACTTGCAATCGCAAACACTTCAATACGAACAACAAAATTCTGTCCCACACACCTTAACAAACGAAAACAAATTACCGCACAGCGCCAACTAAACTAATGGCCGGTCGCAATATTTCGTTACACCAACTAAACAGAATAAAAACACACTTCCCTCTGTAGTGTCTGTCTTTTGTACACATGTTAAAAATTTTATAGAATAATTATTACGAATGCCAATATGGCCGACTAACTACCCATATTTCATTACATAAATTTGTATATTTCGATCAAGTTGTGATGCTACAGCGTACAGCAAAAATACGATGTATAAAATTTTGTATAAGTTTTTCGTACTCTGACACACCATAACTTGGTCAAGGTAACTTCAACACCTAAAGATGTACATATATAAGTTCATCAAATTTGTTGTAGATACCCTGGGTAAAAATTGGCGTGTGTTGAAGAAATTACGCGCCGCTAAGTGTGTGTGTGTATATATATATATATATATATATATATATATATATATATGGGTGTATATCGTTAATGTGTTTTAATATTTCATTGGCATTTACTTTTGTTGTTATACACATGAATCACCACATCTTATACACATCCTGTTTAAGTCTAATGATTTTATAATTTTATGAATTTTGGTGTTAATGTGCTGCACGAATATTTCTGTTATTATATCTGATAAAGAAAATCCCCATTAACAATCATTCGTCTTTCTGGCAATAAAATTTAATATTTTTAATAGATAATATTTTATAATATATAATAAATTTTTTATAATAAAAATAATTAATACAGAAAATCAATCTGCATGGTGATAGTATTACCACTTCCAACAACTTAAACCACCCAGCACATCATAAAATGGCAGCTTGTCACTAGCTTTTTAATAGAATGTGTAACATAATCCTAAGCACAAGAGAAATAAAACGAAAAAGAAGTTTTGATAAATTATTTTAGTTATGCCGAAGAGTTATGGTGGTTAAGTACAAACACCACAAACAAAATAGAAAATAAAATAAAACACAAATAAAGCACATTTACGAACGGGTCCCAAAGAATCATACACCAATAAAAATTGCTGCACATTCAAGTACATAAAAAACATTATGAGAAAACTTACAAAACTCTTTAGGAATAAAATATTAAAATAGCTTACAAAACAAATACATACATACAAACAAATAACATACAAAATACACAAATACTAAGGAAATCATACAACAACGATGACCCATTAAGCAATGGAATTTATAAAATGGAATCCAAAAACTGCAATAATTTTACATTGATCAAACAAACAAACAAAAACATTACTTTGAACACCTAAAAGTACCTGTGTAGAAGATTCCTGATTCACTTTTATAATGCTGCTAATCTGGATACCCATCTACAAATTTGTAAATCTCGTGACCCTATTAAACCGATTATGCCCAGACTAGGTGAGACAGCCTACTTAATAAATTATCATAAAACATATAGAGCATCTATATGTTATATACATGGACTTTGAGAGTGCTATTGACAAGTTCGATACGTGTGCTATTGATCCTAATAAAGCACTTATTATCAAGAAGTACTACAGAAGCATCCATCATCTACAGAGAGACTTTTTAGTCTTATGATTCAACAAATGAGAAAATGTTGATCTATTCAGATCAGTTATATAAATATAATGGAAATTGTCACCGCTATTACAGAATAATAGATTTATTTCTAACTCTGCATCGTAAACCTTTGAAATCTTTAAAGGAAGTATAGTTCCGTTAGCTTCGAAAATCCTGCGAATGATCACTCAAGTAGTTTTTGTATTGTTAACACTTTCAGGACGACTTAGTTGTTCCTTGTTATAGATATCTACAGTTAATCTGATGGAATATATGCAGCAGTACTCGTCCTCATTCTCAAGTTAATACAAGCATTCTTAATCTATATCACATCAGGCAACTTGCCTATATCTCTACCTCCTTGAGTTTACTTCCTAAGACATGGGAGGCTAGTACGTAGGGCCACTTAGGTCAGTGCTCGTAATTAACTTAATTGAATACTGAGCCTATGAAAATGAGAATATATTAGACTATGTCGTGACATCTATACAGCCTTATTGCAATTTTTAGCAGCAATTTAGTAGGCTGTAAAATTCAACTTGAACTCAACGTTAACAATGAACTGGGTAGTTTTTGCTTTGCTCTGCCTCTGCGCGCGAACTTCACTTATTACTCTCTCAGTTTGAATGTTCTTAGTTTACCTGTACAGCAATGTTTGTTATTAAAAACACGGCGCGTGCCTCCAGTATCTAGTGGCCAGAAATATTACGGTGTTGTGAACTGAATTGCTTGTGTTGCGTATGTTTTGAGTTCTGTACGTATGTTAAGTTTCAGTCGTTTTTACAATACAAATAGCGTACAAATACCTGCTACTGTTGGGTATATATAGACATAGTATTTGTTACACAATTTCTACTATAAGAAACGGTAGCTTTGTTTTCCTGAAAAAAAACTTGTTATATTCCTTATGTCTCAGAACAGCCTCTCTTCTCCTCTAGTTTGCACACGAATCCCATGTCAAAATTATCTTAATTATTTTATGAATACCAACTTCGTAATTAAAAGAAATTCGTAAAAACTTTATACAGATTTAGAACGTAAAGTATACATTATTACAAACATTTCTAACATCACGATATTCTTTCACTTAAATGAAGCAATACAAGTAAGGAATACCGCCGTGTGTTTGTTAGGAAAACCAATTTTTACGTCGGAGATATGAGCAGTCGAGTCTGACGACAAACATTAAAACCCTTCCTCCACCACCACAAGCAGTTTATAACGTACAGCAGAATGACATGCACAGTTGCTTGTATACTAAATTGCCACTCCAAATATATGTTACTTTTAATAAAAATTACATTACGAACAACGAATGCTGTAGTCTACTGTTATGACGGACTGTAAAATCTAAAGAAAATCGATGGCACCAATATATCTCACTCAGCTACAAATTTCTATTACCCATTTTTGTATGTATCAGCATATTGGCAATGCTAATAGAAATAAGCTTTCAAAATCCAAATATGAGAAAATACATGCAGATTTAATTTTCTCACATGTTTTACAGTTGTTACAGTTATTACAAAGAATTAAACAATACAAAATTGTTATAACATGAAAAAATAAAAGTGTTTAGTAAAACCGAATTCTACCATTTTCGATCCTTTTAATTTACAGTAAACATTACACATTCTTATATTTAAAAGCAGAAAATAAAAGAATATTTTCTGTTTAATACAGAAAATTTATAAATTTATAACAATTTAAAAAGTTTGAGAAAATGAAATGAAACCATAACTCGTAAACAGAATAACAATATACCACGTCCGTGAGTTCTCTAAAATTAGATCAGATTTTATACCTTTCATTACTTTAATACGTTATCTTAATAAATATTTAATTGGCTAACTGTGTGTTAAATTTGGCTGTTATATGAAACAACAATTTAAAAAATTTACAGGCAGTGCACAAATGCAATGCACAGAGAAGGGCACAGAAAATGCTTCAATAAAATTAAAAAATATTAATATTTATGTTCATTCACCAATCAATGAATTCATTCTTCATTCACCAATCAATGAATTAATTCTTAATTTACCCATGTACAGATTGTTAAATGTAGTCGCATTCATTAAGCGAAGTTTTATATGTGTACTACGTTATTGACAACAAAGAATTAGTTTCTATGGAAACTCACCGGTTACCATTTTCGATAACGCACCAGCGATCGGCCGCAAATGTGCGACGCGTCACTATAAACATTTTCAATGTTAAAACAGGTTTATGTATGTCAGGAAAACGTTCGTAGTCAAAGTTAAAAGCCTATGATGCGTTTTTAGCATCGGGACGTATTCGTCTAAAAGTTATGTGTGACAAAACGAATTTCAGCTTAGATGATGCCTAATGTCTTCGACTCTAGATAATAAAGATTGTACATTTTGTCTTCTGTGTGCTAACCTTTCCCATTAAACGTCTCATTTTAAAGAAGTGCATTCTGATATGTGTGGGAATGTCATCACGACTCCCAGTTATGTAAATAACAGTAGTCAACTTTGCTTAAATCAATCGTTCTTTATTGTAGGTTACACAATTTGACACTAATGATCTACTGCCGTAAATTACGAATATTTTGCTACGTTAAAAAAATTCTCTCTAGCCATTTCCTCTCAAAATACGTTTTATTACCAATTTAAATAATTTTTTACCGTATACAGTTTCTAGGTGATCTACGGTGTCAGATTTCTATGGCAATATGTGTGTTAGTTGTCAGCCATTACGATATAAGGGCAATTTTTTCACATAACTTCCAGCCACATGGACGGAATAAGACACAAGCAGCGTAGAATTTAGAAAGATAATGGCGTTAAAAGATACACGAATTAAATGTTACTGACTGCTGAACGTTTTTATACCGACTTTGTTTTCGGTTTCTGTGAAATGTTTCCTGTGGTATACCGTGTCTTCCACGGAATCTCTTGTATTGGTGTGGACAATCTCTGAATGGCCAGCTCTTAGGCCGACTGCACACTGCACCGATATTTTGTTTCGGGACAGAACCTTTCTGACGCTTCACCGGTTTTGGAAAGCGTCGCTTCGGTGGAGAGAGTCTTGAGACATTGTCTAACGATAAAACAATTTCTCGTCAGCTGTTTTGGCCTGTAAAAGTGTGTGGTTCGTGAGCTCATCACAGTCACTAAAATAGAAGGCGTGGACTTGGTAATATAAACTCCCCGCCTTGGGTGGTTAGAATCCATCGCAAGCGCAGATTAAAACGTCGCAAGCTGTTTTGTTTCGAGACATAAATAGAAGGAGATTCGCCTTTGGTCGCAAGGGACCTCGCGACGCCTTAGACTATGCCTTAACCACGGTACTGTGGTCACTAACGTATACGCCACGTTATCGCACTCGATTTTCACTGATGATGGCAGTCGATGGCACTGCCGAAACGTCTGGTTTTGAAGAAAACATTTGACTACGGTCAAACAGTCCGGGAAGGAATTTTGACAACAAGCTACTTCTTTGTTGCTGATAACGTAGTACACATATAAAAAATTAACCCTCCCCCTTCGACTATAATTTTCATTTATAGAAAATTATCCCCACCCCGTTCAACTAGCTTCTTCATTTATAGATATTTCATCTACGTTTCTACAGTGGATTATTATGATCTCCTTATCAGGATACTTTATTTATCAAAATTAAGTACTTTACTCTTGTTAAAACATAAAACGTTGCAGGTAAACCTACCCTTTCCCCGTAATTGATCTTTACCAAAATCAATAGGCGTTGGGTCCTCTACAACTCAGGCACATATTGTAACGTTACATAATATCACGACCACCAGGGTCCAAAACAAACGTTAACCAACCATAACAAATCATAAAAACTACCACATTTAAACTTTAAAGTCAAGTAAAGGGAAAAATTAGGAACTGATTTTAAAAGGAATAAAGAATACATCTTTAACAAACTGATGAAGATGATTAAAGAAATAATGACAATGACACAGACGAGACGTAAAGTAACTGACAACTAACCCAATAGATTAGGTAGAAATGAGAAAAGCAAAGACAGAGAGAAGAAAATAAGTGGATTGAGAAAAATACTATAAAACCCAACTAGATACAAAAGCAGGAAGAAATAAGATATGTCCTACACTAAGCAAGAGAAGAATTAATGCAAGATGAATGAATCATAACAAGAGAAGCCCAAAGTGAAGAACAGAATAACAATTAAGCCACGATGAACTAATTTAAAGAACTGAACTGATAAAGAAAACTTATAAAGTAAATGAATGATATAATGAATAATGGTCAGGAGAGTGAAGTAAAATTAGTCTAAATATAAATTAACAGTATATTTGAAGGCATAACTAAAGTGCATCGTGTAGACTAGGAAAGTAACTAGAGCAAATGTGGGGATATAACTTGTAGACTGATAATCAAAATACTTTTTAAGTAGAGTGATAAAGAAAGAAAAGTGTATAATAGACCCAAAGTCATAAATAACCTTGTTAATACTATAAGAGTATGAAATGAAAGAAATTAAACTCATCATAAGAATGAACATATTGTTGTCAAACCAAGATAGGACCCATAACCTCACTCAATGTGAATTATGCTCCTAAAATAAAAGAATTAAGTAACGAAATGACTAGTAATCCAATTTCTGTTGGATGACAATGAACCAATATGTTAAAGGGGTAATACCAACACAAAAATCATGTATGTAATGATTAGAATTAGATTATAATTAGAAGTAAATTC
Organism: Magicicada septendecula; assembly: GCA_034769895.1. Lineage (NCBI taxonomy): Eukaryota > Metazoa > Arthropoda > Insecta > Hemiptera > Cicadidae > Magicicada > Magicicada septendecula. Next base: position 2,858,812 of record CM068371.1, read on the forward strand.
AACAATGAAATGGACATTCTGAAGTGACCTAATAAACAACTCAGAAAACTGTAACATTAAGGAATAACAGAGATGAAACATTATTGTCAATAGAACCAGCAAGGTTCACAGTAACTTATATAAGGTAACACAATTATAATTAGCCTAATAATATATCAGGATAATGTTATTTAGACATACTTGTATATTGAGACCAGATGCAAGACGTTTTACTGAATTAACAGAAAAGGGTGATATCCTATTACCAATCAAATAATTGTAACACTTTAGAATAACTACTATCACTATTTTGTATAGGAAAATGATCACAAAATTAAAAATATAATTAAGAGTTAAGATAAAGGATGTAACACCATATAGAGCCTGAACTATAGGTGAATATAAAGAGTATACAAGGGAATAATTGTATCAAAACCACTAAATGTAATAACCAGAATTTGTAATGGTTACTTTAGATGAATAAGTAACACTATTCAAAAGTAACCCAATAGAAATGAACAAAACACTTGTAAAACTAACTTGGGAGCCTAAAGGGAGCCTAGAGACGGGTACTAAATATTAGGCTGAACAGAGTATCAGACTAAACCAAATGTAGAAAACTCATTAGATAGATTAGACACCAAGTAGTAATCAGAAGGTGAACACTATACTATGAATTCTAAAATTACTAGCAGAATAAAAATAAGGCCTAGATATGCCAAGCACCATGTATGTTAATAACAAAGATAAATGAATAAACCATCATTTAAACTAGACAATGATGACCAGTAGTTGAAGGGAAGACTTAAGATTAAGTGTGAAATGTAACCCACTCATAAAACACCACCAGTAAATTACAGTATATTAACTAAATCTAAGACATGATGCTATCAGCACAACAAAGTTTATACCCAATTTTAGAGTTGTTTTCACCAATAAGTGATTATAATATAACTCAAGAACAGAAAGAGACTGAGTAGTAGTGGAAATAAGTATTATTGAAGTTAAATTGTAAATAAAATAAACGTAAGATAGTTTTAATAAAAAATATTGTACTAGGCATAAGTTGTGAAAATAATAATTTGTCAAACATGAACAGATTTATGGCTTTAGGGATATCTAATTAATCTAAAAGACAATTGCGAACGATTGAGATGATCAGATTAGAAATCCCAAGTACCATAAGGAAGTTAAATAAATTTAAAATATTTGTGTAAATTGTGAAAAAATATTGTTCATACTCTCCACCTGAAAACCGACGCTATCTCAGAAAGCGGATGTGATGTCATCGTGCTTTCCACCAATCAAATTATAAAAATAGGTTAATTACCTTTCGTCACACTTCTTATATATCCAAATTTAGGATAACTCGAGTTTCGACACTGTTATGTCATCATCAGATCCTTAAAATATTGTTGAAACTACATCTATTGATGTTCAGACATCTTGTCAAACGATAAAACAACACACACGAAGGGACAAAAACATTTAAACACTCAAAACATTTAAACACTCAAAACGTTTAAAACATTCAAAATAAATGGGGAACACACGATACGCGAACGTTGCCGACCTGTACAGGACTGCGATGCACGGCAAAATTAGTCGACTCCAACTTGACCTTCGATCCTTCCTATCAATTACCCTTGTTAAAACACAAAACGTTGCAGGTAAACTGCCCCTTTCCCTTAACCGATCTTCACCAAAAACAACAGGCCTTGAGTCATCTACAATTCAGGAATGTATGCAAAAAATTATTTGATTCTGTTTGAATTTGCGGCTGTTATCGTTTGCCATAGAAACAAATCTACACACAGACACACACACATACACACACACACACGCACACACACACACACACTTTTCGAAAAATCACTTTTCTTCATGTTTTGAGGGTAGTATAATCAGAATCAGCCGTTATATCGAACACGATTTTTTCGCCATGTCCATTTCCTTATGGAACATTGAAGTAAAAAGTCTACACACAGACATACAGACACACACGCACAGACACTTTTCGAAAAATGACTTTTTTTCATGTTTTGAGGGTAGTACATTCAGAATCTGACGTTATCTCGAACACGATTTTTTCGCCATGACCATACTTCCATTTCCTTAAGGAACATGGAAGTAAAATTACTCTTGATAAAACATAAAATGGTGCCGGTAAACTACCCGTTTCCCTTAACCGATATTCACCAAAATCAACAGGCCTTGAGTCCTCTACAATTCAGAGCTGTATGAAAAAAATTATTTGATTCTGTTTGAATTTGCGGCTGTTATCGTTTGCCATAGAAAAAATTCTACACACACACACACACACACACATTTCGAAAAATGACTTTTCTTCATGTTTTGAGGGTAGTACAATCAGAATCAGCCGTTATCTCGAACACGACTTTTTTCGCCATGACCATACTTCAATTTCCTTATGGAACATTGTAGTAAAAACGAATTAAACTAAATAACTTTTATGTAAATAAAATTTCTGATATGGGACTTACACCAGAATGTGCATAAAATAAAGACCTATCTGGTAATAATAGTTGTTAATAATTTAAAGAATGAAATATGTGATTTTTTCATAAAAAAGGTTTATAACCAAAAAAAAAAGCAATCAGGTTTTATTTCCAAGCTTTTTATTGTTCATAGACAATATGTTACTTGAAGAGCGTTATGTGGACTAGAGCCGTAACGGTAAGAGAACGTTTTGACTAATGACATTGGCTAATACGGTAGTTGATTTTAGCTTTGATGGGATGTAAATCAGTCTAGCTTAGATCGCAGAAGAAGCAGTCTCGTTGAACTCAATAAGGTGTAATCGTTTCCTCAGATATAGGACGATTGGTCTATCAAGAGTGACGAGCACATGTAATAATGTTCGCGCCTAAATGATCTCGAGTGCTAGTACGGTACAGTTCAAGATAGTCCGCTTAGGGTTTGTAGGAACACGTCAAGATAACCGAAGTAGTATATTGTTTCATACACAATACAAATCATTAATAAGTAGTAATTCACCACTGTTTGTTGGAGTACCAAACGCGGAAAACGACCCTGAACGCTGAGAGCAAAAGGAGATCCTGAAGGAACAACAGGAGGAACAGCAGTAATCCTGAACGTCTACCTGAAAGAAACATCTGTCAACATTTATCAGGAACCAGAGGAACATCGTTCATCGTGCAAGGGAAGAAATCTTTTAAATAAACTCAATTAAAACAATCATAAACTAAAAGACACATAAACTTGTAGAAGTTAGGATTTATGTAATTAGAGTAGAGAATTATTTTAAGTGTAAAAAATAGGTCAACAGAAATGTCAATATAAATTCTTAATATTATTTTGCACCAGAAGCAGTAATTAATTTTATTTTGTACAGAACGATTCATTAATTTTATTTGTATTAGAAACAGTCAAATAAATTTTTGTGTTATCATAAACATTAGTAAAATATTTGTGCAATTTAAAAAAATAGGGAAAATCTTTAATAAAACCGAAGCATTCCACTATCTGAATATCGACTACTTATTCTATGCGACCTAACATTGCAATACACGCGCGCGCGCGCGCGCACACACACACACACACACACATATACACAGAATATCGAATGGAGTAATTAGAAAAGATAATGTGAAAATTAGAAAATGAAAAACGAGAAATTCTCATGACAAAGTAACGGCAGCAATTCTATAGTATGGAAGGATGTGAAATGTGAAATGGTACTGATCCTTTTTAATATGCGGTTCAGAAAAAAGAAACCCACAGGGTAGAGCAATGGAGCAATGTTAGACAAACTCATAAACAGGAATGATTTTAAAAGTAAGACCTATTACATTGTAGCAGCTATATATAAAGGTTTTTCACCGTTAGGGCAACCACGTCACCATAAAACATGTACAAGCAATATAAAACAATATAAACAATTTGGTTTATGGGGGTTTATAAAAGTAGGAACTTGAAGTATATGTTCTCTAGCCCAGAAAGATTATGTATTAACAAAAGAAGATAAAAACGTCAGAATAGACTTAGCAATGATACCGGAAACAAAAAGTGGCAGAGGAGAACTTCCAATTTTTGATATTGTAAAGTGGTACATAGTGGTATAACTGTAGAATGTAGAGTATGTCAGGTGTGGAAGATAGAAGAGCTGTATAATAACCTGTAGCTGGATAGGCGAAATAATCGCCACGTGTGGACTCAAGTTAGGAAGAGGACACATGAGCGCCATAGACCCACCACCAGAAGAGAGGAGTAAAGATGTCACTGAAAATTCTACCAAAGATTACATAATTTCCCGGATTCTAAATGAAAAGACATAATCATCGGAGGGGATCTAAATACACGAATCGTTCAATAACCAATAATATCTTAACTCTAAATTTTTGGTAATTAGTATAAAATGATCATACAGAATATTTGTTGTATTTCTGTATGTACAGTATGAAATGATTTAATATTTTTTATTTATGCTGTTTATTCCACTTAAAAACGACACATTCAAGAGAATAGTTGAAAAAATGATTCAAAAGGTACATTTCCAGAGTATGTACTAGGTACAGAAAATAAGACAAGGTCTGATGATGCTTGTACATATGGTCTATACGATATAATAAAACCAACAAAGCATAACTCATCGAAGGGTAGTGAGATCAATAATTTTAACGGCATAATTCCTATTGCTACATGCACTAGTATAGGTTACACAAAAACTTTACAGTATAATACAATTTAGTATAACCATTTCTAAGAACTGTCTGCATGTATTCTACAATAAATATATAATTATTATATAAAGAAAAGACGAACTGTGGTATTTATTTGGGACTTGAGAAACTAAAATCTTGATCCAACAAGTGTCTACGTTTTTCGTCTGAAATTGTAACAGTTGTTTCATTAGTATTTCATTAACGTGTTTGTATGGTGTGTATAATTAGAGGAAAAGGAGCCACTTTACCTTTAGGTGACAAGGCAGAGGGAGGTCACTAAGTTTATACGAAGCTAGCAGAGTCTGCGTAAAAGGAAATACAACTGACCTACAATGGTTTTAAATAAGTTAGTTTTACAAACGTCTGAAGATATTTTACAAGGTCTGACTAACAACGGAAATTAAATAAGTTTACCTGACTTTCTTTTTTACAATGGACTGTCAGTAGCCACATTTGTTATTAGAAACAAATGGGTGATTGACGCTGTAGTCACAAATGGTAAAACATAGTAATTACGTAATTAGAATGTTCTTAACGGCGAATAACCGGAAGATTATAAAATATGCGAAAAAGTGTAGTAGAATAAGTGGAACAGAGAAAAATGGATGAGAGAGAGGGGGAGAGAGAAAGAGGGAGGCAGGGAAAGAGATAAAAAAAATATATATACACGCGCGCGAGCGCGTGTGTGTGTTTTGTGTAGGGGGAGAGAGAGAACGAGAGATTGAGAGAGAGAGAGAGAGAGAGAGAGAGAGAGAGAGAGAGAGAGAGAGAGAGAGAGAGAGAGAGAGAGAGGAGGGACAGATTATTACACTCCAGTAAATAACTAAATGAATACTAAGTGTTTAGTTTTTATATTTTATTTTTAACATTGCTGTAATCATTTCTGAATGTATCGTATTTGTTCCTCTGCTTAGTACCCACTGTCTCCAGTTACGTTTCTAGAAAAGTGTTCTCTGTGGTCGTCAGGATTACACTATATTAATGTATTACATGTACTTCACACATTGATGTTTCTAAAATAGTACTGTAATCAGAACAAAACATAAAGTTATATTCTCCAGAATGTGTGTGTGAACGCGCGCGCGAGCTCGCATTTGGTTTCCACAGTGTGAAGAGTCAGAGGCATCGTTTTTTTAAAACTAGTTTTCTTTTCGTTGTTGCTACAATTTGTTTAAATTACATTTCTTTGAAGTATTCCTCTGTAATCTAACATAAATGCTATAAAAATTAAAGAAACGGAATCATCAGCGTTAAGCCAATAAAACAAAAAATTAAAGAAATTCTGGAGTTGCACGTTTGCTACTGCATCTTAAATAAGGGAAGATGGCCTCAAGACACTTGCACACTGTAAGTAGCTTCTACACAGCAAAATAACGAATGATACACAGGAACGGGAACGTTGTGCTAGTTTAGAGTGTGAAGCGATGAGACCTTGCCGGTAAAAATTAAAAAAAACAAACAAACAGAATTCCACACTCAGGATGAATTCGGAGACGGATGCAATTTACGTACGTGATACAGACAAGTAAATTAATTCGTCAGTAACGATAACCTATAAAACTAGAAGATAAGATATCAATGTGTCTATCTGACTGTAGTAGAGAACCTACACATGGCGATATAAAAGACTTGATTTGTGTACATCTTAAAAATTACACAATCGTAGATTATTTTACATTATCTAACTGTGTTTTTGTCTACTTTGTTATTGATATTTACTAAGGATGGTGGAGACGAGTTGAACGCTGTTGTGAATAGACGTTAAAACGTATCCACGTGTCAGTAAATTATAGGGGATGGAGAGTGATAAGCTAGGCCCTTTTTCAAATGTCACCAGCTGCTGTTTCCTTTCTCTCAGTACAACTGAATCCTAGTACACAGCTGTTGTCGTTGTTTTCGATGGAACATTAGATTCTCTTACCCTGTAATATCAATTCATTTTCTCTTCTCTGTAGCTATCCAGTAATGTGTCAAAAAAAAACATCAGTTTCCAGTACATGCTAACATCAATGTTTTTATAAAAGTTTTGTAGATCGGATTTAAAATATTAAAAACATTGTAATGAAATCTCAAAAGTACTTATTTAAATACAGTACTAAGATTTAACATTCAGTTATTTAAGATTATGTTATATTATTGAACAGCTGATCAAAACTCACAACGACGTTGCCAAGTAACACTCCTGAAAGTTTAAATCAGCTGCTACATTTAATTTCTTTTCTACAACTGTTTGTCTGTTTACTTATTGAAAGACCCCCGTACTTTAAATCACAACTGCAACACTGTGAATCAGAAGGTAGACTACACAGAACATTAATTAACCGGTCCTGAGGTACGGAAGTGAAACATAGGTACTGACACAGGGCGACCTGTTTCGCCCTCTGGTCCTCCTGGTAAGGGGTTGTGCAATAAGCCAGTAACCTGTTCATGTAAAACTTTGAAATACTTGTTGTATCCAAAGCAGCCTTAGACTATAAAGCCATTGGTAGAAGAGACGTGGGTTGTCCAAGGATGAGATGGGTGCCGGAACAGGTTTATATAACTTAATTTTTGAAGAGGAGAAAAAGAAGAATACTAAACAACATTTCATATTTTTCAACAAGAATATGTTTTTTCTATGTATTTAGACTGTTTCAACAGTTTACATTACTGTATTCTTCAAAGAAATAAATATGCATGAATATACATAAAAATACTTAAATAGATTTGATATCAATTATTTATAAGAGCCATTTTACATATATCTAATGTATGTTATCAATGATATAAATGAAGAGGGATGTAAAGTAATTCAGAGTGCTAATGGATGCTACTATGGGCTGATGAAAGAAATACTTTAAATCACAACTTTCACACCGTGAAACCAAAGCTAGACTATACAAACCGGTCCTGATGTACAAAAGTGACAGATGGGTACTGCCACAGGGTAACCTGTTTCAACTTCCATCTTTTGAAAGGAAAATACTCAGGAAAATTGATGGACCCATTAGGAAAGTTGGAGAGTGGAGAATAAGGTACAACAGAGACCTATATGAGTTTTATAGATCGCCTAATATTGTGATATCAATTAGGATAGCTAGGCTGAGATGGGCAGGACATGTACAGAGAATGTTGTTAAGAGGATTATGAAATGCACACCAGAAGGAAAGAGAGGACTTGGAAGGCCTAGATTACCATAATCTATATTAATCTATATTAATGGAATCCTAAAAGAGGTGAAAGTACTTGGTGTGAAAAATTGGCAGAGTTTGACTGGAAGTCTGGAGGAAAATCCTGAGGGAAGTTGAGGCCCACAGTGAGCTGTGGAGCTACTGATGACTGATGAAGTAAGAATTTATAAATTATTTAAAATTATTATAGAGAACAATATTATCTATAATAGATCACACCTGTTAATTATTATTAACACAAATATCTTGGTAAACAATAATAAATTTTCTGTTGTGAAACAAATTAATAGTGGATAAAAGCAAAAATGTGACAAGAACAAAGTACCTCTGTGTTTTGACCAATTCATTGTCCAGTACCTGTTGGACAAATCAAAGAGTTTACTAAATTTACTATTAAATTTTTATTATGTCTGAATCTGTTTTGTAGTTGTTACTCTAACAAGGAAGCATTGCCAGAAATACAATTATAATTACAGAAATGATATCAGAACGTGTCTGTTTCCCAAATCCTGTTTCACTTTTTGTAAAATGATAAAATTTTCAATTGCTTCACCATTTATTATTAAACATTACATCTCCTTCCTATTATCTGTCTGTGATATCAAATTAAAGTGTTAATGTAGTTCTGAATTGACAAACTTTAGGGAAATGATTTTATCATAAATGTAATTAATTACTTTGTTAAAATAATGGTAAGACAATAAAAGAAATACACAATAAAAATAAAAGTAAACTTACTATTGTAAATAATATTTTCATTAACTGTATAGATGATATGCTTTGATTTTCATTACTTTGTTTATTTGAGTTAAAAATCTTTGTGTAAATATTCATTTTCTAAACCACTTGTTTTTTAACTAAAAAATAGGTTAGATACCTGATATTCCTTCATGCAACTTACTTTGGTCGTTATGCACGACGCGTTTCAGGATCAAGGTCCCATCTTCAGGTGCTCACTCGGGTCGAGCTCGTCAGTTCAAAAAAACACACACATAAAACATAAAAAACACTGAATTCAAACAGTCATACTGCGTGAGAGGGGACGATGCGCATCGTCGAGAAAGTAAACGTGCACTGGCTGTATCAAGTCCAATGCCTTGTTTTTTTCTTTAGAATGCTGCATCACTGGTATCAACAACATATACTTACCTCAGTTTTATAATAACACAGATATAAATAATTCTAATCATAATAATTTTAGCGATTTTTCTATAAGCATGGTTAAACGCACAAATATATTAGAATCTATTTATAATTACATTTATGTAACACACACACACACACACACACACACACACAAACATGCAGTTTATAAGTAATTATCTGGCTTATATTGTATTAGGCCTATATAATAAAAAATAATCACTATTATTATTATAATTATTATTACAATAAATATTATGGGGTTGTTAATTAGCCAAAGGTATGATACTTAAATGAATACACTATATACGAGACACTTCATATGCGCGTTGTAATGCGTTTGATTTTACCGACCTAGTCAGTTTTTAATCAAGCAGGTACTGGATAATGTTAACAGATTTAGCGTCCTCCTTGTTTTTCTTCTTGAAGTTCGTAAGGTAAGCGTCGTCTTGTCTTTATCATTTCAAATATTTTTAAATTTATAATTTTAAAATGAACACACACATTGGCAACATATTTTAAAATATTGTGTTTAACAACTTTTGGTATTTTACAATTCATAATGCAATTTAATTGTGTTAAACAAGCCTATTTGTCAATATCTTCGAGTATTTTAAGCAAACTGAAATAGGTTTTTTGTGTATTACGCTTTTGTTAAACAAAATTTAAGGATTAGCAATTAAACTTATTTAACTTGGTGTACAAACGCATCAGTGCAATAATTTCATACATAAAAAACGCATGGTAGGTATTCTCGTAAATAAATTTGAATGTAATAATTTGTTTAGCTCTAAAAATGTTTACAATATGTTGCGCCATGTTTAATGAAAAAATTTTAATTTTTAAGCAAAATTTAACGATTAGCAATTAAACTTATTTAGCTTGATTTACAAACGATTCAGTGCAATAATTTCATACATTAAAAACGCTTGGTAGGTATTCTCGTAAATAAATTTGAATGTAGTAATTTGATTAAATCTAAAAATTTTACAAAATAGCCTATGTCGCCATGTTTAACGAAAAAAGTTTTAGTGACGCAACCCCGTGTTTTCCTTAGTTTGTTTTTTAAGTAATGACACTTTCACGATTATCTTTCGAAAATAAATTTTACGTATAAAATTATAATCGTTTAATAGCTACTATTTTCCATTCATTATTATATTATTAGAATTAAAATTTCAATTACTTAAAAATCGTACGTACATAAGATCAGCTTGTTATGTGACTACTAAACAAGAGTATAATTTCTATTAGCGTTATGATAGGGTTTTATTAAACTTATGAAACAGTTCTCTAAACTCGGACATTTATGTTTTTACTAGAACACATACAACATTTGGGCAATCACATTACAGCAATGGGTCACGCCATATAACACACCAGCATCAGCTGTTTTGAATGTACCGAGTTTTGTACACTTTAATAATTTACGTTTATTGATATAATTTTATATTAATTTATATATAACATATTGTTTAAATAATATATTATATTATTTTACGATGACAATGGAAGTCGCACAGATTAGGTATTCAATAAATGTCGTAGTATTTAAGTATTCGATTGATTTTTTATGCTTTTGTTTAAACATAACGGTAGGTTTGGAATATTTTTGTAATCAATTTACAATAGTTACGAGCTTATGTAGCGTATGCATGATCTTAATATAACTTAACTGTTAGTTTACAAGAAAAAAAAACACACTCAAAACACATAAGAAGGTCACTGTGTGCATGTGTGTTTAACAAAACAAATTCAATTTTGATAGCTTACACATTTGTCTTCTGTTCCAGATTTCTCTTTTCTGAGAGACAATTGTGCAGTCCAAAGAGCAGTGGAAGTGATGTCTGTCAAAGTTACTGATGTAGATAAAAATGGTCTAACCTCAGCGTTTGGTTCGTTATTTTTTTTAATTATTTATATTCTCTACATCACTTGATTTTTATACAAATTTCTAAACAAAACAATGGTAGGAAGTGTTTGTTTTCGTAAGCTTTTTTTGTACAGTTACTGAAGTCAACTGTGATCAAAAACTTAAATATTTAAATATTTCAAACAAAACAAAATTTTAAAAGTATCAGATTTGCTGAATAAAATTATTTTCAAAATTTAAAATTATTTTTCTAAAAATATGGTACTAATTTTGTTTATGTACCTCAAATAAAAATGAATAGTTTTGTAGAATACAGGTTCTATTATTGAGTTAGAAAAGTCGGAGGTTTGCTACTGCTCCTGTCTATATTTTGTATGTAAATTTGTATCTCTTTGGAATAAATAAAGATTAAATATAACACTTCAGAATTTCATAGGAACAGACATAAGCTGATCTAGTCATGGTTTTTGTACCTTACACTTGTGCAATTTCTTCTTAATGAAATGTAATATTTATAAAAAAATTAATAAAATAGATTTTTGGAATACAAATTAATTGTTAATCCTATTTTCTCCTGTTTTTCTATTGTGTATTTAGCTATTTAGTTATAGTTAAATAGTCCATCCAGCAAAACATATTCAAACTATTTTTATGTGATAATGTTTCTTAGATTCCCAAGACTCATAAAGATAATTTACGTCTGATGAAATCCCACACCAACTTTTCTTGACCTCAGTTGTTGTACATTGTTATACATAGTTACATGTCTCTGTACTTATTCTTGTTTTGTCTTTATACCCAACACATTTAATATAAGTTTCTTCTTCTCTAATTCTCATCATTCATATACCCAGTAATTTAATTAAGTCCAGCTTTAAAATCATAATTTCTTAAATGAGTTTAATATATTGTCGTTTTACAAAACTTACAAACTCTGTCTTGTTTTTCCTGATCAATGTCTGCACTTACAAGTTTAAGATTTTGAACTCAGCTAGTTTTGAAGTAAAGTACTCTTGGAAACCGGTCACACACATAAAAGAAGTTTTATGTATTTCATCAAAATTAATACTAATGGTTTAATAATTTTTACTTATTTTATGTTGTTACCACACCAAACTTTATAACACTTGTTTGGGGTACAGGTTTCCTGAATGATCACTTTGTAATTTCACTTTACCTATTTATGAGGTTACTCCTGGTAAAGTCTGCATATTTCCATGGTATGCACACATAGGGACTATAACAGGTACATAATGACTACATTTTAATGTTAGGTCTGAATAGCTAAATAGACAGTTTACTAGTTATGATGCTATCCATAGTGTTGCCATTGCCTTATGATAGTGAGTGATGATCATCCATAGCTTGTGGAAGAGATCGAACCCATGTAACTGGCATAGCACTCCAACATTCTGACCACTAAACTATACAACCATATCTGTTTATTTTTTTAAATAAAATACAATTAAACATGTATTTGTATTCAAAATAATGCAAAAAAAATTTTCTGACGTTCGCTAAAAAGCTATATTCTTATGATCTGTAAACTCACATCTTTATATACTTTTTTATTTTATCCAAATATTAAAATAACAAAATGTGTGGTATATAAAGAATTTAATACAAATTATTTATCATTCTTATTTTTATTTTTTATATAGTAACTACTCTTTTGAGTTATATATTAATAGTAATTATGCATACAATTTGGCCAACTGTATATATGGTTACTTAATTTCGGTTTATCACTTTTATTTAAAAATAAGTACGTGTAGGCAGTGTGAATGTAAGTGTAGTGCTTGCATGATTTCATGTTGCTTTTGTAGTAGTAGTGGTGTTTATAGTAGCTTATATAGTAGTAGAACTTTAGTTGTATGCAGTTGTTTAGATATGAATGAACAAAGTGATAAACCAAAAAACGTATGATATCTATTGCGATATTACATATGATCACTTTATTATTCACTAGGCTAGATTACATTTGGTTGTGTGGCACAATCGTCAGTATGTCTGGAGTGCTGCACTGGTAACATGGGGTTAATTCTCACCATATGCTGTCACTGTTAGTTAAATACTATTGGTGATTAATGTTAGATCATTTTATTTCTTGAGGCATTGGTAAGCTAGGAAATTACATTCTTAACAAGTAAAAACTAGTTAATGACTTAATGGAACTATAATTGAATTTTAAGCCATTGTACTTGTTTGAGAAACTATGTGTACATGTATCTTGGTTATAGTAGGGACATTGCCTACACTTAGTTTATGAATCCACCAAGGAAAAGTTTAGCCTACCCTTTTCAACAATTTCCTTAGACTTGAATCACCAACTCCTGGATACACACTTTTCCCCTTCTCAGGATCTTAATTTTATTCATGTTCTGTAATCCTGTAATCTTAATATTAACATCATCCCTCCACCTTTACATTTTTTACATTTCCCTCAGTTTACTTTTTGTCAGTAACTTTCTTACATACTTTTTGGCAAATAATTTGTTACTAATTCTCTTTATATTCCAAACATATGTTAGTTGTTTTGTCCACTTATCATGCTATAGTTTTTTGTTTATACATATTTTTCCTTACACTAAGTTTCTTAGTTTTCTAACCATATGTCCATTCTAATTAAATATCCGTTTCAGTGGTCATTACTTGATTTATGTTTTTCTTATCAGTGTATCCCATGTCTTGTACTTATTCAATTCTTGTATCCTTCATGTCTTTTCTTGCCTTGTTTCTTTGATGAAGTCTTTTTTTTTTTTACAATTTCTTATCCCATTCTACAAAACAGAAATCTGTTCTATATGGGTTTCATATTTTTCTTTATGCATTTCTTTTGTTTGATAATTGGTCTTCCCTTGTTTGTAGAAGATATCTTGCTGACATGATCTGTCCTCACTTCTCATTAGTTTGTATTTGACATTGGTGTGTATACCTCATTGCTTATTATATATAAGATAATGAACTTTTGTTTAGTTTCTTGTGTGTGATGTATTTCTCCCTTGAGAAGGTTCAGCTGATTGTGACATTATGGTATCAGACTGCTCTCAGCCATTTAACACCTCCATACTTCTTAATAACAAATTGAGTAGTTAAGAGTCAGAAGATGACAGTGAGGAGGTAGATGCTGAAAAATCACAAGCAGTTCAACTTTCCTCACAGGAAAAAAAACACATGAGGAAATTACACAAAAACAGTATCTTAACAGTTGCCTCAAAATTCTGGTATAATTCAAAATTATGAAAAAATTGTTTATATTATCTGCTTTTGTAGTATCACAATTCAATTAAAGTAGTATATTAATTGAATTTATAAATAAAATATTTTATGTTGCAAATTTTATTTAGAGTTAGGCCATATAACATAAATCTTCAGTCAATGTGTCCACACTAGTGTACGGGTGTCTTTATGGAGGCTACTGGTTCAGCAAAAATCTTAATTCTCTATATTAACATTAAAGAAGCAATTGTTAATTAATTTCTTATTCTTTTATATACAGTTTTCAAGCATTCCTACAAACCAATACTGCTTCTTTAAAATTTAATTTTTTATTTCACTCTGTACAACTCAAAAAGAAATACTCAAATTAGGTATTGTGATATTTTTAGAAAATCTTAGAATTGATCCCAGTTAGGTTTAACCTGTATTCTACAAAGTAAATGGATATTTTTTTAAAATAAACGCACATTTCTAACAAATGCAAGGAAAACTACACATCAGTAACATTGGCTGAGAAGATAGGGGAAAATTTAGTTTTTAAAGAAACCATTAGTGCACAGTAGTGAAAAAAGTGGTGAATTAACTGTTACGCATAGTTAGTGTTGTATGTTGTTAAGTTAAACATAGTGTTGAAGTGGTCAGTATTTTCAAAATTCAGCAAGAGCCACAATGAAGATGTGATTTCGAGAAAGTAGTCTCTCCACTTCCAGAAGAGATATTGCATTATATAGCAGCAGTGAGGCTAACAAAGAAGAGTACTATATTCAAAAACAATCACAACGAATCAGTGGAGTGTAGAGTGTAGTGTTGTGTGTTGTAAGTAGAAGAGAGAAGACATCTACAATTCAGCGGGGGCTATCGTGAAGATGTGACTTAAACAAAGAGACTCTGCCACATCCAGAAAAGACACTACATTATATAGCAGCAGGAGTCGAATAAGAAGAGTCCTACACTTCTAGGATAATTGCAGTGAATCATGGTAGTATAGTGTTTAGTGTTGTGTGTTGTAACTAGAACAGAGAAGGTACCTAGACTGCAGCTGTAGCGAAATTGAAGATGTGAGTTCAAGAACGAAAACTTGCCACCTCCAGAAGAGACACTACTTTATATAGCAACAGCGCGGCGAACAAAGAAGAGTCCAACATTTCTTGGTTTATGACGATGAATCAGTGGATTGTAGTGTTTAGTGTTGTGTGTTGTGCGTAGAAAGGACAAGATACCTCCACTACAGCACTAGCCTCAGTGAAGATGTCCGTACAAGAAAAAAGTCTTGCCACCTCGAAAAGAGACACTATAATATATAGCAGCAGTGAAGCGAACAAACAAGAATCCTACACTCCTAGGATAATCACAATGAATCAGTGTAATGTAGTGTTTCGTGTTGTGTGTTGAAGGTAGAAGAGAGAAGATACCTCCACTTCGGCTGTAACAAAAGTGAAGATGTCAGTTTGAGAAAGAAGACTTGCCACCTCCAGAAGAGGCACTGTGATATATAGCAGCAGCGAAGGGAAGAAAGAAGAGTCATACTCTGCTTGAATATTCTGAATAAATCCGTGTAGTGAGTGTTTACTGTTGTGTGTTGTAAGTGAAAGAGAGAAGACACCTCCACTTCTGGTGTAGCGAAAGTGAAGGTGTAAGATCAAGAAAGAAGTCTTGCTCTTCCAGAAGAGACAGTACATTATAAAGCAGAAGGAGTCGAAAAAAGAAAAGTTCTACAGTACAAGGTAATCACAAGGAATTAGTGTAGTGTAGTGTTTAGTGTAGTGAGTTCGTCGTAGGAGAGAGAAGATACCTTCACTTCACCAGTTGCCGCAGTCAAGATGAGAGTTCAAGAAAGCAGCAGGAGTCGAATAAAAAGGAGTCCTACAGTTCAAGGTAATCACAAGGAATTTGTGTAGTGTGGTGTTTAGTGTAGTGAGTTGGTTGTAGGATAAAGAAGATACCTCCTCTTCAAAAGTAGCCGCAGTCAAGGTGAGAGTTCAAGAAACAAGTCTTGCCACTACCAGAAGAGACAATATATTAGAAACCAGCAGGAGTCGAACAAAGAAGAATCCTACAGTTGAAAGTAATCACAAAGAATTTGTGTAGTGTAGTGTTTAGTGTACTGAGTTTTTTGTATAAGACGGAAGATATCTCCAATTCAGTAGTAGCCGCAGTTAAGATATGAGTTCAGAAAAAGAAGTCTTACCACTTTCAGAAATGACACAACATGATATGGCAGCAGGAGTCGAACAAAGAAGAGTCCTACAGTTCAAGTTCATCACAAGGAATTTGTGTAGTGCAGTGTTTAGTGTATAGAGTTGGTTGTAGAAGAGAGAAGAAACCTCTCTTCAGCAGTAGCTGCAGTGGCGATGAGAGTACAAAAAAGAAGTCTTGCCACTTCCAGAAGAGACACTACATAATAAAGCGGCAGAAGTCGAACAAAAAATTGTCCTACAATTCAAGGTAATCACAAGAATTCAGTGTAGTATAGTATGTAGTGTTGTGTGTTGTTAGTAGAAGAAAAAAGAAGATGCATTCATTCAGTTGTAGCCGCAGTGAAGATGTCAATTCAAGAAAGACGTCTAGCCACTGCCAGAAGAGACACTACATTATAGAGCGGCAGGAGTCGAACAAAGAATAGTCCTACTGTTCAAGGTAATCACGAGAAATCAGTGTGGTGTAGTGTGTAGTGTTGTGTGTTGTTAGCAGAAGAAATAAAATGCCTTCACTTCAGCTGTAGCCGCAGTGAAGATGTCAGTTCAAGAAAGACGTCTTGCGACTTCCAGAAGAGCCACTACACTATGTAGCAGCAGGAATCGAAAAAGAAGAGTCCTACAGTTCTAGGAAAAGTGTAGTGAATCATGGAAGTGTAGTGTTTATTGTTGTGTGTCGTAAGTAGAAGAAAGAAGATACTTCCACTTCGGTTCTAGCGAAAGTGAAGATGTGAGTAAGAGAAAGAAGTCTGGCCACCTCCAGAAGAGACACTGTAATATACAGCAGCAGTGAAGGGAACAAAGAAAAGTCATACTATTCTAGGATATTCACAGTTAATCAGTGTAGTGAGTGTTTAGTTTTGTGTGTTGTAAGTGGAAGAGAGAAGATACCTCCACTTCTGGTGTAGCGAAAGTGAAGTTGTGAGTTCCAGAAAGAAGTCTTGCCATTTCCAGAAAAGGCACTACTTTATATTGAAGCAGAATTCGAACAAAGAATAGACTTTCAGTTCAAGGTAATCACAAGGAATCAGTGTAGTTTTGTGTTCAGTGTAGAGAGTTGGTTGTAGGAGAGAGAAGATACCTCCTCTTAAGCAGTAGCCGCAGTGCAGATGAGTGTTCAAGAAACAAGTCTTGCCACTTTCAGAAGAGACACTACATTAGAAACCAGCAGGAGTCGAACAAAGTAGGATCCTACAGTTGAAAGTAATCACAAGGAATTTGTGTAGTGTAGTGTCTAGTGTACTGAGTTTTTTGTAGAAGACGGTAGATATCTCCAATTCAGCAGTAGCCACTTTGAAGATATGAGTTTAAAGAAAGAAGTCTTGCCACTTTCAGAAAAGACACAACATTAAATGGCAGCAGAAGTCGAACAAAGAAGAGTCCTACTGTTCAAGGCAATCAGAAGAAATCAGTGTAGTGTAGTGTGTAGTGTTGTGTTGTTAGCAGAAGAAAGTAGATGCCCTCACTTCAGCTGTAGCCGCAGTGAAGATGTCAGTTCAAGAAAGACGTCTTGCCACTTCCAGAAGAGCCACTACACTATGTAGCAGCAGGAATCGAAAAAGAAGAGTCCTACAATTCTAGGAAAAGTGTAGTGAATCATGGAAGTGTAGTGTTTAATGTTGTGTGTCGTAAGTAGAAGAAAGAAGATACTTCCACTTCGGTTGTAGCGAAAGTGAAGATGTGAGTAAGAGAAAGAATTCTGGCCACCTCCAGAAGAGACACTGTAATATTCAGCAGCAGTAAAGGGAACAAAGAAGAGTCATACTGTTCTAGGATATTCACAATTAATCAGTGTAGTAAGTGTTTAGTTTTGTGTGTTGTAAGTGGAAGAGAGAAGATTCCTCCACTTCTGGTGTAGCGAAAGTGAAGTTGTGAGTTCCAGAAAGAAGTCTTGCCATTTCCAGAAGAGCACTACTTTATATAGCAGCAGGAGTCGAACAAAGAATAGTCTTTCAGTTCAAGGTAATCTCAAGGAATCAGTGTAGTGTAGTGTTTAGTGTAATGAGTTGGTTGTAGGAGAGAGAAGATACCTCCTTTTCAGCAGTAGCCGCAGTCAAGGTGAGAGTTCAAGGAACAAGTCTTGCCACTTCCAGGAGAGACAATACATTAGAAACCAGCAGGTGTCGAACAAAGAAGAATCCTAAAATTGAAAGTAATGACAAAGAATTTGTGTTGTGTAGTGTTTAGTGTACTGAGTTTTTTGTAGAAGCCGGAAGATATCTTCAATTCAGCAGTAGCCGCAGTAAAGATATGAGTTCAAGAAAGCAGCACGAGTCGAATACAAAGGAGTCCTACAGTTCAAGGTAATCACAAGGAATTTGTGTAGTGTAGTGTTGGTTGTAGGAGAGAGAAGGTATCTCCTCTTCAGCAGTAGCCGCAGTGCAGATGAGAGTTCAAGAAACAAGTCTTGCCACTTCCAGAAGAGACACTACATTAGAAACCAGCAGGAGTCGAACAAAGAAGAATCCTACAATTGAAAGTAATCACAAAGAATTTGTGTAGTGTAGTGTTTAGTTTATTAAGTTTTTGTATAAGGCGGAAGATATCTTCAATTCAGCAGTAGCCGCATTGAAGATATGAGTTCAAAGAAAGAAGTCTTGACACTTTCAGAAAAGACACAACATTATATGGCAGCAGGAGTCGAACAAAGAAGAGTCCTACTGTTCAAGGTAGTCACAAGAAATCAGTGTGTAGTGTTGTGTGTTGTTAGCAGAAGAAAGAAGATGTCTTCACTTCAGCTGTAGCTGCAGTGAAGATGTCAGTTCAAGAAAGACTTCTTGCCACTTCCAGAAGAGACACTACATTATAGAGCGGCAGGAGTCGAACAAAGAATAGTCCTACTGTTCAAGGTAATCACAAGAAATCAGTGTAGTGTAGTGTATAGTGTTTTGTGTTGTTAGCAGAAAATAGAAGATGGCTTCACTTCAGCTGTAGCCGCAGTGAAGATGTCAGTTCAAGAAAGACGGATGTCAGTCTTGCCACTTCCGGAAGAGCCACTACACTATGTAGCAGCAGGAGTCGAAATGAAGAGTCCTACAATTCTGGGATAAGTGTAGTGAATTATGGAAGTGTAGTGTTTAGTGTTGTATGTTGTAAGTAGAGAGAGAAGATACCTCCACTAAGATGTAGCGAAAGTGAGGATGTGAGTTTAAGAAAGAAGTCTTGCCGCATCCAGAACAGACACTACATTAGAAATAAGCAGTGACACAAACAAAGAAGAGTCCTACACTTCTAGGATAATCACAATGAATCAGTGTAGTGTAGTATGTAGTGATGTATGTTGTAATTAGAAAAGAGTAGATATCTCCATGTCAGCAGTAGCCACAGTGAAGATGTGAGTTGAAAACAAGTCTTGCCACTTCCAGAAGAGACATTACACTATATTGGAGCAGTGTAGTGAAGAACGAAGAGTCCTATACTTCGAGGATAGTCACAATGAATGAGTGTGGTGTTGTGTGTTTTAAGTAGAAGAGAAGATATCTCAACTCATCAGTAGCCACAGTGAAAACGTGAGTCAAGAAAGAAATCTCATCAGGGGTCACTGTGAAGGTGTCTTCAGTTATCGTAAGGTGCTGTTTTCCCATTCATCTCTTGAAGGAAGGATTAGTCAGCATAGTGCAATCTTGTATTGGTGATCCTATATTCTAGCTACACACTCACAGTATACTACTATAATGCAGCAATATCTTCAAGAAAGGACGTGGCATATGCCTATTAGTATTGTATTTAAAGCAAATTATATTTGTGCCCACTAACAGTATGGAAATTAGTGAACTGTTCAACAAATCAGTAACTCTTTGTAGTGTATGTTTATTAGTGAAGTGATCTCTCTACTGTGCAGTATCTGGATGATTTAGTGAATTAGCTAAGTGTGCATTAATGTTAGGTTAGACGACGAGTGAAAAGTGTTTTATTTCCAGTGATTTTGGTGAAGTCAGATGTGCTAGTGAAAGTGAAGTGTACCTTTTTTTTGTGATAACTTTGTTTTTTATAGGTTTCAATATCTAGCAGGGGGTTCCTACTATCATCGGGAAGCTTTTGACTGAACCACAATATTTGAAGTAAGGTAAGTTCTTACTATGAATATAATTTTAAAATATTAAGTAAATTTAGATGTATTGAAAAAATGCTTTTTAGGTCATTGTAAATATTGAATTTCGAAATTATTTATGTTAATAATGAGAATTGCATAACAAAAAATAAGAAATAACTTTTTAAATTTATCTTGAACTATATATAAATTTATTTATATAATTTGCAACCAATATAAGTATATGAACGCTTATAGATGTAAAAACCATGTGGGAGTACTTAAATGTGTGTGTGTGTGTGTGTGTGTGTGTGTGTGTGTGTGTGTGTGTGTGTGTGTGTGTGTGTGTGTGTGTGTGTGTGTGTGTGTGTGTGTGTGTGTGTGTGTGTGTGTGTGTGAACAATTTCAAAAATTGTTTTTAAATAAATTGTTAACGTTTGTACAATTTTAGTTATCTACATTTTAAAATAACCACTAGGATTATGTTTATTAATCATTGAGTACACAAACAATTATTATCATTTTAATAAAACTGTTAATTTGATTTTCTTGTATAGAAGTATTAAATTATAGCATTTCTACAGAAGCTAGATTCATTTAATAAGACTCTCAAATGTCTTAATAGAACAAATTATAAAAAGTTAATTAATTAAAAAAGTAGATGAGCGTCTGAAGACATAGAAGAAGCTTCTTAAATGTTATATTTTTGATACTGTATATGAAAATAAATATTTTTCCAATTTTTATAAAACACACACACACACTAAATATACGGAAACTCTACCAATACATGGTTTATGTTTACATATCTATACTTATTTATATGTGCATACACAGAAATGTTGTAGTGTATACACATTCAAATTAAATACAACTATTGTTTTTCTATTTCTAGAGTCACAAGAATACCATTTCCAAGAGGTCAGGTTTCTACAAGTCAGCATGTACGCGGTAAGAACCCAGCAATGGAATCAAACAAGGACGGCTCTGCAGTCATCAAGAGGCTCCGGATCTTTAAGAGAAGGTAAATACCTATGCTCAGAGATATTCGTTTACGGAAAATATTTAAAATGTTCGGTAATCATTTTCTTGAGTAATCAAAACACTACTAGAATTAATGTTATTAAAATTCATTCCCGGGGTGTTTGGCATTAACCACAGTACTGTGGTCTCTAACGTGTACCAGCCTACGTTAGTGCAGCTCGAGTTTCACACTTATGATGGCAGTCGATGGTACTGCTGAAACGTCTGTTTTAGAACAAAACACGGCTAAACAGCCCGAAATGGATTTTAATAACATTGACTACGGCCGTGTAAGCTTTCGAACTACTGGAATTACTATTAAAAAAATCTATTGTAGAATGACTTATTAACGTGACAGGTGACAATAATGTATACATAACAAAAATTTTAATAATTTTTTAATTTCAATAGTACAGAAAATTATTGGTCTATTTTCATTATCTGACGATAAACGGTTTCGATCGTTCAGCGCATCTACAGATTGAACTGAATTTTGAATAAACACACATTTACGTCTAATACTGCAAACAGAACAGAAATTTACATTGTGTGCGTGCGCGAGTGTTTCGTGTATGCACTATGCTTAATAACCCTTTGTGTTTCTAATGTAATTAGCAATTAATATATTTAGATATTAGAGTAGATTTTAATAATCAGTCTGTTAGTTAGGCAGTCTTAAGCACTGCATGCTAATTGGAGTAGCTAACCTCTGCTATAAAGCGCAATATGGGAAAATAAATATTGTTTACAAAGGTTTATTGTGATGGGTGGGTGATAGGGTTATTGAAGACTACCTGTACACTGCACAGAATGTCTTTGTAATTTTCCTTACAAATTCGTCAAATGTAATATACTAGATAATCTTTATTATTTGCAAAAAGATACGAATCGTTTCCTTGCTAGCTTATTCTAATGATATTCCCAAATTACGACTCAGAAGTAATTGAATTAGATATTTATTTTTCTGATTATATAGTTTTACTTTATAATGGAATACACATAATGTTAAAATAGTATGACAAATGTTAGAATTTTCGAGTTTACACTCAATCTGTCTCTATATATATCTTCAAATAAATACACTGCAAGTAGGTTTATTTTCACCTGACGCACGTTTCACAGAAATTATTCTGTATCTTCAGAGGCTTGTTTGAATTGTTCTTTTGTAAGTAACTCGTTGAGTTTCCTGCAGGTCTCCTATTTAATATCTTCAAAACACAATTCAAACTAATCTCTGAAGATACAGAATAATTTCTGTGAAACGTGCATCAGATGAAAATAAACATACTTGCAGTGTATTTATTTGAAGATATTACATAGCAGACCTGCAGGAAACTCAACGAGTTACTTACAGAAGAATAACACACACACGCGCGCGCGCGCGCGCGCACGCACGCACATAAATAACTTGTCGTTTTTATATTATAAAAATTTATATATTTTTGTTCTTGTGTATTTCAGAGTCTCAAGGTAAGTGAGGTTAATTTACGTCGGAGGCGCAGTTTGCTAACGTCATTGGTGAGTCAAATTTCATTTCGTTAACAGTGCCAACTAAATTTTATAGACAGCTGATACACTCACAGTGTTCCCTGGTTAGGTCGCGTCGGTTCGGTTCGGTTCGGTTTCCAATAATATCATCATCGCGCAATAACATTTAACTTTTTTTCGTTGGGAGATAAAACATTAGTTTTAAGAGTTGTTTTGTTGCAGGTTTTCGAGATCATCGGGAGAAGCCCACACACAGCTTGAAAATATTTTAGAGTTTGTGTATTAGTTGTTAATGTAGGTTTTATCTCTATTAGATATTTGTAAGAAAGTGGGTGTGTCAGTCTGTATATGTTGTTTCACTTTAAAACAAGTCAATAAATTTATTTGGTACTGTATAAGCCGAGTACTTGGAATAATCAAAAGTTTTGAAAGTCTAAATTGTGTTTTTATCTTAAAACATATTTTTTTGTGAACATTTTATTTCCAAATACTCATTAGTTTTTAAGAATATCTTCAAGAAAGAAGAAAACACACCTTCTGTTTCCGTTCGTCAAAGATGCGATCTCTCCTTGGGTGGGGGGGGGGTATGATTACTTAATCATAACAGGGTGACTATGAACCTGCAGTTCTTGGCTGCAGACTCATAGTCACCCGAAGAACAACAGTTCGTTTCTTTCTGAAAACTACCTTTTCCCTCGTATTATGACTACCGTTCTTCCTCCAATTCATTGATCCATTTTTTTTCTCCAATTGCCCTTCTGCTTCCATCCCCATAAAAGCTCATTAGAGGCCTTCCTTCAACAACTGTTCTCTTCATATGTATACCATGTCCAACATGAACCTGATTCATGTTTATTGCCTTTGATTTCATTTACAATATCTGTATTTTTACATAAAGATTCAAGTTCCTCATTTGTTCTTAACTTCAGTTTCTCACCCACTCTCAAAGCGCCCAGAATCTGGCACAAAATATACCATTTCCATCTACATAAAGACTCTTCAAATTATTTCAACAAGTTCCATGTTTCGGTCCCGTACATATTCCACCAATAGTTCAATACCAGTCTACCTCTAATTTCAAATTCTTACTCAATTCTCTTGTTTTAAATAAGATGCTGTTACGTACTTACGTGCTTACGTAGTTATTCATGCCCTTATTTCTTCTTTAACAAGTACACTGGTTACAATTACGTAAACAGTGTTTTCACTCGGTTAAATATTGATATTGGGTTTTAATACACGTTTTTTTATATTCCTGCACACTCGCGTCGCTGTTAGGTCTTACAATGATTTTCAGGTAGGTCCTCGTCGGAGAGTCTTCAGAATTGTTTATTTATTTTTCTCTTTCAGGTTCACCTTTGTACTGTACAGCGTGACATTGTGCTAGTGAAGTTTTATTAACCTGGAGGTACCATTTTTAGACTAATCTAGCCAATGAAAATGTCTGACCTTCTCACGGTTGAAGCTCACACATGCCATTGTCACGCTGATCACACACCACACAATAACAATACACACCATACACAACCCCTCAACACTGCACTGCGTTGAGGGGTTTTCAAGTCCTCACACACGTATCTGAGGCAAAACCATTTTTTTGTCGTCAATACGTTGCGGTTTATTAAGATGGTTAGGCTCTTATTAGTTTGTAAGTGTGGTTTTTTTCAGATGCTGGAGCTCTTTTATATTTATAGGGTACAAATGTAATGTTATTGTTATTAGTATTATTATTTTGTGAATTATCATGTGCATATACTTGTATTGTTTTGTACATGAAAAAGTTTCCAACTTTTTTTTATATTTGAAATTTTAAGCCTCAAACCTTTTTATCGTTTAGTCGCGTAACACCGACTTTTTAAAAACGTCTTCCGTAAATATTTCTTTCGAATTTTAAATGACTTGGATACCATGGAGTAGGTTTACGAAAATAGAAAATACAAGAAAGAAGATCAATTACTGAACTACATAGTGCTTAACTACAATGACGTAAGGAATAAAAATAAGCTAATTTTGTGTTCTTTGTGTTGTATATACGATATAGTTAGTTTATCGTTTTTTTTTATCTATCAGTAGGCCTACTTAACTCGGTATGACATGTATGCTTTTAATAAAGACATAGACAAGCAGAGAAACTTCTCTTTTGAATGGTTTTCTGCTTGTTTCTCCTGATTTTTGTAAACACGCTTTGTTCACGCAAAAACAGTGGGAAAGTTAATTAATTTTTAATTTTAACTTAATGGTGTGGGAGTGAACTATTGTTAATTACATAAATTGCAACAGGAATGTTACTAGGCAAGGGTTACACAAGACCTTGCAAAATTCCTTTTAAAATACGCGTAACTGAAAAAGCGGGTTCTTCATTGGTATGGGATTGTCACCATCCTACATCAAGCCTCTCCCGCTTCCAAAAATCAAAAGAGGTCCCTATCATGGCTGCTACTTTGACGTAGTGATAGGGCTTAAATGAACTAAACGCAGCCTGGTGACGTCAGTTGTCATGCCCCAGTTTCGATTGCCTGAAGATTGTTTTCTGTTGATACTCAGGGACTCAGGTTGTACTGATGGACGCTTTTCGCCTACAGTACTCATCAGACGTACATGGAACACGCACATTTAACAGCTGTCTTTGAAGACAAGATCTTCTAAAACAAAACACTTCTTAAGACCATCTGAACGAGTAGATTCTGTTACCAATTATCAAGGACTGCAAACAACTCGAACATATCTATATTTCTGTGACATTGCTGAAGTATCCTTTACACATCCGACTAGTCATTCAGTGCGATATACTGTTGTCAACATCAAAATTGTGATTCGTCAATGCAATGTTAAGTAAAGTCGCCAGGACAACAATGAAGTGCGAAGACTAAAGATCATTAGCCAGCAAATTTATTATTGTAATTCAGGTAAGAGAATACAAGAGGACCATACAGGCCTGTAGCCAGAATGTGTGTGTGTGACCTATAATTATCAAATTATAATTCATTTTCTATATACGTCACTCAGATTCTTGCAGCAATTATATAATATTCTGATATTCATTATGGTTTCTTCTGCAACACAGAACACAGAATTATGTCGATTGTTATTGATTTATTTACAAACCTCTGATGATGCTGATATTATTCAGCGGAACGTGCGTCAGGTGTTGAAACGACAAAAACGCGACACACTACTTGCAGAAGAAACTATATTGAATAATATCACAATAACACACACACACTTTGTGTTTTACATTTTTCATTCTATTTCAGTATTTGTAATAATCCTATCATCTATCGCTATCACAAACAGCTTACCTCTTATAGATAAATCAAAATATATGTTGTTTCTGTTCGTGGTACTGACGCAAAGGCTACTTGGTGACGTTAAGGTATCATTTTTACTATCAGTTTTACTGAACGTCTACAAGATTCAAGACTACCCGTTTCGTGTTCTACTTGAGGCTTACTGTTTAAAAACTAACGTTTATACACAGCAGTAAAAGTCACTTTAACTACCTGCATCCCACGATGGATTCTTTCCCAATACCAATCACGAAAACTACGCATCTTCTAACAAAAATAACGTTGTTCCTATTATTTATTCCAAAACCATATAGATAGAAAATCTACGTTTAAAATGATGGCCACTCTTTAGACATATTTCCAACAACCCATGATGCGTTAGTAATTTTCTATAACGAGCCTATAGAGGCCACACAAGTTCACGTAGTGGAAACTTCGTTGTATTTCCCTATTTGAATGGGGAATTTTTAATTCGTGAATTTTTCATAATTTTTCCCGAATTTAAAAATTTAATAAGATTTTTAAAAATGAAAATTTTTTGTGATTGGTAAAAAACTTTTACAAAACGCGTCATTTAAAATTTAAATAAATTAATCAACAGGGAACTCATTAGATTGATACTTTCATACTCTTTATATTCTTTAAACTTTGGTATAAAATATGCTTATTATGGTCGTATACAAATTGCTGTATTCAGACGAATTAAAAAAAAAAATATCTGACCTCCAGAACAAGGCGGTTCATTTTAACGTTATGCATGATGGGAGTCACGACACACATTGCTGTTTGGACACGCGCGCGCGTGTGTAGTTTTCCGATAAGTAGAAAAGTCTACTGCACAATTAATTCTGTCTAGATTCGGAAAACATGGTTGCTTGCCGTACCGTCATTATCTATGATGATAATATGCTCTGCCCACTGCAGATTCACCATATCAGTTTTTACTGTCTAACTGAAATACATATGCATCTTGGGAGATTAATTGTCATCCATGTGTTTCTTATTCCATAAACACAATCAGAGTCGTATCGTTACACTAGCTTCTAGCAGGCAGCAAAACTCCCTCGTCATCTAACAATGGGGATGAATCACGCGGTTTAATAACACACACACACACACACACACACACACACACACACTCTGACTAAGAATATAAAGCGACTATTAACACTACAAAACTTAGCCCCCCCCACCACCCCACCACTCAAAATTCTCCCAGTACTGTTTTAGAGTTGCTAAAGATAATCAGGTCAACGAGGTACTGCGAACATTTTCTGTTACTTTACTTGTCTATTTGTCGATTTGCGCCCCCCACTGTTAGACCTGTTTACTGTGTGTGTGTGTGTGTGTGTGTGTGTGTGTGTGTGTGTGTGTGTGTGTGTGTGTCAGAGGCGCGCCAGTACTGACCGGCGCCTCTATACCCTCCCCAAGAATAAAAAAATCACTTTATAAAAACGTATTATTAAGTACAAATGAAATACAAACTATATTAATTATACTATATTAATTAAACAAAACCCAGGAATTACAAGAAAATGTAAAAAATAAAATAAACATTCAAGAAAGATACAAAAACAAAACATCAAAAATAATTTGGAATAAAATAAGGTAATTTATGTTATTTGTCAAGAAAATCTTTTGCCAATTCCACTCTTATTTGTCAAGAAAATCTTTTGCCAATTCCACTCTATGTAGTTTTACGTAAATGAACACATGAACTACCAGTTTTATAAAAACGTAAATATTCTAAATATTTTTTGGTACATAATTAAACTTACTATACTTTATTTGGCTAGAAAATCTCTATGATATTTGTATTTTGTATGGAACATGTAAAGTAGGAACATATTACAAACATTGATATTAAAAGTATATACCGGGCTGTTTGGCCAAGGTCTAAGGTTTACAAACAAACCATACGTTTCAGCAGGACAACTAGCTGCCATCTTCAGTGGAATTCGAGTCTACCTGAACGCGGGGTGTCAAACTTCACCCCACTGTACTGTGGTGTGGGTGGAGGAGCCTTCACCACAGTACTGTGGGCCTGACGTTTGACACCCCCCGTTTAGGTAGACTCGAATTCCACTGAAGATGGCAGCTAGTTGTGCTGCTGAAACGTTTGGGTTGTTTGTAAACCCTAGACCACGGCGAAACAGCCCGGTACATAATTTTAATATAACTGACACCGGGCGTGAAAGCCTTAGAACAATATTGCAAACATTATTTGGTAAAGAAATAGGTATTGAAATATTTAAACAGTAAACAAAATCATTTAGTAAATTTACTTTTTTTTATTTTTATTAAAGAAAATTCGTGAATAATATCGTGCATATCAAGTTGATCCAAAATATCTGACTTTACTGATATAATGGCAAGATTTGAAAGTCTGTCTTGCACCATTGTGGAGCGCAAGTAGTTTTTTAATAATTCTAAGTTTAGAAACGGATCGTTCCGCAGATGCTACAGATACCGGTAATGACAAAAGATTCCGAAGAGCAATTGTAAAGTCTAGATCAACTGTGATTAAATCATTTTAATAAATATACTGGATTATCTTATGTACATTGATTTTTAAAATTAGAAATAAATGGTTCACAGTGCAAATTTTTTCGCATAAATCGTCTGCGTGAACGTCTGAATGATTCCCTGAACGAATGACGTTCTGGTAATTTACAAATTTAAAATGATTTGCAACTTAACATCTCAGGAGCAGCAAATTGACACCAGTCATAAAAATTTGGCAAGAATACCCGTCCAGAACGCTGAAAAGGTTAATACAATTAACTTAATGAATAATAATTTTTTTTTCAAATATCTACTCCTCCCCTGAAATTTGTGGCGTCTTTACTATCCTGGCGCCCGTGTGCACCACACACTTTGCACACTGCGTCGGGCACCACTGGTGTGTGTGTGTGTGTGTGTGTGCGCGCGCGCGCGCGCGTGCAATTGGAACAAAACTAACGGGCCTGTGCAAAGCCCATAATCCGGGGACCGGTTAACGAGGCCCACCTACCATATTAAAAACATTCAGTGTTTAATAACATTGTTTTTCGGTTGATACATTATTCCAAAGATTTTTCATATTTTAGGCTAGCGGTATTTTTATATTAATACTTGAAAGTCTATTGAAACTATTAAATATGTAGATTGTCGTAAACAGTGTATACATATATGCCGCTAAATTGGGAAAACAATTTTGAATTTTATTATTTTCATTCGCCTAAAAACATTTTTAACTTTTTTTTGCGCATAAGTTTACTGTTTGGATATATATATATTTCACAAAGTTAAAAAATTATCGTAAATAGAGACTGGTTGTTTTCAATTTTAGTTTATAAATTTCTGTGTCCTTCTCAGGGGACAACGCTTTATCGTGGCCTTATCCGTGCGGGCGAGGAGGTTTGCGTACTCTGATGAGGTTGAGAGATATGCAGGTGGTAGGGCCTCCCTTGCCGGACAGGTCTCAACCGAGGAGGCAGACGAAGTGTGTCCCACAACGACCCGTCTGTCTACCCAAGGTCCCTACCTATCCTCACTAATCCTTTCATCGTCATTTGAGGGGGTGGATGGGACTCCGGAGGTCGGCGTGAACCAACTCGTCTAAGGGAGAAAACGTTACACAAGCAGTGAGATGGCAGCCCCATCATCGACCTTTCGCTGCCATCACAGCGCTCGTAACGCTGTCGGGGGAGATTTTGCTTACTGGCACACTCAATAGAAGAGAAGATCCGACTAAGGAGTGCACCACAGCCTGAAGAAGAAGAAGTAATTTCTGTGTCTTCTGAGATGTCGTTATGTTAAGAAAGAGAGCCTGCGACGTTTTTGCGGGATGGCGTATGCGTTCTGAGGTGTGTGTGTGTGTGTGTGTGTGTGTGTGTGTGTGTGTGTGTGTGTGTGTGTGTGTGTGTGTGTGTGTGTGTGTGTGTGTGTGTGTGTGTGTGTGTGTGTGTGTTAATTTTTAACAAGCCTAAATAGTAAAACTGGAGGAAGAAAATAATCTATAATTTGTAAAAGAAGTGTTATATTTAATTTGTACATATACCAGAACCGCCACTTCCTAAAATATTTAGGGCTGTTTATTACATAAAATTAAGATAATATATCTACAGCAACTAAGCAAGGGTTAACTCAACAATATACAACTATTAGTGTGCAACCTTTGTTTAAGTATCCAATAATATACTGTGAGAGAACTGCTGAATCTCTCTCTCTCTCTCCCCCCTCCCTCCCACTCTCTTGTCTCCCCTCCCTCTCTACATATTCAAGCTAACTTTGTTTATGGATAATGCAACATGATAGTGTTTTTAGGCTGGGGGTCATTCCACAAAATGCGTGATGCGTCATTGAAAAATGTAAGGCTTGCACACTTTCGATTCCCCACAGTCTAGAAATCTTTGTATACAAAACATTATCATGCTTCGATGTTTCGGTTTCGTCAAAATTCTTTATGCGCGCGCGCGCGCGCGCGTGTTGTGTATGTAGGGGGAGGGGGAGAGAGATTTTTTTACTTGATTACATAGACTTCACTTATTACTACTTGTTCTCTCTTTCACACTCTTCTATTTTTCCCTCTCCTTCTAATTCCTCCTTCTCTTTCTCTCTCTCTCTCTCTCTCTCTCTCTCTCTCTCTCTCTCTCTCTCTCTCTCTCTCTCTCTCTCTTGGCCTCTCTTTTCTTTTAGTCTGTCTGTTTTTCTCCTTTATAGTCTGGATAATAATTTTTGGTTTCGAATAATATTAACAAAACATTAATGTTATTGGTTCGTCGTCAGTAAAATTACATTTTAATAAAATAATATCTTTAAAGAATTCAGACTTCGCTGATTTCATTGGAGTTAATAAAAAAAATGTAAAAAGCTTATTACATTAAATGTTAGCCTATAAGCGCTTTGATTGTTAAGACACCTCATTCTCAGATCTCAGATTTCAAATTTTCTTTCTTTAATAGGCCTACATCTTTTACGTCCATTAATGTGCAGGCCCTTTACCTTTAACAGTAAAGGCAAGTTACCTTTAACACTAAAGACAAGATAACTAACAAGACAATCTTTTTTTTTGCATAACGATTCTCATAATTTTATCAACTTTTATAACCTACATTAAGAGCAATTGAACGCCTGAAGATATTTGAAAGGAAGCTCCTGAAACGGGTCCTGGGCCCCATATATATTGAAATGGGGAATGGATAATACGGCATAATGATGAGATATATTGTTACTTCAACGAACCAACGGTAGAAGTGTACGTAAAACTAAGGAGGCTGCAATGGGCTGGCCATGTTGTAAAAATGGATGACAAACGAACACGTAAAAGAGTTCTTATGGAGAGCAAAAGGCCAAAAGGCCGTCCAAGAAAAAGATAGAAAGATGGTGTCGCTGTGGATGCAAGAGAGATGTTGGGAGTGCGAGGATGGAAGTCCTTTGTTACAGATATAGAGAGAGGAGGATAAAAGAGGCCAAGGCTCGACTTCGGGCTGTAACGCCACAGTAGGAAATGGATTATACCTGAATTTGTTATACACAACAGGTGCTATCAGATAGACTGGAATTTTAAACATCTCTTGAATACACAGTAATATAACTTAAAATTGATTAATTATTATTTTAATGTAGCCTAGTATACTGAAATCGTAATTTGTCAGCTGCGAACATACCTTTATATGTCCCACATGTCTCTCTCTCTCTCTCTCTCTCTCTCTCTCTCTCTCTCTCTCTCTCTCTCTCTCTCTCTCTCTCAATAACAACAAATTGGCATACTGTTTAATAAAACAACGTACACTATCTACAATAACGTATGCAAAGTCGTATTTGCGTTTCACTTTGTTAATGCCATTTTTGTTTAATTTTAAAGTATTAAATAATGATGTCTACCATTGCGCTTAAAGTAATGACGTTTTGTACATTTCAATTTCAATTCCATTGACGACCAATTAGTGTCAATTATCCACGTTGTACTGTATTTACGTGTCACGAGTGCGCGCGCATCACACACACACACACACACACACAATTTTTTAATAAAATTAAAAAATAATTTTATAGTTATAAAACCTTTTATATTTTCTTGAAATTTTAACGTTCCAGATGTTTAAAAATAATATAACTTATATATAGCCTATATATAATATTATATATTTGACTATATTAATATTATATATTATATAATACATTTATATTTATTACTTCCATATTCCTTAAGGAATGGAAGTATGGTGATGGCAAAAAAAATCGTGTTCGAGATTATTGCAGATTCTGGTTCTACTACACTCAAAACATGAAAAAAAGTCGTTTTCCGAAAAGTGTCTGTGTGTCTGTCTGTCTGTCTGTCTGTGTGTCTGTGTGTCTGTGTGTCTGTCTGTCTGTAGATTTTTTTTCTATGGCAAACGATAACTGCCGCAAATTCAAACAGAATCAAATAATTTTTTGCATACAGCCCGGTTTTGCAGAGTTCTCGCGACCTATTGTTTTTGGTGAAGATCGGTTGAGGGAAAGGGGTAGTTTACCAGCAACGGTTTTTTTTTAGCAAGGGTAATTTTGTTTGTTTGGCAAACGATAACAGCCGCAAATTCAAACAGAATCAAATAATGTTTCGCATACAGCCCTGAATTGTAGAGTTCTCAAGACCTATTGTTTTTGGTGAAGATCGGTTAAGGGAAAGGGGTAGTTTACCAGTAACGTTTTATGTTTTAACAAGGGTATTTCCTATGGCAAACGATAACAGCCGCAAATTCAAACAGAATGAAAAGATTATACAGCCCTAAATTGTAGAGTTCTCAAGACCTTTTGTTTTTGGTGAAGATCGGTTAAGGGAAAGGGGTAGTTTACCTACAACGTTTTTTTAACAAGGGTATTTTCTATGGCAAACGATAACAGCCGCAAATTCAAACAGAATCAAATAATTTTCTGCATACAGCCCTGATTTGTAGAGTACTCAAGACCTGTTGTTTTTGGTGAAGATCGGTTGAGGGGAAGGGGTAGTTTACCAGCAACGTTTTTTATCATGCGTATTTTCTATGGCAAACGACAACTGCCGCAAATTCAAACAGAATCAAATAATTGTTTGCATACAGCCCTGATTTGTAGAGTACTCGCGACCTATTGTTTTTGGTGAAGATCGGTTGAGGGGAAGGGGTAGTTTACCTGCAACGGTTTTTTTTATCAAGGGAAATTTTTTTTTTTGGCAAACGATAACAGCCGCAAATTCAAACAGAATCAAATAATGTTTCGCATACAGCCCTGAATTGTAGATTTCTCAAGACCTATTGTTTTTGGTGAAGATCGGTTGAGGGAAAGGGGTAGTTTACCTGCAACGTTTTTTTAACAAGGGTATTTTCTATGGCAAACGATAACAGCCGCAAATTCAAACAGAATCAAATAATGTTTTGCATACAGCCCTGATTTGTAGAGTACTCAAGACCTATTGTTTTTGGTGAATATCGGTTAAGGGGAAGGGGTAGTTTACCTGCAACGTTTTTTTATCAAGCGTATTTTCTATGGCAAACGATAACAGCCGCAAATTCAAACAGAATGAAATAATTTTTTGTATACGTCCCTGAATTGTAGAGGACTCAATGACTTTCGATTTTGGTGAAGATCGGTTAAGGGGAAGGGGTAGTTTACCTGCAACCTTTTACGTTTTAACAAGAGTAAAGTACTTGAAAATTTATTTAAACTTTTTGAAACAATGGTAATTGTTAAAAATAAAATAATTTTGTTGCCAGGCAATAAAATTATAATTTTTTCATTTTAATGTAATATAATATTTTTCATTTAATACAGCAATAAAAAGGCAGGTAAGACACAGCCTGGTTGTTTGGCTGAAAATGATTTTAAATATAAATCTTAGAATATGGAAGTCATGTATGGTTCTCCATACCGATATTTTTAAATTTAAAAATTGTATTCTGTAAAATTTAGTTATTTGTTTTCAAGAGGTTATAGAATACGAATACGACTTTAAAAATCTTTAAAAAGAATATCTCTCTAGCTATGCAGTTATGATGTTTTAAAAGTATAAAATTAAAAAAATGACAAGCTTACATGATGAATTAATTACAATTTGATTAAAATTCTTCTGTTTGAAACTAATTTTCAAATAGGCAACAAAAAACTATATGTATATATTTATTGAGCAAAATAAATCTGCTTGCATATATAAACATTTAAATAAATTTGGTAATTATCGACTTTCTGGGCCGCGCTGGTATTGGCGTGACATTTTTTTTTTCTATTCTTCTATACTATATAAACACGAGAAAAATAATCTTAAACGGCGGTCGAACCTATTTACGGAGAAAAAAATTAAATAATTACTCACATAAGAACGCATGCAGCAGCGGTACAGGACGGCCATTTTTCAAACATTTACAAGCGAGTTGGATGAAAAGCGAGTTGAGCCGATACCTGCCGGTTAGGTTCGGAGGGGCGGCCCGAAGGGCCGCGGATATAGTTCATTGTTTCATATAATTCTTGCAAAAATTAAGGCGAACCATTTTTCAAACATTTACTGTGCATTTGTGCGCCGTCGCTCAGTTAACATGGCGGCCATTCACTTTACATGTTCTTTATGGGAGTAATTATTTTGTTTTTTTTCTCCGTAAATAGGTTCGACCGCCGTTTAAGATTATTTTTCTCGTGTTTATATAGTATAGAAGAATAGACAAAAAATATGTCACGCCAATACCAGCGCGGCCCAGAAAGTCGATAATTACCAAATTTTTAACACGTAACTGACAACCATTATATATATATATATATATATACACAATTTTCTATATAAGTAACTCGACGTTTCTTGCAGTAATTATATAAATTTGTGATGTTATTCAATTTCTTATTATAATGTTATAACATCACAAATTTATATAATTACTGCAAGAAACGTTTAGTTACTTATATAGAAAATGATGGATGAAAACACCATACAAGGTGATACAACTCATTCCTATAATACTACTTGCAGAAGAAAGACATTAAATAACATCACACACAAAAAAAATATATATATATATATGTGTATAATTTGTGATGTTTTCAATTTGTTTCTTCTGCAAGTAGATAATATTGTATATTCTTGTTAACACCTAAAAACAAATTTCTTTTTAACAAATTGAAAACATCACAAATTATATAATTACTGCAAGAAACATCGAGTTACTTATATAGAAAAATATATATATGTATATATAATTATTATAAAACTGTAAAAACCCACCTCGTAATTTTGTAATCCAATACGCCAATTGTTCTGCTATATGAATCTCTCTCTCGCTCTCTCTCTCCCTCTCTCACTCTTTTATTTGCCATTTACTATCCTTTCTTTTAACCACTTATCACTCATTCACAGCACACTTATAATCAATCATCATTCACTTTTAATCACTTATCACTTATCAGCACTATCATAGCACCACTGTACTGTGAAATCCCATATCGTTTCGGAGGCTGTCTTCTGGCCGCTGTTCCACCGAATCTTCCTCAGTTTTTCCTTTATACATCATGTTCTGGTAACTGTAGCTGTGCGTTCCTCTAGTCTCGGTGTCCGTCAATCTTCCTGTATTGTTTTCCAGTTTTTCTTGTCTTCATCGGATCAATTACGTTTTAGTTTTCTGCGTTTACACAAGAAACACATTTTTAGAATTTGACAAAAGCTTGTCACATGGTTCTTTTATATCATTATATCAATATAACTCTATTCAGTTGGTTTGTTTCCAAATTTAAATATAGTTTTGAATCACTTTCTTCCCTGCCATCCTTTAGTGCCATGTTGTACGTTTCTTTTATCTACAGATGATATGAATAGGTCAACACGTCTTACAAGATTGCTTACTTTACGTAAAGTACAGCTTCGTACTGTAGGTAGTGTTTAATTATGCTAACAGTATTATTTAACTTTTTGAAAACGTAAATATCTAATTGTAAATATTTTAGGACTATACGTATACAGGTTCTATTGTAAAATATTGTAAAACGATTTTTTCACGACAGCGTGCGAGTCCACCGGGTACAAAAACTGGATGTGTGGGATTAATTCCATGATCTACAATCTACACTGTCTAGTGTTAGCAGCAACTTCTGTATCAATCCGGGCGGTGGGAAATGTCTTGCTGACTTGGTGAAAAGACGCACATACACAACTGGATGTAATGTACACCTGCATCATCCGACTAATTGTGGTCACCGGACGTGATATAGTCACCACTTTGTTATCAGCGTAACACACCGTAATCGCTGCTGGAGTGTGATAGAAAGTGTAGACTTGCAGAATACACGCCTGCATACTCTCTTTATCAGTGGCTGACAAAGTGATACTTAGTTTGTCCGTAAACAAATATTACTTTGTTCAAGTACAGTGTATATCGCTTTGGCGGGATACGTCGGGACTATGTTAAGTTGGCTCAATTAAGCGGCTAACCATATTCTCCGAAATTTCTTAATAACGGAAAATCAGACATAATTCCCTTAACTACAGTAAACCCGCATTTATAAGAATTGTTACTAACAAAGTATGCGTAAGGAAAATATATATCAGTAATAAATATTGTAATATCCAATTAACTATTCTCTGTCTCTTTTTTAAGCCCCAAGTTTCTGGTGCCTATATGTAATATCCAATTAATATTATCCTCCTTCTCTTTGATACTTTTATTTTGTTCAGCCCCGGGTTGGAAGCCAATATGTAATATCAAAATAATTAGTATCTCTGAAGTTGATTTGTAACTAAATAAAAAAAACCTGTGTTTTATTTTTAAATAGAGAATTATTTATCTGAATCTCAGGGTTATCATACAAGTATCGTCAAAGTCTGGTACAGTTTATACATAGAACAGACAATATGATATTTATGCATGAGACTTGGTAATATGGTGTTGTGTGTGCTGTTGAATGTTTGTGGGTTCTTTTAAACATACTAGAAACTATAACAAAAACTCTTTATTATTAATGACTATTGTATATTAGTGTACAAAAATAATTCACAATTATAATGTTTTTATATTGTTTTTTGTTGTAATTCAATCGTTACTGTCGTAATGTTTGTTCGAATATTTGATTTAGTCTAGGAGTGATCTCACCAATCTAGATCACCTAAGTGTCATCCTTAACCAACACGTCCTACCAGTGTCGATCCACAGACCATCTTAACTCTCTCGCCCCCCCCCCCCCAACAACACTATTCCTCTTCATTCTTGACGATCAACTAAGCCTCTGCCCTCTTTAGCTTTTCCTTTTTTTCGGGCTACTCTTGCACAAATTCTGAAATTCTCTGGATTCCTACATATGATTTTCGTTTTGCTCTCGTGGGGATGTTGTCTCCAAAGATCCACAAGTTCTGATCTTTCTTCAACAAACGCAGGGCATTCCGCCAATACATGCCACGCAGTCTCCTCCACTCCAACTCCACATACAGAGCACTAGGGGTCTTCCGCCAATCTAAATGCCGTTAACTTTGCCCTAAAGTTTCCGTGTACAGAAATGAACTGCGTAGCATAGTGATTGGTATTCAAACGTAACCGAGAAGCACAACCACACTGAAGCAAGTTTACACCAGGAACAAAGTCAGAGACCGACACCGCCTCGTTTAAGTGGTGATCTGCAATTTTTTTGTCCAATGCATTTTCAATGGGCGAACAGGGATTTAGTTGGGCACCGTTAATTAATGATCTATTAAAGGTATGTATTTGAGATGTCTACCATACCTTAACACATATATTTAAAACGTGATGCACTAGTTTGAACCAATTTAAGAGAAAAATACCAACATAAAAATTAATTAATTTTTATAAATGTTTTGAAATTTTTTTTATATCAAAATTTTTTATAAAATTAATTGTTTAAAGAAAGAGATTAATTCCAGT
Organism: Magicicada septendecula; assembly: GCA_034769895.1. NCBI lineage: Eukaryota > Metazoa > Arthropoda > Insecta > Hemiptera > Cicadidae > Magicicada > Magicicada septendecula. The sequence goes on from CM068371.1 coordinate 2,896,777, forward strand.
ACATTTTTATTGGTACTTTGTACTGTTTAGCCACAAAAAATCGGAACTTATTAGTACTTATAGTTTTTGAGAAAAGTGTACCGGTACCTAATTGTTGAAATTCATAGTTACGGAAAAACGCGCTTAAAGCTAAACAATAAGATTAGAAAGCAATGTTTAATACGTTTCATTTTATTTATTTATGGTCGCATTAATGTAGATAACCTCATAGAAGTATATATTTTCTTAATCAGGATGAAATTGAGAATTTTTTGGGACAATACAAAAAAGTTTTATTTTTTACCGAAAAACTGCTGACCTCCCCTTAAATACAACATTGAGCACCCTGGACCCACCAACCACGACATACATCCTCTGTTACATTGCTAATCCACATCCTAGAAACATCTGTACTAAGCTGACTGGTAGCATGTTAACAACAATACACACAAAAACACTAAACGTTTATGAGCTGATGTTTTCTTTTCAGGTAGTAGTTGTACCATGTCTCAATTACCGCTAACAATCTCAACGAGTGTTTAAGACTAACAAAAACAATTTTTTATGATAATGTTACACTCTAAACAATTGTACAATTATCATCATCATCATCATCATCTTCTTAACGGTTTCATGCTTTAGCGTTCTGATCCTATTCCACAGTCCATCTTTTATCCATCCTGGTTTCCGAGGCTACTACTGGAATTGCGAATTGTTGATTGAGGCAACCAACCCTATGCCGGCTAGATTTTTTATCGACCTTCTATACTCTAGATTCGTCGTGTTCTGTTATAGAACCACCTCGAAAAGGGTGTGGCTCTTGACGAAGCACGACGGTCTTGAGTAGGTAGAAGCTGTGGTCCAAACGGCTCTAATTGTACAATCAAAGATCATAAATCTCACATGTGGATAAAGCACAAAATACTACAGTGCACAGAATGTTATAGTAGAATGTGTAAGAAGCGTTTTGCATACAAAACCAAAGGAGAAACATAAGGAAACAGCGTGTAAACGACCGAGAAACCTAAATTAAGAACAATCAGTCATCATCATCACTACTCCAAGTACTAGGCCTTAGACTTGTTCCGGAACCCATTTCCTCTTGGTCTGAACGACGTCTTTCTTCCCAGTAGGGTGATGACCCAATGCAGCCACAGGTAGACGGATATCAGGCATGTGGTTAAGTGTTTACACCATCTCTTTCTGTGGTATTCAATCTTCTGGTGCAATGATACAATGTTTAAATCGCGCCTAATGTCCTCGTCCCTTCTCCGATCCAAGAGAGAACAATCTTGCGTCCCTCTTGGAAATTTCGTTTCGGCTACCTGAATCCTCTACACGTCCCTTTTACCAAGAGTCCATGTATCACTAGCACATAGGAATTTGGGGACAACCACAGTTTTATAAAACTTCACTCGGGTATCTTTCCGTGTTTTATATTTCAGGTGCCTATGAATCGTTCCACAGATAAGAAAAAAAAACCTTAATTCTGCTTCCTAAGGATATATTTACAAGAAGACAACAAGAGGTCGGCAGAGAGAACAAGTCAGAGGAGGGAGAGAGAAAGATATATAGAAAGAGAAAGACAGAGAGAGGTAGGGAAATAAATAAAGAGACTAATTTGTTTATTGTTTGTATAAGTGACCAAAAGTGTTTTCCATGTACGCTTTGAACGTGATAAAAACTCGATTAGTCAGCGCTCTCATTAGTATGTACATGCCGTACGTGCATAACGTGATGAAAACACTGACAGATCTGTAGTCACAAAGGGAACGCGCGCGCGCGCATGTGTGTGCGCTGTAATTATTCATCAGTTAGACTTGCTGCAAATACTATCACCATGGATAGGAGTAAAGAGGTATAATACAGAGAGAAAGAGAGAGAGAGTGAGAGAGAGAGAGAGAGAGAGAGAGAGTGAGAGAGTGAGAGAGTGAGAACTGTTGTCGCTGAATCTTACAAGACCCTTACTATATAATTATCGACGCTACAGAATTCATGCTTCCCGTGTTCAAACAAATCACACCTCTCTTTTTGCAATCATTGTTCGTTGTAATCGTTCTCCTTTTCTCTCTCTTATTCGGTCTTTTTGCTTGGAAAACACAATTCTTTCAGAAAAATAATTCTGTTCATTATCATTGTTTCATCTTACAATAACCAGCCAGTAAGCCAGTATGTCATGTATGCCACAGGCCACAACAATTTTCATCCTCCACTCGTTTCCGATTTTTTATTACATTGCCATTATTATTATTGTTACCATAATAATTACTATCTATTCATCTTTATTCAGTGGCTTCTGCTAGAAAAAAAGACAGGCACAACGGGCAGTAGAAGATGATGAACAATTAGAAGGAGCCAGATAAGGGCGCAATAGGCTCCATCCTAAGTGGTTCCAGAATGGATATGGTTATGAATGCCTGAATTAGAGATGTGTTTTTTAGTGGGTGAGAGTCTCACACACCAGAGGAAGCAAGACCTCCTCTGATGGTGCATAAAGTATTTTCCCTCCTTCTATATAAAAACAATTATTTACTCATCGTCAACAACAAGGATTAAACCAATCATTTTTGTTTTGTCCGGTCCGAAACAGAAGGACTAGAGTTTGCCACTCCAACGCTTCTTCGGACGTCCCACACGCCTCTCCTTCCTTTAGGCTTACAATTCTATAGATTAATTAAGAAAGTTGTGTTAGTGGTTACAATCACAAACATAATTAACACTGTTATCACACTACTACACAAAAAATATTCTGATTAGCGCTTTCAAACTTTACAGCTCATCATCAGATTCGAAATAACAATAAAAGGACTTAAAATGTAAAATGCAAAGTGCAATGTAAAGTAATGACACGGGTGACTGAACTAACTAGTTAATAATAGCCGGAAAGGACGTTTAACTTATAGGCCTAGTTTGTTTACGAAAATGTGTAGCGTTGTAGGACAAGTGGGGGTATAAACAAGTTTTCTAGTCCTATTATTGTTATTTCCGATCTGATGATAAGCTGTGGAGCTTGAAAGCGGTAATCGGAATAATTTTTAGTGTTAATTCCGTTTGTAATTCTATAGTTGTTTGAGCAAACGGCACACATCCATTGGGGTAAGATATTCCACCCATATTAGCCTACACTGGACAACTCTATCGAGTATACTCATAACATTCAGTTCCTGCCGTATTCAGTTACTTTATTCTGCGATTTTGAAGAGTGTATCTTGCTACGTGCCTGAAAAACCTCATGTCAGCAAAGTCGCATGTAATTATCACACTTGGCTTTGTCACTTCAGTGATACACTATTGTTTACAAAATCTGTATTTAAAAATTTTTGAAATACTTTAATAAAGGTGGCTACAGCTTTCTAGTGTAGCCAAAACATATCTTTATTTATAAATTTAATAATTGTTGGCTGATATCGTATTTAAAAGATCAAACACAACATTTTGTAACTAATAATTTCTAGAAAGGATTACAGTATCTACTGCAATAACAGACTAAAAGAGGTAGTTTAAAGGGAATAAGAAAGAAGCTATAACAGTTCGCAGTTATCAGCGCATTCAGCCATTACGTGTGAGTTCAAGTGGCCATTTCGTGGGTGAAAACTGCCTGCCTCATCCCATTCCCCTTCGTCAGCTGGATAAGAGAAACTTTATGGGACAATTGACATTTAAATTTTATAATAAAAAAACGGCGATAAATATCGGAATAAGGAAAAACTTGCAACTGTATTGATAACTCTAACATGACGCAATTGTCTTCAATGATACACAGGACGTGAGTAGGATGAATGAAATCGGTTGTCACCTCGTATTAGGCAAAGTCATTTGTTAGAGGAATTATAAACAGAAATTAATAGGCTCACTGATTCAAACAAAACAGGCAATAATATAAACAAAATAAAAAATGTATCAAGTGTTTACCGTCAACATGATCATTATTATTACCATCAGCATAAGCTTAACTTACTGCTTGACATTCTCAGCCTACCGTTATACCTTTGGTATATGTTATTCTACCCGTCTAGATTGCTAAACCTAATAACTAATATTTATATTCTTGGATTTTGTTGTCCATGGCGTGTCCGTTGATTAACTAATTATAAGTATAATATTACTGACTCGAAACACTAAGTTTTTTTTTAATGAAAAAGTAAAATATTCACCTTTTAGCATGAATCAGTTTTCGCTTATTACAAGTTTCGTCAGAGGGTGCCACTAGGAGCGCTCTCTGTCTTGTTCTTGCTGACGGCGCCGTCGCTTGAAAGCTCCATGTTGTGTGTGTGCGGTGTGATATGTTAAAATAGTATGTGTGATCTGACTTGCGTCTGTTCGTTTAGGATGTAGTTTTTATGTATTTTTGTGTGTTTGTATATTTCTAGTTGTTCAAGAGTGTCTAGTTTTTGGCCTTTTGTGTGTACGTGTAGAACATCCATGATAGTATTTATATATCTGTGTATGTGTGGTTGGATTCAATCAGGTGGTTTGCAAAGGTGGATTCGGTAGTGGAGTGTAGTGGCTTGCTTTGTTCAATGTATCTTTGTTTGAAGCAATGTATAATATTTATACATTTTTCATAACATGGAAACATATGTAATAGAAAAAAAACTAACATGATTTGGCCATATGCTGAAAACCAAACAATATGTGGATTAAGAAGCTAATAAGCGGACCCCATCAGACAGAAGAAAACAAGGATTCAAAGCAGATTGAGGACTGTAAGAGGCAATTATATGTGGCCATGACGGTTAGAGGAAGAAGATTAGAGAAGAGACAGACTGAAGAAAGGAGAACAATGGTAGCTGTAAACGCTCCAAAGAATACGAAGTGAAAGTAGAAGAATAAAGCAAAGGAGGAAGACAAGAAGAAGGATGTGAATGACAAAAGAAGATAAGAACGTAAAGGAGAATTAGGTGGAGTAGAGGGATGCAAATGAGGATGAGGGGTTTTGAGGAGTAAGTGAAGGAGAATTAGGTGGAGTAGAGGGATGCAAATGAGGATGAGGGGTTTTGAGGAGTAAGTGAAGGAGAATTATGTGAGGGTGGGCTAGGTCTAGGTGGAGGAAGAGAACGAAGAGGAGGAGGATAAGGATAAGGAGCCTGAGAAGGAAGATGAGGAGATGAAGAAGGTAGGAGGAGGATGTGATGGAATACTTGTTTATGGAAGAAACTGGCGGCAGTGATTATTAATTATTCTAGAATCACTTAATTATTTAATATACTAACAATAACATGGAGAGCACGCACACTTACATTAATTCTCGCAGCTAATCTAACACATGCCAAAGAAAAAACCACGAACTAATGCTTATCATTATAGTATCTATTAGAGTGATTTTTACGCTGTTCATTGCATGCAGAAGTAGAGTTTACAGATTTTATTAGCCGCTCTTTAATTGACGCGTTATGTATAACAAAAACGTGAACACACTAACAAAATTGCAATTGATATAATTAAAGAGTGTAAAAAACGCAAAAATTAGGGACGAAATCGGTATGGGAACTGATGTTATAGAGATAATGCAAATAAAACACTTGAAATAGTTCGGACATGTTCAAAGAGTGCCTGAAAACTGATGGCCAAAGAAGGTAGGTATCTTTACGGTCACCACCGAATAGAAGAAAGAAGAGAAGAGGAAAACGCACTTGGTAAACGCAGGTGAAGAGACAGTGGGTTGAAAAGAAAGGAATAATAGGCAGTAGAAACCAGGATGAGGGAGACAGCCACGGACTCTATTGTGTGTGTGTGTCGGCGCAGACGATGACAGTGTGATGATTTAAAGACAATTTAAATAGCACAAATTTATTTTTTTGTTCTTATAACAAGTGAGAGTATAATCCACCCTCCCTCTGTACCCAGATACCTGTATCAACCTGTAAAAAGGCTAGTACGAACATGCAAAGTACAATGTTATTAAGTGAAAACTAATAATCCTTATATGTAAATAAAAGACGTAATAATAATAAATGAAATACCTAACTCCTAACTAAGAAAAGGTAGGATACTTTATAGTAGTTAATTAATGGACAATAATAAAGGAACGAACTACTTTTCTCTCAGCGTGTAAACTGCGCCCGCTTTCATACTCCCTGCCGCTAAACTAAAGTCAGTCGACCCAGAATCTCTGACATGTAAACAGCTCAAAAATGTGTCGTGAAGTTAAACTTACGTTTATGTCGCTAAAACCGATGTAACAAGAAGTTAGTGATTCTCTTTTAATTAATCCACATGTAGCGAAAGCGAAATGAAACTTAAAAACTAGTAATGTAGTTCAGATGTTGAGAAAATATTATTAATAAATAAAAACTTAGCCGACACATCTCTTTATGAAAAGCAAGTGGTAAGATATGTTCCATACCATGTAGAAGGTAACATCAGTGCTGTTTTTAAAAGAAAATTAAATGTGAAAAGTGAACACCAACGCCAGGAGAGAAGTTACGACAACAACTGTACGAACTCCAAGTAGCAGAATCCCAGCGTCATGATCTAGACCACAATACAGGAACAACCAAATAAATGGAGGATCCAGATGGACAACGAACTACATCCAGGAAGACCTACTGAAGAGGATCATCTCAACCGCCAGCCGCAGACTCACGTTATACTCAGGTGACACTAAACCATAACTTCTGTGCGTACATTGTTTTAACAACCTCAACAAAAGAACAGTAAAGTTTCTTGTAAAGACTTTAGATCACATAAATATTAGCATATTAATGTTTGTAGTTTCTGTAATGCTATAGTAATAACCTGATGATGCTTAAAGGTAAAGTTTATGTGAAATTACATCAGACTATTCTTCAAATAGTTTGGATGATGTTAAAGTATGTTAGAATATTATAAAGTTAGAACCCGGATGCGTGGTAATCAAAGTAATACACAGCTGTATGATCTTGAGGTACTAAGAGTAACAATTTTAAGAGTATTTGGTGCAGAATATATAAGAATTTTCCTTTAAAAGTAAAGTAAAAACAAAAAGATGACCATTAAAGCTATTATGTTTATATCCGTAGTTAAGATAAAATAATAAAGAAATGTTTTCGCTAATATCCAGAGAGTGAATAAATTTATGCAACCTTGGACAAATTCCTGATATATACATTGTCATAATTTGTTGGTAAGTAATTTTTACTAACTACGGCAGCTAGTTTAAATAACAGCAAACAATTAAACTGGTTCCCTATGTTATAATGTCTTAACAGGAGAGACGTTATAACAGCAAGGGTGACTTTCTCGGCATGCGCTAGTCTATTCCTTTCAATGATTTTGTTTTACCGATATGAAACGTCTACAGCAACAGGATCACTATTTACGTTTATACCCTAAACGTTGAAAGCACAGAGGAAGAAGAAGAAGAAGAAGAAGAAGAAGAAGAAGAAGAAGAAGAAGAAGAAGAAGAAGAAGAAGAAGAAGAAGAAGAAGAAGAAACACCCACCGTAAATGAGCCAAGAATTGAACGTTTTACGGAACTGAATCTTCTTGTTCTTCTTCTCCACGTCAAGGTATAGTGTTACAGCCTGTTCCGCCTTCAATAAAGCCATCTCTTCCATGTTTTACCTATACCTTGTCTTCCTTGAGGTCTGTGTCTTATTACTTGTTTAAGTAGTCTCATATATTTCATTCTCTCAATATGCTGCCTCCATTTTATTTGTCCTTCCCTTATTCTACTGGCCATAGAGTATACATTTAACTCGGTTCTTATATCTCAATTTTGTATTTCATCTCTAAGGGTGCAGCCTTTGGTTTTTCTCAAGAACTTTGTTTCACTTGTTTGTATTCTTCTCTCATCATTTCTCGCCATTGTCCAAGTTTCATGTCCATAAGTTAAAACAGGCGTTGCCATTACTATATGCAATTGTATCTTGGTGTCTTTCCTTGTCTTGCCTCCAAGCGTTCTGTATCATTGTCGCATATCATAGCACATATTTGAAATCTATTTATTTTTATATCTATAATGTTCTCATACTCATTAGTTACATCGTACACTAGAATACTGAAATGAGATACATGTTCTATTGACTGATTGTTTATAATTATCTTAGAACGTGTCAGATTCTTTCCTCGTGCCATTACTATATAAAATTTATCTTGGTGTCTTTCCATGTCTTATTTCAAAGTCCTCTGTGTGTATTACCTCATATCATTTGAAATCTAATTATTTTTATATCGATACGGAACTGGATAATAAATATAATCTTTTACCACAGTGGCCGCGGAAAAAGTTTCGATCGATTGATATTGTAAAATGAGAAGAAAGTCTATTTATTTAATGTACATTTTTAAACCATAGAGTAACGACGTCTCGGTGTAGAGGGACAGAGAGGAAACAACATAGGCCTACAAACGAACCTGGAGACAAAACGAGACTCACAAGAGGCGAAACATCCCTCCCGCTTCACTCCTCATTAAGCATTCAATTTGACGACAGTTCATTAAACGGATTGTTATCATAACAACGGTTTCGTTTGTGGCGTCTCCTGCCGTTTGTTGATTATAATCACCAGCATTTCGTTAGTCTCTCAATTGTAAACCACTCCTCTTTGTATACAAATGAATTAGTGTAAAAACAATTTTATCTCGTTTAACTGGGGTTTCTTTGCAAATGAGGCTACTCACCCCGAGTAATGAGATAAAATACAAACCACAATGATGTGACTTGTTTAACCTCAATCGTAATTGAATCACAAATTTCAGAAACGACACTTGTGACATTTTCATTGTTCTGAGAAAAACAAAAAAAACTTTTTTTTTTTGAAATTGCTTGGAATAAAATTTTGGAAAAATTACCTTGTATTTAATTAACTATCTGACACCGTGCAAACTAAATTTAATGTCAATCTGTCATTATACAAGTCTATACGTTATGTTTGAAAATTTTGCACATGTGTCGTTAATGCACTCTACAAATTTTCCGAATGTGTTTGAATGGTTTTAAATAAAGAAAAACGTGATAAATGAATATTACAATATTTATTTACAAATTACAAGGTATTATTGATAGAATACAAACTACATAGAAGTGAAAAAGTATTTACAGAATCTCAGGTTTTGTGAATCATCAACCTTGTGATGAAGTAAGACCGACCAGTTAGTCGTCGTGGGCTGTGCCATCGTCATCACTGCAGTCAGCTGCTGTTGTTGAGGGCCAATTCAAAATTTCATCATAAAAATCTTCATAGCCAATAATGTAATTTTTTAGCTTTCCTATATCAGCAATTTTTTTGGCATTGATTGGAATTTTGCCCATTGGATAAGCTTTTAATGACGGAAGAATAGGTGCAGCTTCAGTTTTGGCAAGGGAAAATGTGTTAGATGTCTGACCACCTATGAACTCCTTAGCTATAACTGTTCCTTTGTTTTCATTCTTATAGATAAATTGTCTATAAGTTGAAACCTTGAAAGTTACTTTGGCCATTTTTGGAATTCCACGACCTGCTGTTTCTTCTGAGCAAACTGTCTTTTTGTAGAATCTAGGCCACCATGTATGGAAGTTTATTATTGTCTCTGTTTCAACATAATGTAATTTGAATCTACCTTCCTTACCTGAACGTAAGAACAGTTCACCATATTGTTCTACCAAGTAGATTCTGTCTGTTTTATTTAAAAAACGTTTTATAGAACCGAAATCACGGTCACAAGGCATGAACGAGTGTCCTCGAACCGGGAAAAAATGAATGATGCAGTCAAATCTTCCTGTGTCACATAGGCTCAGAAGAAACCGCACCACCGTGTGGTTTTTGTTCTGTCCACCTGTGCCATCACTGAAAAGGTGGAGTTTTTTCACCGAACTTGGTAAAGTTTGAATATATTGCCACAAAAAAGTACATACTTCGTTTGGTGACTTACTTGCTTGTCCCTCATGATATAGATACAAGTCAGCTATGTCCGTTTTTAAGTTATGAATACAGTAAATATTTACAGACAGTTGCCTCAAGTAGTAAACCTCTTGTACTGGAATGCGAGGCAGGGATTGTGTTGCCATAAAGTCAAAGGCAAGTGCAACAGTATCGTCATCCTCGTTTTCCGATGCAACTTGCAGAGCGCTATAAAACTTTTTCGCACGCCTTTTATGTAACATTTGCTCAGCTGCTACATTCCATTTAGCATTGTCACTCAAGTTTCTATCTTTCATTTTCATAGAGAAACCTTCACAGGTACTACAAACGTCTATCTGTGGTCTTCCAAAACTGTAATTAAAATTTTCGTTGAAAAACTCCCTAAAAAAATCATACTTCACTTTGTTTTTACATTCTGGATTGGCTTCCAAAAACATGTTGTGCATAACCTTAATGCTTAATCTAGCGTCCAAATACTTTTTTTGCCTTCCGCCATAGTGAGTTTCTTTTACCTCATATTTCGCTATGTGGTTATAGATCAATTGGCAAATTTCGCCGTTAATAGCGTTTCCGCTTCTCGATTTGCCCCTAAGATCACGTGGACTTTTTCCAGCAATCAAAAGATTACATAAACGACGAACACGACTTACTGTAATGCCATATAGTTTCATAAAGGTATTTTTACATACCTTTTGGATATGACCATCAATTTTCACATGATAAGTAAAAAAGTTATGTTTTTCTTTAGACTGTCTCTTATCCTTATTCCTACTTTCCTCTTGCTCCATGTCTTCCTCAACGTTTTCGTCAACTTCGGGGTTTTCAGTGCCATTAGGCCTACGTCTTCTCTTTGGTTCTCTTCTTTCAATTAAACTTTGGAGGAAAGTATCTTGTTCATTCTTGCTGCATAGGGAGTAAAAATATTCCCACAAATCGCTTTTACTTTCCTCTGAGACATTAGAGTAGCATCTTTCAGCACACTTACAATTAAACGTATCCTGAATTTTAGCATGAACATTTTTACCTTTATAAGACGTGTAGGATTCACCTTTTACTCTGGCTTTTTTTTATTACATTCCTTTTGTAAGTTTCTTCATTAGTCACTCCTTTCCTCTTTTTAGGCTTATCACTAATTTCACCACAATCACTTTCACTCGACATTGTAACAAGATGTTTGATGTTTGGAAAGGTAAACAAACACTAACCTCAATGACTTTTCGCTCCAATAAACAGGTGCGCAATAATGCATATAAATCGCAGCTGTTGCTATCAAAACAGGTTAGGAAGCAGGCGTACCAATTAAATCTAGGAACAAAGAAAAATTCGTCCAGTGCAGAAAAAACACATGTGATTTCACTTGTGTTGTTTCTGCATTGGACGAATTTTTCGAAGTAGATTTTAATGCCTTAAAAGTATAGCACATGTGTCATTTCTGTACTAAACGATGCGCCCAGAAATACTGAATAAAACTCCATTCTTAACTCAATACCGCCAAAAATGTCACATGTGTCGTTTCTGCAATTTGTGATTCAATTACGAGTGTCAGTTGTTCGCGCAGCGACATCTATTGCTCAGTGATAAAATTAAACCTTTCGTGTGCTGCAAGACGTATATTTCGCGTAAACAGCTGTTAATTTCCAGATATATACCTGTCAATTTTTTCACTTTTTACCAGCTGTTTGAAATTTTTCTATCACGCGTGTTTTGAAAATGCACAAAATCAAACATTGTGTTGTAATGAATTCTCTGTTAAAAAACGTTTTAGAGCTATTGGAAAATCAAAACGAAATTGTAAATGTCTTAGGAGACGCTGCGCCTTCTGAAACAACGGTAAATGGGGCACACTCGAGTTTAAACGTGGTCGTTCAAGCACTGAAGATTCTCCCAGCAGTAGACGTCCAAAAAGTGCAACAAAAATTGGCATTATTGAAAAAATTACATTGTGTGTTGGAAGAGTGCAGATTGAGGAGTGGATAACTTTGCTGAAATCATAGGCATCTCGTATGAACGTGTGTATCATACTTTAACTCAAGAACTTGTTGTGAAAAAGCGTTGTGCAAGAAGGCTGCAGCATCAGGAGTTGTTGCATTTTTTGCGCGTCCAGTGCGACGACGTTTTCAATGCTCGTACGACCACGTTTAAACTTAAGTACTTGCTTACAAATCTTTGGCTTCGAAGTGGCAGCATCTCATGACACGTTTGCAATTTTGTTCTGAATTTCCGTTGGCGCTAAACAATTTTTAACAAAGAATCACACCACACTGTTTGATTTTGTCCGTTTTTCAAAACACGCACGACACGTCAACTTTAAGCAGCTTCTAAACAAAGAATAATTTGATAGATAGATTTGTCTATCTATCCTCGTACTAAAGATGTCTATGTACAATATTTTCCACTACTCGATTGCTTTGTTACAAATAACGTAATCGATAAAAGTCTGCGTGTCTGCGTGTCTGTGTGTCATTTTTTAAAGTACGTGTGGTTTGCAGCAGTAAACACGAATAGTGATGTCCGGATTGCAATATATTTTACGTAGTTCAGACAAAGAAAAAACTACTCAATAGATTCCTTCAACACCGCAATGCATTTTTAAAACCAAATATTTACAAATCTTCTTTAGCCACGCATTGTGTAGACAATAAATATCAATTTTCCAACAGTCAATATGTATGAAGTTGATTTAAAAAAAAAAAAAAAATAGGCCTACTGTTAGACCGTGTAACTGATCGTCTTGTTGTACATTGAAAAAAAAAATACAAACACCAATGATGTTACCAGCTTTAATTAATAACAATTAATGATTGGCAGTCAACTCGTACAATAATTGAACTTGAATTTGTCCACACGCAATAATAATGTCAAGTAGTATAGTTCCACACTAGTCATAGCACAGTAAACGCTTTCCACTAATCTACAACAAAACTCAATCCGCACTAAGAAAATCGCTCAAAGTGATAGATTGACAAAGCCTCTTGCTTTTACTGGTAGCACAGGTGTTCGAAAATAACTTTCCATCCTTACTGTGCGCCAGCTTAATGAGTATTTTAAGTGCTCTTGAACACACTGCAAGGTACTCGAGTGTTACCTTGTTAAACGCTACACCTGCTCCACTAGTGTAGAAACGGGTGGAAGGATTTTTTCGACTTTCCGAGAGGGTTCCCTCGTTACAATACAAAAATGTCAGAAAATGAATATTTGGAAAAATCTTAATATTTAGAAATATTATAACAATAATTTAGTAATTAAAAAATAAACTCTACTAAAACAAAACAACATGATTTATTGAAAATTATAACTTTAATAAAATAAATTACATATAAACATAAAATATTTCTAATATACCGTCGAAACAGCTGATTAAGTAAATAAACTTTAAAGAATCAAAACGATAAACAAAGTTAAATCAATTATTTCTTTTATATTAAATTCCGTTATTCGTTATTTTTTTACAACAAAATCGAATAAATTCGATTACTTGTTATTTCATTTTGTAAACCTCTGATAAACCTCTGATATATTCAGTAAAACGTACGTTAGGTAAAAATAAAATAATAAATTTTATTTACAGAAGTATTTAATATTTGAAAAACTATTCATACTATAGAAAAACAGCAAGATATATTGAAAGTAAGTTACAAAACACACCCACCCACCCACACCACACCCTTTCACCAACACACACACATTGTGCCTGTTACCTTTTAATATATGTAGTAAAATTTAAAAATATTATTATTATTATTATTATTATTATTTTATTATTATTAGTAGTAGTAGTAGTAGTAGTAGTAGTAGTAGTGGTAGTAGTAGTAGTAGTAGTAGTGGTAGTAGTAGTAGTGGTAGTAGTATAAGAAGAAGAAGTAGTGGTAGTAGTAGTAGTAGTAGTAGTAGTAGTAGAAGAAGTAGTAGTAATAGTAGTAGTAGTAGTAAGATTATGAGTTGTGGTGATTCGCTACTAGTTTAGATAGCGTTGTGGGGAGACTGAACACTGAACAGGTCCTTGAGAAATATTGATCTCCGCGGGTCCGTACCCGTAAGCACCGACGAAATCTGCCTGGAATTATGTATGAGCTGCGGCCCCAAACGTATAAAAATATAGACCTTGTTCCTTTGGCGTTCGCTGACGCACGCAAATTAAATATGCATTGTTTTGACAAAATATCCAAATTGACGATACTGTTACGACGGTCTCCTTGATCGTCGTGTGGTACAGTGGAAAACAAAATACAAGACACCAATTAAGTCGCTAATAACCAGCTTTAATCATCACAAATAACAGTTTGTAATAAACAAGTTCTTCAACAAGGTTATAGGCCTACTCGTACAATAATTCGAGCAGATCTGTCTTCACAAACAATAATGTAAACTATAAAGAATTCCACACTATAATCATTTTTCACTAATACACCACTTGAGACGCACTGTGTAAATCGCCCGACAATAACTGAAAACTTAGCAGCAGGTGTCTACTATTTGTAGTCTGCAGAGTTTCTTTAAATGTGTTCTTAACAAGCACTTAAAAGTACTAGAGGATAGTTCAGCACGGTCTTGGTAGAAACACATACCCATGTTCATAAGTTGGTAGCAACTAGATTACTGTACTGGAATCGGTCAAAACAATGATGCTTGTTGTTTTATTTCTATTAAATAAAATAATCTCAGAGCGTATTCGGTCCTTATATTATGGTTAAACAATTAATACACTCTTAAAATCAAAATACAAACTTTACAATAGAAGGATATAAAAAGGTTTTGATGTTTATAGTGCAAACTGGTAGTCGTGTATGTGTTGTTCACAGTTATAGGTTATGAACAGTTTAGATATTTATTATTTGTCTTTCAGGTTTTATGGTATTCAAAAAGGTGTAATTATCAAGTTGTGTTATCTTCAAGTGTTCTTTAGTGTTGGTGTATGCTATAGTGTATGTGATTTTTCTTATTTAGTTTTCTAATTGGTTCGTGTACTCATATGTGATTGTTGTGTTGAACAAGGTTATAAAATGATGCAGATTCACCCAGATCCTCTTCTTTTATTCGTTCAGGACGAAGATGGGGTCCAAATCTTCTTCACTTCCTCTTCCAGGATTTATACTCTTCCGAATTGTTGTCTGGTTGTACTTGGGTTCCTATAATGTTCTTCAAAACTGTCCTGAACTGTTTTACTATGTTTGGTTTAGGTTTGCTCTGTTAAAATATAATTAGTGAATACGTTTTAATAACGCGTCTGTCTTCTATGATGGTTGTTAAAGAATTCCTCTTTTATTTATCTGCATTTTCGGTTGCTAAGGTAAAACTTGAAATCTGGTTGGTTGATTCAGATATACATTGTCATACAAATTCATGGGTTTATTGCATGAACGTGGCCAAAACTTTTAAATTAGTATAACTCTGTTACACTAATTGGGAATTTAAAACTAATAGCATCATTATTTTGGTTTTAACATTTGTGACACATAGACACCAAACATTATAACACCTTAACTTGTGCTATAACATAGGGAACCCGCATTAATTGGTTTTGCCAATTATACAGGCTGCCTTCGTTGTGACGAGCTGAAAATTAATCACAACACCAAAACAATTAATATAAAAGGAAACTGGGAAGGGGAGACTGTTGATTTATGCACTCAGTTTAGTCTGTACTAAAGATGACATCCCTTTATTACATAATGAGATTAATTGCTCTACTCAAAGTTCTCAACATATATGGTTCAACAGCTTACAGTTTACAAGATGATTATATATTTTATTCTTTCACAAAGGGCCCTCAAAATAAAGATGTACATCAATTTAATTTATTCCACGGATCCGGGATTGAATATAGTATGTTAATACTGGTCACCTCCCCATATAAAATCTTGAAAATTGTGCCATTTGAAGAATGGACTTTATTAACCTTTTTAAAACAATAATGCTTTCAGTTTAAACTTTTACTCTTTTACTACAAACAGTTTTATTAGATTACAGACTACATCTTACATATAATGTCTGTTTTTAAAAGTCTTAAAGTGGTTAGTTAAATTGTCTTTTGTTGGTTATAATTTTAGTATCTCATAACCATGGAAGACAAGCCACCATGTCACCTGTGGTTTCCTGTAGTTGATGCAGATTTGGCTCTTCGGTCCTCGGTGTGTTTCCTGAAGGTCTGTCGTTACCTTAGTATCCGGTGACGGTGAAGTTCCTGACGTATGTTAAATCATTCTGGGCGTGGTACTCTCTTCTTAGATGACTGTAGTAATTCTCGTTGTTAGAATAAATAAAGCGAAAGTTTGTTTCACTGGTATTCACTTCACATGATTATTTATTAGTTGAATTTCACCTCATGGTTCTAGTACTGTATTAATTACATACTTTCTTATTTAAGATTTGATATAGATGTCATCGGCGCACAATTTAGTTATTAAGATATTCTTTAGCGAACTTTCACATATTTATCTCTGCGTCGCGAAACAACGCTGTGCGCAGCTTACGGCGTGAGCGCTCCATTGCAAGTGGGTTAATAGTTAAGGGGTGAGAGTAGTAATCTCGCGTTATTTACAATTCAGCATAAAAGTAGTTCCATGTTCCTTCTTTATTTAAAGGATTAAAGTTTGACTATTTAATTAAGCAGAGATACTCTTAATTACAGACGTTATTAAAGTACATTACAGTGGTCTTGTTTAATTATTTAAATAATGTCAAATTTACAAGTATATTTAGTTTGTTTAGGTGTCGGAATTCAAGTTAATTCCGGTTAGCGCATATCTATGCAGGATTAATTAACAAGGTTTACCCTTTCTGTACACTCGTATTCTTTTTATTTTATTATTACAACTCTTTATTAAATATTATTATTATTTAATGATAGCAATAAGATTTAGCTTAAATGTCCGATTTTATTAAAAATTTAAAATTTCTCAGCCTTCACATTGCCTATTTATTAATTACCATATTTTTATTAATGAAATCGTCACATACTCCGCCGCTTAAGAACAGACTCGGGCTTATTTTGTCAGCAATGTACCGGGAGTATGCTTGGGGATTACCGTGTGAAATTCCTCTCACCCGTTTTTCTCTGTATGAAATTACGAGCTGCATAAGTCACTCTCGACTTGCTTATTCTTACTATCCATATATATATATATATATATATATATATATATTGTGACGGTAGCGATATGCGAACATCTGCTCTCCGTTACCAGCGGCCGAGACGTGACCAACTACGTGCTCGGAGCGAGCCAATCCGGCATCAGCAGCCGCCGAGACGTAACCAACTTCGTGTTCGGAGCTAGCCAATCAGCGATGCCGGTTAGTTAATAAAACCCGGACCGGCAGAAAATTTTATGCACTCTTCATCGCCACGCCATCGAACGCACTTCCTCTCCTCTCCTCTCTCGGACGACATCGGGGCGGAGTCAGCCGGAAGGAAAAGCCGAAGAATAGAACCGCCGCCGTTCTTGCGTCTTCGCACTCCCGTTCCGCGCCAGCGATGGATTTCGCTGGGCCGGCAGCCGACTCTACAACCGGTGCCGAAAGAAGAGGAGGACTGCAGTACGCCACGATCAGCGGGCGCAGCCGCCGAACATCTCAGCGCGGCACGACCAACATCAGCTTTCTCACCACAAGTTCCTTTTTAGGGCCACCAAAAACGATAGTGTGTACGATTGGCGCCAGTTGTCATGCGGCAAGCCTTTTGTCCGGTGACTATATATATATATATATATATATATATATATAATACTTTACATACTAATTCTAATACTACATAAAATTCACACATTATAAAACATATTGTAAACATTCTAAATTTTTCTTAACTCTACTACTTATGACTACTACCGGATTTTTCTTTTGTTGTGAGTTATTCTTGTTATAGAATTACTCTTTAAGTAAATTTGTTACTTAATTATTACTCATATTCGATGTCAGTTGACTTCTCACTTTGCTCTACTTTCGATGAACAGGATTCAAGGTTGATCAGGCCTCGTACCTATTTATACGATTAGGTAGCCAAATGTTACTCAAGTACTCTTTAGCAGTTGAGTACACAACATATACCTCTTTTTTTTTTACATTTACTTAGCTTGCACTCTACCATTTCCTTCTTTGTGATAACGTTTTATCTGCGAAATATGTGTTCTTCGTACATATTTTTGAGTAGAGGGTTCGTACAGGGCTACAGTTACTGGAGTTAAGTAATTTGATAAGGACCGCACCATCGGTATGATAGCTTGGAAGTTGTCTTATCGATTGCACTACTCGTAGGGTGTGTTTTATACATTACTAAGTCACCGATTTGGTACTTTACTTCACTAATATTATTATTTCGCTCGTGATATTTCCTTGATTTCGCTAAGTTTGGTCGTAAATTAGCGCGCGCTTCATTACAGATTTTCTTTATATTTTTATCCCTAATTTCAAGGGGTAACAACTCATGTATTTTCCACTTAGTGGATAATGGGTGGTTAGGTTTATATTTGAACAATAATTCGAATGGGGTAGACTTATGTCCTTCATGATATGCTGAATTAAAGGCGAATTGTATCCAGGATAGGTTCTGGTCCCAAGACGTATGATCGTTTGCATGGTAGGCTATTAAAGCAGATTTTAGGTTTCGCAATTACCTTTCAGCTATATTTCCTTGCGGACGATACTCTGTAGTGGTAATGTGGTCTATTCCTAGTTTGAAACACATGTTCCTGAATTCCTTTGACTTAAACTGTGGTCCGTTATCCGACACTAGATGGACTGGGGTACCGAATTCTTCAAATAATCTATGCTGCAAAATACTTACGGTGGTTGTAGCTAAGGCTCGTCGCATGGGGTACATCCAGACGAATTTGCTAAAAGAATCTACGCAAATTAGTAACATTGTATTTCCTGATTTAGAACGCGGGTAGGGTCCTGAAAAGTCTAAATAAATTTTGGAGAACGGGGTAGCAGGAATTTCTGAGATTAATTGACTTATTTGACTGTTTCTCGCTGGTTTGCTGAGTGCACACAACTTACACCTTTTCACGAAATTAGCGATCTCACTGTTCATATTTTCCAAGTGATATTCTTTACGAATTCGATGTATAGTTTTATTTATTCCCATATGTGCTCCAATGGTGGAAGAGTGATAGTATTCCATCAGCATAGGTTTAATAATATCAGGGGCGATTATTCGTAAATATTTTCCGTTCGCTATTCTACAACATAACACTCTCTTACTTAATATGTATTTTTCTGACTTATTTCCTTTATCGAGTTGTTCAATAATTGGTCTCAAACGTGGGTCTTGTTGTTGATACTGGGCTAAGTCCGTAAATGAAAGAGGAAATTCGGTCATTAAAGTATTGATAATCGGCGTTTCTCTACTCTCCTTGTTTTCGTATGTTTTACTACTCGGCTGGAACATACGTGACAGTGTATCGGCAACTACGTTTTGGGTGCCTCTAATATGTTGTACTTTGAATTTAAAACAATTTAATCTTAATACCCATCTTCCGATACGACCTAACTGTTTTGGGTGATTTAGTAGCCAAGATAATGCTTGATTATCTGTTTCTAACAAAAACTCTTTATGTTCTAAAAAGGGTTTGAAGTTCTCAAAAGCGAAAACGATAGCTAAACATTCTAATTCGTATGCGGAGTATTTCTTTTCTTGGTCTGTCAGGGTGCGTGAAGCGTAACTAATAGGTAATCTAGAGTTATCTACTTCCTGATATATTACTGCACCTAGGGCTACACTTGAACTGTCTGTCTGCACTACAAACGGTTTTGTAAAATCGGCTAATTGTAGTACTGGGGGTGATATGATGCTTTCTTTTAATTTCTCGAATGCGGTTTGGTGTTGCTCATTCCACTCAAATTTAACTGCCTTCTTTCTTAAGGTATTTAGCGGTGCTGCAATTTCGGCTAGATGTGGGATATACTTGTGGAAATAATTTATCATTCCTAAAAATCGGGCTATTCCTTTCGCATCCCGCGGTGGTAAAAATTCTCTGATAGCACGGGTTTGCTCGGGGTCTATGCTTACCTTTCCGTTGGCTTTTACGATGTGACCTAAAAATGAAAATTGTGTGACAGCAAAATTTACTTTACTGGGGTTTACGGTTAATTCAGCTTTCTCCAATCGGGATAGTACTTCACGTAGATGTTTAAGATGTTGCTCAATTGACTCGCTGTAGATAACGATGTCATCTAAGTAGTGGTACACATATTTAAATTTTATATCATGAAATAATTTTTCTAATAATCTGCTACATACAGAACTACCTTGGGATATACCAAAGGGTACCCTCGTAAATTGGTACAGGTTGAAAGGGACGGCAAATGCGGTTAGACGTTTTGATTCTTCCGAAAGGGGTATTTGATGAAATGCCTGATTTAAATCCATAATGGTAAAAATTTTTGCTTTCGTAAAATAATGAAAAGCACTGTGGATGTCGGGAAGCGGTATAGATTCAAATTCTATCCGTTTATTTAATTGTCTGTAGTCCACAACTAATCTATGTTTGTCGTTACTTTTGGGTACTAAAAACGCGGGTGATGAATAAGATGAAGTAGAGGGTTCGATGACTCCTTCTTCTAAAAATTTGTTAATTTGGTTCCTCATTACTTCCATTTTTGGAGGTGATAACTTGTATGGGGCTAAACGTATTACTTTATTGTCGCTCAAATTTATTTTGTACTCTATCAGGTCCGTCAGTCCTAACTTTGGGGTGAGGACATTGGAGAATTGTTTTACTAATGTCTGTATGTTCCGTCTATCTTTACTTTCCAGATGACCTAATTCAGATTCGTGATGTTTTAGATGTGTGGAGGTCGTGCTAGTACTCTCTCTGTAATTTGCATTATCATCCAAGTTATATTTTCGTGAACGATCGAATCCAAAATAAAATTTCTTATCGTAAATATCTAGAATTATTCCTGTTTTACTGATAAAATCAGCTCCCAATCTCGGGTCCTAACTCGTCGCATACCAACATTGGAAAATACCACGTTAGATACTTTATTTTTACTTTAAACGTGATGATGAGTTTTATCATTAAGTTTTGTTTATTAGCTGTAGCGCATCTAATATTTACTGATTGACTGCGTTTAACTAAATTGTGTTTAAATAATTTATTGGCTAGCTCTTGACTAATTAAACTTCGCGTTGATCCGGAATCAATCAATCCGAGGGTGGATGTAACACCAAGGTCAACTTGTATATACGGTAATTGACACTTACTGAAATCACATTTGTTAATAGCGTTACATTTATCAATAAATTTTCTAACATAGGGGTCTAATTTTCTCTTGTTATTATTATTTTGTTTTAATTTGTTGTCTCTCAGGGGTTTACCTGTTTTCACGATGCTGCGGAAGACACAGGGTTTCGCATCTCCCCGCCTTACATGTTTTTTGGATAATGAGTTTTCTGATTGTGCTGTTTCCGTTTACAGTTTCTACTGAGGTGTCCAGGTCTCCCGCAGTTATAGCATACATATTCTTTACGTGGGGTCTCACTGGTTTCCTGTCGAGGTTGAGGCTCCTTGGACTTACCATGGCCATGAAAATAGGTTGGTCGCCGAAATGGTCGTCTTTCTCGTGGAGTACTTGCATCTGAGACTAGGGCTTGCGTTTCCTTTCTATGCGGTGTTGTGGATACCGATGCATGTCTGTGCTGATCTGCGTACCATACATTTGAAGAGTGAATACTACATTGTTCAAGGTCAGCGAAAGTGTGGGGTCTACTTATTAGTGCTAAACGGGAGCGTTCTTCAGGAGATAAGCCTACTAGAATAGTATCGACCAATTTTTTCTCACTCCAGTCGACTTGCAGTAGTCGTGAAGATTCTGTGATGTCTGCAATATAGTGGGCCAGTCTTTCATGGGCGCCTTGTACTCGAAGTACGGTATTTCTTTTAATCTCCTCGTAAATTCCCGTGGGGATAAAATATTTGATTATGGTAGTATAAAGTTCTTCTACTGGAAGAGTAGAGTTTAATGATTCCAGTACACGATCTCGTAATGGTGGTTTACATTTGGGTAGGATTACTTGCAGTATTTGCCAATCGTTCAATTGTTGTAGGTTTTTATTTGCAGTAGGTATCTGATAAAATTCAACAGTTTCGTTATACTTAAGCCATCGGTGTAAGGAATTTCATTAATTATTTTCTCTACTGGGTGGGTAATCTTTCCGTAGAGGTCTACATTAAAATTTACATTTGGTATACATTTCGAAGGATTGGTGGTTGCATTAGGAGTTGTAATCGCATACCGACTAGTGCGAGTATGGTGACCACTAGGCTGTGGGGGTTCTGATATCGTTAGGGTATTTAATTCTCTACTAGGTAACTGTTCATAAATCGGTTGTATCTTCGATACGGTGGGTGGTTCGTGGTTCGAGGTGGTGGGAGGGTGTTCTAAAGTAGGAGATTGAACCGGGGAAATATATAATTTTTGTAAGTAGTGCTCAATTTCCTCCATTCTAGATGAGTCTGACTTTCGTCGTAAGTCGTTGATAATTATGGGTAATTGGCGTAATGCCTCATCCGCAAATTTCTGCACATCGGCAGGGATTACGGTGACGTCGGGCCAGCTTAATAAATTGTTCAACCGGCGGGTTAAGTGTTCTATTCGTTGCGTGACGCGCAATATTACAGTAGGTGATTTTTCGTCTTGAAGGTTTTGAGATAATAACGTCAGTTCCCTATACTTCGCATAACAGGTTTCTCGTTCGCTGTCATAATCGAGTTCACGCAATCTATCTAACTGCGAGGGTATATCTGATCTGGTTTCGCGTAATGATTTTCGCAATTCAGACACTGTTACATTCACGTGTTTTAAACCGCGTAAAATTGCTTCGTAGCACAGCTCCTCTTTTAATAATAGATCAGGGTTAAATACAGCCATTTTTGAAATGTGAGTGGCTATAAATAATTATTCTACTATTTGCATTAAATTCTATACAACGCTTTCTTTTTTTTTACACAAGAACAATAAAAATATAAATCAATTGTATTCTTACTCTTTTTTTTTACAAATAAACAATTAAAATGTGAACTTTAATCATTTTACATTGGTAGAGAGAGAGAAATCTCACACAGGCTTCAATATACGTTCAACAAAGGGGGAATCCTCGGTTACTAGGCACAGGATAATACACGCTTCTTATAACAATAGAACTATCAAAGAGGGTGGCGTATTGTCTAACTTAACTTGCGGGAGGGCAACTATGACAGTTTTACACAGGCGGCAACAGGATATTTACCTGTCCGAGTTTGTCGTCAAATTGACAGGTTGATGAATGAAATTTTTGGACAAGTACGTACATGGTTTTGTTTACGTGGGTCAATATGTTAATATAAGTTTACACATATTATATTTACAATTAAAGTTACCTATACTATATTACTATAATAATAATTATGACTTTTATTTTATTTAAAATTTTGACACATATTAAAGTACATGAGTGAATAGATCAATAGCTTGTGTGTGTGTAATATTGGGACACTATTACTTCTTAAACAACACAAGACACAATTTTTTTTTTTACAAATTAGCAGCAAATTTAAATTTAACAAAGAGCAGAGTGGCGCAATTTATAACATCTTAACTTGTATTATAACATAGGGAACCCGCATTAATTGGTTTTGCTAATTATACAGGCTGCCTTCTTTGTGACGAGCTGAAAATTAATCACAACACCAAAACAATTAATATAAAAGGAAACTGGGAAGGGAAGACTGTTGATTTATGCACTCAGTTTAGTCTGTACTAAAGATGACATCTCTTTATTACATAATGAGATTAATTGCTCTACTCAAAGTTCTCAACATATATGGTTCAACAGCTTACAGTTTACAAGATGATTATATATTTTATTCTTTCACAAAGGGCACTCAAAATAAAGATGTACATCAATTTAATTTATTCCACGGATCCGGGATTGAATATAGTAAGTTAATAATGGTCACCTCCCCATATAAAATCTTGAAAATTGTGCCATTTGAAGAATGGACTTTATTAACCTTTTTAAAACAATAATGCTTTCAGTTTAAACTTTTACTCTTTTACTACAAACAGTTTTATTAGATTACAGACTACATCTTACATATAATGTCTGTTTTTAAAAGTCTTAAAGTGGTTAGTTAAATTGTCTTTTGTTGGTTATAATTTTAGTATCTCATAACCATGGAAGACAAGCCTCCATGTCACCTGTTGTTTCCTGTAGTTGATGCAGATTTGGCTCTTCGGTCCTCGGTGTGTTTCCTGAAGGTCTGTCGTTACCTTAGTATCCGGTGACGGTGAAGTTCCTGACGCATGTTAAATCATTCTGGGTGTGGTACTCTCTTCTTAGATGACTGTAGTAATTCTTGTTGTTAGAATAAATAAAGCGAAAGTTTGTTTCACTGGTATTCACTTCACATGATTATTTATTAGTTGAATTTCACCTCATGGTTCTAGTACTGTATTAATTACATACTTTCTTATTTAAGATTTGATAGAGATGTCATCGGCGCACAATTTAGTTATTAAGATATTCTTTAGCGAACTTTCACATATTTACCTCTGCGTCGCGAAACAACGCTGTGCGCAGCTTACGGCGTGAGCGCTCCATTGCAAGTGGGTTAATAGTTAAGGGGTGAGAGTAGTAATCTCGCGTCATTTACAATTCAGCATAAAAGTAGTTCCATGTTCCTTCTTTATTTAAAGGATTAAAGTTTGACTATTTAATTAAGCAGAGAAATTCTTAATTACAGACGTTATTAAAGTACATTACAGTGGTCTTGTTTAATTATTTAAATAATATCAAATTTACAAGTATATTTAGTTTGTTTAGGGGTCGGAATTCAAGTTAATTCCGGTTAGCGCATGTCTATGCAGGATTAATTAACAAGGTTTACCGTTTCTGTACACTCGTATTCTTTTTATTTTATTATTACAACTCTTTATTAAATATTATTATTATTTAATGATAGCAATAAGATTTAGTTTAAATGTGCGATTTTATTAAAAATTTAAAATTTCTCCGCCTTCACATTGCCTATTTATTAATTACCGTATTTTTATTAATGAAATCGTCACAACATGCCTATTTTTGCTTAAGAAATTCTAATGTTACATTTTTGTTATTTGAATTTTCTTAAATAATTTAAAACTGATTATTTCGTTTCCATATTTGCTGTGTATACTATTAATTATAAACCTATCCATATTACAACATTTGTTTTATAAAATTCTAAATGTATTTCCTAAAATTTACAAAATTCCAAAGTTTTTATAGGCGTAGGTCTTGACATGATAAATTTCTATTTTCTGTTATTGTAGCACCTATTAACTATGCAACTACCATCAAAACTACTCCCTATAACTCTATTAGTATTATTATTTAAAATTATAACAATAATTATTACTGGAACATTATAAAAAAACATAATTCACCTTTTGTGATTAAGCAATCTGTAAATGCCTGGTTACATAAATCCTGCATAAGACATATCATCCACTCATTACTTAACAAAACTATAAATAACATCAACACATACATCCTTACTTTTGAACATTTAAATAAAAGTTTAATCATTTAATAATGATTTTCTATTTTTTCTATTCTTCTTAGGCAGTTCAGCCATTGCTGTACTAGGTGCCTTTACTGTTTTCTCATCTTATATACATTTGATAATTATTATTTGGTTGTACAGTATTTAATTTATAACATTAGGTCTACCATTATTCACACTATTAATTGTATGTTTCCATGTATCTATAATGATTGTGTTCTTGCATTATTTAATTACACTGGTTCGTTAACATTTTGTTATTATATTGAGCTAGTTGAGAAGCTTGCCGAACAACACTATCGAATGTACGAGAATGTTCCGTACCACCTAAAACTGCCTCGCATGTCAAGTGTCACGAACGCACACAAACATTACAGGCGAGAAACATGTAGAAAGTTCTATAATGGCGTAACAATACACACACATTTTACAAACAGAAGATGTACTGTACGTGATACTAAAATATTATACGTACGATATGAGAATAATATGACTACAATACTACAGAATTTACAATATTAGTAGCCTATACTTGTTAAATGATGCAGCTTCTGAGCAGTCATGGAGAGCTCCGATCCAATAACCAGAAAATGGGTAAAGCCCATAGAGAATAAAGCGGAGAACAGCTCCTTCAACAGTGATACGTGGCCCAAGAAAAAGAGAGTGTCTGGTTGCGGATATAAATATGATAGTTACAGATATCACCGTCGGAGCTACGCTAAGAGGTGAGGACTTCTGGATGTGGGATCCATTATGCTGAGGTATCCTTCGGGTCAAGAAGGAAGACTTGGAACACCTACAAACAAGATCAATGTAGATATTAGCCCATTGGGCGCACCAAAATGGACTAATCTGTCAGTAGGTTGATAAAAGTCGTCCCATGGTAGTGCTCGCTCGACGGACGAGGGGTTTAAATGGGTTAGTCCATTTGAGACAGGAGTCCTACATTCCGTGTGTAAATGTATTCCCTCTATCAGTAGTAGTAGTAGTAGTAGTAGTAGTAGTAGTAGTAGTAGTAGTAGTAGTAGTAGTAGTAGTAGTAGTAGTAGTAGTAGTAGTAGTAGTATAATTACATCAGAGACTGGCCAAATTCTGAATTGTCTGTTATGAGTAGGTACTTCTAATTTCTAAATTTTGCCATTTTCCTTATGTATTCAGTGAGTCTGTTTTGTCTGTCATGCACAAGATAAAAAAAAGACCGAGAGAGTGTGACAGTGGCTGGGAGGATGGTATATAGCGACAGGTTATAGACAGACGTACAGGGAAACTGATAAATAAGCGGACCATAGGAAAACCATGTAGAAAGCATAGAGGGGAAAATAAAAGAGAAATAATTTGTAAACGTTTTAAGGTTTTAAGCAAATTGTGAATTCTAATTCTAATACTTGCTCTTTATTAATTTACTTTGTACTCCGCATGTATTCATTTATAAGAATAAATCACTCTGCTGTTCCCACTGATAATAATTCTCTAAGTATATAAAATTTGCTATTTTATTATTGACTACATTAGACGGCAGAGAAGTCTGGAACGTCTTTGATCTCTATAAATTGCCTCCCAGCCCAGCAGCTAGAGCCAGACCCAGGCTGAGGTCAGACGACAACCGATTACTTACTTTGTATTCATAAATCTGCGATAAGGTGGTCTGTCTTTGTCATTTTATTACCCTTTTTATGCAAATTATATTCAATACAGCCAACTGATTACTGACATTTTTTGTGAAACTTTTATTTTGTAACTTAAAAGTCGATTTTCAAATACTGCTTTGCTAAAATTGTTATTGCATTAATTTTTCCCACCCTGTGTAACGTTAAGCACATTTTTATCGTTTACTTTCTTCTTTATAAACTGTTTTTGTTATAAAACTACTACATTTTGTAATAAAATGTATTTTACAAGCTAATTCGTAAGTAGCTCGTAACTTTACTAAGCTAGCTCGTAGTATAACATCTTGGCTTGTGTTATAACGTAGGGAACCCTCGTTAATTGGTTATGCCAATTATACAGGCTGCCTTTCGTTGTGACGAGCTGAAAATTAATCACAACAAATAAAACAATTCTTAATTCAGGATATTGGGAAGGGGAGACTGTTGATTTATGCACTCAGTTTACTCGGTACTCAGATGACATCTCTTTATTACATTATGAGATAAAGTTCTCTATTTAAAGTTCTCAACATATATGGTTTACAGTATGATAATATATATATTTTACTCTTTCATAAGGGCCCTCAAAATATGATGTACATCTATTTAATTTATTCCACGGATCCGGGATTGAATATATATTAAGTTAATAATGGTCACCTTGCCATATACAATATTGAAAATTGAGCCATTTGAAGAATGGACTTTATTAATCTTTCAAAACAAGAAAACTTTTAGCTTAAACATTTACTCTTTTGCTATAACCAGTGTTATTAGATTACAGACTACATGTTACATATAATGTCTGTCTTTTAAAGTCTTAAAAGTGGTGAGTTAAATTGTCTTTTGTGGGTAATAATTTTAGTAACTCATAACCATGGAAGACAAGCCTCCATGTCACCTGGTTTTCAGTATTTGCTGCAGAATTGGTTCTTCGGTCCTTGGTGTGTTTCCTGAAGGTCTGTCGTAGCCTTAGTATCCGGTGACGGTGAAGTTCCTGAAGTCTGTTATCTCATTCGAGGTGAAGTACTCTCATCTTAGGCGACTGTAGTAATTCTTGTAGGATACTCTCATCTTAGACGACTGTAGTAATTCTTGTAGTTATAATAAATAAATAGAAAGTTTGTTTCACAGTTATACACTTCACATGATTATTTATTAGTTGAATATCACCTTCATGTTTGTTGTAATGTATGAATTACATAGTTTGTTATTTATTCATTGAGAGAGATGTCATCGCCGCACAAATTTAGTTATTTAAATATTCATTGAACCAACCATTCACATAATTATACACGCGTCGCGGAAAACGCTGTACGCAGCTTACGGCGTGAGCGCTGCATTGCAAGCGGGCAAAAATAGTTAGGGGGAGAGTAGTAATCTCGCGACAATTACTAGTCAACATAAAAGTAGTTCCATGTTTCTAATTTAATTAAAGGACTACAGTTTGATTAAATAATTAAATAGAGATATTCTTAGTTACAGACGTTATCAAAGTACATTACAGTGGTCTTATTTAATTATTTAAATAATAACAAATTTACAATAATATTTAGTTTGTTTAGGGGTCGGAAAACAAGTTAATTCTGGTTAGTGCCTGTCTATGCAGGATTAATTAACAAGCTTTACCCTTTCTGTACAATTGTATTCCCTTTTATTTTATTATTAGACTTTTTATTAAATATTATTATTATTTACTGATAGCAATAAGATTTAGTTTAAAATGTCAGATTTTATTAAAAATTTAAAATTTCTCAGCTTATACATTAACAATTTAATTAATTAACATATTATTATTAATGAAATCGTCACAGTAGTTTTGGTCAATAACATGCTTTGAGGATGATCCACGACTGAGTGGAGGCAGTGAGAATGCCTGATAGTAATTTGAGTGAAATGTTTGGCATTGTTACGACGGTCTCACTGATCGTCGTATGGTACAGTGGAAAAACACAAACACAGGCACCAATGAAATGAAGTCACTAATCACAAGCTTTAATTAATCACAAATAACAGTTTGTAATCAACAAATTATTCAACAAAAAATTATACTCCTACAATAATTCAAGTAAAATTTGTCCACAAGCAATAATAATGTCAAGTAATATAGTCCCGCACAATAATCACTTTTCAGTAATACACCACTTGAGACGCACTGAGTAAGTTGCCTGAACTGACCGTCGCTGGATGCTTATATTTATACCCTTTTGAGATGCCAGAATAATCTGTCACTTTTTGGGTGACGTGGCAAACAAGTGCCTATTACAGGCGCTCTCGAATCCACTAGAAACAGTGTCGATATCTGGCCTTGAACACAGTGTGCCTACCGGTGCGGTCTGGAACAGCCTCGATCGTTGACGCATGATAAATTCTTGGATTTCGTTGTCCATGACGTGTCCGTTACTTAACTAAATACCACTATTATATTAACGACTCGGAACACAAAGTTTTTTATAAGTAAAAACATAAAGTTTTACCTTACAGCCTGAACCGGTTTTCGCCTTTAAAAGGCTTTTTCAGAGGCTGCCGCTGGTAGCGCTGTCCGTCCTGTTGTGGGCGACGGAATCGAATTTCGAAAGATCGATGCTGCGTGTGTGGGGTGAGAAACGAACAAACACTCCTTGATAAAGGCCTAGAACATAACATACATTACAAACAAAAGAACCAAACGCTAACAAAACTCATAGTTGACACTGAAAAAAATATACAAAACACAGCACCAGAACTTCAAGACACACTAAGACACAATATAAACAATATAATAGGAGCACATAAGACACCAGACAACAAGAACCACAACTCAGAAATACACACAGCCATCAAACTGAGGGAAAAGGCACACAAACACAACATCATATTTGTAAAAGCAGACAAAGGCAACACGACTGTAATCATCCCCACAGGCAACCTACACAAAAAAGTACAAAATTTCATGGAACAGAACAACATCACAGAACTAAAACACGACCCACCGACAGATACCAAAACAGTAAAACAACTAGTCAACAAAGCCAAACACATAATG
The DNA here is from genome assembly GCA_034769895.1 of Magicicada septendecula. Taxonomy (NCBI): domain Eukaryota; kingdom Metazoa; phylum Arthropoda; class Insecta; order Hemiptera; family Cicadidae; genus Magicicada; species Magicicada septendecula. The sequence goes on from CM068371.1 coordinate 2,926,772, forward strand.
ACACACAAACAAAAGCCCTACATGAAACAAATCCGACCATCAGCCCCTACCCTCCAAGTACTTCCCAAAATCCATAAAGAAGATATTCCGATCCGCCCCATTATCAACTACCGTAATGCCCCTGCACACAAACTCGCAAAATATCTAGACAAAATTATCAGACAACACACACAACTAGACAACAACATTGCAGTAAAAAACAACTCTGACCTAGTAACAAAAATAAAAGACATACACATCCCCCATAATGCCACATTAGCCTCCTTTGACATTAAAAACCTGTACACAAACATCCCCATCTCTGAAACAATCACCATCCTACAAAACAAACTCAAACAGAACAACACACCAGACGAACTTATCAACGAAATAACAGAAACGCTGAACATTATCACAAAACAAAACTACTTTACTTATAACAATAAATACTACACACAGAATGATGGCCTACCCATGGGGTCCCCCTTATCCAGCATTCTAGCAGAAGTCTTCCTCCAATACTTAGAAAAAACAAAAATACTCACAAACAATGACAGACACTCACAAAAAAAATAGCCCAGACAGGACGTAGCCTCAAACAGAGATACATTGAACACACAAAGGCACTCCACTCCACTACAGAATCCACCTTTGCAAACCACCTCATTGAAGCAAACCACACATATAAAAACATCGACAATAACATGAACATTCTGCACGTACACACAAAAGGCCGAAAACTAGACACTCTAGAATAATTGGAAATATACAAACACACGAAAACAAATAAAAACGACATCCTAAACGAACTGACAACATTCAAATCGCACGCATTATTCGAACATATCTCACCCCACACACACAGCATCTATCTTTCGAAATTCGATTCCGTCGCCCACAACAGGACGGACAGCGCTACCAGCGGCAGCCTCTGAAGAAGCCTTTTAAAGGCGAAAACCGGTTCAGGCTGTAAGGTAAAACTTTATGTTTTTACTTATAAAAAACTTTGTGTTCCGAGTCGTTAATATAATAGTGGTATTTAGCATGATAAGTGTCACGGAATTTTCTTTCTTCTCAGCCATTTTTTCTGTTTCTTTCCATTTTGACGTATATCATTCAAATCTGTCAAACATTCCCCTTACAAGTTTCTTCGAAAGAAATAAGAATAATACATTTATGGCAACTAATCGTCTGATAACCGTACAGACGTTGATAAATAGCGCGTACTGTGCTCGCAAGCATAGAAACCTGTTTGACTATTTGTTAGCTTTTATTTATAACAACTGGCAACAAAATGTTATAATGCTCGTGACATTGGGGGGGGGAGTGCCCCCTTGCCCCTCCCAAGTTACGCCTATGCGTTTATCAACTAATTGATCTGTTGCGTTTGATATTTTCACTTGTATTCATACACATACACAGGTCGCGATGATGACAATAAATATTGTTGAAAAGTCAACACAAATAATTTAAAATTTGTGTTACACTTTTTGACTGATCCTCGTAAACCATTCATCGTTAAAATTAAAATTTTTTAATTATAATGACCTAATAATTTATGCATATAAAAATATATATATTTCGTTCAAAATAGCGTGTGAGTTCTGCACCTCAGTTATTTTACTGTGAAAGTCATCATCATCACCTTGACAACCCAGCATATGCAAAGTGCTGCCTGTTCAAAAATCCTCTAGCCATATCTTTCTGGATCTACGCACACACATGTGTACAATAGCTTTTTGTTTCCAGAGTTGTTTGGCCAGTCTGGAATCTGACATTCTTCCTAAGTGTCTTTCCACCGTTGTTTTTACTTTTTTTAATTTTTAATTCAAGTTAAAAACTAGTAACACTTGTCTATGGCTTCATTTCTTATACGGTCAAGTTTAGAACAGCTTTTACTTCTTTTTAAGAATGGCATTTTCAAGGTCTGCATTTTATTGTTTTGTTGTTTTGGTTGCTGTCCATAATTCATACCTACAGGACAGTACAGGGACTGTCACAACTTTGTAGAACTATAGTTTTGTATCTCGACGTATCTTGTTTCTAAAAATACGGTCGATTATTCAACAGATCGTCTGGACGTTCAACTTAACATCAGTACCATAATTTCTATCGTAGCTGAAATTTGTATTATTAATCATATTGTTTACACATTTTCCGGAACCAAAGATTACAAAAGTGATTGAATTCTCATTCTCCACTGCTGCTTGTCTATCCAAAGGTCTTCAATTTCTTGTTCCCTCAGTATATTCTTTTCGTGTGTCCATACCATTGTATTTTTTTGTTTGGATAAAATCAACAATTTAATTTTTCACATTCATTTTGTCTTTAATGACTTCATTTCAAATTTTCTCACGTCTGATGCTTTCACCGAACGTCTTCAAAAATCCATCTCTGCTATCATTAATTTTGTTCTCGTGTGTTAATTAGTAGTCCAAACTCCTTAGCCGTAAGTCAAGATACTTCATAGCTAATATTATTTCCAAAATATTTAAAGTGGCTCACCTGTTCTAGAATTTGATCACTAATTATTATAATTACTTAAATTTTAATTAGGAATGTTAGTATTGATCAAAAGTTTTACTGATTGTCTGGAACTGATCTAAGTTAACGTCAATGTACATAATTTACTGTGAAAGTACTCATTGATTTGTAGACTTTTGCACTAAGTGTAGGTTTGATTTAATGGTTTAATAGAATTTCTATTAGTTTGCTCGCTCTGCGTTTTTGGTTCAATAGAGGGGAGTGTGGGCGTGTGTGAGTGTGCTGTTGACAATGTCTGCGTAACAAGGTTCGGTGCGGTGATTTTGTCGCTTTCCCACCGTTACACTACTGTCACTTTGATACAGACCCACGGCGCCAAACACAATCAATATGACAAACCTTTGTTTGTTTGTTTGTTTGTTACCCCCCCCCCACATGCGAAAGCTTTTCTGATCAGATAAAGATTTTTCTTTTTTGTCTGACAATAGAGAAAATTTATTTGTACCTACAGTTTCAATCTGTTTTTGTGTATTATTGTTCTGTTTCTTTAGTCTTCGGCGTTCGTGTTCCTGCGTCGCAAGTTCGACGCTTCAAGCAACGGCATTCTTGAGAATCATACTGTCGCTTAGAAAGTTTATACAACAAAATATTTTGAGTGGGAAGAACAGTAATTAAAAAAACATGCCGTTTTATGGTATAGTTATTATTGAACTAACAAAGTTAATAAAAAGACGACAAGGGGTAAATTAAAAAAATATTGAAAACTCATAGAAACACTAGATTAATTCCCAAACGATACAATTACACACTAAATACCCTTTTATAGTTTGATTTTAAGAAAAAGAAGAAGAAGAAGAAGAAGAAGAAGAAGAAGAAGAAGAAGAAGAAGAAGAAGAAGAAGAAGAAGAAGAAGAAGAAGAAGAAGAAGAAGAAGAAGAAGAAGAAGAAGAAGAAACAAAATGAAACACAAATTCACATCTTTTTAATTGTATATAGTTTTATATACGAAACTACATACATTTGCATGATGAAGCAATTAACGTTTAATAAAAGTATCGTTATCAAAATTTTCCCCGTTTTTTCCACATTATTTATTTTAACAATATCGGTAAAAAATATTTTAAACATATGTTGTAACTAATTAACATAGTGACGGAGGGGCGGTGCATAGTGACGGAGAAGGTGACAACATATAATAGTGGCAGTGAACTGGCTGCAATAGAGTGACACGTTCCCATGCCCACTTTATTGTCCAGTCGTCCGTGACAGGCAATATTGACTCAGTTTCGACGACCTCACCAAACACCTAAAAGAGACGTTATCAAGTTACAGATGAGTCTTTGCACGAGTGAACAATTCTCGTCAGTTTCTCATTTGTCTGTCTGCGAACTCTTTCTAAGGCAATTTGTTTTCTATACGTTTTGGTACAGTTTAGGTCTCGTATATATACTCTCACACACTAACAAACACAACTACGAAAACTTAAAAAAGATTTACTTAACCACGTCGTTTAATCAAATAAGAAAGAAAATAGTTATACGTATGTTTCAGAACTAGAAAACAGAAGGGTGAGATATTTCTGGACAACAGGTAGGTAGTAGAAATTGATACCTTTAAATATTTTGGAAGTTCCGTTAAATCAGATGGGAGATACATCAGTGAAGTAAAGTAGAAAGTAGGAGCTGTACAAGCAAGAGGGGCATTTTCCAAGACAGTATCTCTTCTGTCGTCCAGAAACGTCTCCCTGGAAACCAGTAAAGAGTTCACAAAATTTTCTATTTGTAGCATATTTGCACATATGGCTTTCTTCTGATAGTTCTTATGTGTTTCGGATGTTGGATATCATACAGACTATTTTAACTTTCTGTACTGCTGCATAGAATAAATCAGTTGTATTCATGTCAAACCAGGTCCTTAAATTTCTCAGCCACGATATTCTCGGTCGCCCAACTCCTCTCTTTCCAAGTATTTTTCCCTTTAGTATGGACTGCAATAAGTAAAATCTCTGATCATTTCTCCTGAGATCACCCAAATACTGAAGCTTTCCTATCTTCACTGTGTTAATAACTTCCCTTGCTTTCTTCATCTTTCTAAGAACTCAACATTACATATATGTGTTGTCCATGAAATGTTCGGTACTATACGGTAAAACCACAAATCGACAGATTCCGATTTTTTAGTTGTGGCTTCAATCGAAGTCCAAGATTCTACACAGTAGAAGAGGACCGAGAATAAGTAGCGGCGTAAAAGTCTCATCATTGTGTTTATTGTTAAAACGTGACTTTTGAATAAACTACTCATTCTAGTGTACACTGTTCTTGCCTTTTCAATTCTACTCTTTATTTCTTGAGAGGGTTCCCATTGTTCACTGACTATAGTATCAAGATGTGTAAACTTTCTTACATGTTCAACTGGCCTCTGGTTTAGATTAAGGGTGCAGTTTGTGAACTAGTTTCTAGATACAATCATTAGCTTTGCTTTATTAACATTGATGTCTAGACCTTATCTACGGCTGCTTTCTGCCACTCTGTTTATTAATTTTTGCAGCCCATCTAAGCTATCTGAGAATATGACGTACAACGTATCATCGGCATAACGTATGTTATTTATTCTTTCACCGTTCAGAGAGTTTCCCACATTGAATTCATCTAAAGCTTCTCTAAAAATACCTTCCGAGTAGATGTTGAATAAGAGCGGAGATAGTATACATCCTTGACTTACTCCAAGCAAAATCCTAAATCCACGGAGAACATACGGCTTGGAAACCTGAATTCACAGGAAATAGGAGATGAACTACTTGAAGGTTTTGAGATGTGGGATGCTGGAAGAGAGTTTTAAGTATATCGTGGATGAACTGGGTACCTAATGATAAAGTTTCGAGATGAGTTTACGCTGTTTATCAGCTTCAGTGTATGAAGATAGCATAAATACTCTAATAATTAACATTGAAAACATCTCTTCTAATTTGCGTAAGTTTAACCTGATGTGCGGGACCATTAGACGAACCCTTAAGTCAGCAAGTAAAGGAACGCTCCTAAAATTCTACACGGTGATGACTCTTCCCACATTTCTGTAAGGCCAGCCCAGTCGCATCCAAGCGGCTGAAAATGAGATTACTCAGGCACGTGGCAGTGTATAGGCCTACTCCCCATGATCATAGAAGAAACACAAGATATACGGCAGGAACTAAATATTATGAGCGTACTCGACAGGATCGCCCAGTATCGGCTGAATTTGTGGCAACATCTTTCCTGAATGGATGACTGCTGCATCCTTAAACAGCTATGGAACTATAAGCCGAGGGGACGGAGAGGTGTGGGACGTCCGGGGAAGCGCTGGAGTGACCAGCTCTAATGTTTGCCTGTTTGAGCCCGGAACAAACCATCCTTGGTTTAATCCGTGAAGATGATGATGATGATGATGATGATGATGATGATGAACATCTCTTCTTCTTCTTCTTCTTCTTCTTCTTCTTCTTCTTCTTCTTCTTCTTCTTCTTCTTCTTCTTCTTCTTCTTCACAAGCCAAAGATTGGTAGGCTCCCAATTCTTTTATCTCATCCATGTAGGCCTACTCCTTTCTGGGCACTATCCTTGCAAAACGCGCCTCGACCATTACCTCGATCAGAGGGAGAACCAATTTGAATACCGTAACAGGTGACAAATCATACCGCATTGCAGCTGGGCTACCATAGATACTTATAGAACTTTCCGTATTACGTAACACTATGTTTTAGATAGTTTTTTTTTTCAGAAATTTGTATCAAATTTTAGTTGGTCTCATATACGAGTATAAGGCCCTAGGACACCTTTTCAACAAACTACTAAACTATGCGTCACAGACCCTTTAAGCTCCGACAATGTAAATTATTGATGCATATTTCAAAATGCATTACATTTTGCATTACTTATGATCAAGATAGAGATATAGAAAATAAAGTGACGAATTTCACAAGAATATGTAGAGCTATATGGAGAACGTTGGGAAATAAATGTTGGAAAACAAAACCCAAATAAAATTGTAGAAAACAATGGCAACACATACAGTACTGTATGGTTATAAAACTTTGGTCATAAAGAAAAAATATGAACAGAAAATGCAAACAGCAGAAATGAAATTTTTGAGATCACTTTAAAGGCGTAATAGACGAGATCGTATAAGACATGAGAAGATAAGAGGTAATTCAGATATGTTTGCAGTAAATGAAAGGATGAAAGAATACAGAAGAAAATGGTTCAACACATTGATAGAATGGAAGAAAGTAGAATACCAAAGATAGCAAAAGATTACAATCGTACTAGTTACTAGGCCTAAGCAAAGGTAGACTGTGGAATAGGAACAGGCCGCTAAAGCCTAACACCGTTCAGAAGATGATGATGATGATGATGATGATGATTTCAAAACGCGTTAAGATCACACAGACGAACACAAACACGCAAATACACACACACATGCGCTAGTACGTGTACACATGGTACAAAAGCGCGGTTAATGAAATGTTTACGGTTCTAAAAGCAAATCCCAAACGTCGTGGGGAGGAGGTTTGCTCTGATCGGAAGCAAAGTAGCCGACGATATTCAGCAAGAACAATAATTAACTAATGAATTTCTGGTTGAGAACGGTCGAGATTTGATACGGTTCTTGGAACTTAACTGCCTTTGGCGATCAAAGGGACGTTAGCACCCCCCCCACACACACACACACACAAACCTTATAATTTTCTAACATCGTTAGCTTTCCCCCTCTCTCTCTTCTCTCTCCCCCTCTCACTCTCTATCTCTCTCCAAGTTTTCTTCTGTATTTGTCATGCACTCTTTTGTAATAGTATTGCTTTTTATCACATATCACGTTTGCACAACAAGCAACATAGTATAAAATTTTCGTTTTACCCTGTGCGGTAACTTTTCCACACAATATGCGTTAAGGTTACTGCTGAACGAGTTAAGGTTGTTCTTAGTTCTAACTAGATTGTCTGTCTGTCTATTGTGAGGGATGTTTACAAAAAGTTTGAAAGCATTAACCGATTATCGTAAAATTTAGCATGGGTAAGATATTTTCGGGGTCGAGGGATCCTGGAGAGGTAGCACCTTTGCTTCGAGTTGTCTGGGCACTGGTCCTCACAAGTCTCAGCCTTGGAGGAAGTGATGGCCCCCAATGGAGCCCCTAGCTTATGTCCAACCAAGACCGTACTGCGTGGTGAAGAGCCACATCCTACTCGAGGTGACCCTGGTTTTAAAGAACAGCTCGGATCTAGACTGGGGAATCGAGAAACATCCCTGGTGCAGGGGAGCAGCACTCGGCAGCATGGGGCCGAAGAGGTAGTAGTCAGCTGGGCCCACAGCTTAACATCACCTGGCGGAACGGAAGGGCAGTGGTACGGCAGGTGAAGTGCGAGGGTGGACAGGACTCTGTCGAGTTCTGGCAGCCGAGGTGAAGGCAGCCTGCCTAGGGGAAGAACACCCCATAATCAAAATACCTGGCCCTCCACGTTGAGGATTGGGCGTGAGGCTGAACCAAGACCTCACTCTGTGAAAAGCTATTGTTGTGAATGCTAAAGAATCAAAGACCAGATAGAGGAGTACCTCGAAAAGCTGAACATACGAAACTGGAAAGTCAGGGGACACAATAGTGATGAATGGAATCGACTCCTGGAGCAGGCGAAGACCCACCAAGGGTTGAGAACCACGCCTGATGATGATAAAGATATTTTCACCCAACAGGCTCGTATTGTTTGTAAGATTGGTTCCACATAAAGTAAGAAGTAAGAGAAAAAATATAAAGACTCAGAGAAGAAATATAAAAACTCAAACTTATGAAAAAATTGCAAACTTTTGTTATAGGCATCTAATCAAAAAGATTTTTAATACAATCTGACTATAGTTTTTAGTTTTAGAAATTTCAAAATTTTGACTCACTAAGCACTTATAAGAGAGAAATTAATTTTGAAAAATTGTAAAATTCCATGCTGTATACTATACAAAAAGGAATCTTAACCCTCATCGGAATTCAGTTTTAATTTTTATAACCTTTTACTTTACAGGGCAGAGTCGGTCAAAGCTGGAAATAAAAATGTTGGATAAATGTAACCATCTATATGACGCATGGAATTATGGGTAACTTTAATTGGAAAATTTTGCACCGCCTTGGAAATGTTTTTAAGCTACGTTTGCAATTACCTTTACCCTACATGTTGTCATAAGTTTGGCAAATAGTCATGCATACAAATAATTTTACTTATACTTTTAAAACATTTAAATTTATTAATGTTACCTTATTTCTTCGAAATTGATTAAGTTTCACATAAGTGATTAGTTATTTCATTTCAATTTATTTATCTTATGACTTTTAATTTATTTTACTTTACATCAGGTTGCGTGTTTGTAAACTTCTTGTGCAATGAAAAACATAAAATAATAAATTCCAGTAAACGTAAATAGAAACGGTAATTTTTTTGTTATTTCACTGAACTGAAAACGTTTTTCAATTAGAACAAGCTGATCAAAAAATTTTCAAACAAAACAATATTAAAAGGGAATCCTCTATGCTTTTTATTTTGTGAATGATTGAACGATCAGGTGTTTTTGACGTGTGGGCTACACTACTGCGCATGCGCGTACAGTAATTGTTTTATCCGGTCGCGGGGACGGATTGAATAGCGTGACCGGCGGACGTTTCGGTCGCTTTTGTTTCACAGTTTTTATTACAGAACACACGCTGTTAATATTGATGTACAATAATTATTCTTTTGTTTCGTTTAATGTTGACAGGTTTGTGTTTTATCGCATCTTGTGTACTGTATATATACTCTAAACTGTAAATTAAATAGTACAACCACGTGTTTAATAATTACTTGTTTTTTATTTATTTGTGTTTCTAAAATAGGATTAAAGAATTCCAGATATTTTTGTAATGTCTTGAAACTGTATAAATACTAGAGAGATGGTCACATGGTCCAATTTCAATACAAAAGGGAATTTAGCTCTAAACTGTTCTTGGGGTTAAGAGTTTGCTAGATCATCATATCTTCACAACGCTGCATAGGCAAGGTGCTGCCTGTTCCGCTTTCAAAAGTTCTCTTACCCATCTCTTCGTGGGTCTACCCACACACCTGTGTCCTATAGGTTTGCATTTCCAGATTCTCGTGGAGAGTATAGAATCTGACATTCTTTTTAAGTGTGTTTTCCATTGTTGTTAGTAATATTTTAATTTCTCATTCAAGTTAAAAACTTATAACTCTTATCCTGTGGGTTAATTTCTTATATGGTGAAGTTTAAAACAGCTTTCAACTACTCTTAAAAACGCGATTTCCGAAGCCTTTACTTTAGTGTCTTGTTATATGGTTGTATAAACATACTTTACTTTAGTGTCTTGTGGTGTTGTATGGTTTAGTGTACTTCACACCCATAGGACAGTACAGGGACTGCCACAACTTTGTTAAACTTTAATTTTGTATCTCGGCGTAATCTGTTTCTACAAATACGGTTGATTTTTCTACAGATCGTCTGGAATTTACCTAATTTAACATTAGTGTCATAACATTTATCATAGCCAATTATTTCCAAAAAGTAAAGTGGCTCACCTGTTCTAGAATTCGATCACTAATCATTATTTTTGTTCTAATCATTATTGCCTTCTTACCTTGAAATGCCATTACCTTTGTTTTTGTAGTGGAGACTTTTATATTGTATTGTTTGAAAATCTGATGAAGCTTAACACTCTTGCTACTATGTGTACCATTTTTGGACACACAACACTTTTTCTAGATCCCGTGTGTACCATATCTGGACATATTAAATTTTCCGTACAGCCCACGTGTACAGCCCACGTGTACAGCCCATGTGGACACAGATCAGTGTTATTGGATAGAGTTTTACATTGTTCTGGGCCAGAGTAAAAGAAATATGCCCTTGGGTTAAGTTGGCAATACTGAACTGTCAACAAAATCAGCTGGTATAACATATAAAAGAAAACATATCTGGACAGGGGGGAATTTTCTCTTTACAGGTCTGGTAGCGAGAAGTTTTCCTGTCACCGGTGTCTGTCAGCGAAAGTGTTAAAAACAGTTTTTTTCAGATCAGACCCTGTGCTTTGAAGTACAAGCAAGTCGCCAGCGAACAATGGCACAGTTTCCTAGAAAAACCACTAATTATCTCTGTGGTTTAATCATTTGTTTCATGAAAGAATCAGTGAATACGCGTTAGTATCATTGTGAGAAAAAACATTAAGAAAAGTTGCGGGGCTTAAGTAGAAAAGGTTTCGGAATACTAAGGCAATAAAGAACTTGCCAGGATGTAACCAAAACCCAAAAGACGGATTGCATGAACTGGACGTCTAATAAAGATTGATCTCTCAGACGCTGTACAACGCTGATGCAAAATAAACCTACGAAAAATAATAGAAAATGAAGAAAGTTATAGAAAATATAAAACTGTGACAGTCAGCGAGGTGGGGAAAAGTATGGAAACCCAATTGAAAGATGAGTCCAACGGATGGCGAGGACTCAACTTTAACAGGCCACTATCCGACCAAGGCTGTAGCTTTCCTGATGAGAGGACTACACTATGCTTACAAATATAACGGCATTAAAGCTTTCGTATAACACACTGAGGTTAGTTCCTGGAACGCACGAAGGCGGCCTGAAAAGTTCTCGGCTTAACGATCGAAAAACCACTTTATTGTTTCAAAACTATTTTTATTTTTCAACATACTCTTGTTTTTCCATAACACATTTGAATCAGATATATTCCAATGCCACTATTCCGTCCCTGAAGTGGTTTCCTGTGAGGTCTCCAAAATACCCCTTTACAGCTGAAATCAACTCTTGATCCGATAAAAAGTGTTGACAAGCGAGAAAGATTTTGAGTTTTGGGAAAAGATGAAAGTCTGAGGATACCAATTCTGGAAACTAGGGAGGATGTTTCATACAGGAGATATCTTAATTTTTCCATTGCCAAAACACTTTTGTAATCAGGTGTATTGTCTTGATGAAAAATGATTTGCAAATGGGTCTTTTTTCACAAATGTTTTCGTCTAGTTTTAATAAAAGGTTGAAATAATTTTCCCAGGTTATTGTTGCACTCTTTTCAAGGTAATCAGTGTGAAAAGTACCTTTAGCATTACAAAACACTGACGCCATGAATTCTCCTGCTGATAGGATTAACTTTGCTTTCTTTGGCGCTGAGGAACCAGATTCTGTCTATTACTTTGACTGTTGTTTGGACTCTGGTGTGTGGTGGTACCTCCATGTTTCATACATCAGTATTCTTGTTATCAGCAAGTATTTCTTGTAACAACCTAGCAACGAAATTTTTAAAGCGGGAGTTACTGATTGAGCTTTCTGTTCTTCAGTCCATCGGTTAGCGCGTGCATCAGCTTCAGTTAGTTGAAGATTTCAATACAGTTTATACCTGCGGCTGCCGAATAATAAGTAGAAACTATTTTAGGGATAAAATTGATAAACTTTTCTTTTCATTAAAATCCAGTAGTTGAACTTTACGGCTCAGAAGTGTGGACTATTAATAAACACACAAGAACAAAATTAATGACAGGAAAGAGGGACTTTCGGAGACGTTTGGCAAGTGAGTCCAAACGTGAGAAAATCAGAAATGTCAGACTGTATGGGAAAAATTCAATTGTTGATTTTATCCAAACAAAAAATTAAAATTGTATGCCAAAAAGAATGGCACAGGAAAGATTGCCAAGGAGATTTATGGAATTGACTCCACCAGAAAAAAGGAAAAGATTCAGACTACCTATCACCTGGATAGAAGAAATTTCGACTATATTGAGGGAACCGGTAACTGAAGAAGATCTTTGGATAAACAAGCAGTATTGGAAGATGAGAATTCAATCACTTCTGTAATATTTGGTTCCGAAAAATGTGTAAACATTGTATGATACATTCGGAATAAATAACAATAAATTGTTAATCTTTCTTCATTAAAATCAAGCAGTTAAGCTGTAACATTAGCATCTTGCATTGTTTTCTGGACTTGTTTTAATTTTGTCCTAAAACGAACGGAAGCCAATGCGTCTAACCTCGGAGATATCTGAAGCCATCTGTTAGGGATGGAAGTGGTTGTCTAGGCAACGCTATAGGCACATGTCCTACTTGTGTGACGTAACCTGTTCTACATAACCTTGTCAAAGTAAAAATATTAACAAATTTTTTTACTTCAGTAAGACAGCTGTCTAGACTGCACAGACACGAAACCTCCGTTTACAACTGGCTTGAAACTATTTGTTTCATGCTTCAACTGGTTCTAGAGGCAGCAATGATGACAGTATTAAAAAATGTTATGTCCTTTTGAGTGTGCGTGCGTGTATGCGTGTATGTGTGTGTGTGCGTGTGGTAGGTGGTTTGATCACGAATGGCAGTTAAGTTTCAAAATGCAAGTAAGTCTTGACCAGAAACTCTTTAGTCAATTTGCGGTATTGCTCTAAGCACACCTGCCTGACGTTTGGGATTTGTCCTCACATCAGTAAACGTTTTGCATTTGTCCTTTTGCGTTAGCATTAGTATTTCTCACACGATTTCCGAGGCTCGTATTAGTTCTGTAAGTACACACACTTTTAATTAAGCAGGTTACTGACCTGCTGTAAAACCCCTCAACCTGGAGGACCAGGAACTTTGATTTAGGGCTGCTCTTCCCCTAGAGAGTTGCTTTCACCTCAGTTGACGAGCTCTCTCTGCCCGATCGCAGTAAGCTAACTAACTTGTATCATTGCATCATTGCACCAGAAGATTGAAGACAACAGAAGGAGATTGGTGTGAAACTTGAACCCAATCCGTCAACCTGTGGCTGCCTTGGGGTATCACCCTACTTGGAAGAGAGATGTCGGTGGACCGAGGAGAAGATGGGTTCCGGGTCTAACGCCTAGTCCTTGGAGTGATGATGATGATGATCGTGATGGTGATGACGACGACGACGACGACGATGATGATGATGATGATGATGATGATGATGATGATGACGACGACGACGACGGCGACGACGACGATGACGATGACGATGACGATGACGATGCCGAGTAAACTTTTTACATGCGAGCGGGCGCGTGTGTGTTAAGTTTACGGTGCCCTTACTGAGCACAGCTTGAGGGTAAATTATCTGGTATAGAACATGATACCTTTTTAACAACCTACATAATACATGGAATGTAAGATTCAAATGCGTCTGCAGGTGTGATCTTGTTTAAATTTAATAATTTGTGTAAAATGTACCAATTCCAGTGTTATAACTATGGAGAGGAGATCAGAGGGATCAATTCCCCTTTGCTATTAAAAAGTTCAGCAAAATTCTAGAATAGCTTAATGTAGATCTATTTCCAGACCAGTGCATATGCTAAAATTAGACTAACAAATAATTGTTGAAATAGATGTAATTATACTATTTGTAAATTAATAAAATAAAGCTATAGTTTTTTAAAAATGAAAATTACTCAAATTGGAGCAAATAACCTATGTATTCGATAAAACGATTCGCATTCGCCAGAAAACGAAGGCACAGCCTTTATATTTCCCGTCTACGCTTACCCCTACAGGTTTGTCTATGTCGTGATTAGTATAGTCTAATATCTATATCTTTATGGTTTGAACTGTCGTCTTTTCAGAGGTAAACTACCAGTTTCTAGACTCCAAATAGGAAAATTTAGAAGATTTTTGTTGCAAGGTGTTACATAGATTACGTAGTTTAACATGAACTATAGGTCGCTTAAAACAGTCTTGTGATAGCATCCATAAATTAAAGTGCAAATGGGTAATAATATCGGGTTTTCTGAAATATCTTCAGAAATATTCATGATCATAAAGTTTAGAACAGAAACTTAGAATTCAGGTAATTCCTAATTATACAAAAAATGTATTACCTATAAATTGAATACCCATAAATTCTGAAGTCAGTGCTTATCCATATTTCTTCGATCTTACTATATTTCAACTTTGTTTACTCAAAAACTTGAGACGCAGCGAGTTTTTAAAACGTGCTTATAAAATGGTACGAGAAAATCCTCATTTCTCATTTATCCTGAAGAAAATGAGGGGTTCTATCTTAAAGATAGTCTCAACCCCTCCCCCCCGCTTTGAACAGCCAAAGTGCTGTTGTAAATATCGTAAAATGAGTAACTGTTAGTTCGGGCAAATTTTCATAGGTGATTTAATTTGAATTGGAGTAATTGTACAAAATAACTTGATAAAGGAATGTATACAGCGTTTCACCGTCTTCTCGTCCTCAACTGACAAGTCTGTATTAATTGAATGCATAAATAAGTGTTTATGCACTTTAAAGAAAATGTAATTGTTTTGTAGTAGTGTGTTAATAAATAACTTTGTTCGACGTGTATCAAATATTGTTCTGACGGTCTAACTGATCGTTGTATGTTACAGTGGAAAACAGAATACAAGACACCAATGAAATCACTAATAACCAGTTTTAATTATCACAACAGTTTGTAATCAACATGTCATCCAACAAGATTATACTCGTACAATAATTCAAGTTAATCTGTCTTCAAAATAATAATATCAACTATAAAGCATCCCGCACTATAATCACTTTTCACTAATACACCACTTGAGACGCACTGTGTAAATCGCCCGACACAAAACTGGAAACTAAGCGGCAGGTATAGGCTATTTATAGTCTTCAGGGTTCCGTAATATGCGTCCTTAACAAATTCTATAGGTTACTTCAGCGCGGCCTTGACAGGACTAGTCGAGAAGCTTGTAGAACGACGAGAACGTTCCGCATTACGTAACACTGCCACGATCGTTGACGCATGTTAAGTGTCACGTACGCACACAAACGTTGTTCAGCTGGGCTCTCCTGAGACAGCCGAGAAACAATGTAGAACGTTCTGTAATGGCGTAACATTACTTTTTTACACAATTTCTGAATCTGATTTACTTTCAATATAGTTCCTTGTTTTTGCATGAGAATAGTAAACGAGCTGAAATCGACACTGTCAAATAGGGAAATGAAAGAAATGTCAATTTATTATTATTTCTCTGTCTATTGTATCTGTATTATGTACTTGTCGGTTTATAACGCATATGTACTGCTGGTCTGGTGGTCCGGACTATCTGCAGTTCCCTTTCTTGCAGGTTGAGACTAATGTAACACAAATCCATTGTAGAATGTCTTCTGTCTCTCTCTCTCTCTCTCTCTCTCTCTCTCTCTCTCTCTCTCTCTCTCTCTCTCTCTCTCTCTCTCTCTCTCTCTCTCTCTCTCTCTCAACCACTTTCACAATATTATCCTTCTCTATCACGCGCTCTATTCTTCTTCTCTTTCGTTGGGGTCAATACAACATTGAATCTGTTTTCCAAACAGTGGCTGTTCAATTCCGACCTGTTCCACACACCATATAGTTTTTTCAATTTGTACACGTGCGAGTGTAAATTAGCTGTTCGAAAAATACTTATCGGCGTTTTTAAAGGTTCAATATTATCCAACGGAAGCAAATTGAAAACGTAAAAAAGGTTTACACGCTGTATTGTATTAAAAACCGTTTTATAAACAAAACGAACGCATTGTAAACATATCAACAATAGACAAGCCAGAGCAGCTGAGGGATGTGGTCTGTATTTATTTATTTTCATATTCTGAATGATTGAACGGTCGGCTGCATTTGACAGCTACGTTGACGCGCATGCGCGAAATGTTGTCCGTTATGATGAGTATTGCCCACGCAAGAGATAGCTTTTGTTTGAGAGAGACTGTATTGCAAAAAAAAAGTGATATTTTTAATACATTTCTGTTTTACTTTCACAACAACTAAAACAATTTAATAACGATGAAAACAGATTTGTGTATTTAAAATATTGTATCAACCAGCGAGTGGACATCTGTTGTGTCGATTAAAATTCATGTAGAATGTGTTAACTCATTTGCCGTAGAGTAGACAAAGAAAGCCGCATAGAAAATCAAGTATCCCTTCGTTAGAGAGTTTCCTTTATTCTTTGCCACCGCATTCATTTAATTTGCATGATCAGATTTAAGAAAGAAGTGCGCGATAATCTATAAGTTCATGGAGGCACTCGAAGTTCTCCCTCCCACACACACATACACACCACATGATTTCATGGAAAGAGAGAAGCACATAAGCGGAAAATTCTGACCAAAGTAGTTAAGGCAAAAAAGGACAGCTAGCTAGAATAAGATATTGTTTCAGTAACATGCCTGAGAAATCTCACGTTGGAAGCTTGAATAAGACTAGCCTGGGACATCGTTAAAGTCCAATTCTCAGACCCTTAGAGAAGTGTGTAGAGGGCCATCGCCTTGTACAACTTCAGGCGTGTTTCTTTAATTGTTGATTTTAGAGTTCTCCTGGTGGTACAACACATTTGATTGAACTTACGCATGTGGTTGAATCTACACAGTTTCTTTACCACATTGTTGTTTGTAATGAGACTGGGTTAAAAAGTAAAATAAACAAAATAAAGAAATATTGTTTTTGAGACATAATTCATTCCAAATAATGATATTCCTTGCTTTTCCTCATCATCATCATCTTTTCTGCTTCTTCTTTTTCTTCGTCTCCTTCTTCTTCCCTGTCATTGAATATACTCATAGTGGCTTGTTTCGGCTTCCTTTACTCCTAGCATTTCTTAGGCCTACCAGCATATCTGGTATCGTGTTGGGTAGTCTGTCATTCTTCAGTCTCAGGATGCTTTCTTCACATTTCTCTCTATTTATTATTTTTCCATTCATTAAAAATGTTTAGTTCATTAAAAATGTTTAGTTCATTAAAATGTTCTGCTCATGCTCAACGTATCCGTCCCCTGCACACCCATGGCAGACCTAGGGTATCTCATTTCCAGTGTCTGATGCATTTGTTACTCAATACTCAGGAATCGTTCGCAATACATTAAGACGGAGAAGGCATGATATTACAAGATTTCAGTGGTTCTTCTTAAATGGTTTCTATTTTAAGTATCTCACTATTTTTTCGTATATATGGCTTGAAATGTATGCGTTTTTTTATTGGGACCCGAGTCAATGTATTATTCGTATCATAGTCCACGTAATACATATGTGATAATGGTTCAATTGGTGTGTCTTTAGCTGAAACGTTTGCTCGTACTGGACATGTCCCGCGGCGTGCCATAAGTTTGATTTCATCGGTAGACATCTTTAAGCTAAATTCCAAAGCACTTCGTTCTATGATATGAATTACCTATCCTTTGGGTTATAAATTCTATGAAACAAATTGAAGTGTTTCAATAAATGAACACAGACTTAAGTATGCTTTTATCAGTAAATTGATTTAACTACTCGGCTTTACAATGTCACCTAATTGATTGGTCATGAAGGAGAATTGCCAATCCTCGAAGCAAAAGAAAATATTTGATACTGTTCAATTTCTCAATTATATTAACGTGGATAATGTTGGTTTCCTGTTGCCTGAGTTGCACGTAATCGCAGGTTGCAGAACAATACATTGTACGAATTTCACTAGACAAACGCTCAATAATGATACATTTCTACGAATGAATATTTAATTTGTCACCAAACAGTATCAGAACTTCTTGCCTACTTCGTTTTATGAAATGATAATATTATCTATCCTATTGGTTATAAATTATCTGGGAAAGATGGCTATCTCTACATTTAATGGAATCCTGTGGGATAAGCAAATTACAGCTGAAAATAAAACCAAATATTTAAAACCATTGTTAGAAGTATCATGATTTGTAAGTTTGGACTACCAACAAACAATAAAGAACAAAATTAGCATTCGGTACTTGTTAAATAATGTTTTGGCAATATTTAAATAAAAATAATAATATAAGTATGTATATACAGCACTACAGATTAGGATGGCCCTTGGCCTCCTAATGGTCTTCCTCCTGATAGTCCGATCACGTGGTTTGGCTTCCACGAGCCGACATCCATCCCCGTCAGGTATTCTTCCGCGTCGTCTTGCCATCGTTTTCTTGGCCTGTGTCGTCTTCTGCGCCCATCTAACTGCCCATTCATTATCCTTTTGGAGAGCCTTTAGTTGTCCATTCTTTCTACATTACATATCTAGTTGATTCTTTTATACTTTATAAATCAGACGATATCTCCCTGTTTTAGACCCAGGGTGTACAATCATTAACAGGACAAGACAAAACTAATAATATTGTTATGTAATGCCGAACGTTCTCGTGCGTTTGACGGTATCGTCCTAGTACAAGCTTCTCGACTAGCCCTGCCGGTGTGTTCCTGCGAAGGCTACGTTGAAGTATCCTCTAGAATTTTCGAGTGCTTGTTAAGGACGCATATTATGAAACCATGCATACTATAAATAGCCCACACCTGCCGCTTAGTTTTCAGTTTAATTCGGGCGATTACTCAGTGCGTTTCAAGTGGCTATTAGTGAAAAGTGGTTATCGTGCGGGACTCTATTAGTTGATACTATTATTGCGTGTAGACAAGTTTTATTTAAATTATTGGACGAGTATAATCTTGTGGAATAACTTGTTCTTGAAAACTCTTAATTGTGATAATTAAAGCTAGTTTTTAGTGACTTCATTGGTGTTTTTTTATTTGTTTTCCACTGTGCCATACGACGATCAGAAAGGCCGTCGTAACAATAAACATAAATAAACAATATGAATGTGTTTTCAATACGTAAAACACCGACAAACACTCTCTTTCTCTCTCTTCGACCTCTCTCTCCATGCACTAAACGAATCAACAAATTTATTGTTTTCACATACCATGATAATACGATTTTGAATTATGTATATAACTGTGCAGAGAGAGACACTACAGACTGCTTCACCAAAGAACGGCAATTATAGTGATGTAGTACTTGACCTGTAGTAGCAAGTTAAGTTACACGATATGAACAGACTCAGACTTCGCAGTTAGCTGCAAACTGGGATCGGTAGGTCAGCTCCAACGTAACTACTTGCCAAGTACTGCTGATTTATTGAACTGAGTACGCTTCCGCTTCCGTGGTGCAGGCCTCCCCCCCCCCCCGCCAACCATATCTCTACTTACCCAAGTACGCTTAGTTTACCACCTAACTTTGGCGCTATTTTACAACTTCAAGCCGTGATGAGGTTCACAGTTAGATACTTGTGAACATTTTTCATGTCACATTTAGAAGATTTATTTCACAAAATAAAAGAAAACAAAATGTAAAACATGATACGATAATAACAACAGGAACGGATTTTCTACAGCCTACAATTTACGCCTACCCGTAAGCTATAGTGTGATTAGATCATTCGAGATGCCCATCCACAGGTTACTCAATTATACTACAATGGCATACAGGCCTTACAATGAAAGGTGGCGAAAGTACAATACTGGATTTCGAAAAGGCCAGTTCAGTTTACACCAGGCGATATTATAGTGCGGTTTGGAGTTACTGCGCTGATTTAATAAAATTTTTATTGTGTTAATTAGTAGAAAACTGTAATAAGGCGACATTGATTGTTGTATGTTGGACAATTTAACTGTAATTATTGTCTAATAGTACCTTTCTTGATTTGTAATTGTTGTTTTTGTTAATTAAAGTTTGTAATTAGTGACATCACTGGTGTCAGTATTCCGTTTCCATTATACGACATGACGATCTGTGCGACCGTCGTAACAATATCCTAAAATGTTTAAGGTTACTATATTTTTAATAGGACGTAACTGGGGTAGACCCATTGTAGGAACAGCTAAGGAGCAACAACAGAATATGGTGTGAACATCTGGGATGAATGGCGGGTGACAGGATACCAGTGCTCGCAATGGAATATAGACCGGTAGGGAAGAGAGATGTTGGACGGCCGAGAGCAAATGGGCCCGGTAAAGGATGAGCCTAATACTTGAAGTTGATGATGATGGTGACTGTATTTTTATTTATTATTACATGTAAAAGTAAAATTTGATATTCATTTATTTTCCTACTGCTGATCGTCACCGTTTTCTAATCAGATTCAAGAAATACATTTTGTTCTTTGCGGAATCGCTACAGCTACAATGTCGCAAAAAATTTGAATAATTCGTTTATACTGCGAGGGAAGGAAGCGTTCACCCTCTCCTTCCGGACACACTGCACGGTGGTTTTTTGAATGTAATAATACAAATTCTTTTCCTTTCTGCCCCTTTTTTTATCAGTAGGGTATACATTGTTTATTGGAAGAGGGGTGAAAGAGACTGCAAAATATTTATATGTTGTCTTGTGTTGGCGCCGTAAATAAAATTTCATGAAAGGCAACAAGAAGAGGAGACTTACAACTCTGCGTATCGCGAAATTGGATTTAATGAAATACGTAATCAGTTGTAAAAGTAGTAAGTAGTAAGTAGTATACGAAATAAGTAGTAATCAGTTGTTAAGGTTATATCATATGTAATACACTGTAGAGTTAAAATCATAGCGATGGGTTCCCTCAGCATAAATATTTCCCTACTTCAGTCGTATTTGCTACCAGTCGGCAAACAGATCTCGTCTCTCTGGTCAAACCAACTTCCACGCACAAGGTTACTTTATTTCGTCTCGACTGTTCATTACAAGTCAAATAGATTTATTTATAGTCCAGCCCGCTACCTTTTGCAGTTTACGTATTTCAAAACAAACACTGTTCTTAAGGGTTGTAGTGTTGAGTGTAGTGTGCAAACGCATCTAAACCCATATGGACATCTAAATATGAAGATCTAAACAGAAATATATAAACCTAATTTGGCCACACATGCAGTAAACACTGGACATGAATTTCCAGACATAACCAACATGACACTAATAAAACACATACCAGATAAAGGCACCATAATAAACATTTCGAAAATTTAAATTTCAAAATATACGAACACAAAATAAAATAATACCTGAACAAATACAAATTAATGCAAAACATGACACAATTTTCAAAGCAGTCAACATCGAAAGTACACAGAATACTATAATATTACATCACAATCCCACACAATAATACCCACACAAAATACCAAAAACCAACAGGAAACCATAACAACAATCAGCCAACACACAAGTACTCTACAAGATTCAAAATTAAGAAGCCTGATAATGGGAACACTAAGTGTTCCGAAACATTTTCCAAATAAGGAAAAAACATCTTGAGGTAACGATATTATAAATATTAAATATATATCATATAAATGGTCTCCAGATCGCTTATAAGATTCATTATGTAAAATATACCTTATTTGATCCGTCTAGCGATCTTGTAGTTTATAATTCCACTACATGTTTCGGGAATTAAATTCCCATCTTCAGGTAAAACTTCAGGTCGCTGAAATTATTAAAAACACATACACACACGAACGAATAAAATAAACATAGCTGTTATAAATAACATAATTAAACACCGTACACACACAGATAACGAAGACAGTGCGCACTGCCCGACAATCACATATCATCTGGGCTGATTGCAAAGTTCACCGTTTATCTTTAATACGGTATCATACAACGTATTCGATATAAATGTAAGCTGGTCGTTGAGCAAACTTTCTTTATGGATTTTGGATGCTTTAAAAATTTTGAATTCTTCCAACGCATCCATCAAACGACCTTTGTTAGTAACGTGCATGTGTACCATATTCTCTGCGAACCCAATGTAATTGTGATTTTCATTTATTAAATGTAATGCAAATTTAGACTTGGCTGATGTGTTGTCGTTTTTTCGGTAAATGTTCTTTATATCTGTCAATTAATCTCCTCCCCGTTTCGCCGATGTAAAACTTGTCACAATCATCACATTGCAATTTATATATGCCTGAGCAATATTCTATTACTTTAGGAGACCTTAACCTAAATATATTTTTTAAATTATTGACAGTTCTAAACGAAACGTTGATATTTAATTTCCTGAACTCATTTTTTATTACATTAGTGAGTACATTAGTATTTTCGCCTGATAAAAGTTGCACTTTATCGCTGTCAAATTTTTATCTTATTCTGCTTATACTTGTGTTTCCGAATCAAATTATCTACCATGTCACTTTTGTAACAATTTTTTATGGCTATGTATTTGATAATTTTAACCTCATCCCGATGGTCTTCACGGCTTAAAGGTACAGTCATCAGTCTGACATCACATTGCCGTTACGATGGGTGCAGAAAAACAATGTTGTCTGACAAACAATTCAGAAGTTCAAGAGAGTCGCAACGATTTGATCGATGTGATAAAGACAAAAGACCGAAGTGTTACAACTGTGGAAACGTGGTCATCTACAGATAGACTGTTGGGAGAAGAAGATACCGAAAGAAGAGAGTGATCGCATCAATTGGAAAAGTAAAGCCCCAGAACAGCACACAGTTTCCACGCTACATAAGACCAGTGGAACCTTGAGTGTTATGGATTTGCGGAAGAACATCCTTTAAAGTAGACACGGGCGCAACAGTGTCCATTGTACGCCCTGACTTAGTTAGCAACCGCCAGCCTCTAATTAGCTCTTGTACAATAAAGACTGTGACTGGAAGCCCCGTTTAGGTGCTAGGTAAGATAGACGTACGTGTACGCCTGGGTCTTCTCGAGTTTAGCCACTAAATCCTCGTTGCAGACATTGTCGATAAAGTGATTCTTGGCATGGACATTATGAATGCCACGGATTCGTTGTGGACTTAAGAGAGAATGTCCTGAGGTTCGGCCAAGAGAAGATAAAGCTTTGCATTTCTAAAATGATAGGGCCTACCAACCATTCGATTAAGCAAGTGGCATTGGTTGAAGAAAAAGTCAACAGGTCTGGTCAAGAGGAACCCTCCCTCTTGCAAGCAGAAATGGAGGAAGAACTAGCAGAGGAACGAACTACAAAAAAGTCTAACGACAAAAGAAGTGATTGCAAAGCTAACTATGGGTGTCGAGACACTACTCTTGCTTGTTCCTGAGCTGATAGAAGCGCCAGAGTGAAAAGTAACTGAAGATGAGATTACGCAAGAGGTTGTTGACGAGAACCAAACAGACTTGGATCAGCCAGTGGTGTTTAGGTTATCAGTACATAACGGAACTGGAGTGATTCCAGCAAAACTAATGGTTCAGAGGAAGATTCGCATTCCTGGGAACGTGATGTTCGGACCACACAAGACTGAATTCAAAGAACCGGAGAATTATTTTTCGCAAGGATGTCCACCTAGATCGCCTGGTTGAGTATTACTTCAGAGACGGTTGCCAGTTCGGGATGAACAGGTTTAAGGAGGAGGCGGTGTTACGACATTACAGAACAGTCTACGCGTTTGTCGAATGTTATAGAAGAATCTCGCTCTAATGTGTGTGCCATACGTGATTCTCGACGTATTCGCGAGACTTTTCTGGAAGCCGCCAGCCGCGCGGACGGTGTCAAGGCCGCAATTAAGTACGTCGTAGTTTAGAGATAAGACCTAATTTGGAATCTTCTGGTCTGTGCGCGGATGTATAAATGCAAGGCGGCAGCGGCCTTTGTTTTCAGTTATAGTCGCGATAAATTACAGTGCGGTTCGAGAGTTTATTGTCTGGCGATTACAAGTGATTATCGGGCGATATTACTGTGTGCGTTCAAGTGGATATTAGTGAAGTGGTTAATAATCAGGCGGGCTAATTGTAATACAATTGTGTTTAATATTAGTGGACATTTTATTGCGTGTGAACAATTTTTTTATATTTGTTGTAAGAGAATGTGTTGTTAATTACGAACTGTTTAACTGTGAAAATTAAAGCTGGTGATTAGTGACTTAATTGGTGTCTTGTATTTTGTTTTCCACTGCACCTACGACGATCAAGTAGACCGTCGTAACAGTATATTGATGTAGCAACAGGTGTTTGAATTTCATTAATACTTATAGTGTAATTACAGTATATATTTCGATGTGCTGACCACGTTTACACTATGCCATAACTGCATATGCCAGCTCAGTCTTATTGATCAGCTGCACTGTACATGTAGATCAACCGCATAAAGATTAAACAAGTATAGAACGGTTGTATTAAATTCGGTAAAATATACAACGTAGATTTCTAACTTAGTACCCATTGTTTTTGTATGGTCCTAGGACAGGAAGGTAGAGAAGGAGAGCGCGTCCAAATTGGCATCTATTCCTTCGAAATAGTCAACATCTTTGTTTATTTAGGATTCCAAGTTAACTCCGATGGGGAAAAAACAGAAGAAATAAATCGAAGAATCACCTCAGCTAATAGGAGCTTCTTTGTTCTCAGACCCCTGTTCCAGAGCAGAACAATAGCCAGGAGGATCAACCTGTTTCTGTATAAAACACTGATCCGCCAAATTCTCACCTATGGTTCTGACACCTGGACCGTTTCTAGAAAGTCTGAATCAAGCCTGCTAGTTCAGAACGCAAAATCCTCTGCAGTATTTTTGGTCCCATGTTTGTGGGAGGTGAATAGAGGGAAAGGACCAACCAAGAACTGAACATTGTTCTGAATGACCAGATATTGTGAAAGTATAAAACTTGGTAGACTCAGGTGGGCTGGACATGTGATTAGAATGGGGAGAATTAAATATCCAGAAAGGCACTCACAAAACAGATCTATGGGACCAGGAGAGTTGGTAGACCCAAACGAAGTTATAATATTCTACGTCTTCAGTTATATTCTTTTTCTGTAGTTGAGGTAGTTCCGAAATTTATTTTAGAAAACGGTAAAGGGTTTAACTTTTAACTCATATTCCTTCAAAGTTGCTTCCTTCAGAACCAATGTGTTCCTCTGGGACTGCAATAGGTAACTCGTCCTGATAGGAGAAGGATAGAAGAAGAAAAAAGGTGACCACCGTGAATAAATTAACACAAAATGTAAGAAGGCCACCGTGTTGCTTGCGTGTGTTCCATTTACAGCTGAAAAAGAAAACCTTATAAAATAGAACAAATCACATTTATATCTACACTACATTGACTCCTGTCGGATAAGCAAATTACAGCAGAAACTAAAACCAAAATATTTAAAACCATTGTTAGAAGTATCACGACTTATGGCTCACGCATTTGGGATAATAATAAACACACAAGAACAAAATTAATGACAGCAGAGATGGACTTTTGGAGACGTTCGGAAGAAGTACCCAGTCGTGAGAAAATTAGAAATGAAGTCATTAAGGACAGAACGAATATAAGAAAATGAATTGTTGCTTATATCCAAACAAAAAATTACAATGGTATAGACACACGAAAAGAATGGCACGGGAAAGATTACCAAATAGAGTTATGGAATGGACCCCACCAGGAAGAAGGAACAGAGGAAGACCACCTACCACCTGGATAGAAGAAATTCAGACTATATTGAGGAAA
Organism: Magicicada septendecula; assembly: GCA_034769895.1. Taxonomy (NCBI): domain Eukaryota; kingdom Metazoa; phylum Arthropoda; class Insecta; order Hemiptera; family Cicadidae; genus Magicicada; species Magicicada septendecula. The sequence continues at coordinate 2,952,451 of CM068371.1, forward strand.
CGAGAAGATGAAGAAAATCTTTGGATGGACAAGTAGCAGTGGAAGAAGAG